>CADCSX010000003.1:683143-1366286 GCA_902805475.1 Entonaema liquescens
TGCAATCACAATATGGAGGCGGCCAATTCTGGGACAATATTGGTCAGGGTTCGACACCTGCATCCCGAACCCTTTCTCCAGCTATTCCAACACCATCAGTCGGCAGCGGAATAGGGGGTCAGAATGGACAAAAGAAGGATGACGACGACGACCTGTTTGTTGCATTTAATAGAGATACAAAAGTTGACAATGCGAGTCACTTTCCTCCGCCTGAACAACAATTATCTGGAAAGAGTACCCCAGCCAACGCCGCCCAGTTAGACTTAACTAATGCCAGCGCGTGGGGTAATCCTACGGCTTCAAAGGGAGGCGAGCTTGGTGATGACGATGACCCCTTTGGCCTGAACCAGATAAAAAAGCAACCGCAGCAACAACTACCGGTTAATGATGACGATGACGATTTCCTGGGGGATCTTGCGAAGCCCGTTGATGAGGTACGGCGCAAAACTCAAGCTGCCCAACCAAAGCCAGAACCCGGCCGACCGATTGAGGCCGCTGACTCGGACTCTGAGCCCGAGGCTCCCCCAAGGGGAGCCAGTTCAGACCCATTTGACAAGGCTGTTGCCGAATTAGTTGATATGGGTTTCACGGCCGAGAACGCAAGGCGGGGTTTAACGGAAAGCGGAGCAGGTTTGAATGTTCAAGCGGCTGTTGGGTGGCTCCTTGATGACGCGCATAGGCAAGCTCGTAATAAACAGTCACCTGCGGAGTCTGCTCCCGAACGAACCAGGAGAGACGATCATCGCTCTAGGAATCATGGCAATCCCGCATGGATGGGAGGAGACCAGGCAGGCGATCTTCCTTCGCGGAGAGATAATCGGTCTCCTGCTTCTGGCGACGATTTCTCAAAAAGGGCTGCAGCAGTGGGTTCCAGTTTCTTCAAAACGGCCAATTCCCTTTGGAAGAGTGGACAAAAGCAGGTCCAAAAAGCAGTTGCCGATTTCCAGCAAGAGGGTGGCGATCCTAACCAACCAAAATGGATGCGTTCAGCCCAATTAGACAGGTCACATGCGGAAGAGCGTGCGTCTCAAAGTGCTACAGACGAAGCTATGATGTTGGAATCTGGTGCACGGCCAGAGAGGCACTCGTCTAGGCCTACTCAAAGTCGACATAATGGACCAAGAGATCGGTCACCAGCCTTACCCACTCGACCACGCACACATTCCCCAGGGGTACCCAAATGGCAACAAGCGGCACCGCCGAACCCCCGCGATCCCCGGACGCGCCTAAACAAGCAAGATATTGAAGAGCAGAGCGCACAAGCGTACGTCAGTCCTGCAAGGAGGAAAAAGGCCGCGCCTCAGCCTGCACCGCCATCTGAATCTGAGCCAAATCTACTATTTGATCAGCCTTCTCACCAGTCCTCTCAACCTCAGCCCCGGCGCTCCGCTCAATCATCGACCCCCGCAACTAAACCGCCTCCACGGGCCCCTTCAAAACCCATCACCCCGAGACCGGCCCCGCCTACGCGAAATATTCCCCCTATTCCTTCATCTACTTTGGAAGCTTCTACACGGCACCGCCTCGAAGGGACAGCCCATTTCAAAAGGGGAGATTATGACGCCGCACATACGAGTTATACTAATTCGCTAGCTGGCATACCACAGTCACATCCCATCTGCATTGTTCTACTTACTAATCGCGCACTTACTGCTCTGAAGACTGGGAGTCCTAAACAGGCTGTTGGCGACGCAGATGCTGCGATCAGCATTATAGGCCCCTCTCGCGGCGAAGGCGAGAAAGTCGCATTGCCTGATGGGGAAACACGCGATATGAAAGATCTGTACGGCAAAGCGCTCAGCAGAAAAGCCGAGGCCCTTGAGCAAATGGAGAAGTGGACAGATGCTGGGAATGTTTGGCAGCAATGCGTCGAGGCAGGCGTTGGTGGTGCAAATGCAATTGCTGGCCGGCAACGCTGTCAGAAAGCGCTCGCTCCTAAACCCAAGCCAACCCCGAAGCCGGCGCAAGTGGCTAAGCCTCGACCGAAACCATCCGCTATATCCGATCTCAACCCGCAGAAAAGCTCCGAAGCGGTGCAGCGCCTGAGGCAGGCCAACAAGGCAGCCGAGGCAGCCGATGATGAGAAATTCGCGCTCAGCGAGAAAGTCGATGCGAGGATTGCTTTATGGCGTGATGGCAAAAGGGATAACCTACGGGCCCTTCTCGGGAGTCTTGATCAAGTGCTATGGGAAAATAGTGGATGGAAGAAGATTGGCTTGCATGAGCTCGTAGTTGCTAGCAAAGTCAAGATACACTACATGAAAGCCATTGCTAAGTGTCATCCTGATAAGGTGAGTCGTCAATTTCCATGAAATAGCCACCCTTTACGTTTACGCCTTTTCTCCGATTCTAATTGGTTTTATAGTTACCTCAAGACGCGAGCACGGAGGTGAAGCTCATTGCCGCCACGGTGTTTGCCACTCTTAATGAGAGTTGGGATAAGTTCAAGGCCGAGAACGGTTTGTAAGTTCAGCAACATCACGACGAGAAGATATACCAAACCCAAAAGCGCGAGTAGTGTAGATAGAAATGAGACCACGAATATAGATGCATTACGGCACAGCAATGGCCGACGTATACCGATTCCTAATACCGTGACAAATAGTGTATTCAATATATCTTAGTATTCATTTCCAGCCATCCCGGAACCCGAATAGCCAGTGGCAAGTCGACTAGACCGCTCCGTCGTTCTACCGTTAGAAAATCATCAGTTATATTTTCAGCCCCGGATATCCTAATTCTACCCGTGTTGTGTTAGCTCCGTCGCTACCTATACCTATCTAAGTTAGGTTACCCGGGTCCGGACGATGGGGTCCCGACCTGTCATGACCCCCCCCGATAATTCTTTGTTGGAACTGTTCATGCTTTCGTCATCCCGCGAATTCAGGAATACTAAAAACGAAAATAACCTTAAAACCTACAGCCTTATAAAAATTCTTCTACAGGTTTTTTGGGTAAGACGAGAAGTTACTTTATGGGAAGGGAGTTACTATCACCGATATAAGACCGATAACGCGTAAAACATCCTAGCCCGATCGACGTCATTTTCTCACAAACTAAGCAGCTGTCATGCAGGGTTGGGTATTTTCTTCGCTAAGGTTGATCCTCTACTTACGTCAAAATTTCCCGTTTTCTGCTGAATATCCTTGGTTATATCTTGGCCGTAGACTTAGAGTGGCTTATAGTGGTATGGGCTTTCCAACTGCTACGAGCGCGGCTTCGGATTACCGAATGAGGAAATCCGGCAACGAGTAGTCTCTCCCAAGCGTCGCCGCCAAAAATATTGGTCGCATGCCAGTGGTTACCAATGGACCCGTTTTCCCGGACTCGTCAACTGCTCGATGGCAGCCTCGGTAGGCGAAGGACTAAGTATGCTTTGGTTCTCTTTGCGGGGACCCCTTTTACAATGGGGTTGTGAATTCTGGGGTCGTCCCCCTGAAGCCATTTCCCCTCAAAAACTTTACTTCTTTACTTGGACTGATTGTTAGATGTTGCGATCTGACCTGCATAATGCCAGCCATCAACTTTGCTTGGGTCGAATCATTCAAACTTAAATTGTCTATTGGGACCTCCGCTTTGACTAACACCTCGCCTTCTTGGTTTAGGTATATGACAACCGTAACTACCTAGGTAGGTACCTAAGCTATGTAAGTGCCTAGGTACTATAGCATTACAGGTACAACATAGGTCTGCTATCATTAGTACCTATAGAGAAACTACCCCAAAAAAAAAAAAAAAAACTTTTTTCCCCAACTGCCCAAAGAAATTTGAAAACTTACTATAGTATCTAATGTACCTTCGAAACCTCAGGTCCTCCACAACTCCTCCACAACTCCTCCACAACTCCTCCACATTCCACATCAGCGCACCGCCACTCATGGCACGAGGCCGAGAACGCTATTCCGTTCACGTAGATTCCGACTCAACTAGAGCCCCACTAAGCGCCATAAGTTCTCCATTTCTCTTCCTACCAATTCCGTGCTTGGGGTACATCGTTGATTTGGAGACCCCGGCTCCACCCCGGCTTTCTTTACTCTTATGGGTCAGTTGGGTTAGTTGGTTTAGTTGGGGTTGGGGTTGTGATGAGGGAACTTTTCCAAGGTTATTGTTTAGCGGTCTATTATCTTTTTTAACCGTAAGACTTACCATCGAGTATATATATCATCTACCGTCAGCTTGCTTCAAATCACCAATTTCCCTTTTCCCATTGTCTTTTATTTTTTTTGGTTATATCTCGCCGCCGTTGCTTTTGCTTTGTTCCCGGGGCTTATCATTACGAAGCATTGACTTAAAGCACGGCCAAATATCTTTGGTCTCTTTTAGTCCCGCAACCCGATCGACATCGACGTGGGACCAATATAAATAGAAGGTCATCTAAGGTGTAGATCTATGTCGCGCGATTGATCTTCGACCTTGTATTTCATCAGCCTTCGGACTGAGTAGTATTATTATATATAAGCCATTGGGTTACCTCGACTTGGCCCAATCTCACATATTGTCTTGAAGCCAGCCAAACTCGACATATTCACCATGGGGAAATATTTCGGCCTTCGAGGCAACTGGCTCAACTATGCCATTGGCATAATTGCAGGATGTGATTTCTTACTTTTGGATATGGTAATTATCTACAATTCAAGAAAAAAACGTCACTTAGATAATCTAACAATCTCCTAGACCAGGGTGTGATGGGCGGTATTCTCACGATGCATCAGTTTCTCGAGGCTTTTCCGGATATAAATCCAGAGGCTATAAATATAGACGATATAGAAAAAGCAAAGCGAGCCTCAACCCAAGGTATCGCTGTTGCAGCATATAACCTAGGATGCTTTGTCGGCGCAGTCACCACTATTTTCATCTCAAACCCCCTCGGTCGAAGGCGAATGATTATGCTCGGTACTTCAATCATGGTCATCGGTGCTATTCTACAAGCCAGTGCTACCACACTCCCTCACTTCATTATCGGCCGTGTGATTACTGGACTCGGAAATGGAGGTAACACGTCAACTGTCCCTACTTGGCAATCGGAGACTTCGCGCGCCCACAAACGAGGCAAGCTGGTCATGATAGAAGGTGCTTTAATTACATGTGGTATTATGGTCAGTTACTGGATCGATCTGGGTTTCAGTTTCATCGACAGCAGCGTCGCGTGGAGATTCCCGCTCGCCTTCCAAGTCGCGTTCTGCCTCTTTATTTTGGCCTTCATCTGGAATTTGCCTGAGTCCCCACGATGGTTGATTCTAAAGAACCAGGAAGATGAAGCCCGAGAAGTCCTCGCCGCGCTGGGAGACACAACAATCGACTCCCAAGAGGTTCAAAACGAGTTTACCGCTATCAAGGACACCGTCCTCGAGATGTCTAAGGGCAGCTTTAGCGACCTATTCACCATGGACAAGGACCGGAACCTGCACCGCACCCTGCTTGCCTTCGTAAATCAGATGTTCCAGCAAATCAGTGGTATCAACCTCATCACATACTACGCCCCTGTTATCTATAGCGGACTCGGCATGAGCGACTTCATGGCTCGACTACTTGCTGCCATAAACGGCACAGAATACTTCATCGCTTCCTGGCCTGCTGTGTTCCTCGTTGAAAGAGTTGGTCGCCGAAAGCTCATGCTCTTCGGTGCTGCCGGTCAAGCTATCAGTATGGCTATTCTGGCTGGTGTCAACTCTGCACCCGACAATAAAGCAGCTCAGGGCGTTGCTATCGCCTTTCTCTTCGTTTTCAATACATTTTTCGCCATTGGCTGGCTCGGAATGAGTAAGTACTTACATTTTAAGTCCCCACATGTTGTCTCACAGATCTTGTATAACACTTAAAGCTTATCTTGGAGCTTTGTGAACCTATGGTGTATCCCTTCGAACGCACACTTACTCGGAAACGTTTGCTGGAATGTGACTAACTCATCCTTTTCTGTAGCTTGGTTATACCCCGCTGAAATCACAACTCTTCGAACTCGCGCACCCGCCAACGCGCTCGCCACCTCCTCCAACTGGATTTTCAACTTCCTTGTTGTCATGATCACGCCCATTGCATTCAACAATATCGGATACCAGACCTACATCATCTTCGCGGTAATCAACGCGTTCATGGTACCATCGGTCTACTTCTTTTTCCCTGAGACGGCATACCGCTCCCTTGAGGAAATGGACTCCATCTTCCACAAGGTACACGGTTCTAAGGGTTACTTCACTGTTGTGGACGTGGCTGAAAAGGAGCCCCGCCGCTACGGCAAGAACGGCGAGCTACTTATCGCTTACGAAGAGACGGAGGAGCACAAGGCCCACATCGAGCGTCCCGTGCACCACGAGGGCGGATCCGGTTCGACCTCGCTGGCGGCGGCGGATGCTGAGAAGGCCCAAGGCGGCGTGTTCGTCGAGAACCGCGGCTAATTACTATATACCCATCATGTGCTAGTGTTTTATGTCCCTCGCTTTTACATTGTCTAGATCTTATATGGAAATCTCCTGTGGATAGATGAAGAGTTTTAGTTAAAAACTATTTTGAGTTTTATCATGCTGTAGATATCCACAATTTAGGAGAACTTGTACAAAGCTCAAGCACCAGATGTTGGCAGTGAAATATATTTTCTTGGGACAATCACGATAAACTTTGATGACTCTTCGCTGACTCTTTGATAATTCATGCGATTTGAACAATTTACTTAATTTACTTCCGTTCATAAGCGAACAAAATATAAACGGTTAACCCCGTGTCTTGTGTTGGGAGGGAGAGTTATGAAATTTGACGAAAAGGGTAACCCGAAGACGAAGTACGGATCCGTAGCGAGGTATACGTATAGGGGAGCACTAGCCCCAGAGTGAAGCGTGCTTGGTGACTAGCATCCTTGACGCCTAATTTAGCCTCCTATATTCCATTCAAAGTAGGTGGACGTAAATAACTTGCCACAGGGAATCTAGACATTACTACTCAAGTTGATTTCATGTAAATCCCGTCATAGCATAAACCTGATGGGACTTGGATCCATGTATACATGTATAGGAGTTATGCTCCGGGTTACTCTATTTGACTGTCTTTTTGGCCTCCTGGCTTAAACGGGGAACCCAATAACCGAGTGCTTATAAATAGTTTTTGTACATTGACGTAGATTCGGGGTTAAGTATTCAAGGCGAGGTGAGTATTTCAAATTAAATGGACGTTACTGGATTAAGGAAGATTTGCCTCGAGGCTATCTCGGTTGTGTTCCTCGCACCGCGTTGTGTAAGTGATGGGATGCCTAATACGTTTTCTGTACTGGCAGTAGTTACATTAATTCACTGCAACCTATGAGGCCTGAGCACGGGGTCTGCTGGGAAACAAGGCGGCTTGGATATGGGACCATGACTTGGTCCGGAGGGTCTCCTAGTCGAGGCTAGACAAGACATAACCAGGCGAGCTAGCAACTTGAATAGAGGCCAGACATGGAGTCCAGGCCCTCAATGTCCGCGTAAGCGTAATGAATGCTACACCGAAGGACTAGAGCTACTAACTAAATAATAACTGGCTCTAAATTATGGGAGGCAAGGACACAGGCAGAGAAGTTGGCACCAACTGGTCGCGAACCACCCGACGTGACCTAACCCTAGATTAACTACCTCTGCTTAATTGGAGATGATTCCTAAATGCGAAGACTACGGCAACTTATTACAGACGGTCTCTAACTTGAACTTTATGAATTAGGTTACCGATGCTGCTTATCGACGACGATTCATCGAGCCCCTATTCTGACGACTTCAATACGGACGCCCTTTCGAATTCTAGGCTCTACTTTTACGATAGAAATTACGATAGCGTTCATACCTATTACTTACATGCCGCGACAATAGTACTACATATTAGCAGGAGGTGCTACCATACCCGACGTCTCAACTCCCGCGAAGTCTAAATAACTATTCTTTGTTATCTAGGGTCCCATCGACTTGCCCGAAGGACAACTGTTCCAATCAAGCAGATAATATACGTGTTCTAAACCGAGGCATCGAGGCCGAAGAAGGAAGCAACCTGGTTCCATTGCTTCTGGTAACCTTCAAATCAAATGCAGATACAAACGAGAAATTTTCCTTTACCTCTTTCTATGCCTCAGGTCATTATTACTTAGCCCATCCGCCCTCCGATAGGCTTTTAGCAAAAGCTCGTTGCGATACATCAGCCTAGATTAATAACGATAAGCAACTCTAAGCTCGCTTAAGGCAAACCTGTCGCTTGAAGGCTCGTTAGCTCTTTACAATCTTGATTCTAGAAAGGGGTAGCATATCCCATAACATAGAAACGTGTAACATGGTATAGAAGGATACTGGTAATTCCTAACCATCAACTTAGGCAGACGATGGCATATTCTTGTTTAGCTTAAGTAGTCCTTTACGACAAGACTGGTTTTACTCGCATGGTTCGTGTGTGTCCGCGATATGAATCAATTTATTGGTAGGACAAACTACCTGCCTAATTTAACCCAACATTCTAATATGGAAGTTACTCGAACATGTCTTCTTACATATGTACTACCTACATTGATCATTTGAGTAACTAAATGACACTCAATAGCATTACTACCTAGGTAGAACTCTCAGGTATCTATACCACATTATAGAGTTAATCTAGCTGAGTTTATCTCCAAGTCGTTAAGTACTTCCCAGGCTCTCAATTTCATGTAGTCGGGCACGCATGGGAATTCACGTAAAGAGATACGCTCTGTCACGAGGTGGAGCAAGATGGAAGCCTACGGCTATACGTTGGGAACTGAAAATCATCCTTTTCCTCGGCGTCTCATCTAGGTATATTCCTAGCATACCCTACTAGGGTTAAAGGGTTCGGAAGACAGCTATCAAACCGCTACACTACCAGAAGGTAGAACGATGTCAACTCGAGGGGTTGGCCTTGCTATCTCCACTTATAAGGACCTTATAGACGGTAATGTAATAATATATGAAGCTGTAGATACCTAACACTAATATAGAATATGATAGAGAGAGCATCTATCGTGACTAATTTGAAAGGAGCGCATAAGAATTGGGAACGATTAGGCAGACCTACCTGTGGGTATAAGTTTACGTTAGTCACACATGAAATATCAAGCATTTTGCTCTGCCTGTAAGCAGGTTCATGGAGGACGTAGGTAATGCTGGGGGCACCGGTTAGATAGCCTCTCATTTTAACGTAGAGGCGTTAATAGAATTAAGGTAAGATAGTTCCATATACGAAAATTACTTACTACCTTCGTAGCTTGCTGTCTTCCAAGTGCGGAGCTTATCACTTACTATATGAGAACTGCAGTTAGAATTACTATTAAGGAAGCCTAGTAGTTCAGTAGCGTATTTCTGTTGCCTTTATTCTTACAACTCATTAAGATTTCTGCTAGAAGATGTTTGGAGAGTAGCTTGAGTAGTTAAGTGCGTCTAGGAGACAAGCTTGCTCGCTATTCTTGCTATTTTTGATTGTTATTGTCGTTTCGTACAGGAAAGGAGCCTTAAGGAGGGAGTTTTGATGGCTTAACTAGGGCACGAGCAACAGCATTGTGGCCATCCCGGTTTCTATTCTATATAGACAACATGTATGTTATACCTAAAGGGAAAGGGTACTTATGTACGTAACTTTTGCTTTGAGGATTAATTATTGATACTAAGTACCTAGTGTTGGCCTCGATAAGACTCTCCCATTCTACAATTCGTAGGAAGCTCTGATATTGGCCACAAGACAAGTATATGCGTTGGTTATTATATACCTAGGCAAGTATTCATGATTGGATGGCTAGAGGGTTATGTAATAGAAGTGAGACAAGTGACAATGATATCTCGTAGTACATATGGCCATCTTTTCGATACCTAGTTCATCTGTTGTATCAAAGTCAAATACTCCCTTTCGTCTTGAGTATGACTCGGCTAGAAAGACAAACAAGTTTAATTTTGAAACATACGTAGTTACCTCAGATACCTAGTATGAAATGATGGAGTAAAATTGACAATTACGATATTGGTATTTTACATCGTGGGCGTAGGATTGTGGAATAATTGACCTATGGAATGTGGCGTTGGCATCTTCTCCTATTTGATCAGGTAGCTGGGAATCTTAACGTTCTTACACCTACTGATAACTACCTCCATTCGGTGTCTCCGCGAAACCTTCAGCTGTAAAACCTCTAACATGCTTGTCGTGTGGCTCGGGGTGGGTATGGTCACTAAACTCCATGACCCTATCCTCCTGCATTTTCTACACATATCCCGAGACAAGAACTATGTGTTAGTTGGAATGATTTTTCATCTTTTCACTGCTGATACAAAGTATTTAAGAAAGCTACATATAAGTGATGTTGTCGGAAAAGGAAGACGTGAACCTGGATAACTGCCATGGAATAAATCTGAACATTATGGCACCACATTGAGCTGCTACGCCTCTATCGCGCATATTCGTATGTGATACAAAAATATCTCGAGCGACTCAGCCCTATCGGCTCACATAACGATGCGTTGGAATGGGCCACTGAGGCTCGTTGTCAATGTCACGTTGCGTCTCCATTCGTATCGATATCCATTAAAGGATCCTCAAGATCTATCAGACTCAAGAACACGCGCGAATATCGGATTATCGGACTGGTCCCATTAATTACACGTAAATGCTCAACTGGTCTTCAAGAAATTGTTCGAAAAAGAAGTCGCATAAGATCATAGCGTGAAATCTATTTCGGCTGTCGATTAATAATTCATAACATATTATCTGCTATATGTACATGGAATAGTCCGAGGAATGACGATTCTTACGAGTAGAAACTCCGGGAATAACAGTGAAAAAAAAAAGAAAAGAAAAGAAAAAAAAACGATAATGACGGTGCCCAGAAAGATAAAAATGTTAAGCCGTTGAAGAGAAGCTAACGGGATATCCGGCAGTGGTTTTTAGTGATGTCGGGACGGCAGATGGAAGATGGAGATGCTAAAAAACTAAAAACAGCGTTGTAACCCGTCCCTTCGGCAGCCTCATTAGTTGCCGACCAAGAGGTTTTTTTTTAGCGCATCTCCCTAGCATTACCACGTATTAGTGCTGTCTACACAAGTTCGACGTAGCACCCCCAAGGGGGTGCTGCGCATTGATTAAGGAAACGGGCAGTAATTAGGGATAGCGTACCAAACTTTAAATACCAATAAAAAGTTATTCCGACCCTTGCTAATTCTGGAAAAGGAAAAAGAATAATGAAATTTTATGAAATATCATAAGATACATCAAAATACGTGGGAAATACGTTTATTCGGAAGTATTTCGGTTAAATCCCGAATCTTGCCCGTTTCCTTAATCAATGCGCAGCACCCCCTTAGGGGTGCTACGTCGAACTTGTGTAGACAGCACTAATACCACGTACAATACACAGAAGACCCTACAAAGGCATTAGGTAATAAGAACCCCTTGCTAGAAGCTCATTTGCTACATGACATGTAGGTACCTAGTTTAAACACCTGACATGACGTCGACAGAAAAAAAAGATAAGGGATAAGGTTAAGTAACGCTAGGAATAATACGTTGGGCTTCTGACGGCATACAAAACTAAAATCTTTAATCTTTAATCTTTGACCATTAACCATTAACCATTAAACGAAGCGATGTGTATGCCGGCTTCTCTTAGTCTTCAGCCCTTTTGTGAGCCCGACTTGGAATAAAGCGGCTCACATCAGCTCTAAGACAACCCGAGTGACCCGGCATTGCGGCACACACACACAGCGAAAGCGAAAGGGTTACCTTAGAATTGGTAACTCGTATGTAGGTACGATACATGACAGTAGACGTGTAACGGAACGTCTCGTAGGTACAACTCAACGCCGCATACAACGCACGTGGGTATGCCGCATTAAGTAAGGGGACCTTGAGAACCCTTTTCTTGATGGATGTATTTTACGAGGCGGTGGAGGAAAGGAAAAGAAAGAGAGAAAAAAGCTAGGACCCGCGCGCGCTGCTGCGCTAAAGCAAGGCGGAGCTGAGCCCTCCTCGCGAACACGGCGTCCTTGTCGATCACTTCGTATTGAAGAGAACCTCCCCCCGAGTGGGCGGATTCTCCGCAAACAACGTGCTGGAGATGTGACGAAGTGATGCCATGGCGCCATGGCGCCACGGCTAGCTACCTAGCTAACCTGAGCTTGTTTTCTTTTTTTCCTGCAAAGGGGGCGAGAGACATAAAAGATGCGCCGTGTCCAGCTGGATAGAAGTTCTCTCGTTTCTTATAGTATCAAGCAATTTACTTCACCTTGTACAAAGAACTTCATATACTTACCTACATAACTAACTCAAATCATCTTATAACTAACTAATACTTAATAACTACAAACGTTACTACACCAAACAAAACCCAACCTCATCATTCAAAATGGTTTCCATCAAGTCCCTCTTCGCCGCCACCCTCGCCGCTCTCCCTCTCTCATCCGCCTACATCACCCAGATCGAGGCTCCCGCCTCCGCCAAGGCCGGCGCCAACGTCCCCGTGACCCTGACCGCGTCCATCTACGTCCAGAACTGGGACGACTTCGGCATCGTCTGGGGCGTGAAGCCGAACTCCTGGGGCTGTGGCGACATCGTCTGTGTCGGCCAGCGTATTGGCTACACCTCCCTATTCCCCGGCAACCAGCCCAAGCCCGGCCAGTTCACCATCGACGTCACCCTCCCGGACACCCTTGCCCCGGGCGACTACCAGATCGTTGCTGCGGTCCCGTATCTCGTCGGCGTAAGTGCAACTGCTTTATTCTTTTCGTCATGTATGTAGACTAACAATTTACGCAGGCTTCCGGCATGACCCAGATCCAGGGTCACAGCGCCAACATCACCGTTGAGGCGTAAGGCAGTGATACCCAAACTACCGAGACGTTGGTGTTGCATATCTCTTTATGGAAAGTCCTTGGAAAGCTAGAACGATCATGACGATTCTGCAAAGAATCAGCTACGACATTGCATAGCATGCGCACGTTACATGCAAAAGGCGTTATGAATAGGTACAGAAACGATTGTAAATTGGGGGTTTCGCTTTGCTTTGCATTATATAGTAATAGCATGAATTTATGATTTTCAACCAACCAGACATGTGCACAATGCGATTCGAGTGGCTTATACAGGGAGTAATCTCGCTCGAATT
Source organism: Entonaema liquescens (assembly GCA_902805475.1). Taxonomy (NCBI): domain Eukaryota; kingdom Fungi; phylum Ascomycota; class Sordariomycetes; order Xylariales; family Xylariaceae; genus Entonaema; species Entonaema liquescens. Next base: position 696,243 of record CADCSX010000003.1, read on the forward strand.
GTATGTAGCTAAAATGTATGAGCCGAACACCTTCGCTATGCAGGTTTATTATTAAAAAGCAAAGTTCCAGAACAGGCTAACTCTTCATCCCTTCTAGTATTATAAGGCTAGGGAGGGATGCGCTGCTCTTCCGGGTATCCCGCCATCCTCAGGGGAGTACGTTCTGCCTTGGAGCCAACTTTAACTACATCCCATATTTACACGCTTATCCCCTCATCATCATAATGTCGTGATAGAAACTAGGTAGTTAATAACCGTGAGGTCGTGATCGTATTTATTCAACAGTCCGGGTGCATTGCTCGTGGCTTTCCTTCCGGTATATACACCTTCGACGGACGGCACACATTAAGCTTCATAGCGTTGGCGACATGCCGGATAAGAGCAATAGGATGCGAGATTTTCGTAAGCTTGGAGATGGAGGGCGGTTTTACTGCTCTCCACTAGAGGCCGAGCATGTGCCGGACGTTCTCTCGTACCTTCCTCTCGTACTCCGGGCGGTTCTCCCGCCACATCTTTGCCGCTTCGACGTTGGCGGGACTCTCGTCGTTGGGCTCTGCTAGCATGCTCATGACCGATATCAAGATCTTCTCGACAGACTGGATTGGGCTCCACCGCTCCGATGCGTGCTCGTAGTGGTTTGGGTCGTCTCCAGGTGGGTGTAGGATAGAGATGCAGACTAAGCCGCTCTGGTAGACTATTGTTTGGCTAATGTTAGAAAAGGTCCCGTCTAGATCTACTGTATAACCGGGGTGAAACAAACCATTGGGGTGGAAGACTTCGCCCAGGAAGGTCATCTTGGGCGGTGCTAATGGGTAGTCTTTTGGGAACTTGAGTTCCGCGGCAAAGACACCACCTTCAAAGGGGGTTCCCTCGGGGCCTTGGATTAGGGCTTCCCAGTGAAGCATGTCATCTTCGCTAACGGGGCCAGCTGTGATACCGTCGGGTGGGTTGTTGGTAAGCATCTTGTATTCTTGGAGGAGCCGGCGGTGGGCTGTCGATTGAGCCATCTTTACAGGTATCTATCTCTATGGTTTGTGTGTATGTATATTTTGAAAAGGTAACGTCAAGGATCGGGTCTTTGTTTTATTTCGGTGTTATGGATATATAGGTACCTAGTGAGTTGAGGCTAAACCAATTGCAATCAACTACGCTTTATGTTCGAAAAGTCGTGGGATATGTGGTAGTTGGTTTTGATATGGAATGAGGGAAAGAATACATGGAATAATACCTAATGTCTAAAATGCCAGTCAAATGAAGATCATTGGCGGGGTTTAGGGATTCACCTTCTATAGCAGCGTACATAGTACCTTCTAGCACACTAACCTTTAGCGCGTGTGAATCCTGGTGCTGGCTAGTGTGACCTCACATCAGGGCCGTTACTGTAGATAAGCCGAGGTTATTCCGATAGAAGCCGCGCTTTTGGAACTTGACTGGGATCTTCGAAGTTTGAACCTGAGCTCAATTTGAAAAAGTTCCAGAACTTTGCGCCCGCTTTCAAGGATTTGGGGCAGTATGCCTCCTCGCTTTGGTCTGCGACCCATTGGGCGCAAAGGTTCTCTCTACTTAAAAGCGAAGAGTGCTGAAACGGGTTCCGTGTGCTTTTTTTGCTCGTTATCGAGTCAATCTAGCGCATATTCCAGTCGTCGTACGAGACGAAAGGCGCCAAATCCTCGTCGATTTGCTTCAACGGTTTCCTCTGGTTCCGAACATGTGGTGGCCAATCCTCGCAAGGAATTAGAGAATCTTCTTGTTGAGCTCGAGAAGCATGCTGCTAACTATATCAACCTTCCTCGCCTGCAACTGGCCATCAATGGTTTGCGGCAACATCCGGGCAATGAATCGATAAGAGTAGCCGTATTGGGTCTCACAAATGGGTCCGAGTCTAGTCAGACTGCGAAGCAAGTGCTGAAGCTCTTACTCGCCGATCCCCTAAAGCCCGAGGAAGAATGGGAGAGAGAGGTCGATGAACATGATTTAACACAGCCTATGATCATCCGAGTTAGGGAAGACGCATCCCAACAACTTGGGTCTATTTCAGTCTCGACGAGGAGTAGTCTGCTGCATGAGATTCATGTCTCCTCCGCAACACTTAATGGCCATAACCTGGAATTGTTACTCATGGAGGCAAATCCATCCATATCTGCACAAGAAATAGGAGCTCTCGGAGGATTTGAAGATTCGGCGCTCGTTCCTTCGGTCGAGATCCCCACTTCTAGCACGGGGAGGCATACCCCTCTTACAACACCAGTACACAAAGCCTTAGTCGTGGCGGATGGTATTTTAGGGCTGGCATCGATAGTGTCGATACCTACACGAGAAAGTAACAATGTGGTCGCTACTGCGGTGAACTTACCTGAATATAAACCAACGGAGGACGCCCCCTTGCCTTTTACTCTTATCGATATTGGAACAGCGAGCATTGGATTAGGTCTGGTTCGCAAGAATCTTAATCATGCCATTGAGTATGAGCACCTTTGGTTCCAAAGCAATGTTCCGAAATTGGTCGAGTGGTTAAAGGCGGATATCATGTCTTCCACCGACGGCACCACTAAACCGCCAGTGAAGGAACTCATTAGCTCATTGCTTAGGAATACGTCTGCAAGTATAGAACGCGAGCAAGCCCGTCAGATCGGCTCGTCGTTACCATCAACGATTTCACCCGCCTCTCCGACAGTTTTACAAGGCAGTCTTGATGATTGGGCGGAAAGCGCTCATACCGAGCTGCAAGAACAACTTGATTTAGCATTCTCTAGCAGGCGATGGCGCAAATTAGGGTGGTGGAAATTATTTTGGCGTGTGGATGACGTGGGGATGCTCACGAACGATATTCTCAGTCAAAGATTCTTACTAAACTCGGAGAGAAATGCTATTTTTCTTGCCGGGAGAATGAAGGAAGCGGGTATTGTTTTAGGACCTTTCCCAGATCCAGCATCTACTGATGAGAATAGCACCGAGGCTAGTCTATTAGATGCTAAGAAAACTACACCACCAACGGCGGCTTGGCCAGTAAATATCCCCGCCACGCGCCGGTACCTTCAAACAGAAACTATTCCCGCCCTACAAGCACTTGCACAAAAGCTCACACTGCAAACCCTTAGCACGTCAGGCCTTACATCTGCGCTTGGTGTGCTTGTATATTTTAGCACATTGACAACAACACTCTACGAAGCTGGTGCGGTTGCCGCATTAGGTATCGCATGGAGTTTGAGGCGCATGCAAAAGCAATGGGAAACAGCACGAAAGTTCTGGGAAGGCGAAGTGAGAGAAGAAGGCCGCAAAGCAGTCCGAAACGTTGAAGGTGTCATTGGCGATGCTTTGAAGCAAGGCCCGACTCCTAAAGATAGGGTAGATGGCCAAGACGAGTTAGTTAAAGCCAAAGGGCTAGTTGAGCGGGCTCAAGAGATATTGAGCAAGCTGAAGTGAGATATGCATCTACTGTAAAACAATGTACATTGATTATGATACCAATAGACGCAACACAACACATCGCCATCGAATATTTGTGGTTGGAAGCAAAGGTTCTTTCTACTAGTCCTCCGGAACTACCACCGCCCATACCCCTATTATTGTTGATCCGCAACTTGTAAAATGTTGCTCAATTTGCAGAAGGGAGTTGCAAAGTACTACGCCAAATAGTAAAATATCGCCTTATTAGCTGGCTAGCAAATGCAATATATTCGATTTCGTGATCCCATTATGACCCAACTCCGTATTTCATGGAGACATAACACAATGGTATCCGCACTCATTCCCTACCCTAAATACATGCCCAATATACCGTTAAATATAATATGATATAAACCCACCAGCACCAGCAAGTCGATCCTCTTCTTCCTCTTCACCACTCACCACTCCCCACCACCCCAATCTCCACCCGAATAATCCACCGCACTCGTCTCCATATAACTCGCGCTAGCATCGATGTTCATACTCCCTTCCATCGCCAGCATAGACATCTCGTCGCTCATGTACGTCGTCTGGCTCATGTCCACGCTCAAATCGACGTTTACGTTTACGTCTACGACGGCTGTGGCGTCGATGTACGTCGCGTTCGCGTCCATGTAACTTGTATCTGTGTACGATGCGTCTGCATATGCCGTTGCGTCTGTATACGCTGTCGTATCCGCGCTCATGTTCATGTTCATGTCCGTATTCATATTTGTGCTTGAGGAATCTACGTATGTTGCCTCAGCGAACGCGGTGGCTTCCGCGGTAGCGTTCGCCGTGTCTGCATTATATGTCGCGTCCGCATACGCTGAAGCTTCCATATTCATGTTCGCCGTATTCTCCACCTGCGTGTTGTCCGTGTAATTCGTGTTCGTCTGCGTCGACTCGGCGATCGCGGTGCTCTCGATGTTGTTGATCACTGTGTTGTTGATGGTGGTGGTTTCTGGCTGCGGCGCGAAGTACGCCTGGGATGATTCGGCGGGGGTTGGTTCGGAATATGGCTGGCGGTCTTCGGGGGGATATCCCGTGGTTTGTTGTTCGTTGTGGTTGGTATAGCTCTGCTCGGTGTGGGCCTGTTGGTGAGTTTCGCCGTAGGGTTCTTGGTGTTGTCCGGAGTAAGACTCGTGGTGCTGCTCTGATTGGTTCGTGTACTGCTGCTCGGAATGGCCTCCATGGTATTGCTCAGACTGTTCCGTGTGGTGCTGTTCTGATTGTCCTCCATGCTGTTGTTCATGATAAGTCTCGTGCTGCGGTTCGGATTGTTGAGTATGATGCTGCTGGACCGCAGGAGCCGGTGCGTCAGTTTTACTTCCCGACATGGCAGCCAGAGCGCCTCCGATTGTAGCACCTAGCGCTACGTAAGGATCTGCAGGTCCTTGACCAGGCTGATTAGGGGGCATTTGGTAGGCAGCCGGATTAGGGCGGACTTGGTATAGAGGTTGACCGGGAGGTCCCTGGAATATTGGCTGCCCAGGAGGCCCTTGGTATACAGGTTGATTAAAGGCAGCAGGCTGCTGCATCTGCTGTTGTAGCTGCTGTTGCGGTTGTGGCTGCGGTTGCATCTGAGATTGCGGTGGTCGTCCGACTGGAGGCCGTGGGATTTGATAAGGGGCTTGTTGGTTCACTGGAGTTCCTGTCATCCCTGGGTTCTGGCCCATAGGGGGTCGACCTTGCATCTGAACACCAGGTTGTAAGCCCTGCTGGAGCTGGGGTCGGTTCACGCCCTGCATCTGTGGAGATGTAATACCTCCCCCTTGAAGGGCCTGTGTTTGTGGTGGCGCAGTATAGGCGTGCTGTAGACCCGGCGGCCGTTGTTGTTGTTGTTGTTGTTGTTGTTGTTGTTGTTGTTGTTGTTGTTGGCTGCCTTGAACTTGGCCTTGAACTTGGCTTTGGGGTTGGCCTTGAACGTTATTATATATATTATTTCCCAAAGAAGCCCCAGTCGCGCCGTTCATGCCCAGTGACTCGGCGATGATTGCTCCCCCTATTGCCGCCGACGACTGTTTTAAAGCAGGATTTTGCCAGGTCTTCTTGGCCCATTTCTTCATCTTTTTCCTGCGTCCGACAGTGCAGCGGCTGCCTGGGCCGAGGTGAAGGGCTTACTCTGCCCTGATATCTGTGGAAAATTAGGATAAACCCCAGGTGTCTGAGTTAGTTGCTGCCCTTGTACTGTCGACTGCCCGGCGAATTGTAGTGTAGTTGGAGATTGGATCCCTTGAAACACCTGCGACTGAGTACCGGCAAGCATTTGTCCGTTTTGTCCAGTTACAAGTGATTGTACTGTGGACTGCTGCTGACCCGGTATGCCCTGTATAGTTGGCCGAGGTTGTCCATGCTGTAACGTCGATTGGGTCGGCTGCCCAGGTATCGAGCCTCCAGGAAGTTGTACATGATTTCCATTCATGAATTGCTGCTGAGGTGGCCTCTGAACCGCTGCCTGTACTGTCTGTTGATTTCCAGGTTGCTGCTGGATAGGTTGCGTTGGCATTGCCTGACTATGCATATAGTGGGCTTGTGTTATAGCGGGCGCCGAATGATTCTGTATGGGAATAGGGGTGATCCAACTTGGGAAGGCAATGGCTTCACCTGCCCTGGCAACATGGGAAAGGGTTTTTGACTACCGGTAACAGAAGGGCTCGGCGACTGAGTAACCTGTTGATGTTGATATTGGTGCGCTTGAATCTGGGGCCTTATAACATTGGAGTTCTGGTTATTGGTCAAATTCGGCGGTCGATTTTGAGCTACGACACTCTGCGCAGTACCGTACGTATGCGACGATGCGGAGGATGGCGGGCGATGAAGAGAGGCAATCGAAGGGGCTGGAGATGAAACCTGACTCTGTAATGGGGAGACAGGATGAGCTATAGGAGACGGTGACTGCGGATTATGCTGCCCTATACCTATTCCTGTCGGCGCATTCTGGTCTGGTCGTTGGTTAACCATGTGCGATATTGATGCTTGTTGGTTATGTTGGGGCCTTGGGCTAGGTGAAGAAGTCGATGGAGGTCTCTGTAGATTAGATGCGACGGTCTGTATAACTGTTGGTTGATTCGATACATTGACTGGAAAACTACTCGGGCCTTGACTTGTAGTTGGTATACCATTGTTGGGTCGTTGAACAGGAGACTGCGAAGTTTGGGGAGAGTGCTGTGGTGAACCTGACACCGATGGTTTTTGGTAATTATGCGACTGAATGGGTTGCCCTGAGGGTTTCCCAGAAGACACTTGAGGTACCATAGAGTGAGGCTGGGCTTGTGAAATAGGATCAGGGCTGGGAGACCCTAAAGATGGGTGACCTTGTTGAGATGCAGGATGAGGTCGCATTGGGATACTAGTTGAGCCCATCACAGGAATTCCAGATGCGGCGTTAGTATTTTCGGTATTTTGAGGTTTCTCCTGTAGGTTGCTTTGAAGAACTGGCGAGCTATGAATCGATCCTTGAGCACTGGTATTCGATGTCCTGTCTGGACTTGCTGGCTTCTGAGGTTTGGACACTGAAAGCGGAGCAACTACAGGAAGTGGCCCATTCATGATAGAATGAGAGTACTCTACAGGTTGGTGAGGCTTGCTTTGCTCGGCTGTGGACCCTATCGCTGCTGATATCTCCTGAAAGACATAGATTCCGGGCCCGCTTATTTTTGGCAGAGATGGTACGTGAGACGAGAGCTGATTTGGTAAAGTATTGACCCGGTGAGCACCCGGACGGGTAACGCTCGAATGCGTCTGTAGGGGGTGTTGGTTTCCTGAAGTATTGTTTAACTCATGGGCAGGCCTGAGTACTGAAGGGACGCGAGCTGGGATAGAACCAACTGCAGAAACCCCTGAACCATAAGAGATACTTTCATGCCTCGCTCCGGATCCTGGTAAAGCTGGGGCATTATACTGCATAGATTGTGGCCGAGTATTACCATGTGTTGCTCCCGTTGGTAGTCCTGCGGGCTGTAGCACGGTTGGAATAGGGGAAGGTTGGACTTCTGAGGGAGACGTAGATCCGGTCGCCGATGTCCTAGGATCTGATGGTTTCCTTAGGATACCGGGGTGGCTAGGAGTGTCTCCAGAGGATTCAACAGGCCCTGACAGCGAATGTCGCTTCTGGTTAATGGGGCCAAGCTCTGTGTTTTGAGACTGGAGGACAGATATATGAGACAGTGTGATAGAGTTTCTATTTGGGTTCTTTAGTTCCTCGTTGTCGATCCTCTGCGTGGGTTTCCATGTCTCATCCTCGTTTCCCTCTATCCTACCCACTGCTGGCCGTTGAGAAGCGATGACTTTCTGTTCTACCTGAGGAGGGCCCGTCTGCAAGCCATTTGTAGATTTGGCAGCGGGTTTTAGCGGAGGATAGGCAAATGAAGCAGAAACTAGGGGATACTCTTCAACAGGTTGCATGGTTTCCTGGGCCGTATTTTGTACCGGTGCTCTCTCTTCCACTGGGCTTCTCCGAGTCGGCAATTCTGCGACGTCATTCTGGCGGATATTGGTTTGTATAGGTGTTTGGGCGATCTGTGTTGCATCTAATTCAATGGGAGCCAACTCCTCTGCGCATTTTGCTGTGTCACCGCTGGCTAGCTCAGAAACAAATCCCACCGGTGACCATCTTTGCGCGGACTCGAGTTCCGCTGGTAGTGATTCGCTCTTATTATTAAGGGGTGATGTTGAGTCTACAGTTATGTCTGCTGTGGCATTTCTCTCATTACCGGCTGGGCTAATATCGTTAAGTCCAAAGTACATGAAATTGTCCAGATCGAAATAGCCTGTGGCTCCCATATAATCCTTTCCATCATCTAGGTTCGTCTTTTTTCATTGCTAGTGCCGTTAACAGCGACTTTCTGCGCGCCCTTATCTTCGTTCACGAGTCTATTTTCCGGGAGAAGATCGAGTGGGCCGAAACCAATGCCTACTAATTCGGGAAACTCGTCGCCCGGCCGCGGGAAATGGTATTGTGTAAGGCCAGTAGTTTTATAGCGGTAGAGCCATCGACTACCATCGTAATCAGACTCCCATCCTTCAGGAAGATGCGCCATCGTCAAGCAGTATGAGCCGAGAATGACGGGATGCCTCTCAGTGGGGGGGGGGGAAGGGCTAAAGGTGTATGCGATACGGCAGAATCGTCATCTAGATGATAGAGAAGTTCGGGACATGAACATGTAAGATACCTAGTGCCGACTAATCAGGCCAAGACAGATTAGAGTGAAAAGTAACGACCCGAGGAAGTAAGTCTAAGTTCACAACAACGTCGAGTGGATGAGAAAAACGAGAGAAACCATTTTCAGGTGAAAGTATGAAAGCCTGGGCTGACTTGTTGCCCAACGTGGCCGAGACCAGGTCACACACGGCAAATTGCCTGGTGGGCTTCTCTTCAAGATGGCGTATTATCCAAGGGGTCTTCCAATCCCCGCGGTCTAGCACGATGCCTAGCCATTCTGGATATTGGTACATCGAATGGTGGCGTATAGCGTGCAGCAGCTGAACTTCGAAACCACCATTTTCGTAGTAGTTCGCCTGTTTGCCAAGAAAAACTATTCAGTCCCCGATTAATTCCCCGCGAGAATTAAAATCTCGTGGGCGCGTCTATTAGGATACGAATATGAAGCTTCTGAAGAAGTTGTAACGATATAAGGTAATACGACCCGAAAATAATTCTTGTATTAAGACTATAACACTGACTGAGATATCCAAGCTGTATCCGCTGACGTTTTCGAGGCTCCGGAATCCACGTTACGGTAGCATCAGCGTTTTCAGCTCGAGCAGGGATGCCCCGGTCGTCGAGCCAAAGCTCACGACAAACGCGCTCTCGCATATTTCCAAAAAAAAAAAAAAAAAAGGCCTAACCAACACCATTACAAATATATTCCTGTGTAGTAGCAAGCGGAAAATTACAATTGTCTTCGGAGAAATAGTTTATCCCATCAACTTTGAAGAGGCTCTGTATACCAAAACCCGTTCAACTCTCAAATAGGGGTCCTGTCTTACTTGGATTAACGTTCATGGTAGCAAATTCTCCGCTTTCCAATTTACCAAATCGACGGCACTCCATTGTGATATCACCTACGAAACTTTTAACTTCATCTTTTAGTAATTATAATATATTCGTTGAGTTACGCCTGGGGGGTATATAATATGTAGGTAGAAGTACACAAGACGCCTCTGTAGCATGCAGGACATCTAGAGTTGCGTTAGGAGTCGGCAACCGTATAAATACCCTCGTACCGGCCAGCCTTATTCCGAATAACAACGCTAAGAAAGATTCGCGAGTTGGGAAAACAACCACTAAAGTAGGTAATACCAAGTAGATACCTTGGTGTCGAATCCTCCCTTTATGACGACGCGTCCGTAGGGGATGATTTCGTCTCCTCTTCGTCATCCTCTTCTTCTTCATTATCTTCTTGCTCGTCTTCTTGCTCGTCTTCTTGCTCGTCTTCTTCATCCTCATTCTCTTCTTCATTCTCCCCCTCGTCCTCATCCTCATCCTCATCATCTTCATCTTCATCTTCATCTTCATCTTCATCTTCATCGTCCTCTGAACCGGAAGCTGAATCGGGAGTCGATTTGGATTTGGACTTGGACGCTCTAAACTCTTTGATCATCTCAACGATGATTTCAGGATGCATAACCACATCCTTAAGCTTCTCGAATAGCTCCTCGTTCGAGCAGTCCTTTATAGTACCCCGAATACTTGTCGCGCTCACGCGGATAGGACTGTCGCCGCCCGGAACGAAGCGGATCCACATGCCACATATGCGCCGGCAGTCTCGTAATCCGCCTATTCTTTTCATATACTTTCGATGTAACTCCGTGATAAAGTCGGGGTCGGATCCTAGATGCAGGTCGTAGGTTAGATCAAGTTGACGAGAATCCATCGAAATTCTAACTTACGCTCACCTCCCGGAAATGTAAGTGCCAGCGCGTCTATAAGCCAAGGTGCCATATCCTTGGCCTCCTGAGGATATGTTCCCTCTGGGTAGTCGGGGATCGTCCAGGAACTATAGTGTGGCAGTTCACGTAAATTATCGCCTTCACCTCCATCCACAAACTCCGCTTTTCTCCCAATATCACTGACGATTAGGTTGTCGCAATCCCATGGGGAAGATGTGACATACGGTATGTCAATATGATCTGGCCCGGCCAAGAAGACGAACTCTAACTTGAAGCCATCTTTCTCGATCGCCTTGACAAGTGCCTCCTGGAAAATTTCCCAGTCGTCCGTGTTTTGGTCATAGACCCAGAGCCAATCGTGAGGCCCGCTGTCTCCTCTCCATAGTCGAACTCTCTGGGCGTTGTTGAAACTTATGAATCTCGCATATTTACGCCAGGTGACGATGTTGCCTATGGGGAGAACGATCGCAGCGATAACATTGAGGTCTTGACTGCCCAGAAAGGCACAGTTCACTAAGGCTTGATGGGAGCGGTGCGGCGGGTTGAAGAATCCCGCATAAAAATGATGCGGTTTGTCCGACCCTGCTTGAGCTGCGGTCTATAATGACCTTCCCCTTGGTTGAAAATCGGACGTCTTTCCTCGGGAGGAGTCTTCTCGTCGTAGCGGGCAGCCTCAATATATTCGTCTAAATAGGCAGCAGCCTTCCCCGTAGGTGAAGGTTCGGAGGAAGCTTCGCTGTCGCTGGTAGTTGATTGCTCGGAATCTTCATCGTCGCTGGGTTGACTAGTAACATCATTTTCCGTTGACTCAATAGCCCCTTTATAGTCTGTCGCGATTGACAGCGAAGAAAATAACCCCAACTCGTCGTCGGCCATTTTATCTGGCGAACTGTCGCTTTCGCTGTTGGATGGATGGACTATGACTCTGGTACGAGGGTATTAATGTCAGAGTCGCCGATCAAACTCCAAAAGGACGGGTCCAGGTATCTCACTGGGCTGCAACGGCTCCCTTATATGCGAAATGATAATTTTGCAGTCGATGATTGTAGTTGTCAGTACTGTTATGTGAGTATTATTCACAGTGCAGAAATGTGCCCCGTGCAGCCAGTGTTGATGACTAGGAGTAGAATGATTGGGTGGGAGCTGTCTACGTCCGAACTACAGTTCAATTCTATGGGCAGTAAGCGATATAGTTGTGTAGTTACGCACTGTCATTATCATACTGCTTTGACGCAACACTGACTCCGCGACAACTAGCTTTAGGATAAGGAATCTGTAACCCACCCGGGCAAGTAGGCGCCTAAAAGTGTATCACAATATTTACCAAATAATGACCAGTTGTCAAGGACCTAATTCATGACACTTTGACTCACTCTAAAGCATTGGCCTCTTTGTAAAAAATTAGGTTGCGTATCTCAATTCGCCATACTATCGGATTATAAGCACGGTTGAGCAGGTGACATGTAGAGAAAGCATAATTCACACAGGCCTTAATGCCATCAATAATGGAAAGTTCATAAGCTAATGCGGAATGCTTGGGCGTTTATATATTTCTTGTAGAGTCGCAAAGCCACATTGATGAAAAGAATACCTAATATAAGTGATCAGAAACCAAGAGAACTCAAAGAATTATCTAGTCAAAGCACATTCTACCTAGAAACTTTAAGGGAATATTCCACTAAGTCACAATATCTAACCGAAGGGGATAGTCTATATCAGTGCTTTCTACACAAGTTTGACAAAGCACCCCTAAGACATCAATCAAGAAGTCGCGCAGCAACTTTCGAACATGTACGCCTCTCGCCAATTTCAGTGTATTTTTCAAAACTTGAGAAAAACCCGTAGAGTTTTATTATTCCTCTTCCTTTTCCAATAACCAGCGAGGATCGGAATAGCCCCTTATTTGTCTCTAAAGTCTGGTATGATATCTTCAGTCTTGCCCGATCCCTTTATTAATGCGCAGCATCTCTTAGAGTGCGATCATCGAATCTATGAAGAAAGCACCAATACCTTCTCTATAATGGCGTCCTAATCAAGAGAGGACTTCATAACTATGACACATTGCTATAGGAGTTGTAAGGCTACATCGCAGAGCAAGATAACTTCAAATCCGCCTGAGTCCCTTATACTCCGTTTCTATTCTATCGGGGAATGTATAGGGGATGTTGTCAAGCCATATAAATGGGCCAATCGGAGCTGGCTCCACTGCCTAAGTATATAAGACTGAAAACTCCTTGGGCATACAAATAATGGCTTCCTTAAGTAAGCGTGGCGAGTGAACGGCATTCCCGGAAAAGTTAATCAAGAGTGCATATGTAAAGCTTCCGAGGTGCGGCTTGTAGACCGATAATAAAGTTCCCAAAGGAAGGCCCGATTCAGGGGCTTACCCGGGCTGCCGGGTTGTCGGTACCACGATCGCGATACGAGACACAGCCACGCGGAGTCACCATGCGGTCTGGAACGCTGTTGTGCGCGCTTTGTGTGAGATGCTTAATTTGATGCTTAATTTGTCCCTTATTGCTGGGTACAAGGTTTGAGCCAATCAAGCCATTTAGGTAATTAATATATTTTGCCCTTCAGTGGTCCCGAATGGCTTGCTAATGCCTACAGCATGTTGACGGAAACTTCCTCAGTATGACATGGGTAGAATTATATTGCTGTTGACAGACAGTAATGCCGTATACGATTTACACTATAAGATGTTAAGATCATTCATACAAAAAACTCTTACGCTGATAGGCGCTTGGGCCATTAGTAATTGTGCAGACTTTCATTGCTTCCATAACCAGCAATTGTCAAGGCGGTCGATCTTGCCCAACCAATCGAGAGGCTCGTCACATAGGCTGCATACGAAGTATTGTTTCTTTGCAGTTCGTTACTCTCTCGGCTGCAACGTGTCAGACTGTCGTTCCCCAGGAAGCTCGGCGCATAATGACGACAGTGCGACCCATTTCTTTGGGCGCGCATCCATCGTCCCACGGATGCGATAACGTCGGGTCTTCCTGCAAAAAGATCGTCGGCTGGATCTCTCGTAAGAAAACGATCTGGGAGACTCCACGGATCCAGAGTTAGATCGCGGGGTCGGCGTATTCGGCCGATGGGATGTCAGCAAGAAGGAGGGGGGATTACCTTTTAGGGACGGTCTGGAGAGGACGAGGTATTTAATGATATGTATTTTATTTTTCTCTCTTTTCGTTTATTAGTGGCGGCGCTTCTGCACGAAATCCAAACCCGCGTACCGACGGACAAGTTGGGAATCCGAAAATCTGCACTGAGCCAAGCTAGGTAAGACATTGACGTCAGAGAGACTATAGGCTTTAATAAAAAAGGGTTTAAATAAGGGTCTCTCTCGCATTTGATGATACTATATCATGCTTAATGGCGTAGTTGGCGTTGATAGCAGTAGCTGAATGGTGGCATGTCTTGCGCAATCACTTTGATATTTCCTTAGGAGGCATCGATACCAATATATCCGGCTTTTCTCTTATAAGTTGCGGTATATATCGCAAGTTTGGCTGCAGCAGGATTTCAGCTTCTTCATACCGTATCTTGTAGCTGCGTTTGCCGATCATCTCGCGGGATTAAGACATAGGGGACGGGATGGCTGAATGGTGTGGTGTAGATGCGGTGAACGACATCGTTGGCTGCATATGCCCACAACGTCGACGCATCGCATCGCATCGTCTTGTCTAGTGCAGTTCCCTCTCGGATGAACCGGGGGGTTACTTAGATGTTTACATGGTAAAAACGCTTTGAAATGTTCTGTTTGGTTGAGGCTCTATCGCCGGGTGGCTTCCCTAGGCTTGCAGTTGTCTAATTAGGCGTCTTGGCACTATCAACCAATCGTATAACAGGAATATAGTTCGACGCGTAGATCTTGAGGCGTCGTTCCCGCTGGACCGCTCCTCCCTTCTCACTTTCTAGTAAGAATTAGTCCTGTTATAGTGTAGGTACTTTTCTACATACACTACAAGCCCAAGGCTGCCAGAGCCCCACTTCCCCTGCATTGATCGCTGTTGCTGATAGGTGCTGCTATAGCTGGATAGTGCATATAGTAAGTTCTTCATACTGTGACTTTAAACACTAGATTAAAACGAAACAGAATCGTACTCACATGTGATTCCAAGAAAAGGTTGAATATAATGTTGCGATATTGTAGTGATTTGGTATCTCTACTGATTTTGTACTTGGTGATTTATACTTGGCTTTTTTATATAGTTTACATCATGATTGACATACTTTTCTCCAATCTGTATCGCGATCGTAAAGTCAAAGGCTCGTGACGACATTGTAGCGGAGTGAATGGAGTTTTTGGGTGTTGCACATTCGGTTGCCCCATAGTGGAGTGATTGTAGGTTGGTGTGTGGAGATAGAAATATGCGTACCTAGATACGTTACGACACTGTATTATTATAATCTAAACTTGTTGTAGTTGGTACTAATTAATAAATCTGTTGATAGGCTGATAGGCTACTGTCGGATGTGCTTCCACCATAAAAAACTCACCATAGATGGCTCATAATAGGGGGACACACATGTAAATTTGTTATCTTTATCTTCTCTTAAAGATTCGTCCCTTTTGTCTTCAGTTTATTCTTTTATTGGACCACCTATCGGCATTTCCATGTACGATGAAAAGCTATAAATAGGTTGGATCTAGATCTCATTTAGGAGTTCCATTATCTATCTGGTCTGGTCTGGCCACGATAAAATGTCTTTTAATGCGTGCAGGTACCAACTGCGCATTGTACAACAGGATCCACATCCGCGTTGTATGACTATGAGAGGTACATACAAAAGTGTTATGGTAGACATGGTAGGTAGACTTGGAGGTGCCAGTAAATTAGAGAAGTAGCTACTGTACCTAACAAACATCTTTTTTATCTCTTAGGTATTTCACAGTGCTTAAAAAAAATACCCCCCACTCAATTTAGTGATGATTAGCCACTAGCGTAACAACTTGCCGTTTCCCTTGAAGCCAAGGAGTCCCAAGTCAGGGCCTAAGAAGTCCTCCTATCAAATTTTGAACAAAGCTCAATTGGAGCATGTGGGTCAAAAGCTTTCGCGTCATCTCTAAATCTTGAATATATCGATGATCTTCTCCTGAAAAAAAAATCCACCAGCTCGGTCCAATCTACTCAACCCACTCTCTTGAAGTCCCGAAGGCATAGCACTTCTATATACACTCGTTTTCCGACCCAATTTCCATTCTTTTTAGTTATTAGTTTTTAGTTATTAGTTAAACGGTAACCAGCCTACGTTTCATTACAGCTCTTCTCCAGACATCCCCAACTTCCCATCCCATTCAATAACGAACCAGGGATTGTCCTAGGAATTATTCAGATCTAGACCACTTTATTGTGTGTAGCGATCTGCCCATAGCAGCATAACCTAACGGCTTCATCATTCGTTGTTCATCTTTTTGAGCTATATTATTTCAATTGTAGCAATAATTATTGCATCGTCTTCTCATTTTTTGTCACATACTCCCTCTTTCTCTGGACCGGTTTGGAGGCTTTACTATTTTGGTGTTTGCTGTTTGCTATTTGCCGTGGCCGTATCTATAGGTAGCTGGCGATAGTTCTCAGTCGACAATAATCTCAGTCCCGCTTCTAAAACCCCGTTCATTAGGACTTTCTCTGGATATATCCATTTCAACATGCCTTATACAACCAATCATAATGAATACGACGAGAAGGGTTCTCCTACCTTAACTCACGCCCCGACTGTCTCAGACACAGCCGATGAACCAAACAAGTATAATGAGAAGTTCACCCCAGACCAATCACAACATCTACAGGTTCCGGCCGAACCAGGTAGGATGCCGACAGATCATTCACATCTCTCGGATACTGAATCTAGGGACCACGCTACTCGACTAGGTGACGATCTCACACTTCTTCAGGCGGAACAAGCTGTTAGCCATCGGGAATCGACCGACCTTCGCCGTGCTCACTCAAAACCTCGCAGTCATGAACCTGAGGGCGAGGATGTATTCAACCAACCCAACCAAACTTCCACTCTACCACCGGAATCTCCAAATAACCTTAATAAGGTTTTCAAAGGGATTAAGGGTCTACCTCGCATAGTTCGATATTTCTTGTACAGCTTACCCAATGCAGTCATCTTATTAATTCCCATATTACTGGGGAGGTTTACATCGAAAGACGACCAAGCTGTTATTGGAGGGCCGGGGGGCGTGGACCTGATGTGGTTCGGCATTTGGCTCGAAGTTGTTTGGCTCTCCCTATGGGCGGCTAGAATAGTTACCTCCATTCTACCATTCATCGTGGGCATCGTAGCTAAGATGCTAGGGTCGGGATATTCCAAGAAATGGAGGGAGATAGCTCGTCAGCTGGAGTTGCACACCGCACTGTTTCTTTGGATGCTTGCCGTACTGATTTCACATTATCCGATTCTCAACAACCACAAGGTTAAAGCCAAGGTGCCCGAAGAAGCTGATTCGGAATATCCATATATCAACTGGATCGATGTTGTCTACAAGGTTATCGTCGCATGTTTCGTCCTGGCAATCTTAAACTGGGTTGAAAAGATTTTGATACAATGGATCGCGGAATCTTTTCATTTGCGGACATATCAATCACGCATTGAGACGAATAAGCAATGTATTGCGTAAGTTATACATTCATCACTTTCGTTTATCAGCATATGTGGCTAACTAGTATATAATAGATATTTGGTCCATCTCTACGAGTATTCCAAGGATAAGCTGGTTTCGGAGGCATCAGTTATGGATAACCAGGGCCCGGGCTCCGGCGCAAGAACTCCTCTGGCTATGTTTTCAAACAATGCTCGAGATACCATCGCGAAAGTTGGTGACATTGCCAACCGTGTGGCAGGTGATTTCACCGGACGCGAAGTTAAGCTCAGAAATCACCCGCGGAAGGTTGTATCCGAATTGCTCCGTACTAGCAATTCCGCCCAAGTTCTCGCCAGGCGTCTCTTCCGCACTTTTGCAAAGCCAGATGCCGACGTTCTAACACCACAAGACTTGAACCCAGCTTTTCCTTCTATTGACGACGCAGAGGCCGCATTTTCTGTGTTTGACCGTGACTTGAACGGGGACGTGTCAATAGACGAACTCGAAGCGTTTTGCGATGAAGTTCATCGGGAGAAGAAGGCTATTTCGGCTTCTCTAAAGGACTTGGACTCTGTCATCACGAAGCTGGACCGGGTTTTCTTTTTCATTATCTTCATCATTGCTATCATCGTATTCATCTCGATTATCTCTTCTTCTACTGCAGCAGCTTTGGCCTCTGCCGGCACCGCCGTTTTAGGTCTCGCATGGGTTCTACAAGCGACTGCCCAGGAATTTCTACAGTCGATCATTTTCGTTTTTGTCAAGCACCCATTTGATGTCGGCGACCGAGTTACTATCTACGGCAACACTGGATCCTTAATGAGAGGCGATGACTACTATGTGACAGAGATATCGTTGCTCTACACTGAGTTCAAAAAGATGCAGGGCCATATCGTCCAGGCGCCTAATTCCCTGCTTAATACGCTATTCATTCTCAACCACCGGCGCAGTGGTACACTCGCTGATGTATTCGAACTCCGAATGAAATATGGCACTCCATCCAGCGTTATTAAAGAGTTGGAAGCTCGAATGACCGAATACGTACTGGACAACAAGCGCGACTTTACTAGCAAGATCCTCACGGAACTTGTAAGTTTCGAGGATGCGTACTGCATGTCGGTCAACTTTATTTGCTTCCATAAGACAAGTTTCCAAAATGAGTTGACTCGTCTTACTCGTCACAATAAGTTTGCTATCGAGCTGATGAACCAGATGGTCGCGCTCGGTATTGAACAGCCTCGACGACAGTTCCAAATTTCCGGACAAGACTGGCCCGTCTTCCAATCGAACATTCAGCCCCCCTCTTATGAGGAGCGTACACCCTCTGTAAACCCTGCAATTCTTTCTGCTACTCGTCGACGCGCCAATTCACATGCCCAGGATACCACTGGTGATATTTTCCAAGATGTCTTCGTGGCTCGCAAGCCGAGTACTATCAAACACCCCCCACGCATTAACGAGGAACTTGCTGAATCCAGCGGTTCCATGATTGGTAGCAGCTCGCAGCTAGAAAAGCTGGCTTCTAACGGAAGTGGCGGCCGCAGCAGCCATCGAAATATGTTTGGGCGATCGATGACATTGAGGAAGAGCGCAGACCATTCCGAGCGAGATAGAGATATGGTGTGAAGAAGAAATGGGAGTCTCCGAATCCAAGAGACCTTTCTTCGCGATTAATGATTTACGGAAAATAGTTAATATCTTTTTTCTTCTGAGCAATACATAGACTGGAGCGAGACAAGGTATAGACTGGTTGTATACCCATTAGGAATCTGGTACTACTTGGTTAGATGGAGGCGTATATAATTGACTGACTTAACTTTGGTACATATTTATTGGACGGTTTGATAATCTAAGATCTATCACGAAACTTTTTATGTGGCTTGTCGTACCTAATATTGGTAACTTCATTGACTTTGCTTGCTTAAACAAGGTGCTTAGATCGAAATCTACTATCGACCTGCCGATATGTGTTCATACTGAACTGCAGGGCCTAACATTAGGTGCCCTCTCAACAGAGAACCCCAGCACAAAGAACCACCGACGTGGAGTAGTTCGTGAAGAAATTTATTGATAGTACATCACATACGCCGAATTATAATCACAGAACCTGTATCTTCAAGATCTGAGGAATAGATATACAATATAAATGGTAGGTAGGTGGTAGATGTATATAAAAGCGTCAAGATCATAACGTAAAATCCAACAAGCGCCAGTTAGATCCTGGAGGAAACGTGTATATATATCCCATCACCGTGTCGTACAATGTGCCTATTCTTTACATGCCCAAACTCCAAAGCCAAAGCCGAAGCCTCTTTCTCTACCTATGCAATACACCTACTACACCTACGGGTATCTCCAGTATAATGATCGGTACAGTTGAAGAAAAAAGTGAAAAAAAAGGAAGCTGGCTTAAGTGCGCCAGAGTCTTATTGGTGTGAAAAACAATTCGCCGTGGCGGTATATATAAAATAGCAAGAAATTATTATTGTTGTACCGGTTGCTTTTTCTTTTCCTTTTGCATGACGCCGTTTATAACGCCGGTCCATGGATAGGATGGTGATATTGATAATGACCATAGTGATCTTATCCAGTTGTCCACTTTCGCCAATTCGATCAAGACAGTTACTTGTTTAATTCTCGTCTCTTTCTGCTTCATCAATAGCCCTTTGCCAATCACGTTCATCAGAGATATCCTGTGCCAATGCAATGCCAATGCCATTTCCAGAGTAGTACCGAGTGATTATGACCCCTTATGCCATTGACTATATCCATTTTTCTCGATTTCTGAGTATCATCATGTCCCCAACCCCTTTCCATAGTTTATTAAGAATGTCCAATTCCCGATACCCTCCCCTCAACCATTGCCATAAAGCTCGCGATGTCGGCAAGGTGCTCATCGGCGTCCGTAATATTGCTGGCTTTTGTATCTCCACTTTTGGCTCGCTTTGTATTGATAGGCGAGCCTCCGTTTATAGGTGATCCTTCAGTTATGCGACGCTTTCGCTTCTGACTTCGGGTATCCGAGGGGGGACTGCCACTTTGACTCGCTTGTAATTCATCAGCTCGTATGCATGGAGAAGATAGACTGCTTAATGCCGGTGGCGGCGATTGGCTAGTGGGTGCATCTTCAGCAGCCGGCAACCCGTAGTCTCCAAAGCCAGGGATTCGTTTTCCTTCTCGCAGCATAGGCAATGCTATTGACTCGTGCAAGAATTCGCCGTTTGGCATTCGGACAAGGCCCCTAGCTTTCAAAGTCCAATATGGATCTGGGACTCTCGACCGGGATTTTGATACTCGACCGGTGTTGTACCCAAGACTTGAGCGATAGCTCGAACTAAAAGTTGAGTTGCGAAGGCTCCCGGTCGATATGGACATGTTGTCATCACCAGCACCCCGACAGCGAGCTCTGAGCATCGCTGTCTTCGATCCTTCTTTATAAACCTTTGGTTCTGGTAATTCCTTGAGCCGATGGACTCCACGCTCAATCCGGTTCTTATTTTCAGTCCGTAATCGCATCTTTCTCTCCTGGAGTAGATCTGCCTCGGCTTCGGGACGATAATCCCTAGCCACGTATCGAGCTGCAGCTCTTCCATCCTTCACTCCATTGAAAACACCGGTAGCAAGCAGCGCTTCCTCGATGCTTCGCGACTGCGACTCTGGACTCGACGACTGAGTATGTAATCGAGTCGGAGTGTCTGCTTTTTTTCGCCCTCTCCACTCAAGATTCATCCCAGTTGATGCCCTTAGCTGGGCTGTTTCGTCAACTCTGTGCTGACTCCTCCTTAGCATCGAATCTGTCATCTCCTGAACGATTTTTTCTTGCTCTTCCCTGGCGGCGCGTTCGCGTTTTGCTATATTCTCAGGTAATCTCCATTGCCTCGCCTTCTCTTTTTCTTCATTCATACGTCTAATACGTTGCCGTTTACGGAAACCATCGTGCCAACGCTTAAAGTATTTCAACTTGAGACTGCTTTCTCTAAAGTTCCGTATTTCAGCATTTACCTTTTCCTCTTCCTCCTTTCGTATACGTTCCTTTTCAGCGGCATTAAACTCATCCCAAATACCCTTCAAGATGCTGGTAACTGCGAATTCCTGAAGCTGTGATTCCATCAAACCTTTGTCTGCACAAACGAACCAGCGAGCGAGGTCACCCATTGGATCCTTCCGGGCTGCACTCTGGGGGGCATGAATGGTTGTAGGGGGAGCTTGTTGTTGTGTAAAGGTAAGCTGTGAGACCGGCGGTGGAAAAAATGACGATTGACTTGTAGTGGAAGGCTGTTTATCGGTTTTCGATGCACCTACGGGTGGTCCATTTGCGAGTGGTGGGAGGGTAGGGAAAGGGCTGATAGTTGTAGATTGAACCGCACTGCCGATAGGTTTTGATGAGCTAGGGGGGGTAGGCACTGCTGTTGAGGTGGCAGGGAAACTAGAGGATGTAAGGGGTTGTGACCTGTCTTTGTCTGTTTGTTTGGAAGCATTTGCTCCAACATTCGTGAAGAGAGACGAAGTTGGAGGAATCGATAGATCTTTGCCGCTGTTTAGGAAATCGAAGAAATTTGAATCCGAGGCGCTCTTTGTGGGAGGAGTTGCTTGTGTTGCTGAAGCATTGTCTCTAAATTGAACTTTCTTAGGATTTGCCTGGGGGCTCTTCCCGCTTTGGTCATCAGTCTTCTGAGTACCCATTAATCTTTTCTGTATCCAGGAGATAGATGTTGGATCAGCATTGCCGTTATTCGTAGTGTGAGGAGTCGTGGAGTTGTCTGTTTGCGCAAAAAACGAGCTGGCTTGCTGTTCTAGAGGGGGGAGATTTGCGGTTCCGTTCCTAGAATCTTTACTAGGTTGGGTAAAGAGAGGGGTATTAGAGGTATCTTGAGAAGCGGGTATTGTGTTAGAAAGTGGCGGAAGGGGGGATTGCTTGAAAGGAACGGGAGTCGTTGGCTTGGTAGCAGCAGTATGATTCCCAAAGATTTGCGGAGGATTGGAGTTTGCCGTAGGCAAGATGCCGGATGGTGGTATAAGTTCACTACCTCCTGCCTGAGGACTATGCCTTTCAGAATTCTGGTACCCCTGGCGATGGCTGTTGGCCGAAGGCGCATCCTGCGAATCACTAACAAACAAGCTTTCCTCGGACGACTCATCTGAGCTAGATATTGCCCCAACATTCTCTTCGAAGACGGTTGTACGAATGACTTCCGGAAAAGGTCGACCAGAACGTTTACGTTCTACGATGTCCCCTGAAAAGGGATGCCGTATTCGAGCATCGGTATACTGTGTATTTTGAGATAGAATAACATATCCATCTTCGTGAAACTGGAAACCATGCTTCTTAAAAAACTCGACCGCCTCTTCTTCAGTGTCGGTTTGTAGATATTGCTTCAGAACGGTTGGGGTTAAGTCCTTAGGGCCAAATCGGGGCCTCGAGAACGACTTCCTAACAACTTTCAATATCCTTTTTCGAATGTTGTTGAAATGTATCTCGGCAAAGCAGGCCATGGTATACGAAACACTCGGATGGGCGACGAGCTTGAAAAATATCGAGATTGCATCAATAGCTAGTTGACTGCTTGCCTCTGGAACCAGAGGACCCTGCATCTTTTGGATATTGTCAATGCATTGGACAATAGCTATTGCAGACTTGATTCCTTCGGCGTCCCCAAACCGGAGATCCCAACCTTCTATTCTTTCCATGAGCCCCGGATTATAGGCATTGAATACTATGAAATATCCTCGAAACTCAGGCTCGTTTTTACATTTGATCCCTTGATGCGCACAGTCGTCATATACTTCCATTAGGGAGATTAAGGTCTTGCTCAGCTGCTCGACTTCTTGCTGCTCCGAAAAGTCTGCGGGAGTGGAACCGTCTCGAGACAGTAGATGGAGCGACGTAACATGAAAACGGGTGATAGTTTCGAGGCAGTAGATTTGATCTAGAATCTCGTCAGGCGTCATAGCATACTTCTGAAATGAGAAGTCTATTCGGATAGCCCGAGTTCGGTCCCAAAGGAAACTATGTCGTTGCGGTAGTAGGTCGTCTGACGAAACAAGATCGATCAAGTAATCTAAAGTGCGGCAAAGAGTCCGAACGGATCGCACATCCATAGGGAGGGGTGCGTCTTGTCCGGCAGCCGAACGAGCGAGTCGCTTCACCATAAGTGAGGGTATTGCGACAAGATTGCCATTCTCATCCGTGCTCTTCTCGGGTCCTCTGATATCGTGCTCGACAATACGGGTTACTTGCTCCCACTCAGGACACATATCCTCGCAAATTCCCTTGAACACAAGTGCCTCGTCGAGCCTTCGCTTTTTGTCCGGATCATCGATTAAACCAGCTCGCGTGAGAGACTTCCGCGCCCTTTCCCGGTACGCCTTATAAGTTTCGCGAAAACGCTCTATAGCCTGGCGTTGCGCAAAGCTTCCCGGATTCTCAGGCCATTGCGGTGGCCTGATTTTATCCTTTGCTAGCTGATTTCGAATCTTTTTAGCAAATTCATCTCGATCTTGGTTGTACTTCGGGTTCCCTGGTGCATCCTTTTCGGCCCAGTCGTCCTTATTGTGCTGGGCAGGGGAACGAGATCGGTTAGAGGCTTTCCCTGGGCCTGGCGACCTTCGTGATAACTTATTTCCCGGCTGGGTATCATTATCGTTCTTTCGCTTGCCGTTGACCTGCTGTGTAAGTGCTGAGGTATTGGC
The DNA here is from genome assembly GCA_902805475.1 of Entonaema liquescens. NCBI lineage: Eukaryota > Fungi > Ascomycota > Sordariomycetes > Xylariales > Xylariaceae > Entonaema > Entonaema liquescens. Next base: position 719,854 of record CADCSX010000003.1, read on the forward strand.
TGTATTTTGCGCCTGCTTTGGCCACGCTGGCTGAACATATTCGGAAGCTTTTCCTTTACCATTGACACCATTCGTAGTTAAAGCCTGACTCCCGCCGGTAAATGCCGCCGCTGATTTTGGAAAGGGTTTTGTTTCAAAGAGCTATTGCCTGGAGTTGTCTGGTTAGACGGCTGCGTAAAGCTAGGTCGGCTAAATGGCTCGGTCTTGGGGGTTGATTCTTGTTGACTAAAAGGCGATGGCCGCACTTCAGTCCCGTTGGTCGTCGGTGCTGTCGAAAAAGGGTTGCGCGTGGTGGAAGTTTGCACATTACTCGGGCCGCTGAACGGGTTCGGCTGCGGGTTGAAAGGAGACGCGGTAGAATGGCTCTTTGTATCTACGGCAGAGCCCTTGGTTTCTCTCTCGAAGGGGTTTTTTATATTAGTCGGCGCCCGGAAATCTTTCTGCTGCCCCTTGGTCATGGAAGAATTCGATAAGGGAGGCGGAGCAGAGTTAGCTAGGAAAGGGTTCGGTGTGGGTGTTGCGCCGCTGGACTGTCCTTGGAGAAACGGGTTAACCTTAGGAGCGAACGGGTTGGTCGGTGGTGTAGCCATCGGGTTGCCGAATGCTAGAATTCGAGAAATAGAGTCAGTGGTCTTCAAACATCCTCGCATCCTTTCTTTCCTTTCGTTCATATCATATCGTATCCCGGTGCTTTCATCTTTTGTCCGTTGCCTGGTCCATTCGCTTTATCGAGTCCATTGGCAATATTCATATTCGAAAGGTATTGGTTTTTTTTTTTCTTTTCGGATTCACTCGTAACAAGGATAGCTTTTATCGTCGGGGAAGGAAAGCCATTCTACTTACGGTTGCTAGGCGGGTTCGGCACTTGGCCGACTCCCCAGCCATCCTGCCTCTGGGGATTAAGCATTGCGGTTTACCGCCAGGTCTGGTGTATTGCTTGTCATGGGTGGTGAGACGTGATCGAGGTTGGCCGAAACGGAAAGTTGTAAACCAGGACGGACGGGGGGTTGAAGGACTATACGGAAAATGCACAAAGAATCGTGGTCCCCGTGCGCGCAAGGTATTGCTCAGATAGGAAGCGCAGACAAAGAGTGTGTACAGGCCGGAATGAAGATGCAATAAAATCAGATGCTGTAGAGGGTTTGCTGTGGTCGGTAGTACGGGATTAAGAGATGTATGGGGGAGGTGATTGTTCTTTGGAAGTGCTGAATTTTGCTTGCTTAACGGTTGACGATGTTGCGATCGCCAACGCGGCGCGGCATTGGAGTCTGCAAGCGGAAGCTGGGATTCCTGCCCGACTTGACCGCTCTAAGCTTATCCGTAAGTGACTTAGTTCCGTTAGGTACTTTGATACAATACCCGGACTTGGTGTAAGGTAGGTACCCTCTAAATTCCCCCAGCTGGAAAGAACAATTGTTTGAGACGGGAGTTGGCCTAAGCTCCCCTAATAGATGTACCTATTTTATACAACACTACATGTACTATTTGCTACTTGGGAATTTAGATTACGGCTCACCTAAAGGAAAAGCATTCCTCTCCCCGCAGAACCTTATCTCTCTCGGTGGCTTCCATAGATAGAATTTGGGCGCTTAGCCTTGGGGGATGAGGTCATTGCAACTTATTGTAACTTTTACCGTAACTAAATCCCTTCGCGGCTGTGTTTTTAATTACTTTCCCGTTGCCTAATAGATTTTGCGCGCAACTTTATATTTCCACTTTCCCGCATTCTTCCCTTACTAAACCCAAGTTCTGGGGTCAACATAACTTTATTAACTTCTCAAACACTCAAATGCTCCCGTCCCCAATTCTTAATTCCCACCTATCCCCTATAAATACCGTTCCGACTCCACGCAACGTTTTATTCCAAGGGTCCGCGTAGCATGGAAACTTCGATCTCACCTGCATCAACCATATTACACTCTCTCATACAATATACATACCATAGGCGATTACGCTTTACTGTCTCCTTATCATTTCCAAATGGGTAGTGATTCCTTCAGGATCACATCCCGCATAATCACTGGCAATTGACCTGTAACGAAACGAACGACGTCAGACCGGAGGTCCGACACGCGAGAATCTGCATTTTACCTAGCCAGCTGACTCGTCACCCTCACTATTCCCCTAATAGACAGTAGCCCGGAGAACAATAACGTCTCCATCAAGTGTCCGTAACGCAAATCTTGGCAATCGTCTACATATAAAAGAAAACCCTCTGGGCATCCGCCGCTGCGGAACAATGGCGTTTCTCGAAGACCCTCGACTTCGACAACGGTGGAACCAAATCTCACATACAACCGAAACCGTTACCGAGAACGCTGCCGCTGGGATATGGAGTTTTGGTCACACGTATGTCACACCATGTCTCTCTTCCATCTCCTCGGCGTTTGATAGCTGCTCGACGGTCTGTCTCGGTGATCGCGAAGAACGAGCACGACGAGCGAGAGAACGCCAGCGAGCGCGAGGGAGGGCCGAATACAGCTTCGACTTCTACGATGATTGGGATGAGGAGTTGGGAGGCGGTGACGATACAGGAGGGCTTCTCGGCAGCTGGCGAGGTGAAGATTGGGATCAATTGCTGGCGGGCACCGGGAAAAAACGGAGCGGAGGAGATGTTCAAGAGCAACCGAGAAGGAAACGCGGAATGAGCTACGGCACAAGACCACCACGGCGAAGATCCAGCATTCAAGAAGACCCGACAATTATCCCGAGTACTGCACCTCTAGGATTTTTGGGACGTTTGCCGTTCAAGATAGGGGGGACTTTGAGATACAAGCCTAGTGCAGCGAATCTACAAGAACACCCCGGGGCGTTAAGATCGGGCCCCGACACAGAACGCGTACCATTATTAGGTGGAAAGCACGATGAGGCACGGCCCAACGAGTCACAATCTCACAGTAGGAAGCGGAGTGGAACGGTAGGCAGTGGGGATACTAGTGACTCATACAGATCGAGAGGTGACTTGTTCCCAAGTGATGAAGAAGGGGAAGAGGATGCAATACCGCTGGACGACGAATTCACCATTGCGCTTGACCACGTGGATGATCGCGAAAGCAATAAGACGAGAAGCAGCAAAGGCAAACGGATTGCAGACCGCATGATACCGAGGAGCGTTTCAAGGACGACTATAAACTCGACCATGCCGTCCTTACATCCCAGCGTTGGCTCGGAATCGGTTCCAGAAAGCCCAGCGCTTCTTTCCATGCAGTCACTAGAAGATTTACGACTGGAAGAAGAACGGCTAGAGCGGGAAGAAGACGAGGTGATAGAGAAAAAGAGACAGGTTGCTGCGGATTTAGCTCTTAGGAGGGGGTTAAGCCGAGAGAATCTCCAAATCGAATCCGTCCACGAAGCGAAATCCGAAATAGTCAGAGTGGAAAAAGTGATGGTCCCTCACGAGGCTGTATTTGACAGGGGACTGGATTACGAGCAAGACGAAGTTGGATCAGGGTCTGCGGAAGAGGAGAGCCAGCAACCACAAGCGCCAGTGCTGAAAGATCCGCCACAAGAGGGCTTTGTTCCTGCACGGCTACCATATTTCCGATAAGAAATAGGGCCCATATATTATCAACTTGTAATTCCGACTCAAACCAACACTTCTCATGACCTATGTACAACACACCAGCGGACTCTGCCATTAGGCCTAAAGCCGTGGCTAAAACGAAGGCGAAGCTCAAAACAGACAAGGGTTTATAATGTCTATAACGAGCTATGTCATTATGCGTGATGGCTACTTGGGATTTAGCGTGTGTTGAATACGTGTAATCGGGAGTACGGGAAATGAAGCTATGTGACTTCCTGTAAAACAATGTGTGTACGTGTATATACGGAATCATGACTATGGTCGGGCCGACGGACTGAGAAAGCGGTCTACGCCTTATAGAGCGTTCGAAATGCAATGACCTCGCTATTTCTAAATAGCGGCTACCTTGATGTTATCATTATTATTACTGGGAAAGGGGAAAGGGGGGGTTATGAGGGTAATACCAGACAAAATGCCAAGTTTGAATATATTTAAGACATGTCACTACTATTATCTAGAAGTCATGAATTGTATTATACTATTGATTCTCCCCCGAGAAATACACTACCTACCTTAGGTAGGTACATAATAAAGCTTGTGAATTGACATATCTTATTGTAAATCAGAAATGACCTGGTCTTTGTTCCTTAACTTGGGGTAAGACAAAGTTACCTCATACCTAGGCCCATCATCCAGGACCCCTGCCGGAAATAGATATGCCTCGGCATCTTTCTAGTTTACCCCAGATCTCCGCTTCGTAACCCGTCCAGCTTAGCTCCCGCGAACTTACCAAACGGCCCCGTATAAGTCCAACTGGTACTTTACTAAGATATACTTGGAAGAAGACCAATTGACTTTCCCTTTGCATCACTTTTACCTCTGACATTCTACCTTGTTACAAGAGTCCTATGTATGGCTTAGGATACGTAATTAAACGTGCACAGAATCTCTTATATTCGGTAGGAAGTTCACGTCGTACAATACTTTCTAAACCGCGGGTCGGATGCTATTCTAGTATTTTTCATCCGAGGTGACCGAGTTTACCTTGTTCGATAAAACTCCTGGACTCCACCCTTAAGAAGAGTATCTCGTTATACACTTTTTACTATCTCTAGTTATATACCCTTTCGCATATAATCATACTCCACCAGCCAGTATCAAAGCGGCACAGTTTCTACCCCCGATTATAAACCCAGTATATCTTAGATAAGTTAGCGAAAACAACCGTTACAATGGCGCCGCACCCCAAAGGCCCAATTACAACCCCCCTCACCACCCTCCTGGGGATCCAACACCCCATCCTACTCGCAGGCATGGCCCGCGTATCAGGCGGTGCCCTCGCCGCCGCCGTCTCCAATGCCGGCGGTCTCGGCGTCATCGGCGGCTTCCAGTACACGCCGGACCAACTGCGCGCCATCGTCGCGGAGCTCAAAGCCGCCCTACGCTCCCCGACCTGCCGTTCGGCGTCGACCTCGCGCTGCCGCAGATCGGCGGGTCCGCCCGCAAGACCAACCACGATTACACTGGCGGCAAGCTCGACGAGCTCATCGACATTACCATTGAGAGCGGCGCAAGGTTGTTCGTTAGTGCCGTGGGCGTCCCGCCTAAGCACGTTATTGATAGGCTGCACAACGCGGGCATTCTGGTCATGAATATGGTCGGCCACCCGAAACACGCCGTCAAGGCGCTGGATCTCGGCGTCGATATGGTGTGTCCCCAGGGCGGCGAGGGAGGCGGGCATACGGGTGATATTGCGAGCTCGGTGCTTACCCCGGCTGTTGCTGATGTCGCCGCCCGCTACCACCCCCGATGCTGAAAGGCAGTCCTGCCCTCGTCGTAGCCGCAGGCGGTATTAATGACGGGCGCTCGCTGGCTGCAAGCCTGATGCAAGGCGCGGCGGGGTCTGGGTTGGGACGCGCTTCGTAGCCAGCGTGGAAGCAGCCGGCAGCGAGGAGCACAAAGAGAGCGTAGTGTCGTGCGGGTTCGAAGATACCCAGCGCACGCTCGTGCTCACGGGGCGGCCGCTACGCATGCGCACGAACGCGTACATTGCGCGCTGGCACGCCCAGCCGCAGAAGATCCAGGAGCTCTGCGACAAAGGCGTGGTGCCGATCGAGCACGACCTGGAGAACGAGGTCGAGGACATCGACCTGCCGCACCTGATGGGCCAGGTCGCAGGTGCCGTCTCCAAGGTCCAGCCCGCCGCTGAGATCGTCCGCGAGATGGTGGACGGTGCTGTGCGTGTGCTGAGGCTGGGGAGCTCGTACGTTGATGCGGACGCGGCGGGGGGCGGCGAGAAGAGTAAGCTGTGAGGCTTGGACCCCAGGTTTTAAGGGGCGGGAATACATACTTACTTACATATCCAAAACGTAGGTTTCGACATAATACCTACGTACATGTAAGGCAGGGTGTGACGTCCTGGTACCCAAGTACGTACAATGTGTGCCCCCTGCGGCCGGGTCCGCAGCCGGGAGGCCGGTACGCGCCTTTCCCGGCACCGAGAGGAGGGGGAGGGAGTTAATTACTACTTACTTACTTACTTACTTACTACCTTACTACGACGTACATGGCATCCGACGCAGTGTGACCTACCTTCTATTTCGTGGGAATAGCCTAACATCAAACGGAATGGCATGTATGCACAGCACAGCACAGCACACCCTCGAATTATTTCTCACCGAGGGGTATGCTGCTCAATTAATCCTCGAAAGACTGGGGAGGATCGGCCCCCAAGGGAAACAAGGCGTGATGATATACATATTTGGGATTCGGGGTGCGTTTTTGAGGAGCGGTGTGAACTTAATTGGCCAATCCATCCATATTAGGAGGCAGTTAGTCAATTCTAGGTATACCATACTATAATATGATACTATAGTATGGTATGATATGATAATGAGCGAAGAGAGATCTTCCCATTGTCGTTATTTCGTCATATAACGAGTCCCCTATCACCGCCTCCTTGGTCGTTCCATCTAAGGGTGAACATAAAGAAAGAAAAGAAAAAAACAAGATTCAGGGACCCGAGAAACCCCGCGCGGGACGCGTGTAAGGTTTGCGCGGAAGAAACATTCATGACTCAAACCCGTTCGCCCTTAGGTACGTTTAATGTAGGTAATTAATCTGCATACATACATACATACATACATACACTGGTATACATACTGCCACATATGTATGTATGTTAGGTTAGGTATGTGTATACGTACTCGCGATATATTGTCTTGTCTTGTCTTGCGACTACATGAACAGTTATCAATTATCCAAGCATCGAGGCTGCATGATGCATTCTACATTATCCATCGGATGGATCATGCATTTCGTAATTTTTGCGAAGAACAAGAAGAAAAGGGAATAGAAATAATAGGACCGGGCCATTGCGTCCGTCTGGGCTTTGGGGCGGTATGCGGTCTCGCCCGTTTCTACCGTGATGTACAACAAAAAAAAAACAACCTCCTCGTTTTGCATCATGTCGATCGATTTTCCATCCCAGAAAAAAAGGGCCCAATCAACGAGCGTGCGTACGTAAGCACCATAAGTATTGTATTACAAAGGCAGAGGAGAGGTAGGTAGGGCAAGACAGGTTTGGGAAATGTTCGAATCAAATTGCGTATGGATGTCTTAGGGACGGCTGTCCAATTTTTACATAGGGGTTTTTCGTAATAATGCCCTTGGCCGTGTGTATCATCATGGCCTCCTAATTCGTCACTCCTAACATAATCATGAAGGAATTGACCTCCTTCCATGTTGAGCACACGTTCGAAAATTGGTGCCTACTCGAGCTAGAGATGAGAGGTTATCGATTTTCATTGGTTCATTCGTTCATGGATACACTGCATGATGCACGGCGTGAGATAAGAAAAGACAAGACATGTCGCATTTGACGAGTTGTCTACACTAAAATAAAAGTAGCGAATCAACATGCCCATCTATCCCCGCGGCTTTTCCTAAACACTGCCGTCGACAGCACTGGCTCTTTCTCCCATTGCGTTGGTAGTACCATCATTAGCGTGTCGATCTCCTCACGAGCTGCCTGCATCCGTTTCTTCATGGGATCCAACGTGTCGCTCTCTTGCGACTCTTGCCGTGACTGTAACTCTTCCAAACGTTGCACTTGTCCCTCGAGCAACTCCGCTTCGATATCTTGTGGTTTGTCCTCTATTAACTGAGGGAGAGGACCTAACTCAAGCTTCTCTGTGTCGTGTACGAATATTATTCGTTCCAGCGAATTCAAATCAACCTTCTTCCACCGTAGTACCCGCCACGCGCCCTCGGGGACAACAGCAAGGCGTTGCACTTGGTCTAAGCCCTTCGTAGAAGCCCATAACGACGAGCATTCTGGTTTCAGCTCCGAGTTACCAAAAAATAAGGTATCCCGACTGTAATCGACGTAAATCCTCGGTTGTAAGCTTCCTACGCCGAGTGAAAGCTTGTAGTGCTTAAGTGCTTCATATCTGGCTTCGGAGTTGACGTGTAAGAGGGCGGGGATCTGTGTGGTTGAATACCACGTTTCCTCTTGGCTATATGAATCTAATATCGCCTCTTCTAGTGATCTGGGGGTTTGCTTCTGTCCCGAATAGGGGACTTCACGACGACTGTCCTGGGACCAGGCATAGCATGCTGCCATATCTTGATCCGAAGTTCTGGAGGTAGCTCGTTGAACTTGTTGAATGTGGTAGGGGTTTGAAGCTTAGTTGAGAACCGTGATAATGTTCCCTCCATTGTGCTATCAAGAAGGTTGAGGAATTGGTAGTATTGAGATTGCTGCCAACGATAAAGTCTTATCAGTAACAGTATCGAACTGACAAGAGGTATGATGGCGACGGGCACATCATAATAAATAGTTGGAGTATGGGTCGTCCTGGGAGGCATGATTATGTATAGCCCTGTAGGCTATAGGGGGTTATATTGGAGTAGGATGGGTTGCTTTGATGCAATACTTCTCCACGCCCCACGAGGGTGCGTGTGATCGATGCGTAATATAGTAATCAAATCTTGTCGAAACGCCCTTATTAGTACCAATTATAGGTGGTACATGAGGATCGGTCCCGTAACACGTTTGAGAGGATTTATGGGATTGGAGTTATTTGGTAATATCATACACGGGGAGCTACCGCATGCGGTTTGAGGGTTGTCAGGTTTATATGTGAGTAAAGAAGAGAAGGGGGGTGTGTGTTTTCTTATTCCATCTATTATTCATTGTCATTACTTGTTGCCCCACACCCACGTTTAACAGATGAGAGGACAAAACCTGGACAACCTGGGCAACCTGAACAAGCAGACAAGTAACTCCAAGTAACTTCGTTCTCTCCAGGGTCCAGACTTTCTTTAGAGCGAACGCCGTCGATCGGCGCGAAACAAGTAGTACAGTAGTACCCTAGGTACAAAGTCCCTGATGTAGAGTCAAAGGGTATTACATGTCATGTGGTACACTTATTACCCTTAGTACCCTTAGAGCGGTGGTCGTGGAAAGTTTCATCAAAGGGGACTGGAACGTGGTTTGATGAGGCGGCTCAAAGCCACATCAAACTAGCGAGTCACTTAACCAACTAGACGCCCTGAACAACCTGGAACCAAGTATAAAAAAAAAAAAAAAAAAGAAGAGCGGCGGCGGTCACCGACTCTCCGTGTACCTTGTATTTACCTTGTATTGTACTTAGTATCTCCTCAGGGGTTATGGAGGTAGATATTTGGCCACCAGATCAAATATCGATACTTAATACTTGGTATTTACTATGTGTATGTGTATTGTGTATTGTGTATGTGTGTATAGATCAGACCGCAGGTTTAAATCACCTAACTAAATGGCGATGCACATGCGGCTACGCGTAGCCTTGATACAGCCGTTTTAATGATGCACTTGACCAAGGATGACGCTTGACACGTAACATAGTTCCGCACCATGGCGAAGCCTTTTGCAGTAAGCCGTCGTCAGTTCACTAACCACTAGCCACTAACAGGTGATCAGATCTATTTTTTTTTTGTTCTCGGTATCCTGCGGCCTCGGGCGCGGTTAGCCGAACTCGCTTGAGCTCGTGCCTTGAAGACTCGTCGGTTCCGATGCCGAGAAGAACTAAAGCAAAGGAAAGTTGGGCAACTTGCGAAATTCCCGTCTGCAGAGTTACCTGCTTCTGCTTCTGCTTATCTGCACGTGTAGCAACAACAAAAAAAAAAAAACCGCAGGTCAGGCAAGTTTCCACGAACACTACGAGCTTCACGAACCAATTAACACTCGGCCGAGTGTTCGTGAGAGCCGTAGACATGCGTTCTGCTGTATCCCGTGATGAGATGCTGATTACCGCCAAACTCACCTCATTACCCCAGAAATTGCTGTAGGTCTTGTAAAGGATTCGTCTCGAGGTGAGACATGGCAACATATAAGAAATATGATTGGCCAATGTAGAAAAGGGGTGCGGGTTGGCTCAACTTGCCAACTCTTCTAGCCAACCATAGGGCGATCTAGAAGGGCCAGGATTCTGGAGCTGGGACTAAAATCGCAAGGGGGGGATGAGATTCATCGTGGGAAATCGTGGAGAAAAGAAGAAGCACCTGACATGGGGCAAAGTGAGATGCTAACCATGCCGGGAGATGCTGGCGTTGAGGACTATTCTGCACTATGCAGAGTGGCTGTCATACTAATCATACTGATGAGCCTAAGGAACCCGTAGTATTGCTTACCTACCGTTTACCTAGACCGTCTAGGTAGGTAGGTAGTCTCTAGGTTAGGCAAGTCTAGTCGGCATCGCTATCCAGGTACAGCCCGACAGAAACGCAAACAATATTTGAGACGATTGCGTCAAATATGTGTGATGGGAAACAAGAAATGCATTTAGGAAATTTGATAACCAAAAGAAAAAGAGGAAACGTAAGAAAAGAATGACAGAGTCTCGCTAGTTCGCGGCTCTTGTCGGTAGTCGGGGGCCATGGGTTCCCGCTATAGTGGAGCAGAGTTAAGGGGGTTATCGACGCCGCTTACACTAAAGAGTGACAACTGAAAATCACCAAACCACATTTGATTAGGTATTTCTTGTACCTAACATAAAGCAATATTTCAGCCTCCTAAGATCCATTTTATCTTTACATATTTTATTAATTAATTATGTAATAACTATAGGAAATCTACACTTTTTAGATCAACGCTCGGTAGTCGAACTTTTGCAGCTTGGCACTTGGCGACCTCGGGAGCTTCAGCAGACAACGCTTGTAGCTTGTACGGATTAGCTTGTAGCTTGTAGTAACACAGGTCAGAATCTAATCAACTCATAGCCACTGACGACGAGCTACGCGTCCAACTTGCATAAAATCACGATAAATTCCCAGTGGGCAGTGGGGTACAAATCGTTAGTTAATTTGCTACGGCAACAGCAGAATTAAGAATATGTTTTGACGCATTGGGCCGTCCGGCATATTGGGTTCTTTTCCCGCGTAATACGTCATAACGCCCGTATCAACGGTTACCGCTCCGCTGTATTGATCGACCAAAACTCGTCGCCAGACTGAAAGGCCGACCACCGACCATTTTTATTTCCAGCAAACGCAATCATAAACACAATCTGCGACCTTATTGCCTGATATCCTGACGTTTGTTCCAGGGGCATTACCGGTGTCATAGCATAACACTTCGTGGCTCAATATTCTTTTGAATCATGAACCGGATTACAGCAAGAATAACTGACATGACGCAAGTAGCGGAGTTTCTATTTCTCTGCTTACCATTTGCATATTCTTACCTTACATACATTGATCCCAGATTCATTGATCCCAGGTTCTTTGTGGGATAAGTGATGGCCCAAGGATCGAGAGCTCGGGAGATCACCCATCGAAAGCTTATTTTTTTTTTGAACATACTTTCCTTTATGACGAAATCTCACCGAGTTGAACACTTGCTCCATGCATGACCTACCAACAACACCAAATACATCATACATCACGCAACTTCATATCAAACCATTGGCGACCTCGTAAAGTCTTCTTTTAGTTGCAACTCACCCCAAGTTTCGTCTTATTTATAAACACCAACACCACCTACAACAATATGTGATGGCTATTTACTATATGGAAAAGTCATACGAACTCTTCATAAACTCATCTCCTTCATTTCAGCGAATACCCGGTTTCTTACCCTTTGAAAATTCAGACAAAAATAATATCCCTTCAACGACTGGCCCGGCGACACATGATAATCCGAGCCGATGGTTACTCGTTCGGGTAAGTCTTTTCAAATAATATAGGTTCCGATTAGCCGAGGAAAAACAAGGCCTCCCCATTAAGAGCTGCTCTACACGATGCCTCAGGTAGCTGAGCTTAACTGAGGTCAACCCTCTTCGCTCGATCAGGCGTTTCTAGATAAGATCTATCAGGTGAGGAGAATTCCCAACCTTCATCGTCGCTACTTAGAGAGTCTAAAAATAACTATCTGTCTTAGCTCAAGGTAAGTTCGCCTTAATCATGTTCTAGACCCGACTATCTTGTGTCGCTCATGACACTACGATGGGACTAATCCGAGCTTACGGAATGACCGCAATTCGCTAATTATACCTTCCCATATCATGGGCAGCGTAATATTATGGGTAACTAGATCTAAATCAGCCGCCCTACCACAAGGATAAGATCTAGACACCTTTTCGAGTAATCGAATCCTAATTTAGAGCCTAATTGTAAGACTAGTAAAAGGCCACAATGGCGGGTATCTTGTACAACGAAACGATGCTGTCAGAGCCTAGAATTGTCTTATATAAAGATAGCAAGGCCTGTGTGGGACCTACCGAGTATTCGGATCCTTCGTAAGAACTCAATAAAGTGTTAGGTACACGCCTATAGGCCTAGCCAGCAGCCTCTTATGGGGTATCTTACACCACAACCTGTCGAGAATAATGCCATTGGTAAGGATAGAGTCAAACTAAATCCTACCGGTATCACGAGATAAGTTAAAGGCGTTTCACTTCAAGAAGAAAAAAGAAATCGGTAGAAAATACCTATATTCTCTCTTCAACTTGGACTTATACCACACTCAAGGACCACCGGGGGCTTAGTTGGTTGAGTAGAGAACCATGATAATTATAACAAATCAAATCCAAGTGTCTTAGTTAATTGTTCTATCCAACGTATTCACCTCGGAAGAAGCCCTTCAGCCGCATCTATGTATAACCTTCGGCCTTATCCGGGTATTTATCTATTACCTTATCAACAATGCCATCTAATTCTAACAAGGCCCTGAAGATCTTACGTATGAGCCTACCAATCGGCTAGGGCCCGAAAGCGAATGCGTTCCACAGCATCGGTTCATACTTCTCCGTGAGACATTCTTGAGGAGCATGTGAAGATGGATAAAAAAGCGCAAGCCTTGTCCAAGTGAAGTGGGAAATGTAGGCAACAATAAGCGAATAGGTGAGTATTCGCGACCGCGGAGAAGATAGAACTAGTTTGGGTATCGTAGAATAAGTACTAGGTATGGAGTGAATAGGTAACTATTCGCGGTAGTCGTCAAGACTCTAAAGTTGATGGGCCCAGATTAGCCTTCCTAAGAGACTCTCATGTGCCCAGCTCGATCATTCATATATAAAGGCCGAAGATCTATATGTAACAATGTGTTGATTGGGATTTTGCATGAGTTGGGGCTATAGGATATATAGTAAACACGTCCCTACGTATACACACAGCTGATTAATCAGGACTATAAGCCCACTTCAGGAGAGCGGATCTGGGACAGATACTATATGCTTGCTGGCGACGTAACGCAATATTCCATCAGCCTGAGCGTAACTATTCCGAGATAGCTGTAGAAGTACAACAACCAAATATGTTCATAGGTACTACCTACGATAGGCGAACCCATTCTCTAGCATACATAGGTTATGATTAGTTTCACGACTTAGACAAAGTAAGCTTGTTCAATTACACTAGGTAGTCAGCTTAGTCAAAGTTCTAGGTGGCTCAAGAACTATGTGTTATGTTTTGTGCTTCCTATATGATTCTGACTACCACTCGATGGTACTAGCAGTAATCTTTTGAGACTACAGACTGGGTTGTCCAAATTGTATCGAATGGGGCTCTAGATACTTGCTATCACGTATTGTACAATGAGGCTACTCATACCGATACTCCACAGAAAAGAAGTAGATATAACTAATCACGAATACCTACGTAAGTCTTTAATTATCATGATGGTGAACTAGGGACCCAACTATTAGGATGCTAAATAAGGTATCCAGAACAAGAGACCGTATAGTCACGAGCTCTAGCAGTTAGGTTAGAGCTTCCTAATAAACAGCGAAATGGTCTCCATACTTGGTTCCACTCCGTAACCCTGTTCGAGCTCAGGTAGCAGCACTCTCGCTTTATTTTTCCTGCATGAGTTACCTAACTATATGTCTAATCGAATTCTCCACGGAAAGATACAGCGAAGTTTCTGGGATTGTGAACTAGGTACTCGGATCCTTCGAGTCCACGACCTTCGAGGAGTAATACTGTTTCTTACACGCATGTGTTTATGCCCTCTATAGACCCTGTATATGAGCAAATTTCTAGAGACATGCTTTTATATGATCCCGGCTCCCTTATTTCCCATACCTTAGGTAAAATAGGTACCTACCTATTCATCAGCGTAATTGGGAGCTTTTATATGAGGCCCAAGACCTGCTTTTACCGCTTCATTACTCTTCACTTATATCTCTATCTAAATACTTCCTTGCACAAATATATTAGGTACCATATAAGTTAGCTACCCTCCTAGTTTCTCTACAATGTCAGATCCAAATAATATCGAATCCAACTACAAGCTGGACAGTATGATCCCCGAAGTAGAAATTGTAAGTGATAGCACGAATATGGCTTGGATTCAACTTCTGTGGACTTATTTACTGATACCTAAGCGAACTAGGCCAAAGATCGAAGCATAATGTTCCATCTCAAGACATTGTATCTTTTTACTAGGTCCGACTTCAAAACCATAATTATTCCACAGGCCATATTCGCAACCTCCCTGGTGTTTTCTAATGCCGAACTTGGTGTGAGGATAACGAATGGGCTCACTCCTGTGTATATGTTAACTCGGACCCCCCTGATGTTAGCCTGGATCTGGATACTATTGCTTGTCGCGGATATTTCGAACCAGAGACTCCCTAACTCGGTAGCCGAAGATGCTATCAACAAGCCGTGGCGACCGATACCTTCGAAACAACTTTCCATGGTAGAAGCGCGAGAGACACTGAGGATCCTTGCGCCAGTTATGGCGGCGATAGGCGTAGCCACGGGAAGTTTTACTCCCAGTTTAATAATGATGGTTCTACTCTGGCTATATAATGATCTGGATGGCGCTAATGCTGGTCCGCTGCAACGCAATGCCATTAATGCTGCCGCCTACGCATGTTTTGGCTGGGGGGCACTTATAACTCTATTTCGCCTTGAGGGGACTATCAATGCACTGCTTCGAAATTGGATAATCTTGACTGCTGTCGTGGTTATGACGACTATCCATGTGCAGGACCTTCCCGACATGCCTGGGGATATGGCTCGGGATCGGAAGACATTACCACTGATATATGGGGAAACTTTGACACGCGCGGCTCTGGCGATATTAGGTAGTCCCGCTATGGTCAATAATATGCCTGACCTTCTGAGATATAAAGTCGCCGGTTGCTTGGATACTGACGTTATTTATTGGAAGCTCGATATCGCTGATAACTATGCTACGCCGGGAACATTCATATGATGAGATCGTGTTTAAGCTTTGGTGTCTTTGGATAACTCAGTTATATATTCTCCTGATCTTCTCCTCAAGGGCCTAAGGAATCGTGCTCTATCACGGGGCATAACAATGGGGGTATCTACTTAACCACTCGATATTTTATAATATAACTCCAGTGTACCTAGATCTTACTCTTGGTCGTCGGGTTCGGTGATGGCTAGTTGCGGTGATATCATCGGCTACCGGTAGGGCCTAACAACTATGCTCCGTATAAACCATGCCAATCTTAGTAACTAGATGGAATATGAAAAAAAAAAAAAAAAGAATTAAAAAAAAACTCTATCTCCAATGAGAGCGACCGCAAATTCCGGCGTACATGTGTTAGTTGATTTATTAAAGCGCTGTGTTCATTTAGGTAGGACGCTTATACATTAACCTATGGAATACCACCAAGCCCCTTCAAATCACTTCCGATTTGCTGCCTTCGACTTCAGTCTCACCTCACCTTCCACAGCCAGGAAAATGATAACTACCGGAAGTTATATATAAGAACTAGATGCGTAGTAACATATTTTAAATTTTATTTCCGTATTTGGGACTTGACATTGGCCGTTCTTTGGTCACACAGGGCGGCTAGTCGTGGAATGCTCGAAGCTTGCGCGATGGTAACGGAACAAATAGAGGTCTCAAACCACAATTCAAAGGTCGATTAGAAATGATTTATCTTTCAACCAGTTTCATATAAATTGAAGAAATATTTATGGTGTCTCCATATGCGCATACAGCTCTTAAGCTGAAATAGGGGGGTGAAACATTATATTTAAGCGGACTCACCAGCTCAATATCAATGAAAACACCATAAAAAGACGTATAACCATCATTTATAGTCAATCTATAGGGTCGGTATACTTAATATGGTTAGAACCAATGCGTAAGATATTGCTGGACGTGTGAGGCTGGATTGCCTTTTTCAGAATCGCATGTGCGATGATGACTGGGGAAGTTCAAGACACACATAAATACCCGTCTTCTCTCTCTAGAATCATCCCAAATACTATCCTTTCTACCTCACACTCCGAAAACCCAAGGCGTAGAACTACAATGCCAAATGAACAAATCCCCAACAATAGGTACGGTTCAGTGGCTGTTTGAAGTCTTGCCTTAACTCAGACGTCTTGTTATACTTCCTGCCTGGGTACTTTTCATTCTGTTATCATTACCAGCGTCGCGCTGATACTTCTACGTAGTCGATCGATACCCTACTGTGAGGAGAGCGTGTATTCCGCTGATTCTCCAGAAGATCAGGAAGGGTCGAAAGGCATCGAACGTTGGATGCGCTGTCCAACTCCTCCTATATCCAAAAAGCTTGTCGACGACCAATTCGATCGAGAATTACCATTGCCTAAAGGGGCGCGCAAGGAGAGAGTCCAAGGAAAGATTGCCGCACTCGAAAGCGTAATAAACCCTGGTGCATAGCGAACAGATAATATGGCCGACGTATTGAGCGTACCCGCGGCGAGACATAGATCATATGGGGCTGGGCGATCCCTATGCGATTCATTTAATATCCCTAGCATAGGGACGGCAGCCGCTCCCGTCGCGGATGTCGTTAGCTTGTTTAACACCAAGGTTAGTGAATTGACGGACGACGAAGAGCACAAGGAGTATCTAGCTTGCCCTTTCTGGAAGCGTAATCCTGCCCGATACCGTCACGTTAAGAGCTCGTGTACGGATGGGTTTGGTTTTAAGAATATTGGGAAATTGACGTAAGTAATTCTTGAATGCTGTCCTGATCGATTACTTACGCCGAGAAAATGCCCAGGGAGCATATCAAGAGAGTACACTGCCTATCGAACGGCTGCGAAAGGTGCCGGAAGAGGTTTAATAAGGAAAAAAAGGAGGCTGTTAGTCAAGCAAAACGAGAGCATATGATCGATTGCACGGCGTCGGCCAAGGTTTTAACAGAATCAGATGCTGAATGGATGGATAAGGATCAAGATGAAGCATATGGACGTCTCAATTTCCAAAAGACTAAAGGGCGCCCCTCTGACTGCTACAAGAAGATATGTGACGCGTTATGGGGAGAGGATTCGAAACTCGAAATCGATGGGCCCTGTAAGTAGACGATAATATGCAACATTATTGTTCACTGCGCTGACTGGGTCTAGATCACCTACCCGGGTTTCAAATGTCACTTCTTCGTTGGAAGTTCATAAAGGAACTACGATCACTATACGAGCAGAAGAACACTCAAGAGCCGCACCCTGACGCAAGACAAGATGCGGCTACAGCTACACTCTCCCCTCCAACCCAGAACGTGGACCCGGCGCTACTTTCTCATCTGTCAAACGAGCCTGCTCCATTTTACAGAGGAAAAAGCAGACAAGACTCTGGTGTATGGTCATGGGATCGTAGCGAACTGGCTCTCGCCAAACCCACGCTTCCTACTTTTGCCCAGGACGAAGAAATGGAGGAGTATGATCCAGGACAAGCGCAGAATGACTCAGACTATTACACGACTGGCACCTGGGCAGGCCCAGCAGAGCCTTATGGAATTACGATCGGTCAGTTCGACAAGGATGCTGATGGGGTGGCCTTCTTTGATCCATGATGGTCGAACCTTTCGAGTAGCGATGTAGGGTTAATGATCACGACGATTAGTTCACTTAGATTTTTGATATCGTTTACTTGTTTCAATATCTCTTAATCAACCTGTAACCCTCAACTCTTTAACATAGAAGTGGAAGAAATGTAAGGTATCCATTGGTATTCCTGAGGAACAAAGCATAATAACCTGGATGGCGAGAAATACAGGCAGCCTTTAGGCGCCCAATCATCGGGGAATGTTACATATGTAGACCCCCTATTAATCCAATAAGGGGATTTCAAGAGGAGCACTCGTACGTGCATCGCCTAGATCTCAACATGTCTGGAACTCCCTAACATGTAGGTACACATGACGCACTCGACTTGTCCGTGAAACTATTTGACCGAAGCTCTCTCAGGCACTGCTCATTAGATAAGATGCTCTTTCAATGTGACCGAACGGGGGCATATAGAGATTATGCAAATCGAAGTTCAATTCCCATTATAGTTATCTTCAACTATTACACATAACTTCCCCGCCCCATAAAAAATAAAGGGGTAAACATCCCACATAATAGGGGTATGAAAAGTAGGTAGATATAAGAGGTTACGCAAACGTGAACTTCTTCATACTAATGAGAGAAAACAAATTTATCTAAATGGCAGAATGAACTACTGGTCTACATGCTCTAATAATCTAAACTCTACATAACTTACTATTCTGCGACGGTAGATTTCCCAGTATCATCTCCGACATCTTCCAGTCTTCGGATCCGACAGCCGTATGAGCATAAAAGACGCCGAATGGGTCGTACCGCTGCTTGAGCTGATATAATCTCGGGTACTTGCTCCCGAAGAAAGCTTGCGTGAAGTTCGGTTCGATGTAGTCCGCCTCCGACATGTATGAGCCAGCTCCGGGCGACACATCCCTCCAACGCTGCATCCAGCCAAAGGTCAGTCTATCGCTCGCAACCTTGATATCGGCGTCGGTGTTGGTGGTATTCCATAAGGACGCCATAATAGCGTGCATAACGGTATTTCTCCATGCAGGGTTTACAGCGTTATCTGGGTATCCAGTCTTGGGGGCGGCGGCAATGTTGAATGCCACTACGTATGCGCCTTCTTCAACGACGTTCTTAATCACATCGAATGTGGCATTCAACTTCCCAGCGTCTTGCCAGTTGGATTTCGGGAATAAGCGACTGGCCTGTCGAATCGCATTGCTTCCCCAGGGTTCGACGGGGAAACTCGCATGCCATGCGTCATAATAGTCATCATATTCCGTATAAACCGGGTTAACTTCGACACCCAATTCTTTGAACTTGGCGAACAGAGGGGCTACTAGGGTCTCGAGTTGAGGTTTGGACATTCCAGGAGCAAACCATGGGCCCATATCAGAGAGATATTGATCACTTCCGATTTTCGAGATCCGGAAATACTCATAATTCCCAGCATCAGTATATGTAATGAAGCCGTCGAAGAATGCCCGCAAAGCCGCCCAGAACTGCACGGACGTGACAGTTGGCCCTGTTGCTAGGACATATGTCATCGTCGTAACTTTGATCTTCGGATACGCCTTGACGACAACCGATGTAACTATGCCGAAAGTTGAGCCCCCACCACCGCGTAAACCCCAGAATAAGTCAGGGTAGCTCGTTTCGCTCGCAGTCACGAACCGACCGTCAGCGAGAACCACTTCCATCGAGAGTACCTGATCGGCAGCCATGCCGTAGAGGCTGGACAGGGGGGAATGGCCACCACCCAGGAGATACCCTCCCATAACACCCACAGTCTACACAACGCGATTAGTAACGCCTTAACTGATATCGAAGGATCTTCAAAACTCACGCGGCCTTCGCCACCAACTATAGTAACATTGTTCTTCCTGGCAGCCTCATATGCCTCGAAAGCCTGAACACCGACACCAAGCTTGAAAGCAGGGCCGGTATAACGGCCTTGCCGATAGTTCTGGAAGAACCGGATGTCTTTCAAGACATGAGTCCAGATTGATAGTGCACCCATCCCGACCGACTTCGCGCTGAAGTCGTGACCGGTGTTTTTAATGACCAGACGCAGGTTGAGATTCCGTGCGAAATTGACTGCGAGTTGAATTTGCGCTACATTACGAACAGACACTGAGTAAGTGGGATAGCCGCCGACTGTACATCCCTTCTTCGAAGGTACAAACGCTGGCGGCATACAAGTCGCCCCTTGAAACAGCACAGCATTAACTGATGTAGGATCTTCAGTGCTACTGAGAGTTAGTAAAACGTCTGCTCATATTGCCTAATGTGTGACCATACTGATAGATGGATGCATTAATCCAATTGTTGGTAATGAAATCACATTTTGATGTGTTGTGGCTTCCAAAGGTATCGTAGCAAGATGCTGCATATGGAACGGTCTGGATTAGACCACCGCCGAGTAGGATGTTGAAGAGCCCCAGGTAGATGGGAAGGGCCAATAGGGGTCGTCTGGGTACGTCTTGCATAATCCAGATAGCGAGCGCTTGGACAAATTTTCTGCCAAGTCCGACTCGTTCTGGAAGCTGAATAACGTGACATTGGATAGCTCTAGGTCAGTAAGGTTGGCCAAGACGGCATCAGTCAGCTGCAGTGTCTCTCCTTCGAACAGGTCTGCAGTCGAATTCGAGATCCCCGCGTCGATACTGGCGACAGCTGGGGAAACTGTAGACTCGTTAGCCGCTAAAGAAGAAGTTAACTCTTGTATCCCGCGGTAGCTTTGAGTATTCGAACTAACAGATTGTCGAGTTGTCTATGACAATCGTCTGGGAGTACACGGACGGTAGCACGTGGGCCAAGAGCGTCGCTCCGACGGCTTTCCGAAAGCAAGACATCGGCGCTACACGTGCCCAAAGAGCCGGCACAAGCTCAAATAACACAGCTTGAGATGAATAAGAGATTCTAGGTATACTAGACAGATGGAATAGAGGGATCCCATCATCGCCGTATATATTTCATATAACTTCATGTAATCTTACGATATACCTTCGGATCCGGTAAGGATTCCGACTAGGGCACCTCTGGCCGTCTGCGTTGCCAGGGCATCCAGCATGGGTGAACGGCGCCGCTCACCAACGAAGTACTACAGTGGCTGCAGATCCCTCGCATAAGGCCTAGACAGCTCAGAACAGTTGGATACTCCCGACAGCTCTGCCGACGACCCGTAAGTGATTATAATTTGGCAAGAGCTCCAGCTAGGCCATCTCGAGCTGCAAGGTTGAGATAGTAAATATTGCAACTGATAGTATCATATTATCATTTCCTCACGAAAAACTAGTATAAGCAGGTTGGTCGATGCCTATTGGCTAGCTTGAACGATCTGGAAGCAGTATCAATAAACCCAGATCTTCCTCACAGGAAAGCCCCAGGCTCGGTAATATTAGTTGAAATGACCAGTTAGCTCTGGGACGTGACCATGTTTGCTAGTACACAATAGAAAAACTCTTTCCCGTCCCGACAAAGCCGTGAAGAAGAGAGGTTTGAATTCTGCCCGGACCCTTGTAGCCCGGTTGCATTTGCGGACGGCCTGGATAAAATGGTCGACGAATAAGACCGGCGCTGCTAATCCATTACGAGATGCGATCCCCGGCGCGGATAGTCTTAGGTTACCTTTACCCCAGGTATAACTTCATGAATAATGCACTACAAAGACGGGCCGTGTTCTAGATTTGCAGGGTCCTAAGCTCCTCCTCCGCATTATATCCTTGTGATCTTCGCAACGATAATGCCGTGGTGCCCTGTCTTTTTTTCCCTGCGCTGCAACGTTATAGAGTGTTGAATCTCGGCTGTGATTCGATAGAGGTAACCATTAGGTATGTTAACCACCGAGCAAAGCCTTTGAAGAGCGGAATAGGTAATACTAGGTACACATAGGAGGTAGTATTCTTGGACACGAAGGCAAAACGCGCCGAATCAGGTGCGTGTCCATGAGACAATTGCACTTGGATTTGTAAACATGGCATGTAAAGACTTTTTATGCTGTTTATTCGGATGTGCTCGGTTATGGTTTAGGGCCCTTCCTGTGGTTTAATTCCACAAGATCGAAACCCTCTCTCTTCTCTCAATGTCGAACTCTAAGTCTTTATGATTGCTTTATATACGGCAATCAGTAACTCGGATGACCCCGAAGATATTATCAGTCGCATTGCAGGTCAATGCCGTTGAGATTGTCACATTCAAGCAATCAGACGCAGAGAATCGTAAAGTAGTTTATATAAAAACATCTTGGCTGCAGAAAGATCCCGTCTCTACTTCACCAATCCCAATGAAATAGTAGCTTTTAACCAAATATGGATGTGGTGTATTAAGGTAAAGAGGCTGAATGCAAAATTATTGTCGAACAAGGAAATTTCATGGCATATGCAAGCCCGTCGGAACTGCCCCTGGATGCGAACTGCATGCTGCGTAATCTGTCCGGAATATGTAGGGCTATATAATTATATAGAGGAAGGCTTTCTTTGCAGCTCGAAACTGTGCCACTTAATCTCTGAATGGCCAAACGGATCTGCTGCGTGACTAGCAGCTCATAATGCAATGGAGTCTTCTCTATATGCTTTCATATCGGATGTAGCGAGACGGCAGGCTGCGGACGGGATAAGCAAGCCTTCGGGGGCCGTTACCGACGAGTATCCGTATTCACCTCTCCAACAAGGCGGTTTCTTCATACTATTCTTTTTCCCGTCGATCGCGCTTATCGTCGTGGGGCTTAGAGTTTATGGAAGAGTGAGAAGCAGGCAGTTCGGCTGGGGTAAGTGTTTTAGCTGTGAATCGAGGTCGTAGTTTTTATTGCCGTTGACCTGTAGCTGACGATATTTCATAGACGATGGCCTGGCATGCGTGGCTATGGTAAGAGGTGGCACTTACTCCTTGATATATTGCCGCTCACATATGTTAAGATGTTTTCGATTGCTGAGACGGGATGTTCCTATATGGGTATGTACTAGAAAGATGATCTCCTTAGCTACATGCCACATGGAGCGATAGGCGTAGCTAACTTCTCTTGCGACAGCCATGCGGACGGCATTCCTCGGAGTCCACGTCTACGATATCCCGATGACGGCCGATGTCAGCCTCGGAATGTATTGGAACTACGTGATACAGATTCTATACAACCCAATACTTGCGCTTGTCAAGTGCTCTGTATTGACGTTCCTCCTACGAATAGGGGGACAAAAACGACAAATACGATATTCGATCCATGCCCTCAACATATTTACCATTGGGTTAATGATCGCGATCTTTGTGACCGCTATATTCCAGTGTTCTCCGATCTCGTATTTTTGGGAACGCATTACAGACCCGACGATGCCAGGGAAGTGTATCGACACTGGGATATTCTATGTAACGACGGCGGCACTAACGATATTCACCGATGTGCTCGTTCTAGCTCTCCCATTCTGGATTTTCATGGGATTGAAAATGGCGCCGAAGGTCAAGTTCGCCATAATGGTCGTATTTTTGCTGGGAGCAGTGTAAGTCATATCCGATTAATAAGGCATATAAAAAGCCGGGGAATTAATAAGGTTTTCCAGCGTCACTGTGGTCAGTGTCCTTCGGATGCTGTGGATCATCGAGACATCTCTCTATCAAATGAAATTCGACTACTCATACGATATTCGATTCACTTATTCCGCCGTTGAAACGAACTTGGCGATAATCACAGCATCGGGACCAGCGTTACGACCCCTATTCATGGTTTGGTTCCCTCGCTTCTTCTCGTCCCTCCGTGGAACTTCAAACCAGAACTACCGCTACCGAGACGGGCCGTATGCATTAAACGACACGGGAAACGCCCAGAAATCTGCAGGAAACGGGAACAGCAGCTCGAAGGGGGACCATCTCTATGGAACATCATCCTTTGCTCTTAAGAACATGAAGGGACGGACAGAGATACGGAGCCACTCGCCAACAACCAGCGAGGAAGAGATTATGACGTACAACGGTATTGTTAGGACAACAGAAGTTAATGTTGAGTTTGTGGCACGCCCACAGACAGGTAATCAAGAGCAGTGAGAAAAGTATTAGCGATAAGTAATGTAATATTGAAAACGGGTATGGTATATATGACATAAGGCAAGGTCTGGTTTACTTTGCTGCTCAAAAAAACGGCCCAGGGTGTTCTAGGTACGGAAAGAGTACGGCGTCGGTATGTAAGTAGCTCTTAACTTCAAGTCGGAGTATATAGTAAAAGCAGCAGGTCACCCTTATGTTGCCACTAGCTCAGTAATAGCAATCATATATGACTACAGTTATTGCTTGTTGACTTTAGCCCAATATTCGATCTACTGATAGAGGATAGAACTTAATGATACCAGACGTTTTTCAGGTTCCCACATAGGAATACAACTAGTATGTTCTTATTTGTAGTTAACCTAAGTATCTTAGGGTGGAATTTCTGACTCTTCAAGCCCCTAAGGACCTGGTATGGAAGGTAGCTGTCAGGGGTCTCACTTGAGACCCCCTTAGAAGAAGGAAGATGTTTAGTATGAATAGCTCTGGCTTCAGAGCTACCTTAATTAGAGTTCCTTGCGGAACAGCAAAGTTGTTTCCTCGCCTCTTGGTTTGCCTCGTGACAGTAGCCTGATTATTAGCACAACACACTGACCAGAAAAGGGTCGGAAGTGCGTAAATGACTGCCTACTATCCTTTGAATACTTCAGTAATCATACTCTAGGAAGGTAAAGATCGTATATTAGTAACTATAATCTGTTCTAAAGTAAAAGAAGTTGACGGCAAAATCTTTGGGTATAAGTTATACCTAGCAAAACCTGGAGAAGTCTTCTTATAGGTAACTAAGTCTAATAAACCTAGTAGATAGCAATTAGAGTCCAACCGCGTTACACTTCTAAACACAAGAAAGCTTCTTATCTTCTAGGTAACTACATAGCTTAAGCCTTGGTTCTTCACTAGTTCTACTTCCCAAGTTCCTGTTAACTGATATTGATCTTTCAACTATCTACCTATAGCATTGAAAATATTTCAGTAGCACTTTTCAAAGTTCAACAGTAGTATTTTCATCGAAGTTAGATCCTTGAACCCAACCGAACTCAAATAGCATACCTAGGTAGTTATAAGACGTTAAGCAACTCCAGTATTCAATATCCTTCAATAGAGCAACTACCGTTAACATCACCTAGCTTCGGGACTCGTAGTCGACATGTTTTCTAAGTTCGCACTAGCTTATACGCTTGAATCCTCGTGTCCTACTTGTAGAATCATGATCGATATCCTCGGCATAACCATAGGCGACTTTCCCTTTCATTGGTAACACTCATACGCTCATATCTGCCAATAGTCTCATACGCGATCCTTAGTCTGTGTAGTACCTATCAACAATAACAACAACACCAACTCAACAAAACCCGAAGGATTTCTCCAGAGTGAACCACATAAGCGCTAACGAGCAGCACATTACCATTTATGAAGCAATAATTACGCAACTTCCTCGCCGTTCGTGATGCCACGTCTTCAATTCCCCCCTCCATCTCCTGTCGATCACCAGGTCTAGTCACGTGGCCGTCACCCGAGACGACGACCATTCCATACAATCTGATTGATTCTATTACACAACTCCCTTTTTTTCTTCTCGGCGAGCTTTTCCCATTTCATCTTTTTTTCATACTCTACGTACCTATACTCCCCCCCCCCATTCCGGCGAGCTCGATACGTGTTTCCCAGCCACGAGACCGCCCCTCGGCGCAGACCGGGTGGGGTTTAAAGGAGCATAACTCGCCGATACGCTCCCGAGTCTTGTTATTTTTTTTATTTAACTTTTTTTTCAGGTCATCAACATAATATTGGCCCGAGCAACCCGCCGGTCCAAACACAGCTTCTTGCTGCGGTAGCTTGCTGCTGCTGAAACACACACGTATACAGGTCACGCAGGTGCTGCACTTGGGCAAATTGGGCTTCGACCGGGCTACTACGTTAGAGCCCATAGCAAAGGCGGCGCTCCTCACGTGCCCAGGGGCCTGTCATGTCACCGAGTTCTAGTGGCGGTAGTCGTCGGCTTTGGGGGCCTCGCGTTCCACGGGGCCGGGAAGCGCTTGAAGCCTGACCTGACTTTTTCGCGTGGGGAAGATCCCCTTTTTTTTGGTTTCTTTCCGGTGCCCTACTTCCGGCCGGGAAGCCAAAAACAAGAAAAAAACCCCAAAAATATAGGGGGCGTCGGCCTATAGCTATAGCTTATGCGAGGGGTATGTCGTTCAGGGGACGCGGGGCGTGCTCCGGTCTACGGTTCCTCCACTCGCTGCCAGTTTAGCTCATGCAAGCGTGTCCAAAAGACCACGAAAAAAAAGGAAAGAAAAAAACCCCATTCACTCTTACAGGCTATTCGAAGAGGGGGGAAACACGAGAAGACAACGCCTTGGGATGAGGCGTGACAAGTGGTATTTACGTAAACTGGACAATTAAACACGCCAAAGTCCGGGGTAAGGCTCTCATCTCTCTCTACTCAGATGCCGAGCCAAGATGCGAAAGTCCGTCTTATGCTCGTGATAACTCGCTAGCTTAGCGATCTTCAGCATCTAGTGGAGTGGCCTGCAATGTTACAGCAGTGTTTTCGAGGCGTCCAACTACACGTCTTCCTTCCGGTGGAGCTTTCTGCGTTGCCTTGCTGGCGACCTGAAAAGAAAGTAAATACGGGAAAGTATAAGGGGCCCCCATGGGAATGTGACAATAGGTATCTTCAAGTACTGTACTGTTCCCCCTCTAGGATCACCGCTATTTGCAGCAAAGCTTCCCCCCCGTGTAAATTGCTGTTTATTTGCCAAGTAGCTAGCTAACCCTCAACTACGTCATTGCGCTTGACGATATTCACTTCATCCCTTACCCCCAGCTCGTGCCTAAGCTCCCTCGTCCCGGCCCGCTACCCACACATGCACCCCGGAGAAATTTCCGGATATCTGTGATTGGCGTCTGCGAAGCGGTGAACGAACATTCGCACTCCTCCCCGCTAACTTTTCGGCTGCGAGAGTCCCTATTCAGCTCTGTCGGCGGATCTGCCGTCGTCGAGATCAGGTATGAACTCTGACGATCCCCCCCTATGGGTTCGTGGAGTTCGACGCAAGAACACATCCTGCCGCTCTTGCCGCTCGTGCCGCCAAAGAAGGGGCAGTGCCGCGCGTTATTTCGTTAGTATCTAGGAACCGAAGCATGGAGTAGGCAGGTAGGTCCGCAGTGGATATGCGTATACGTAAATTGTATGGTGTAGTTGGGTAAGTTAAGCAGGGCTGTTTCAGCCCCCCTTGTTTTATGGCTCTCGCGGAACCAGAGTTGGGCATCAGCGGACTTTAAGGTTAGATAGATCAGGAGCTCCGAGAGAGATAGCTGGAATTTTCGAAGGAGACATGTCGTAATCCCGAGGACACGGAGTTGCTATTATCGGTAGCGAAGAAATAAAAGCGTATGGCGTTATACGTACATGATGCATAGCACGATCTAGGCAACTTGGGAAGAAAGCGGGACGGCAGGAAGCTTGCATGGGTTGCACCGTATTATACCGTACGTTGTAGCTGGTACTTTCTACCTTGTACGCTGAACGCCTCCATGTTCACTTCGCTGCACGAGCTCCTACCTACCCACCTTGCCGCCCTCGATTGGGCCTCTAGCATATTCAAGTACTGTAGGTAGACGTTAGATGCCCTGGTATAGGGATTGGTTATTGCCAGGTATTGCTGCGAAGCGCAGGATACAGATTCCTTTCGAGGGTAAACAGAGTCCGAGAAGGAAGA
Source organism: Entonaema liquescens (assembly GCA_902805475.1). NCBI lineage: Eukaryota > Fungi > Ascomycota > Sordariomycetes > Xylariales > Xylariaceae > Entonaema > Entonaema liquescens. The sequence goes on from CADCSX010000003.1 coordinate 747,400, forward strand.
AAAACGCCGACGCGAAGCGAAACGGAACGGAACGGGTTCAGGGGAACGTAGGCAGCATGGATCTACCACACCTTATGGGCTACTTCGTATGTTCCGCCATCCCGCGCCCAGAGGGAAAAGCCGCATACGTACCATGCGTGGTACAGCGTACGGCTGATCGATCCTGCAGGTCCTTTTCTGACAGCCAAAGTAGGCTGCCAGCTAGCCATGCGATACTATAGCGTGAGCCATCTGCTCCCCCATGTGCTAGCGTCGATGGCGTTCATCCATCTACTGTACCCCCGCGTCCCAGTGCTCGCATCACTACCGGGGTCTGAGGTGAACGGGAGGGTGAGAAGCGAACCTCGGGAGCGGGCTGCAGGACCCGACAGCATGGTAAGGCTGTTCGCGAGGGTTTGATGGGCCTGGGATCGCAAATCATTGGTCGCCTGGAATATGCGGTTCGTAAGCGGCTCGTCATCACGCACTGCATGCGTAGCCCTGCCCTATCTCTCTCCAGTGGGATGGAACACGGGGGAGAAGGGCGAGGGTGTGTCAGGGAAGCACGTCCCGTCAGCCCGCACCATCTACCAATGAGGCAGGGGAGCCAGGCTCTTTTAGGTAAGAAGGAATGTGATAAGAGTGCAGCCTCGTGCATTGCATGAAGCAAGCCGCAGCAACAATGGGCATGCTCCTAGGGACGCTGTACAGGTACGTGATAGCCACGGGGCTTTTGTTGCAGCTGAACGTGGTACATCTCCATCTCTCTTTACCTCTTCCTCGCTTCGCTTCCAAGGACGTGGGAAATCCTGTCGGCATCTGCTGAAAGCTGAGAGACGCGTTTTATTTCCCTTTCCCTCTCCCCCTGTCCCCTTGCTCACATTCGCTACCACCCACACCTGCTGCTGCGTTGGGTATTATAATACGACATAGGTAATTTGTCCGCGATAATAATTACCTAGGTGTGGAGGTATCTATGTCGGGAACTATATCTGCCTCGTTTGGAGTACGTACGTACGTGTAAACATACCTTAGGTATGTAGTCCGCTTCATCCGTCTCTCGCATAGTACCCACATGGCTTGTGGGTGAGGGGATTGGTGAATAAGGCAGGTTCCCGGAGTTCTCTCCCCTTCGAAGCTTCTAAGCGTCAGCAACTGGAAGGCTGGGCTGACGGTGGCTTTGCCATATCCAGGAAATTTGCCCGGCGAGAACGCAGCTAGCATTTCGTGCCCCAGCTGCGATATATTCAAACACCAACACTTTATGCATTTGAGTTGAAAATAGCTAGAGTAGGATCTGTCCTCTGGATCTATCCTTCCGGGTAAATCTTTCGACTTCAACCGTGGACCCATCGTCTCACAGGTACGATGATGAACTGCCGCAAATAATTCAGAGATTAAAATATCCCGCAGTTCCGGCGGCCTGCCTAGTATGGTAGTCACATATACTACCTAACCCAGACATCAGATCAGATCATGTTCGGGGCTGCTAGGTTGGTTGACCCACGGGACTGGACGCGTCGCGCGAGCATACTGGGTTGTGGGTTGTATGCTTGTATGCTGGTGAGGTGTTTGGGCTTTCTATGGGCTGTATGGGCTGTATGTCAGATGTCAGACCAAGGGGCTGCATTGCATTCAATGCATATTTATGCATACTGTACAATACACATCCAAAAGTATTCCACATATTCCCAGGTCCCGAGGATGGGGATCGCCCGAAACGGCAAACAAGACCTCAATCGAGGCTGAACAAAGTCTGAGAACCCAATATACTCCGTAGAGTTACATTATTTCCGAGACCCAAGCCAACCGAACCCACGGTCTGGGCAAAATGCCATGGATGCCATGGATGCCATGGGCAAGGTGTGCTTACGCGCCATGGCCCATAGTAGACGAACTCCTACCGCTTTAGGCAGTCGGTTACATCGAATAAGCAGCCACTCCAAAGCCTCTGTACGGTCTATCGATTCTAGCTCGTAGTCAGCTGTTAGTTAGCAATCAGTTAGCAACACCTTAGTGGACGACATCATCATGATAGTCTACTATCACAAATGATAAAGTATAGAAATAAGAAGACGGCGATGATAACCAAAAAGACACGATGCAAAGACACGGAAACAAACACGGGCACAACCAAAAAATGAATGCAGCTTGTGTAATTCGGAATCGCTGTGGATCCAGTACATAGTGTGCAGCGCGAGCCACAGGTATTGTTTATCTGAGTTCATGCAAATGCGAGCCGACATGCCAATGCTAGTTGAAGAAGAACCTGCTGGGGAAATGGAGTGTCGAAGTGAAAACTTGATGCACATCGAGATATCAAGAACCGCCCGCCACCGAAACCCCCTAGGCCCCTGGTAAGATATGAATCTTTCACCTGGAATTGATCCTTCTTTGTGCTGCTGGTACATCGCGACCCTGCGCCTCAGCTTGCACCATAAGTCCTGCTCGTAAAAGCGAATGCAAATATGTAAGTCCAATAAAAATGCTCTGCATAGTGTCCTCGTCACTAAGAAAAGTCGTCATAAACCCCCATACCAAGTAAACACCTTTGACCCAAATGCTACCATCCATGTGAAAAACAAAAGAAATTTTTTGTCATTTCCCAGATCTATCTTGAAATTGCCCTTCAACACCAATGATATGCCTTTCTCGCCAGTCCCTCGTATTCCCGAGGCTCTGCTCAGAGGAACACTTCGAGTGAACGACTGATATGGAACGCCCTCGAAAAATAAATGCAAAACCAGATCGTAAAATTCGCTTATGGCCGTGCTACGCCGCCTCCCTTTTGAGAGTATGTGATCCGATGAGGGTATTCGCTACAGATTCAAACCAAAATGGGAAATCATCGAGACCGGGGCTGTTAACTCAAATAAAAGATGTACAAGTACAAGATGATTCAAAGCCAAATCCACTTAGGAAGATATGTGCCCGAATCAAATCAAGTGTGGCTGCGAGTCGCCATCGACGCTGCTTTTTTCAAAGCTCGATTTCGTGCTGTTAGCAGTTGATCTGTTGAAAACATTTCGGCCGATATGCTTCAACTTGCCGACAGCGGCTTCACCGCCGTTGCTCTCGCAAGCTTTCGATACGTATACACTAGTCGTAGGGTCGACTTTGATATGGCAGAACAAAGTCGAGAAGAGGTATTGATCCCCGTTGGAATCCAACAACGGCAAAGTTCGGTAGCCTTGTTTGAGGCTATCAAGCTTAGCCGTGTAAGTCGCGATAGTGGCACTGCGGCCAGATGAGTATTCGCCGTCAGTAGAAAGCTTAACGCTAAATCTAACAAAGAGTAATTCGGGGTGCTTGGTCGTGACGTTGAAATGAGCCCTGTGGTTGAAAATGGGATTGAACCCATTTTCTTTAACAATGGACGTAGAAGATTTGAGTGGAGTGTCGGTAAGGATAGGTATGCCCGCCATGCTGTCGTGCTTATCCCGCTTATCGTTGGTGTGAAAGATCTCAATTTCAACGTAGGGATCGAGAGTGCGGCTGGAACCCAGACTTGAGGGACGAATGAGTTGTTGCGCCGAGATAACGTTGATATCAAAGGACATATTTTGGCGTTCCAATTTGCCGATGGCTTCCACGGGGAGACCGTCGGGGAGAATGCGTATCTCGCGCATCGACGCGGGCTTTAGGACGTACCCGGATTGATCGGTGCCTCCGTCAAACATGGCTTGGTTCAGTTGCATGCCAAGGTCAAAGGTCTGCCAGTTGAGCGCTGCCATCTGCACGCCCCTCCGCCAGTACATCAAAGGGTTAAAGTTGTCAGAAGACAAGCGGGAATACTGGGGATATACACGCATCATATAACGCATGTTGTGGCGAGCCAAGGCCAGCTTGGAATCCGAGGCTTTCGAGTGCTTCCGAAATGTACCTTCCATAAAGGACAAGATATGGTTGCTCTTCTTGCATTCTGCCGATTCAAAGCCGTGGAACTTGACGCCGCTACAGTAGACACCAAGCTCCCCCAAACTCTTAACAATCTTGCTCGTCTTCCGCTTGCCACGTTTCTCTTCTTCGCTATCGCATTCGCTCGTGCTGCTACTAACCGTATCATGCACCTCGCCCTCGTTAATAGTATCTACACGCTTCGTTGGCACACCGCGCCGGGGTTGAGCGGTAGGGCCTAAGAGCGGACTCGACAAAAATTGAGCTGGGATAGAAGCGTTGTCAGAGGACACTGGCTTCGAGAAAGGAGAGGTTAGGCTGTTTCCGCGTCGGCGACCTGTAGCAGGCTCGCCATTGCGTGTGGCGCTTCGATGTGTTCCTTTTACCTTGATCAAGACCCTTTCCTTTAGTTCCGAAGGTGACGGGAGCTTATTCGAGGACGGGTCCAACGGTTCAGTGACAAGGCGAGTGCCAAATATCTCCTTCATAATATCGGCCATCACCTCTTGCTGTGGACCATTGCAGTGAACTTCGAGCGATACCCAGAGCGGGAAATGGCTCGCAGCAAACGCGTACTTATTAACAGTGTTGATCACTTCACGAAATGAGATGGCATTCGTCATAGCATATCCGTGCTTGACGATCGGCAGACCATCAGGTCCATCCCAACAATCGATCTCAACGCTACGACAACCGCGAACAAGAGTCGAAATGTAGCCCTCGATGGACGCGATGTCTGCAATCTGACGGCCAACCAGATAGGTGTTATGGGAACTGGAGATGAAATACTCATTAAAGGGTCGGTCGAGGGAGTACTCAGACGGCGGGCGAACAAGTGGGAAGTTGTCTTTCGATGTCAAATAGGCCGCGAAGGCTTGCTCATTCATGGTAGCAGAGTCCTTATCGAGGCGACGAAACGACGACGCCTCGGTCCCGGATCCGCCAGCCCGGCGAGCCCAGCGAAGGAACTTATTCTCCCAGAAGCTAGGATTGCTATCGACATCTTCGCACTGTTCGTCTCGTAAGAACCGCATAAACTCCGCGAAGGTGATTCCTCGCTCTGCATCTGAAGCCAGCTTAAGATACAGTAGTCGGATGTCTTCTCTCCGTTTCATCTCGCGAACGAAAACCTGGAACTCAGAAAAGTTTAGTCGGCCAGACCTGGTGGTGTCAGCAATGGCAAATTTGGCACGAAGGTCCCTCTGGGCCATATGAATGTGTAGATTTCTGCAAACACGTTCAACCCCGTTGAAATCCATCTCCTCCAAAGCGGGCGAGTGCTGCTTGTTCTCAAACTGCTTCGTCATCTCACCATTCCAATATCCCCGAATAGCGCTGTCGTTAAACGCCATCAACGAGGCCATATGCACCTCTCGGTGTTTCGATATCAAGTCTAAAGCATTGACCCAATGCGCGAACGTCTCCTCATCTTCGGCGATCAAGTGCATTGTTTTGCTTCTAGATTTGTCAGGAACTGCGTAGAAAATAGTAAAGAAGCGACCCTCGTCGCATTCGGGGATGCCATAGTCTATCCGATATTGCCGGATGTCGGAACCTATCCTAACCTCCTTGATGTCGTCGATATAGATGTACTTGGTGGAACGACCCTTTTCCCAAATTATCCGGCCGGCGGCTGCTTCCAGAACGAAGAGCACCCGCTTCTTTTTCTTGGAGATCTTGTGAAGATAAGTCCCTTTCACCAATGCCATAGGCACGACAGGCCCGGTGGCGACATCTGTGAATGACGCGGACCCCGCTAAGGACGGGGCGGCGCTTCCCGAAGAGAAATCCCGTACCATACTCTCTGCGCCATAGATTGAGCTATATTCGTTCAATTCATCATGGAATTCATCATCGGAGTCTGTCAAAAGGACAGACTCCGCCGCAGGGGCCGTGTTGGTACTGTCACTCCTGCGCCGGAGGATTCCCGGGCCTATGCTTCCTTCCCGTCTTGAAGGTGTTGCTGCCGACTGGCGTCGAGTCCTGCTGGCAAACTTGCTTGCACGATTGGAAAGCCGTCTTATTAAACCCTTGCTAGAAGAATGGCTGTTGTTCAGGGCCTCTGCCATAGAGCTACCAGTTGTTGCTGCAATGCTAGCGTTGGCCGAGCTGTTGCCGCTGGACTTGCATGCGAGGAGAGGGTCGCCAAGGTGGAAGGGCGGCGGAGGGGGGAATTGTTCGGCGTCAGGACCTTGGCTACGGTAAGGTTCTGGCGAAGGTTGGATAGAACTGCTGGTGTTGGTCAACACCGCATGGTCTGGGGACATGATGGGGGAATCATGTTGGGAAGAACCAGACGCCGCCGTTGAGGCACTGATGGCTGAGGTGGGCATCGAGCTAGGTTGCGTGCTAGGTGGGTAGCTAGTCTGAACTTGAGTTGGGCGTGGCCGCCGCAACAGAGAACCCTGAGCGGCCATGATCGGCGTATTAGAAGAGGATACCCGGGAGTCGACGCTGGGACGTGATGGATCGTTATTGTTGGGGGTTGCAGTCATGATATAGGTTTCGAAGGGGGGCCGGGAGCTTGCCCACGCGTGAATCCTTGGTAGTACGTGTAGTACAAAGTGTATGGCAGCTCTATATGAGGGCTGAACATGTGGGCCTCATTTTTCCGGATATGTTTTTCATAGAGGCACCTCCCAGGAAAAGGGGAATTGGGGGGAGTGAGCGTATGTAGATAGGGTAGGTAAGCGAGTATGTATAGATGTATGTAAGTGTATAGGGTATAGGCCGTGAAATAAAAGTGTGAATGTACACACTGGGAAAGGCTACTTATTAAACTCGAGGCCAAGTTCGAGGCTGCAGGAATACTCGGCGCCTTCCCACGACGTATGTAGATGTCGATTGCGGTCCGGAACGCAAGGGTGCGGCCGAGCAGTAACCAGCAGAAAGTAGCAGTAGTATAATCAAGTACAGACCAGTCACTGGTACGGCCCTCTGACAGAGGTACGTCGAGGTACGGGCACGGCCAGCTGCCCTCTGCGCGTGTGCTGTGTGTCTGCGTTGCCCTAGGTAGTAGACCAGGACCTAAACAGGGCGGTATGGGGGACTGATGTTGCAATAGCTCACGGTAAAAATGGTGAGGTGGCAGGCCAAAATGCAGGTCGCTGATTTGGGTATTTCTAAGTTGGGGGAAATGGGTATTTCCTAAGCGTCAGATTTCAAAGTGAGATAGTCCTCCAAGAAGATGAGGAGGATTGATATTGCTCTTGCTGCGGCCCCCTGTAAGTTTACACTCGCCTCTTTAATTATCCTTTGACTTTTTTGACTTTTTGCAATTGACTTGGGAAAAAGGCTCTAACAAGAGAGGATATATATACTTTTTGTATATCTCGTACGATGAATCCGGCCTCTTGACTTTCAGATCCCCACGTTTGGGCTGTCTGTCGGGCACGTCCAGAACAAAAAATTATGCGCTGCCTCGCTCCTTGTGAGTAAAGGTGGATCCTCCCTGCGGTGTGGTGATGACTCCCTTCTCGCTTCTTAGTAATTTTTTTTTCTCTTCTGCTTGCCGGTTGTACAACTGAATTGGCCAAAAGTGTGCGTGATGACGTCCAGTGAGGCTCAGCAGCTTAGAACAAATGCAAAAGGAGAAAGGCCGGCAGGGTGAATTATGAGTTGTTACGGTACAGCGTACAGCGTACAGCGAAGCGAAAATCCTTGTGCGACGTGAAAAGAAAATGTACAGAACTTCTGTATCTGACAGCGTCGGCGTCAATGTATTGCTAAAAGGTATTTGGTATTTTGCTTCCAGGGTATTTGGTTTCTAGGTATTGCTGAATTGGGCTGGCCGGAGACCGGGTCTTATCAAATATTCAACGTAGGAAGAATAGGAGAAGAAAAAAAGATAGGTATAATAAATAAGTAATAACGTCAAACTGTTTTTTTTTTTTTTTCCTTCAACGAATTTGATGAGGTGTACAGCTCTGCTTGCCCTTCTTCAGGTGGAGGAGAATGGGGTCGGGAAATTATTAAGTGACGGAGCGGAAAAGGAAGGGATTAAAGCATGGCAAAGGCAGGGAAGGAGTCAGGAAGAGGAAAAGAAGAAGATAGTTTAGCAGGCTGTCCCCTAAAATAATGGGTACGTACTTGCCCTATTCGAGTTCCCACCTCCAGAATCCAGAATAGTAGAATACCTACTAGATTATAGGTACATTTATACCCGCAGACCGTAGACGTCGTTTTGTGTCAACAATGTACATTACATAGTTACCTACCTAACTTAAATCTACTAAACTTACCTTGTCGGTACTATAATCTAATAAACTCGAGAGGAAGGGGGGGTTTGGAGGGGGCTAGTGCGAATTGTAATATTGCAATAGGCCTCTGTCTTTCTCATATCAGAACCTAACCTAGTTTTCCCAAGGGATCAATTAGGTTGGCGTTATGGTATCGCATTTCTGGGTCTGGTACAGTAAGATACTGAAGGCCCGTCTTGTTGGTTGGCAGTTTTCGACCCGAACTGGGATGTGCATGTACCATGTACGTATGTACGTACATACGCACATACATACCTACACATACATATACATATACATATACATATACCTATACCTATACCTATACCTATACATGCACATACGTAGGCATGTCAGAGGTATGTGTATGTGTATGGTGCATGTGCGTTGTACCGTGTCCACAATACTTTTTCACATCGATGGGAAAGAGAGAAGGAAGACGGCCTTTGTTGACCACTTTAGTCTACCTCTGCTACCTCTGTCATAATGTGGAGACTTAAGTTAATTATCATTCAATGTTCTTCTGTTTGGTGCTGGGCTGAAAGGTATCCTTGTACCTACATACGCTAGTAGCTAGGTACATGTATACTCATATCTACACGTATACTATATGTAATGTACTTCATATTGGTAGTGAATGTAGGCTCGTAGACATGTATATACGTGTATATACGTATGTACCACATGTATGGATTCATGGGGGGGGAGCGGGAGGTTCGATGCTAGGGATTACACTACACCCGAGGTAGTTATTGCATTAATGTTGATGGCTTATTTTTATTTCTTTTCGTATTTCTTTTCAAAGTCGCTTACACGAACATATGGACCATATGGAACTGACGGAACGTATGGTCATATCTTGACGTTACCATAACCACAGGGTATTCACAGGGTATCTCGTCAGGCACACGAATGAATATGGCACAATCGCACGGATATCTTATGAACTTCTAACTAAAAGCGCCCAGGGGAAAAGCCGCTCATTGCGTGATAGGCTTGCCGTGCTTTTTTATTTACAACCCTTTACAACCTTACATGTACGTCGTATGTACTTGGAAACTTGGGAACGGAGTCAGGTGGCCTCCCGCTTGTCGTCTCGAACAAGAAGCTAGGCGCTTTGCCGGCTCTTTGTCAACTCAAACCTTAATGACAAAAGACGAGGGACGAGGGACAATGATGACCGAGCCAACGGGAATCGAGAGTCTCGAGTACCTTGTCCATGTATCGAAAAAGCTTAAGTGCTACCTGAATGTCTTGTCTTGTATGTCTTGTATGTCTGAGACAGGAGCCCGAGAGTCTGCCCCAACCAACTTGGACTTGGAACTCGCATATCCACCTGGTTTGCTTTTGGGTAGGCTGTAATATCAACAAGAAGCGGTAGATGCTTCCTGAAGGATGGCCGACCATAAACCTATTGAACCCTATTGTGATGGACACTTAGGTTGGTGATTGTCAAAACTGAAACAAACACATTCACAGTGGATTCTCTCAGGTGTGAGGGAGCGAATGCCAATATTTTCTGATTATCGTCGGTGGACCACTTGGAAAAGGAGACATGTCCAATGTCCAATCTAACTGACAACCCAGGAAAAAAATCGACGGAGCGCATTCATTGTTCGGTAACTCAACGGCTTAAAGGCGAAAAAAGCGAAAAGAAAAAAGGACATACGCGCTACGCTGAAACAGGCAATTAAAGTCCAGCTTGACTAGCTACAGCTAAGCTGGCTAGGGTCAGGGCAGGGCCATTCAAGACAAGGCGCCAGAATGGGTAGGGCAAGGTAGGGCAAAGGAAACAAGGTGGGTGCTGAGCCAGGTGGCAGATATGGTGGTCCCATAACTACATCATCGACCATATAAGCCTGATCCGCGCTCGGCTTCCCCAAGATGAGAAAAAAAAAAAAGTAGCGACAGGCATGTTTCTGACAGGGGTCCAGGGGTGTACCAAAGACCTGGGTGGAAGGGAAGGCAGAAAAAAAAAAGAAGAAAATAAAATAAACCCCGAAAATAAACTCGACTGCATACAGAAAGGCTATCCACAATACTCAAGCGCTTCGGCTTAACCTGGTTATTCTTTATAATACCTTCCTCCTTTTCTTACTCTGATCATGCATATATATATTACATTTCTTAACGCATAACCACATATCGACCTTTTTTATTACGATCGAATCGGGTACGTTACGTTTATGTGTCTGTTTCACTTCAGCTTGGCCTGGAAATGACTTCATTTCAACCTATTACGTGTGACTTACACGGGTAAGGGGGAGGAAAAGGGAAAGAAAAAAAAATTTCTAAAAAGTGACATCGTGGGTGTCAGGGGTCATACGCAACAAGGTCCCCATCAACCTTATTGCTCTCCTTAAGATTTTCAACTTTTCCTAAAAGAAGAAAAGGCAAGTAGTAAACCGTTCAAGGTTGCTTTTTCGGCAGTCGGAATGTCAACCTAAAGCCAGTAAATTAAAACCTTGGGGGCGGCAATGCTGCAAGACATACGATGATGCGCGCCCGCTACCAACTCTAACCAAGAGGAAACCCACTCAAATCAAGATATCTAGATATATATCGTGGGGGTTTTGCTGTTCTTTGCTGTTCGCGTTTCGAAGGAATATGTACATGGGCTCCCGCTCATTTTGTTTTCTGACAAAAAATCTCCGCGGCTCTCGCTAGAGACTTCGCGGATCGTGTCCGATGGAACAATTTCGCGGTCAGCAGAGAGAGCGTGCATCTCTTGGCATACCATCTTCGAATCTGCTGGTTTATATGGCTTCTCATCGCCATCCTCTCATGATAATAATAAAACGTTGCCTATGCTACGCAGCCAGTCACAGCTCTTACATGCTAGACGCAACCTACCATTACACGCCCGACCTTGCATGGCCCCATGCCGCAATCCCCGTAGTTGTAGATCTTGCTGTCTCGTATGACGGCGGTGCTAAACCTCCGCCCAACCGTAGGACGAGTCGCGGCTCTGTGTTTCTTCAGTGTCCTACATCGCTCTCTTTACTTTCTCTCCTTGCCCAACGACACCGAGGCGGTCAGCTAGTCACGATACATGTATCTCTCCTACAGACATATTCCTGACCGGGCCTCATAATCTTGGTAGAGCATCTGGTCCAATTGCTCGCTGGTCTGATTTTTTTCAGAGCCCACGATGGCTCACACCGCCACTACACACACACAGTAGGACTAATTTATAAGTTCGATGATGACGATAGCGATAGCTGCATTGATACTACAAGATTATCCTCAATAGATTAAAAATACCACTATTGCGAGGACATTCCAACTTGGGAAATGCTTTAGAATATTCTAGTCCCCCTGTCTTCACCGTCTTGGTCCGTTTGCCCTAGCCTGCCTCGCCTGCCCCAAGTTTGGACAGCGGGTTTTAGGCGCCGGTGGGGAAGTCTACTCGCCTTGTTACCACTAATTATTACTAAAAGAAGAAAGAAGAGCGTCTGGCGTCGCGGAGATGGTGCCGAAGCTGAAAAAAAAAGTTAGAATAAAAAAATAAAGAACCAAAAATTACGTCAAAATTCCTAGTACGATGATCAGGTCCTGCAATCATTTTATCCCTCTCCACAGGCGAACAAACTCCCATTCGTCTCCCCTCGCTCATCATCATTTGGTAACGGTGTGCTACTTCACACGTCAAGATAATCTTCCCCGGATCCAGGAAGACCTAATGCGTTAAGCAGTTTCATAACACCTACATAGGGTGATGGGCAGGTTCAGAAGTTAGGGGAGAAGTTCCCAATTCTACGGCTGTGGTGGAGGAATCGGCGACGACGATCCGATGTACGATGTACAATAACCCACGAGCAGAGTACATCGGTACACAAGTACCGCTTTCTGCTGTAACAAAACGCCGAAACCGTCTTCGAGAAGGCAGATCTCTTTTCTGCTGCAGCCCTGCTCAAGGACCCTGTTGGATGCGTGCTCAACTCCACATCATCATGTTGTAATTAGCGTCAGGGGGGTTCCTGGGCACTGGCCAATCGTAATCTTGTCGCTCGACATCGATCCATTGACTTGCGCAACACCGTATTTTCGTATCGTATTTGTCCGTAGGGAGAGAGGAGATACGCACCCAATGGTGCCCCCAAATGGTCCCAATGGGCCCCAATGGTTCCAATCGTTGCAGCGCCTGCACGCAGCAACTCCTTCGAGCCTTCGAGGGGTTAAAAAGCGCTCCCAGATAAACTCTCGTGGGAAAGCATTGGCTCGTATCCTTTTCCGTGGACCTCACCAAGAGAACATAGCCACTTAAGGCTGTGAGAGTGAGAGAGCCATTTTTAGCATACCCGTAAGGCGGGGAGCAGAGAAGGTGGTTGGCTTATGGCTTATTCCCATGCAAGAAGTTATTATCCTAGTTCCTAAGAGAACACACACATACACTCACACATACATACATACCTTACATTACATACTGCGCATATACTACACATACATTACATTCATCGTACATTGGCTATTATAGTAACAGACATGTAATGTAGGTAGTAGTAGATGTTTATGGTAATCCTTCGGCTACCATCTTCCATCAGATACTTTTCTGACCCAAATAGGCAATCTTGGTCGCGGTGAAATACTATTCGGACATCCGAGAGTTTATATGATCTCGCCGAGAAAAATAAAATAAAATAAAATAACACTAGTATGTAATAGTAGTTACGTTTTTTTGTTTTATTTGACCGTAGCAGCGTAAAGTTACGAGCGAGCCGTCGGGCTGTCCTTGGCGACGATCAACTTTCAGCTCTCTGAATCGGATTGTTGGCAGATCAACCGTCTTGGATCCAATCAACCCTCGCAATGCGCTGTGCCCTATTTGTTTTCCAGGGTAGGAAACGTGAGGAGGAGCAAAAGCTGCAAGCCACGGAGTCACGGACGAGATTCACCGGCATCTTCGGCACAGACTCTTCTCACGGTGGAGATTCGCTGTGGTCAAATCACCCCTCAAGTCGTCAAATCAAGCGAAGCAGACTAGAACCATACGACCACGATTCTGTCTCTCGATGCGCCGTACCTGGGTCATCTCGGTCGTTTTTTTCGTCACCTCTGGGTAACGAGGGTAACAAAAGCGGCCTGATCCCGAAACCTGAACCTGAACCTGAACCTGAACCCCTCCTGCTGGGCCTCTTTGAAAAATAAAACACATGATCATTTGCCGGCGCCAAAATATACGGTTTTTGATCTCCCTATCTCCCTTGTAAAACGTCCCTGTAGAAAATCCGCAAAATGCGAGATCGAAAAAAGGAGCCCCATCTTGATGACGAGACGGCTACATATCATAGGCTCCCGTCTAATCCTTGCTACAAAAAAAATAATGAGCAAACCCGTTTTGGAATCGATGCGGACGCTGACTGGTGCTGTCGAGACCGCTTATTGAATATCACCGCCAAGTTGATTGGTTTATCGCCTTTACCCTTCCTAACAATTCGCGTGGAACAAACCAGGGGCAGGTGTCACGAGGACCTTTTTTACCATGCTATTATGTTCTAACGTCTCTTTCATATGCAGGGCGATACCACGATATTGGGGGCTTTTTCTTCTAACTGCGTTTATGCTACGATGCTATCGAGGCACGGTGTTGCACGTGCTGCTACGGATCGTCACGGATAGTGGGCGTCATCTTCACCTATGTGATGACTTATATAATAGGCGGCAAGCTTTTTTTTTTTTTTTTTGTATATAAAAGAACTTGCATGCCACGTAGTACGAGTGCCGTAGAGGGATGATCGGTCCTAGAAAAGGACCAAGTAGAATATGGCCGTGATAGTAACGGCCACGATTCCTTTGGCGTCCTCTAATCGTCCTACTCCTCTTTACCGGGTTATTTATTACTAACGCGGGGGTGGCCTTTTCGGCCTTTTACCCTGGACGCCACCGCAGTACCCAATACAGAGGAAAGAGGATCGTGAGTGAGCAGTGCAGTGCAGTGTCTCTTCGTCGATCCGGGACTGCGTGTCTAGCATCAAACCCACGACGCGAGGTAACGTCCCCCATGCAAGTAAAAAAGTGAAGAAAAAACAGCCACCCATGCATGCCGACTTGCATAGGGCTTTTTGAACAATCAGGACGACTTTAACTTCTAAGTCTAGCCACATTCTGCTCCGAGGATGACGATACTTGCAGAAGCCGGACCCCTGCACGTCAAGCTCGCTAAAAGCGGCTCGCAGAGAATCTCTTGGTAATGGTCTATCGTTTATCTTGGAACCACTTGATCACGATGTAGGTAATAGGTAACGTATGTGTATGTAGGTATGTAGGTATGTAGGCATGGACTTTTTGGTATCGAGGGAGCCACATCCTTCACCCTAGCCCCCGAGATCATGCAACTCTTCGCCCATCATCAGTTACCATTCTTACCACTGTTCCATAGCCACGATTTTCATCAGCGCATTTGCATCGTCACAGTAAATGCAGAATAGTTACTTTCGGATAGTCCCCGGTGCCGTCACGACAAGGAGAGGCTCCAATGTCGCGTGCTCTGGTTCGTGACGATGCCAAATTTCCCCGGACTCGTATCGTACTCGCATCGTGATCCATCATGCCTTCAAGTTCGGTTTAAAGACAACGTCGTCAACCGATGATCTATATCCGTTCTAATCTCAACTCTCACATGTAACATACATGACCTGAACGTGGGCATCTGCATGGAGAGCTGACTAAACTCACATGTCGAACTTCACAAAACATCAGTGCACATATACTTTTCCTACCTACCTGGGCGGATATATCCCTCGAGAGATATTTGTCACGAAATGGCAATAAGCATCGCGTAGTCGGCTTCCTACATTACGCGGCACGCTACGGGAAAAGCAAAAAAAAATCAGAGGGAGACGAGATATGCTTACGGGGAGGGTTCTAGGTTCTTCCTCGTCGTTACGTGCGGCATCTCGAGATTGCAGCCGCGGGCTGCAGCTGGAAATTGAGGACGTAACCAGCGCCCATTCCAGACCTCGAATGGACTGTGTCCCCCCAATACCACGAAAACGTGCAACGATCAAAAAGAAAAGAAAAATACACACTCTCCCCCTCCCCGCCCTGACGATACTTGTGTTATGGAGACGACGCCTACACCATGCGCCGATCTAGCTGTGTTCTCCTCTGAATGTGGGCGTGCTTGCATGGTTCATTACGGTGCAGAGCGAGAAACGGCCCGGGCCTGCATGCGAGCCAGTTGTCAGGGAGCTGATCTTCTCACGGCAGTTTTGTAGCTGACTGGCTGGCGAGCCTCGCGATCAGCCCCTCCATATTTTTTGTTCCTTTCTCTCGTCATCAACACCTTTTTTTTTTTTCTTTTTAATCCTTACAGGTGAAAGAAATCGCCCCATCGCTACGTCGCTTTGCGGGACATCCTTGTTTCTCCCTATATGTATGTATCCCACGCCCTCTCTAAAAAGCCACGAGCCAGACCATCGGAAAGGGCGCTCCAAGGGCGGCCTGATCCGCGGCATCCCTTTCTCGATCGGTCGATGAGTGCGACTACGGGTACGGCGACGGCAACCTCAGACGGGACCCGCGTCGGACCACGGGCCACGTCCCGGGGATCGTCTATCTACAAGAATCGATCACTTCAGCCCCCATCGACCACGCTACTACGATGAGTCGGTTGGTAGTTTCCTGATGAGGCAGTCGGCGCGCAATGCGCTGAAACCTGGCCGCACCGGAACAGTTAGGCCAGATTAAAAAAAAAAAAAAAATACTAAAGCCGGTAGGATGCTACTTTCGAGGTAGTCGAGCAATCGAGTATGTATTTCGTCAGACCTACCACACATGGATTGGATTGATATTCACTTTTCGACTCTACTTTTGACTATATACTTACCCAACCCTCCTATACTCTATACGGCCATTTGCATTTGCCGGGGATGGGGGTCGGCTCGTTTACATAGTACGTGCTTACATTCCTATTACTGTAAGTCTGTAAGAGGTATCCATGTTCGTCCTAGAGTCGAGCTACAACACGATACAACATATAACCCTCGACGGATATATATAAGGGTTTACACACGACGGAAGTATGCCTGGACAAACCTAGCACCGGCCGCCAATAATGCGTCAATACTATTGCAGCGATGGCGTATCGGAAGTAAGTGGAACAATGCGTTCGGGCCCGGCAACCCCATGCTACCATGGTAAAGATCAATATTACATACCTACCTGGGTAGATATTCATGCTCTGAAATATATCAGACAGCCAAGAGGAGTAAGAAACGAAAACGAGGCTTGTGTACCGGAAATATTTGGTATGTTATTGACAAGCCCTGCTGGTTCGATAAAACTGCTTGGCGACGATAGGAGATCCCAGTCCAACCCAAGGTTCCTTTTACGATTGTTAAAAATAGAGTCGATACACACACCGTAAAGTAATTTCTACAATACAACCACCGATCTCCTCATTATTACTTATTACTTTACACTACTTCTCGACCTTTTTGGTTCACATCCCCCTCATAAGCGAAGCATCCGGTAGCCTATAATATAATAATAATAGTAATAATAGAAATGCTTATAACTTAAATGATGTGTAGTCAGTCCAACACCGTTTCGTTTGCTTCTTACTTCGTTTTATTATTATTATAAATTTTTTTTAATGAAACGGAAACACTCGGATGAACCGTTTAGGGATGTAATATGTAATCCGTATTGTGCCTATGCTCGAGTCTTCCCCCGCCACGTGCGCTCTAGAAGACATTGACCCCATCTTATCCCTTACCTTTACCTATCAACGGCATGAAGTCAGCACTTATAGCACTTACTATACATATCAAATCACAAATCATCGATTGCTCGGTTAACCAGTGTCTATCCGAATCTATTGAGCCATAGAGCTTACCTCAAGATTTAGCTTTAGCATTAGCATTAAGCAATGGGAATAACGCAGTACCAACAACCCCTCTTCTTCATTCCCGTTGCATGAGATGTTGTGGTTTGTTCCAAATACGCATTGACGTTTGGTATCGCCATATCTAACCCCTCCATCTGGTATGGTTAGCCGGAAGGATCTAATATATGTCAGATTCATCGCCCGGGGAGAGCCCTAGCAGATGGTGTTTGCACCATCCGACTCGACAATCGCAAACGACATAGCATTACTACGTTGCCCTATGTTTCGTTTCGCCTTATAGCCCTCTCTCTCTCTCAATGACGCTTCTTTTGATACGGGCTACTAATTTATTTTAGAATAGACACGCCCCTAGGAGCGCGCCATGTTCCGCCCTAGTTCGGGTAGTCTTACTATAGCTTATAAATAAAACAATTAAGTGTTGCCTCATATAGGACAGTTATAGAAACCGAAGCCATCTTTTTTTTTTCTCCCTTGCCAACATACATAACGCGAAGCTAGTCGTACGAATCCGATATCAGATTTTCATATTTTTTTCAAGGTTTAAACATGGTTTATCACAAGATCAGATCGTTAGTCTCTATCGTGATGCAGTAGTGCAGTAATTTCTCGTCGATCTGGCTCCGTCAGCCCCATTTTCGACTTAAAGCGAATAAGAAAGAAAAAAAAAAGTCAAATCAACGTGGGCTAGTTCTTATCGCGAATTCTCTTCGCTCCCACGGTTAGGAATGGCATTCTAAACAGTTCCATATACAATTCGGGGCCTACATACTACTATGTATGTAGGTCTACACACGTACATGATGTTTTCCTCGTCCAAATCGAATAGAAAGCCTGTAATAGAAAGAAACGAATCCACATCTCCACTTGCCGTGCTCATGTGAATCCAGTGATATTCCCGTTCCAAGATTAAGCTAGGCACTACGGTAAAGTAGCTTGCTTTCGAAAAGTCTCTCCGAGAGGATTCATCATCCTCTCGTCCATCTCCACATCGTAAACAATCGTACGACAATTTACAGAAGTTCATGATGCCCCCAAACAACATGGGGGTTTTACTTTGGTCATATTCGCTCGCATTTGAGTATCACCACTTGGTGCCGACTATCTGTGTCCCAAGGTTCAAGGGGGGCTCATCGTGCCGATATTCGTCATGTGCCGTTGCGTTAATCAACGCTCATCAAACAAATGTGCTTCGTATCGTGGGGGGCATTCATTTACTCTCGCAGAAATGGTTGGAAGTTCCCCATTTAAAAGCTTAAGCGATACGACGACGAGATGCAACTTTCTCTAGTCCCCCTAGGCCATAACTGTGGGTATAGAGTCATCAATGTTCGGGAGGAACTAGCTCCAGATTTGGAGAGAAGCCGACCCAGTGGTCGTCTTTCATTGGGTGAAGCGGTCTTGCATTAAGCCGAGGAACTTGAGAGAGAGGGCTGCTTGAATTCCGTTTCCTCTTCTAGAAAGCTTCCAACGAGTGAGAAACGTTTCTAAGCTAACCCAACATCCCAGGCAGATCCCCCGATTACACGTGAATAAAATTGGAGCCTTAACCACGCAGTCGGATCCCGTCAAGCTGTCAAGGGGGTCATCTACTTCTACCCCTTTTAGTGCTTCTTGGATCCCGAGGCTATGGTCTCATCATTAGTTGATAATGACGCGCGGCTTTGTATTTTAGTCAAACCACAACACATGAAACGATGCTATAGTGCTTTACAATATACATATCTTCAACATGATACCATTTTAAACCGCAGCAACGGCGGCAGCAGCTGTAGATTTATTACCTTTTATAGCAGCGTCGGTTTTGGCTTCAGGGGTCAAAGCGCCGACGTGCAAAGCCGGGGCAGTTCCGGATCTATCGGGGATGGAACACATTCCATATCTATATCTACCTACATACTTGGCTGACAATGGCTTCGGTTACGTATGTATGTACTATGCAGTTGAGCTTCGAGCCAGTCGAGACGGCAAGCTGGCGCTATGATACAATGTGCGCCACCAGTCTTTATGGCGCATTACCCCACAAGAGCTGTCAATGCAGGTTGGTGCTCAGCCTGATCTGACACTCCAGGGATCCAAGCATGTTTATAGGTTGCGACATCACATTACCAACGGTTACCCTCGCTACATATGCAAGGAAACATGTTGGGGACAGGCCCTTTCTTGACGTTCCATCAAGCTGAGGGAGCTTGCAGAAGAATGCCAATAGCGGCGCTCAGCTCGAGCTATCACGGTCTGTCCGACTTGAGACGTGATGAGTCCTAGGGGGTTCTAGGGACTTTGTATGGGTTGACAACTGCAACGGCAATTTGGGAAGAAGGAACATATTCCAAATGCGTGCAATGTACTACCCCTTTTCTGGATAGTAGGCAGCCAACTCCCCTCAGAGGCTGAACCCAATCTGTAGGAGCAGCACACCTCTATTGATGGTTATAAGCTTAAAAGCCACGGGGAAAATGATCTCTTGGGTTGTAATCGCGCCGACAGGAGATGGGGATGGGGGTCGGCATCCCGCTTGGGCAGCGAGCTAGCCCGAACGGGTCTGTGTTTCGGTTCGCAGCAACTCAGGTATAAAATATGACAGGTCATATTTGACCGCCCATCCGCGCCCCTGTGGGCATAACCCCTAGTATGGCAGAAGCACTGATTCACCTCGAGTACCCTAACACTAGGCCCTAAAGCTACCGGGTTACGTAGAACTAAGTCATGCAAGCGAAAGAGCCGTTAATAGATGTTACTATTGCCGAATGGTCAAGTACGTCAGCGCCCCTAATTTAGGTACTTTTTTCCAAATCGCTGTCTAACATCACGAAGATGGTATGAGTAACTCGCAAATAACATTCAACAACTGCGTACACATGAGCTCGTCTCTGTCGATCTTTCGGAAGGACGGGCCTTGTGTGCTCTGTGCGCCATCCCCTCAATAGATCAGCATCTGTGCGGAAGGATGGTAAACGAAGATACAGCCTCCATGGGTCCAGACGTCTCTAGCTGCATGCTTCCTTCCTCATATATGACTTGTAAGGTCAATAGCAGAAGATCATGGCACGTATAGAAGGTCAGTCGGTGAAATTGGCCAATCCTCACCGAGAATGGCCTCGTTCAAACGCTGCAATGGCATGCGTGTGCTACCTGACCTATCACCAAGGCCATTCTTCCGGAGACCCTCCGCTCCTAGAGTCTTGTCGTGCAGGAAAATCGTGGAGCTCGTCCGTCACTAACGGAATAATTGATGCCGAGGTTTCTATAAGTGATGAAATTGTGACGGGAATAGGATCGACGGTGTAGCTACACGACAGACTTACTATAATATAAGTCCACTCGAGTCGCCGTCGAACACAAGATCGACGAAGCTAGTAACCTGAGACTTACTCACTTCACCTATTCCGACATGGCTATATTCAAGGTCAGTCAGCCTCATAAGGAGTCAGCGATAGTGACAACAAGAGGAGTGATACGAACTTGACATGTCATTTTATTACGGTTCCCAACCACTGCTGGCCGACCCAGAAAGTCGAACCCCCCTGCCCCCTCGCTGCAGGTTTCCCTCTGGTTATTGGGGTTGAACCTGATCGTCGACAAGGGCAGTTGAATCAGAAGCGTCTGGTACTCCGGGTAGCATTTAGTAGCGGTACTTACGAGTGACGGGCCAGCCATGCAGCGTGAACTCTGAATACATGTCGCTTTTCCTAGAGTTCCTCTAGTGCAGCGCAATTTTGATCGTAAGACATGACGAATTTTTCGGCAACCTACCTCGATAACTAATCTAATAAACGAAAGGGAATAAAAAACAACAACAAATCAATGACTGCAGCAAGCTAAGCGACGCCAACTTCTATCATATTTGGTATCAGCTTACCTCACATTAGGCTACCTCACGCGAGCAGAAGCGTTCCCGATTTGGACTCTAGTAATCCGAAAAGAGTACGCTGCAGAGGCCTGACAAAGAACTATACGGTTGACCTTCGTCTTGTTGCGGTCTAGGCATTTACTACTTTCGGCACATGGCTCGTAGGATGATGTAGCGGGAGAAGCTTTAGAGCTTTGGAGCAATACTCAGCGAATATATCCCCTTATAATACGGCATCATATTAAACCATAGGCTTATTTAGGGTTTATACCCAGAAATAGAGAAAAAGATGCCGGCAATTCCTGTCACTAAAGTTCGTGATCGTGATGACGCATCGTGCCGTGACCATCTTCCCCTTTCCGCGCGTCCCGTCCCTTACCCATTCCCAGACCCTTGGGACACCAAGGTTAGTTTCTCCGCAGAGGCTTTTGACATCCTGTCCGGGCGAAGGTGGCTTGCTTTTCGTCAGGGGTCCTATTTCTTCAACGAATTCTCCGGTCTGCAGCCCCAAAGCCCGATTATACGTTTTCAGCAGTTTCGAGCCGACCGCTACTCTCAGACCCTATGGGCTATGGGCGGCGTTTCATCGGCTTGTACACACGATTACTGTTATAGGGCATCCTTCATCTGCAGTCATTCTATAGTTTAGAGTATCCTGAGCCTAGACCTGGTTAGCTCCTGTTGGGCGCCTGACCGCCTTGGAAATTACTAGCAATGACTAGCATGAATTAGTAGCGAGATCTCCTATCGTACATTCTGCAGGAGTAGCAACACAGCTTGGAAATCTTGGGTCATCTGAGCGTCATCAAATGTGCGTGGGGTCCAAATAGCTACACACCCTACCAGCCCTGCATCGCCTTGTGCCGTACCTTGGGCCTTGGCCCCAGAAATAGCTCCGTGATGCAGTAGCAGCAGGATGCACTCGCCGCTTGCTGCACCTTTCCGTCGCCCTAGACCAGATTGGGTCCGAAGCGGTCCTCTGGAGCCCACGAGCTGGAATACCTGGCACCTGGGACGGGCCTTACTCACCTCCCCCTCCTCTCCGAGCAATACCGGTCAGACGGGTTTTGAATACCACGCTGATCGGGGTGATATTTCCGAGTTTCATTCACCTCAGCCCTGCAACCAAACCGGTCATTGCGTTGGGTCTGGGTCCCGCTCATGATCGGCGAAAAACGACGTGGTCGGTTCGGCGCCGCTGATGACACCATGAACGGTATTTTGCATCTAGCTTCTCGTGTCCCTGCTCGTATACCTTGGCAGGACCGCGAGTCCGAGATACATCACACACACAGATAGAACACGCATATACATACGCACCTTAGAGGCATACACATATACACACTCTCACACACACTTACACGGCTGACGTATTATTAGTGAGCCTCGCGCAGACCCCCTAGTGTCACAAGGCTACGCTATATGCATATGTAAGGAGTCCAATACGCTGTAGTTTCCCGCACGTGCTGTCATAGTACTCCCCCTTGGCTTATTCTTAAACCACCACACGCCGCGCTACTTGACGTGGCATTTCCTGATCATTCCCTTATACGCGCTTACTCTCGGGAGAATGGGAAAGGAATCAGAAAAGAAAATGTATCACTTCCATTTTGGATCAACTACGTTCCCCCCCCCCCCTCTCGTTCTTCGTTCTTGAAAAGCGGTGGTAACTAACTTCGGCTGGGCTGGGCTGGGCGTCTGGGCGCGACGGTGGGCGAACAGGGCGAGTCGGGCAGCTGAGCTATCCCCATTGCAGCTTCAGCTGCTTACTCCGGGCCCTGCTACACAACTTTTTCGTATCTCCCGCGCTCTCGATATCATCTCTCTCCTGCAGAACTTCTGCGTTACCACAAAAAAAGAGTGTCAGATTCTGTGGGGATAGTGAAACGTCCCACAGGCTTCATCTCTTTGTCTCACTTCTGAGAAGGTTGGACGGCGGCCAGAATTCGTAGACCCGTAGATATGACAATGCCTAATAGCCCTTTCCAACCCCAACCACCCCCTGTTGCTGGGGAGTCAATGCGCCGGTTGGATCTGTACGATTCCTGGGTACACATCTCTAATCCCGGCACAATGCCGTGATACCTGGACGCCTCATCTCTTGCCTCGCCCATTGTGCAACATACAGTTGGCAGTCCGGACCGTATTTGCAAGGCCCGACCTTGCAAATTGGGTTATGCGTGTCTCGCGGAGGTAGATTTCTGCGCCGACAAGCTCAACATAGTGCCCGTGCGTGCCATAGATAGACCGTACCGTACGGTAACTGAAATCAAATCAAATCTGTTTTTAATTTTTAGCTTTTTATTTTTCTTGGTTTGTTAACCACGCTGGCCACAAACACACCATAGCCGAATCACTCCCTCATCATGCCACATCATCCAACTGGGCAAACAGGATCTGCGGAGATGAGATGCAATGATCTCAAAACGTGCCCGACCTCGCAGACAAATAAGTCCAAGGAAGTCTGATACATCATCTCTGTACTCCCGTAACGCCCTTCCCCCCCTGGTCGAAGTATGTATGCGGTCGTCCATCGTGGAACTCTTGTTCCGCAGCACCAGCACCAGCAGCACCAGCGGCAGCGGGGGCCGAAATGGCTCCCTGCGCGATCGAGCAAAAATATATTTTCCCTCAGGCGATATGGCGCGTGCGCCGTCAGGGAGACCACGCGAGCCAATTCTCCTTCTGGCCTGTCCGTTTGGTCCAAGGGCCCTGTATTACGTCGTGCAACCCCATGTTTTATATATCTGGTGCGGGCGAGGACTTTACCCTACTGGACGGGGGCGATCCGGCATCGCCAGTTCCCGGTGCCGCGCGAGAAGTAGGTTAGGTAGGTAAGGTAAAGTAATCTGTCTGTGTGCTGTCTCTCTCCCGAGGCTAATACCTCCCTTCTTCTCCTTCTCCTCCCCCTTTCTTTCTTTCTCCCTCATCTCGTAACTCGCACGAAAGAGGATAGATAGTCGTCTGACATTCTGGACTGACCACGATTTCTGGTGCGCGACTTTCGAGATTTCGTGTGGTCCGCTTCCCCGCTTCGCCACGCAGCAGGGCGAGTTCAGGTACGAAGGGGGTGTTTGTCGTTTCCCCTCCCTTGTCCCACCCGTGGGACTTTGGGGGTAGACAAGGCGACGAGATCCCTGCGATGGGAGATGATAGGTGGGAGGATGTTGTGCGATATGGGAATGGTGCCGAATATCGCATTCTGCTCTGACAATATGCCGTCTGTCAGGCGAGAATCTTTCTGCATGGGCGAGACATATATGTCCGGCTGTGGCAAGCGATACGTTGTGTGAGCCGTGCTCTTTTTCGTCCGTCGCCAAGCTTTTCTCTGAGCTCTATGCAAGTGAAAGCAGGGGTAAAGGGGTCAAATCAGAATTGCGGCGGTGCCGTAACTCCGCGGAAGCTTCGGCATGGCTAGTTCGACGGTGGCTTGCCAAGCCCGGGAGACCTGAAAGGTACCAAGTTCCGCGCCGTCAGCATCTCTGGCTTGTTCTCATCCCCTGTCTTGGCCCTGGGGTTGAATGCAGGCGGCCTCGAGGGTAGGTGTATGAGCAAGCCGCGCATGCAGAGTGCGCTGCGAAGCCTTCGACGTATATACGAGTAGGACTTTAGGGCACCATGTAATATGGCCAAGTATAGTTATAATAATACGAAAGAGGGTAATCTATAGCCTATAGTTGCTGCCTGGACTGCGCCGCGGCATAATTGTTGGGCGGTTAGTCCTTGCGTGAACATACGAAAAGGAGAGTAAGGAAAGATATCAAAAGTAAGAACAGGTGTATATTACTTTTTTTTTTCGAAACGAGATCCAATAACAGAGCTGAGTCCTACACTTATAACTATGATTGACAGCCCCTCTTAGCTACGTAATACCGCTGTCATTGGTAAGAGCCCGGAAGCATTCCGCTACTCTAATACGAGGTATTTGCAAGGGGCTCCTAACGGCTTTTGTATGTATCAAGATGTTCTCATATGGTCTGACATACCTAACTTCCTCGGTAGTGAATATCGGTGTCTGAGTATGGGCTGAGATGTGTTTGCTTTCTTGCGACGCCTGTAGAGCTGGAGCCTGTTCTACTCTCATCCTCATCTGTTGCCTCTTCGGTGCCGGGCGATAGTTCTATCGAAAACTATATCTGCTACGGTGAAATAAGCACGGTGGAGATGTAAAGTAAGTAGAATTCGGAATTTTCGATCAACAAACGTATGTGGATGTTCCCATTCTTTGTTGTGGCAAGAGGTCACCCCACTATAGCCCCTATTCGCCTATTTCTCCGGAGGCCAACGACCAGAGCCTTGTCAGAAAGGGGATATATTTAACCCTGCGATAATCATAATCCTGGGGTAGTTCTTTGCGCCTCCAATGTTTCTTGGAGATGCTTTACACGAGATGCGCCGTGAAGGTGGATATTGGAAAGAAATAGGAACTGGGGTGTCTCAGTGGCTTTGACGGATGAGCATGCGGGATTTAGAGAACTATCTTCCGTAAGCTACAGGGATTCAACTTCGAATGAAGCAAGGCGGTTGCCTAATGGGGTCAAATATATTCATGTTGCTTAATACGCGTAATAATAGTACGGATCGTGCATCCAAAACACCCCTATGGTGTTCCTGTAGAGGCAAATTGATAATCGGTTAGGTAGTCTTTTGTTATAGTATATGGTGTAAAAGCAATTGCCGTTGATACTGTTTCATGAGAATTGGAGATTATATACAAAGGATAAGACTTTGCGATGTTGCTTTGGGCAAGTATCAAGTAGTGATTCGATGTATTTACTGCTGGTTGCACCTAATATTTCGACGGTGCTAAACTGTAACTACATTGCTCTTTGATATCAATACGAACCATTAAGGAAGTCCTAGGTACTTGGATAGGCCCGAATTACTTGAGCTAAGTAGATCTACTTACATGTTCTTAATACGGCATAACTAGGCCAGATTGGTCGTAAGTCAGAAGTAGGTCAAATACGGCTATTGATTTACTCGAGGATGCCCCTTAACTTGTACACCCCCGGAATAACGCTCTCCTCAGTATAATAGGGAAAATCGGTAACTTGGCAAACCTGAGTAAAATCTTGGCCCAACTTTCAGGTTTCTAAAACGGGCTTTGCCTGAGCAATACCGTAAAGGAACCCTCAGTACATGTTGTTTCTTGTGGCAACTGAGCCTTGTTATCTAGGCACCTATCAATAGATACATACGTACCTAAACTGTAGACTTCCTCTTAAAACTTCTCTCTGTCCCTAAGTTGTTGCAATAATTCTTGTAGCCTGATTCTCTGTGTTTTGCAAAGACTAAGAAGATGGAGGCCATAGATATTATTGTCTATAGTTGACGGTATTTGACTGTTAAAAAATAATGGAGCTAATAGTTGGGACTCTTGCGTAGTGTTTCTGAGAGTTCTCTAACGCCAATGACGGGACACCTAGAGCCTTACGCCCACACACTACGAAGGTTTTCACAAAGTTGTAATCAATGTGGTTGTAGAGAATAGAGCAAATGGTGAGATATATAGAGGATGTCTCATAATATTATAAGTTCCTTCACCGATGTTGAGTTGTAACTCAATGCTTCATAAATAATAAAAATAAACTAAGAGAGCACCGTAAAGATAGATATGTTTAAGTACCTTTACTAATCGCGAAGGAGAAACACAAATACACGTATACCTAGATGTCCTTAAATCCCTACAGAGACGCTCATTTAGCCCCTCATAACATCAATCATTACTAGATGATGTAATTGAATATTTACAAGCCACCTGTACATTACTAGATTATATAGGCTCCCAGTAAGTACAAAAGAGAATCAAATGAAACAATTTGGTTAGTGTACGCGCATGGGGAAGCTCAGGCACAATGTCTTGATGGGAAATGATGGAGTTCTGTCTCTGATTTCTTAGTACTTGCATGTACCTAAATGATGAAATAGTATTGGAATTCCAGAACCATCTTCATATTCATATCTAGTACGATCTAGCAAGATGTTGTCAATCCTCGAGACTATAGCTCCCGCTTTAGCCATTTGTTGGTACCTAATATTTCTACGAAGGAGTTACATCAACTCATAAACCCTTGTAATTAGAAGATTTTGAGTAGTTCCTATATAATAGTACACAAAATGAATCACCGCGGGATCTATTGGGCTCTAGGGTTTCGCCTGCGAAGATATTATGAGAAATCTTAACATATCTTAGATCTCTTGGGTTGCATGTAACAGGTTTTAGGAGGCTTCTTCAGCTTCTGCTATCTTACAGTGGCACTGTCAGAGATGAGCCCGTGAGTGAGGTCATACGTAGAGTGAATACAGGAAGCAGCAGCGTGGCTGCTGTGTGGTAGCAGATAGTAATGGTGATCTATTAACGCTTAACCTCCTAACTAGTAGCGAGGGCGCGGAGCGCCCCTTATATATGATATGTACTGTAGATCTATCCCTAATTCTGACTAGCTATCCTTAGACCCCTGACAGGCACCTAGAGTGTCCAGTACCATCAATAGCAGTTATATTAAATGTCCTAGAGGTGTATATCTAAGTTGAAAGAGACACACATTATGCATGTGTGTAGTTACTATGGAAGGGTCTCAAGACAATGCAAGAAGGCTGGAGAGACACGATAGATTGAGGACTGTCTGAAAAAGAAAACCATTGAACAATCTAGTATACTCTCTTTTAGACACACCAGGAGGCAACCTTCTAAATCATGTTGGCTCTTTATAGAGTTTATTCAGTCACTATTATTCATTTTAATAGGTTTGTGAAAATATGAGATAATTGATACGCCAACAGATAATACTTGCATATATTTGAAAGATCTCAATATCTACCTATGTATACTTATTATTCTATGATTTATCCCTAGATTTCAGACCACCAAATACCTCTAAAAGGGAGTAAAAGAAGCAAAACGATGGAATGAAATGACTAGCAATGCTTCTGCGTAGTTCCCCCTTTTCAAAGCCGTGATTACATAATCAACCCCTGAGCAGAGTGATATAAGATCCTGTTATGTATATGGTAAGGCAACTATGATGAAAGTCACTTAGGCTATACTGCTATAATAGTATGCCATGTAGATACATAAAGCTTTCTAGGTAAAGAATCTTTCGCCTCTGGTTGTTCGAGATACCTAGCACGTAGGTTAGATTCTCATAGATGCTACCCTTTCATATATACACAGCACCCATACACTTCAAACTCAACTTCACCCTAAAGTCACAAAGAACAACACCCCCAAAATTATATGTCGAAGAATGTAGCTTAAACGTAATTCATTCATCTAACCCAGTCCCCTCCCTTCTCGCGTCTCCATTTCCAAGAGCGCCAGGATGGGTGGATGGGTTATTCCAATATACAAATGTTGCCTCGGGCGAGAATCATAATACATCTTAACCTTAATCCGTATACCAACGTGACATACCTACCTACCTACCATACGAAGGTACCCTGGTAGATATGTGGTATAAAAAGTCGCCGAATATCAAAAATCGTACCTCTTTACATCTCTGAAAACGCCTGAGCCATGCATGCAGTGATATATCCACGAGCCCAAAAGAGAAGAACCGCGGAAACGAAAAAAGCAACGTCACATGTGTGACAAAGCTTGATCGCTTCCCTCATCAGTGCCCCCCTTATTCCGTCCTTTTCTTCTCATATCATCGAGTTGATGCTCGTTCCTCCTATTCTGGGCCCTTTCAATCGACCTCATCCTCATCACTACTTTGTTGCTTCGTAGGGCCCTTAACCGGTGCTGCACTCGGCCTAATCCCATTGCTCGGACTCCTCGCTCCTGCGCCTGGCTTTCTTAATAACCCGCTGGCTCCGCTCCGCGCCCACCCACCGTTGGTAACCACATTCATCGCCTTACTCTCTGGATCCTCCTCTTCCTTATCTTTCCAATCATCTTCATCGCTACTACTCTCCTCTCCAAACTCATCTTCGATTGCCACGCCTTGCCGATTTAGTGTCCGCATGGACACGGAGTTAGGCGGCTCGTCTGCGTATAGGTTTGGATCACGACCTAACACGCGATCTGCTTTGGATGGGATGCGTCGGCCGCCGCGCTGTTGGTTATATTGCGGTGGTTGCGGTGGCGGTGATGCCCGGTAGTGTCTTCCGGCACCTCCGCCGGCCCGCTCAACTCTAATCGGGACGAATCCGGGTTCGGGTTCGCCCCATCCGGCGGCTCGTTCCCGTTGTCTCTGCTGCTCCCGCTCTCGAGCTATCCGTTCCCGCGCTGCTATCCATTTGGGATTCGCTTCCCAGGTCCAGCCGTTACCTGTCGTGTTAATGATCGGAAAGAACCATAGCGCGGGCTTAGGGCCGAATAAGTGTAACAAATTCCGTTTGATGCCGAGGTCGAAGGCGTTCGGTAGTTTTCCGAGTCCTGCTCATCCATATATTCTTCGTACCGTTTTCTCGCGCGATACTGTTCCATCTGCTCATATGATAGGTGCTGCGGCAACCCGTCATCCCTGGGCGTCCGTACCTCGCCTTCCTCTGGTCTCGTAACGCCGGGTAGAGCGTTCGCGTGAATATCGAGTAGTTGTTGGCCATACCTTGGTAGCGGGATGCCTTCGCCGTTGTGTTGCGCCTCGAACTGGTGCTGCATCGTCTTCCGGAGCGGGCTTAGATACCGAGTCTTCTAAACATTCGATAGTTGTCTGGTTGCGACTCGCGAGTAATATGTGCCAGCCAGTGAAGGCGCCGACAACAAGACCAATAATACCGGAGACAACAGCTAACATGATGTAGTTAACAGGCATGAGAGTATTAGTATACTGAGTTTGGGCGAACAGCTCGGCGTATACCCAAGTCCCGGAAACGGCGAAGCTATAGAAACAGAATATCGTAGTATATATTAAGAATAGCAGAAAGGCCTTGTGGTTGCGTAGGCCGATGCAGGTGGCTAGCCAGGGGCAATGGTGGTCCATCTTGAGGACGCAGCGGCGGCAAGTCGAGCAGTGATGCGCACGATCGGGTTTTCGGGCCTGACATTTCTTGCAGAAGCGCAGCTCGCCGTTGGACTTGACGGTAAAAGAGGTAGCTTGCGGTGGGGCAGTGGTAGGCAAGGTGGAATAGCCATTATCGTTGGTAGTGCTACCAGGGCTCGTGAAGACAGCGGTGGTATAGCACCAATTAAGCATTAGGTAGATAAAGACGCCGCCGATGGAGGTTTTAGTTCCTATGAATGATTATTAGTTTCTGTTAAGCTTTGACTCCGTCTTCAACTCGAAATATCAATCTCAAGTTCGCAAGGCTATAGCTCGTGTCGCATAGCCTCATAGTTAACAATGAACTGAAGATACGAACCTATCCAACTAGGCTTCGACATGGCGCTGGAGCCAATACTAACGACAACCCAAACGGCCCATGTGGTGACGCCGTAGACAAAAGCGAGAGGAAAATAAGTGAGGGCACCGCAACAATAGCGCTCGATGCGGCGTGCCCATCTCCGAGCCATATTCGGGGTGATCGCAACGAGGGCGAAGGGATTCTATCCATGAGGTGACAATTGCACAGGCATATGCATATAAGCTCGAACTCGTACCCGAACAAGAAGAAGAAGGAAAAAAAAAAGAGAGATAGATGGATAAGATAGAGATAACGAATAGGAAAGTGACGCTCTTTTGCCAACCAAAAAAAGAAAGAAGCAAGATTATCACATCATGAAACTGATTCACTAAGGTACTTTTTTTCTTTTAGGACTGAGTTGCTTACCAACATCCCCTGACGAATTCCAGGGATCCAGATTCTTGAACCTGACGTGGGCCCAAGGGGAGGAAGACAGGGGTTCGGTTCCGGAAGAGGCGGGGCTTAGCTGCTTAGTTGGCTTAGTTGTGGCTGAGCCGTATTCTTCTTTTAACCTTACGCGCATCATGTAACCATTCGATAGTACTAATACGAGGCTTGATATGATTGTAATAACAGATATGAATTAAGTGATATATATCTCATCTAATACCTTCTATGAACAATTCTATTCACATTTGAATTTAACCTCTCAACTACATCAATATCCCAAGAAATCCAAGGAATAATTCTTCTGATCTATTCGCTATAATATCATTCACTATAATGTCCTATCAACCTGCTAATCTCATATATGCCTTTCATAATCATAGCAGATACCTACCTAGGTACCTACTCCTCACGACGCCGTGCCGCTGTTATAAGTGCTTCCTAAATCTCCCCACCTAATATTCATAAACGTAACACTTGTATCCGGTCTCTTGCCCCGGATAACATCCGGGCTGCCCTCTTCATACGTGCACGGCCCAGCGTTTCCCGCGTCCAGCCAGTTCATGAACTGCTTGTCGTCGTTCCAGATGCTAAACGCCAGCACCATGCCCCTGTCTAGCGATTGCCCCGTGTTCGTCAGCCCGCCCATGTTCTCGAAGTTGTCGGCTACGGCCTGGCAGTGCGACATGCGTAGCGAGTCTCCGGGAGGCACTGAGAAGGTAAACTGTTAGCAATGGTTCAGAATTTTTCTAAGATAATTAGGTGCTTTCTTTATTCAATGCAAAGTCCCGCAGTATAAACATGTCTCAAGATATCCTGACTCCCCGTGATAGACGAGAAGGGAGAAGAATACTCCGCGTAACTTACTATTTCGAGCTATGACCGGCGCATTCTCAATCACCACGCCATCCTGAACGTACAGCCTTCGCACTTCGTTCAAGATCCCCTTAGTAATATCCGCCGGATTCCCTTGTGTGAGGAACTGCGTCGTTACCGTGAACGGTCGCGAGGTGTCGACGGTAAACCGCGTTAAGTTGCTGTTATCCGACGAACCCGGTGGAGGTGACCGCGGCCCGTAGTACGTCGTGTTGCCCATCCGCCACGTGTTGTACGCGCACCCGGACTTGTCGCAGACGCCCAGCGTTCCGCACTCGTCCCTTTGCACGCGTACACCCCGGCTCGCTGCATGTGGGCTGTGAATGCCGAAGCCAGCGAGTTGGCTTCCCAGATGTCCATCTCGTTGCAGCACGCCCCGTCGGAGTCGATATTAGCCTAGATTTATAGGTCCTTTATCAGCCTTAGGCTAAGGGGTATCCAGCGCGCAATAAAAACTCACCACTCCGTTAATAAACGGCAGCGTCGGGCACTGCGCATCACAGTATCCAGTCCCGTACCTCGCACCGGCTGGGTTAAGAGCGCTGCGGGCTCCAGTCCGGTTCATCTCCGCGAGGTACATGGCGCCGTTCATGCCACAAATCAACTTTGACACATCTACGTCGAAGCTGATCTCTTGGTTCTTAAGGCGCAAGATCTCATAATCATCCTCTTCTGCATCGAGCAAGTACACGCGCGGGCTGAGTGTCGCTAGTTTACCGTCGCGCTCCCCGTACATATTCAGCGTCAGAGTGTTTCCCGCCGAAAGCACGCCGTTCCCCTCGTAGTCGGCGCCGTCGAAGACGCAGTTCTTCGCGCAGGTCTTGTGGTCTGGGCATAGTTCCTTATTCAGCGCGCCGCCGTATCCCCCGCAGCTGCTTGTCCCGTCAACCTGCCTTAGGGGATGGAAGCTCGCATCCAGGACGATAGACGTGTTCTGCTTGACGCAGCCGCCCCCCTTGGTGCACTTCTCCGTCGTAAGCTGCGGATGTGCCTCCGCGTTGCCAATGCCCTGCGCCACCGCCTGACTGGCAAGGAGCCACGCGGCTGTAACCGCTACGCGTACGTGCATGATCGCCGTAGAAGATGGCCAAAAGTGCGATAGATGGCAGATAAATCCGAAGTGATGTTGAAAATAGGGCGGTTGCCTATATAAGTTCCCCCCAGCCGCGGCGGACCCCTCTCCATCGTCATGGCGGCGACCTGGTAATAAGAACCCGATTCACACATGAGGGCGCATCTGCCGGCCCCCTTCTCAGTAAAGATAATCACCAGCCGACTGGGCAATATATGAATATGCAGGGTTCGATACTATACCAATGCCCATCGTCACAATAGATTACCCGCGCTGCATTTGGAGAACGCGGAGAACCCAGCTATGACATCCTTAAGCGCGGAAGTAAAGATATTTCCTATAGTTATATGGTAATGCTAGGGAGCCTCGGATAATTCATCTTATCATATAGTAGTCCAAGCCATTGAGGTGTGATGATGGCTCGCTATATCTTTTTCCGTCGGTGGGAAACACTTCGTGCGTGGAGTCTCTGTTGAAAGAATTAGAAGAGGCGGTTCGCAACAAAGGATGGGTTACTTACTCTGGTAATTAGCTCTACACACGTCCAGAACCCTGGCGGCTGAATTGCGTAGAGTGATCTGCGGGAAATTCAATCAGAATCTGCATGGATAAAATGCCTTACGGTAAAGTACGGGGTTGTTTCTTACTACTTGATTGGTTGGAGCGTCTAACAGTCACATAAAACACCATGATGTGACAATAAAGCAGCATCAGTTATTGAAGCCCGGTCATGCCCTCATTAGTATCGTATTACTAAGGTAAGGCGGTATTATTTAGGGAAATCATCGCGTATATTGGAAAGCCGTGGCGGACCTCTTCTTACTGGCATTTAGGGCCACGAGGTATCAAGCCATCTATCTCGACTACCTAATCTAATCGCAAAGAGAAAAATTCAACGCAAATTGACGCATAGAGAACTCAACGCGAACCCGATCATCCTGCCTTGGGATCGAATCATAGCCGGTTGAAAAACCAGCCGCCTCAAAGTGAAATTCAACTGCTCTAATGGTACACGACTGCCCACTCGTATCAACGTATCCGCAAGAGCTTATATCTCCTTTACCAAGCTCGGAAAGTGTTGTTCATAACGCTACCAGTATTTGTATTCCTCATGGGTGATTTTCTTTCCCATCTCTGGTTGAGGCTCGGAAGTCTGGGCCTGCTTCTTTTCTACCCATGCATCCGAGCCGGGCACGAGACCAGTCTGATTACGTTGTTTAGATGCGGCCCACTCGTCGTCAAACTTAAGCTTCTCCGCATCGTTTGCAAGCTTCTTGAGGGCACCCATGTCCAAAGCGCCGTTAGTAATCATGTTGAGCGCAAGCTTAAAAATCTTCGCGTTTCGAATGCGGCACTTGGATGTGTTTACGGTCTCAGCGTGTTGGACCCATGAAGCACTGGATGTGAATACATCTGTGCATCCCGGACATTGAAAGCGAGTACCGGTGTGTGCCGGAGACTTGAGATGGTCGATCAATCCCTTTGCATTCTTGTGCTTCGAGCTAGGAGAATGTTAATATTTCATACAGATGGGACGATCCTAGTAGTCAAGTACTCACTTGCATGTCTTGTGAGGACATTTGAAAGTTTCTAAGATAGGGTTTTTGAATAATCCCACGTTGAAGTCGGGGTGGTTGGGATCAAGGATGCGTTCTCCAGCGGGTCTAGTCGAGGGTGAAGGTTGTGTCATGCTCTGAAGAAGGGATGGTGGGGGTGGTATGGCACGGGTTCCCTTCTTCTCCGGGAACAGGTCCTTCTTCTGGGCCCAAGCATTGAACGGGCGCTGTTGGATGCTGGCTGCACCATCTCCTGTCAGCAAGTCAGGCTGCTTTGAGCCGCCTTGGTAGAATTCCTGCTTCACAGTTCTGGGAAATTGTTCGGGATGATCTTTCACGTCAAGACTCTGCTCCTTCTTCCATTCATCTCCCCAAACGTCCTTGATCTCAGGATACGATGCGCTGGTGTTGACATTAAAGTCTATCTCTTCTGTTGCGGAGAGGTTGGTTTGGCGTAAAGCCTTTGAGATGGACTCGACCACTAGAGGGACATTCCCAGTGATATCCGAAGGAAAGATAGCATAGCACTCGCCCTTTTCGACATGATGCATCCAAGCTCCAGCGGAGACGAACTTGTTGCCACAGCCAGGACAAGGAAGATCATGCTCCCCTTTGTGTTCCTGTATGAGTGAATAGTGAGCTACAGTCTAGCAAAGGAAGCACTGCAATGGAAAGGAACACTTACGTTCGCTCGGTGGTGCATTAGGGTTTGCACGTCATGGAAATGATATTTGCAAAAGCCGCAGTTTAGGTGGCCAACTTCCTGTTGGTGGAGGTATAAAGCACGCTGATCAGAGAATGAAGTCATGCACTTCGAGCACTTCGGAGGAGTGCGCTTGTTGGCGCTGCTCATGTTGGACGCCATTGTGCCTTGGCAGAGCTCGAAAAGAGACTGTAAACAATACTTGCAGAATAATTGATTACTTCATATGTGAAGGGGAAGGATGGATAAGAATGAAGTTATGGATCCTCCCCTCGAAGTTTGTGGTTTGAAAGTTGAGAGGGTCAGAGACAACAGGGAGGCCTCGTGCTTAAATATTTAATCGGCGAGAAAGAAATTATAGCTCAATGGAAAGAGAATGGCAATTACGGTAGGTACTTTGGGCAAGTACGATATCTGAGCAGTTACGATCTGCTCTACTTAGCGTCCCTTCTCTCACTTGACACCGTTGTTGCCATGTATGAATACCGTGCGAATATACTACGTTACCTACCTAGGTGAATACATAGGTACCTATTCAGAGTGACTTCCTTCAAGAAATGGCAAAGTGGAAGTCGCGACAATCAACTTATATATATTGGTATCTAACCAGAAAAGGGGCTTGTACCACTAACAGGTAGTCCACCTCAAACATACAGCTTACAATGCAATTGCACGAGATAACGATTATTGCACGTCTTAAACCTTATAACCTAAAAAGACTGCCACTTCCTCAATAATGCAACATACAACATAATACTATCTCGTCTAACTACTTATCTTAAGAGGTTGTAGTTATTTAACTTCCCCTGATATACTATAATGCACGTGACTTCAATGTGACTTACAGTGATATATATCACGTGGTCTCGTCGTCATTACTGGCTTGGCAGTGGCTGACTTGCACGTGCTTACGTAGGACTTTTTAGGTATTTGTTTCGTCTTATCTCACGACAAGGGGTCCCCCGTTTTGTACCTGTCCTTTGTATCATATAGTGCGTACATCGCATCAATTCGTGAAATCCCGAATTTGTATCAAGACAATCTGGCCTTGTCTAAGTCAACCATTAGCAGATACATACATGAGAACAACCTCTTAAACTCTTCTTAAACATTAAACCTAAAGTACCCCACGTTCTATAACGCTTGTCTTTATTTAATTGTACCTATTCCTCATCTTGTAATAAAGCTCTCTGTAATCGATAACCCCTCTATCATCAATAACAAAAGAGACACCATCGTGAATATCACCAGCCATCATGGCTACCTCTACCTTCAATTCTAAATCACCCACAATCCGGCGTATATGTACGTAGTACACACTACTTACTCCTCTCTTACCAAATATCCAAAAACTAACCCATACCCTCCTCAAACAGTAAAAGAAGCAGCCGAGCTATCCACCTCCCCCTCCCCAGACTACACCGCAGCGCCTCTCGAATCCGACCTGTTCGAATGGCACTTCACGCTGCGGGGGCCGCCCAAATCCGCCTTCGCCGAGGGGATCTACCACGGGCGAATCGTTCTCCCGCCGGCGTATCCGCACCGGCCCCCCTCGTTCCGGTTCACGACGCCGAGCGGGCGGTTCGAGGCGAACCGGGAGATCTGCCTGAGCATCTCGGGGCACCACGAGGACACGTGGCAGCCGGCGTGGGGGGTGCGCACGGCGCTGGTCGCGCTGCGGTCCTTCATGGAGACGGACGCGCGCGGCCAGCTCGGCGGGCTCGATACCAACGACGCCGTGCGCCGGAAGCTCGCCGCCGAGAGCGCCGCGTGGCGCTGCGCGACGTGCGGGAGGACGAATGCCGAGATCATGGCTGAGTGCGAGAAGAGGTGCGCGGAGATGGATGCCGAGACCGACGGCAAGAGGAACCAGGAGGTGGTGGAGGTTCCTGCCGAGTTGAAGATGGGCTTCCGCGACGAGATGGAGAAGGCGAGGGCTGCGGCGGCTAATGGCGAGAGCGAGAAAGAGAGTGCGGAGAGCGCGGAGCTGGCAGAGGGGTTTGTGCAGACTGCGCCGAGGAGAGAGGATCCGTCGCCTGCTCCGAGACCCGTGCAAGCGGTTCCAACACCAACGAGAACGATACCATTACCCAGTAGTGTAGGACAAGCTACGTCATTGCAAACACCGAGAAGGGTAGATCCGAACGCGGGAGTACCGCCATGGGTCGACTACGCGATCGTATCGTTGGTAGTTATATTGGTTGCGATGTTGACGAAGATTCTCATAGGTCGTTAGGGTGGTGGTTAGAAGCGAGCATAAGGAACTGGCGTTATAGGAAGGATAAAGGCGTGATTGAATTAAATGTGGTAGGGGAGTAGTGATACCAAGAACTGAATTACATAGAAATTGAATTCGAAAGCTTCGGATGCTACCCGAAACGAGGCACACGTATTTAAGTTTGTAGAAACTTATAAGAAGCTCGTAAGTGAAACCTCTAGGCATAATGTTACACTCTATTACGACGCCTTATTACTTTATAGAATAGACAATGCGGGATGAGATGATAACATGACGGGTTAGCTAGTTAGCTAGAACCCAATTAATACCACCACACTTCATCCCAAAATCGACCTAGGTATTACGCTTCGAAGTCCCCAGCTCCGCTGTCAGTCCTCTCGCCTTCAATTTTTAAGGAAATAAATACATTATTACAAACGCTTCCCATTTCCGTACGATGTCGCCAAGATCTTAGCAAGAGTTTCGGCAATGCCTCGAAAGAAGCTGATGGATATCTCGTTCCTTGAACGCCTCAATATGCTACCTTCCCATGCCATGTAATACAATTGGTTTAATATTATTTTATAGCGCAAACTGCTCCTCGACCGCCCTAAGCCTGAGAAACACTGTTTCCCATCACATCTAGTGCTAGTCGACCAACGACTAACCACCACCACTCCCCTGCCGTGGCGCTTTGCCATGGGTCGCAGCGCTTCAAGATACCTAGCCCATCGATCCAGTCCATGATCAACTTAGCCTCGAATGGCTCCACGAACGGCTTTAGCAACACGCTCGCAGCCTGTGGAGTTAAGGGGCCTTTGGTTGCTAGCGCCAAAGTTGTCATGCTGAGATATGTGATCCAACGGGCCTTGTCGAGGTTTCCGAAGAAGTCGACCCAGATAGGTATCTCGTTTCGAGGTCCCTGCTGTGGTATCCCAACATGCCCTGCTTGCTGAAGAACCGGCAAGTCTTCGTTGAATACGTAACTCTCAGTAGGCAATAATCTTACATTAAAATGATAGTAACTTTTAGGGAACGTCCGGCCATCGTAGTTGCCTGGCTCGAAACCAAAGGGAATATTAGGGATGTCGACCGCTTCTGCGTGAATGCGGCCTTGTGCTTGAAGGTTGAAAATCGCCATGATCGTGCCGTCGTCAGCAACGTATGGTACAAGGAACTCCTGACCTTTGCGAAAGCTTTCATCTAATAGTGTTTTGAAGTTGGCAGACTGTGCGAACTTCTCGACAGTAGCAGGTTTATCAAGGTGTTTCGCAAAGACTCCGTGCAGTCGCAATGACTGACCCAAAATCTTCCCTTTACTTCTTGAGGCTACCCTTTCTGATATAAGTTTATCAACCACTTTCTTTAGCAGCTTATTTGTTTCAGCTTCATTCCCACCACTTAGACTCAAGAGTCTCCCACGTATTTCCTCGGGCATCTTCGCACCCCGAATTGGGGTCACGCACAGGGAGCGAACCCACGATCTTGCTCGGCTAATAACTTCTTCTTCGCCTAAAATATCTTGGCTCAAAGGGATTGAGATAGGCTGGCTAGCTGTTGCTTCCACTCTCGAGTAGATTGAAGCTAAATTCTGAAACCACGTTTCTCTCCAATCCGTAGCTTCGTTCCCTACGTCTTCAAGAGAATAGGCCTCTTCGAGATCGTGTCGGGATCTAGGAAGTTCTATCTTGTCGTGCGTTTCCAGTTTGGTCGCCCAGATGATTAGAGATTGCCAATCGTAAGAATCGATATCGTCGTAATTAAGGGGTTCAATCTCTCCCGCTTCATAAGCTTCTAAAAATGCTGACTGGAACTTCTCCGTCAAAGCATCAATATATGTCTTTCGTTCTCTGCTGACTCTAGGCCAGAATTTTCTTAGCGCCGAGTGGGAGAATTTAGGGAAAGCCTTCAATATGGACCCGATATCCGCCTTTCTGTCTACTCCACCCAAGAGAGTTTTGAATACGACGAATGCGGCGATGACCTCTGTTTCACCACTGAGGCCTAGATTATCCTCGTTCGGACGTGGTATGCTCACACGGCCACGATGTTGGACAGGTATGGGCCTAAGTGATCGTGTCTTATATTGGACTTCGGCTTGTGGTAGTGGAGTCGCCTGTATCTTCTTTACGGGCTTCTTCGCGCTTAGTTTGGCTTGTTCCAGAGACTGTGAGTCGATGGGGTGTTCTCTTCGTGGTCGGCCCCTATTGCGGTGAATTATTGACAAGCCTGCATTTTCATCATCGAGAGATGCGTTCTTGATCTCTTCCGGTATATTGTTTACGGTATATTGGCCGCTACTAGGCCATTCAAGGGTAATTGGCTTCATATTTGATTTTGACTCTTCAGATGAGAGGGAGATGAATATATAGTCAGGTGCGATTGATCCGTGCAAGAGGATCTGGGACCCTTCAGCCGACTGCTCCCATTTTTCGATGATGCCCACTTCTCGTAGGAACTTTCCGTAAGAAGGATCTGCCCAAGAGTTA
This sequence comes from Entonaema liquescens, assembly GCA_902805475.1. Lineage (NCBI taxonomy): Eukaryota > Fungi > Ascomycota > Sordariomycetes > Xylariales > Xylariaceae > Entonaema > Entonaema liquescens. Next base: position 786,864 of record CADCSX010000003.1, read on the forward strand.
AATTGAAACTTCCCTCGGAGAGATTTGATGATATCCCCGGAATTTTGCGGCAAGTTTGCTCGCTGGAACCATCTAGCCTCTGGCATAGCTCCGGCTAAGGTAAAGCTTGTAGAATTTGATTCAAAAAAGCTGACCGGTAGCCAAGGCCAGCAGCCAGTTCGCGTACTTTGAATGATTTGGTTCTTCACAAATATAGTGCCAGAATCTTCAAAGGAGTTTAAGCTCTCGTCCACGATATCTTCATGATGTCCTTCAGTTAAGATTATATCATCATCCTCTTCTTCAGACCCTGAATCTTCTGGTATAAACGATGTAGAAACAGAAGGTTTAACAAACCGATCAACTAGGCCATCCTCGGCTGTCTCCGGTACGCCAGGCATTGTTACATCGTAACTCTCTCCGTTGTTACCACCTATGGAATCGTGATTCCAAAGAAGTTCCCCACGTGAGGGTGCACTGTTGCTATTGGACCTGCCGCTGGAAAGTCGACCCATGGATACTAGCGCATTTTCGCGAGAAGTCCGAAGTGAAGATAAAATTCTATCAATACTAGGACGCATTGAGATGGCTTCTTGGGGTAGAGCTGACCATGTCCCGGTAGAGAAGTCTTGAAGATTGCTATGCTTCTGACTCCATTTCTCGCCTGGGTTCTGTTTCTGATTCCAAATGTATTTCGCGACTTTAGCAGTTGCCCAGTATTCGCGCTGCTCACCTCGTTTCCGGGGTCTGGGTGTTTTCTTGGGTTTATCCATGCTATTGGTATCCATACGAATCTTCTTAGCAGGCGTGACATCCAATAATCCATCTTCTTCAGCAGGCCGTTTCGAACTAGCTGCGTGTGTAGAGGCGTCATTAACAACGTAGGATGGGTATTGTAAAACCTCAATATCCTCGGTTACATTCGACTTTCGAGGTTGCTTTCGAGGTGTATTGGACGACGCGGAATCTCTGTATTTCGACGCAAGTGCGTCAAAAAGTTCGCTCTCATCCTGCGACAGTGAAAATTCTTCTGGTATATACGGTTCTGGGTGCATCTCTCTCATCTTTTCTTTGACTATGTCTACTTTGGGGTCTGCAGATAAATCTGTGGTAGCGGATGTATCTTGTCGACTCTTCGTAAGGACGCAACATTCTTGAAGTTTGCCATTATCGTCGAGGAAAAAGAAGCGGTGCTGAACCAGCACGCCGGCTCTCTCCATCTTATTTACCAAGTTCTGGCATACTTTCCAGTCAGGGGGCTCAATATCACTGTACTTTTTGACCCAGAGGGATACTATAGCCAAGTATAAAGATCGTTGTCCCGGGAAAACGCCCTCGTTTCTATCAAGTAGATGCTGGATAATAGAGGTAGTCCGATCCTTGCGTATCGTACCTATAGTGAGTGTCGATGACTTACGAGGCTTTTGTGGAGTTGACTGGGCTGGCTGTGTAGGTATATTGTCTTGTTGAGTGTCGACCGTGTCAAAAGCTTGATTATTGTTTGACCCATCGTCAGTAGGAGGCCCTACGACTGACGGCGGGATAGTAGTTCTAGACGGGGGACGCGCCATAGACACGACCGGTTTCAGTACATTAGTCCTTAAGTCGAAATCAGGCTGTGGAGATGTTCCATTCTCGATACGCGTTTGTTCTGAATGGGTTTGATGAGCCATGGGATGAGATTGAAGCTTATCCTTGGCCGTAATTGTTCGATCACGTTTACGTGGCAAGGCAGCCTTGCTTTTTTGTTTTTGCGGACTCTCCTGCGTCGCAGCACTAACTTGTTCGCTTCCAACTTCAGAGGTCTGATTGATATTTGACTCAGCACGCCGAGGTTCCTTTGGTGTCATCTGGAACAACATTTGATTCTCCTGACACGATGGAGAAATCGTATTGGAAATATTTGTCAAGGCTGCCTGGCTATTCTCTCTTCGTTTTCGATGATCGATAACATCATAAGCTTCTACATCTTGCAAGACGATAGAGCTGCCATAATGTCCTTGTGTAGCTGGGTCACTGGTATCCTTACTAGATACAAAAGTCTCACTGAGACGAATGCGCTTGGTAGGTAGCAAGGGCCGACCACTCCCAACGTCAGAGTTACGCTGCGATGGTTTGCGAGCTAAGTCTGGAAGCTGGAGAGTATTCGGGCTCTGGTCTTGTTCTTGGTCGTCAGATCCCTTCGGCAATATCGTCTTGGGTATTGATTTTGGCTTCGCAAGTTGTCTGGGAGGTGGCACCGGCGATGGAACGTAAGCCGGATTGCAAGCAGTACGAGACTTATTAATGTGATAGTCCAACCCATTTGGATTTTTCCAGCTATTGCCACACTTATCACATTTAAATACCGTCTTACCGCCACGTCTACTCGGTTTCACCTTGGCCTGATTTGGCTCTGCTTCTGCTAATAAGGCAGAGCCGTTTTCAAGAGTAGCTTGCGATGGATCTTGGAATGAACCTTGTGTCAGGCTTGCAGGCGGGGCATTAGGCTGCTGTGAGGAAACTTCACCAGTGTTTGCCGATTGGCTATCATATGCACGTTCCGACCAAGGCTTAAGTGGATTGCACTTTAGTGTGAGAACAAGAGACTTCTTTCGTCGCCCCTTCTTTCCCGACGGATCCAGCGAGTTATCGGGCTCACGATATACACCAGGTGGTCGAGAAGGTGGCGGAGGTGGTAAAAGCGATTCAAGGGGAGTATGTGGCATTGGGCTAAGAATTGGTTGCTGTAGAGTGGTAGTAGATGTAGGAATATGCTCGTTCCTGTTCAGATCTGTTCTCTGGTCGTCTTTCATAATTCCTTCACCTGCATCATCTGCCTGAACATCTCCAGACGGTGTTTTCTCTGTTCTAGCTATTTTTCTGGGATTTTCTTGCAGACTATTACCAACACCCTTGGTGAGTTCCTCTTCCAAACCTCTCTTTCGCTTTCTGCCTCTCTTTGGTCTTGGTGCTAGGAGGGTATCGTGAATTTGGGAGAAAGAGACGGGTGCTGACGTCAATTTGGAAGGTTGAGGCTGGGAGTATACGTATGTACTCCCTGGAACTGTTAAATTGTATTGTAAAGTCCGTTTATCGGAACTTTGTGAAGCCGAGTTACCTTCCTGGCCAACAGCGTTATTCTCGTTATCTTGTTCTGCGGGATTTCCGACCTCGCCATTCGCGAAGAACTGATAGGTCATTGTTTTCCCTATACGACTAAGTTGCGAAGTGACGTCTAAGTGTTGTAGGTGAGGGGCTGGGAGTTAGGCAATGATAGTGTTCCAGTAAGTGCGGCGATATATTTGCGATAACTATGTCCCAATGTCTGGCGACCGATTTCGAGATTCGAGGACCCCTGGGGCCTGCCCTCTTGATTATTTCGAATGCTGTGTTGGCCATAGGTTTATATGGAGTCCACAGAGACGGTATAAGTTGCTCCTTATCTGATGATTTAGTTTGGTGTTCTTGGCTTGAGGTCTGCTTCGGCTTGGCTTGACTATGAGGACTGAACTTAGCCCCCTTATTAAATCTAGCTCGTGACGCTTGTCCCCTTTTTCCTAGTCGCGCCGAGGGTACTCTAATATGAGCACTTGGCGTAGTCCGGAAGACTCTCCACTCTTCAGATGTCGGCTCTCTAATGAACTTGACGCAATCTTTGAAGAGCCTCTGGCCGTTCGCGAATCGTGCAGCTACAAATGTAACTGCTCCTATGCTGGTAAACCATCGGGATGTTTTCGCTAGGGCTCTCATTTGTGGGACACGATTAGCATCTAACTTAGTTCGAACGTCGCAGTATCTCATAATGCCCCATGCTCTAATGACAGCATTAAACGCCTGTGCAATGGCTATATAATCAAGTCTCTCACCATTCCAACTAGCGCTAAATGGAACAGGGCGAAGATCTTTGGTTAAAGTCTCCTTTGATAAGTCAATCTTCTCAAGATTAAGACCGTCACGGTTTTCTTTCGCGTTATCAGCGAATCGAGCAAGCCACAGTTTGCTAGAGCGACACCCTCGAAGAATAATAGGTTGTTTGATAATGTACCCCTTTTTTGCCAGAGCGTCGGTGCGCGTGGGGAGGGATCTCTTGTCTTGCCCAGACAATCGAACCAAATCTCCTTGAAGAATACCATTCTCCCTCACAGAAGCAATATCAACAAGTGCTTTCCATTCGAATAAAGGTAGCCGTTTGAGGTCTGGACCATGGCCAGCAATTGTTTTCCATTGCCGCTCATCCGAAACATGAAGGCGAGGTCTGTACTTCAGTGTTGTTTCTTCCAACCCTCGGTGGCCCTTTGAAGGACGCTGACGCTCTTTTACCGGAGACGTCGTTGGTTTTTTGGATGTGCTAACGTCGCCTGTGGGTAGCAAATTTTCTTCTTCTTCCGGAAGAGCTAGAATATCCTCTAGCTTGCGATTGTTGAATTGTCTGTTGGTGCCTACAGAGACATCCGCCCTCGAGACTAGCCATCCCCAGACCTTTGAGTACATGCAAAGATCAGAGGTGCGAGCATCCTGACGAGTCTGTGATGCATCACTGAAGGACGCAAGGTTATCATTTGTGCCGCTTAGCTCATGTCTTCCATCACGATGCTCCACTACAGAAGGGTCGATCTGTTCATGAGCATCGCTATAGAAAGAATCTATCGTCTTCAATAATGTGGAAACCGAACATCCTAATGGTCAAGAAAGTAAGCATTGGTTCATGATACTGGATGGAGTAGATGCTGGTAATTTCCAGGGGAATCGCCGAGAGACTTGGAAAATTCAAAATGTTGTACTCACCTCGAACACCAGAAAAGGCGATCTCTGTTAGGAGCGACTCGATCAGCTCGTCGAGGCCAATCTCCATCTCGCACGTGGGTATTCAGGCATGGGAAAAAAGGGAGAAAATAACGACAAAATTTTAGGCGCTAAAAGGATCGAACCGGTGTGCTTGGGGGATCTGACTTGCAAACACGCAAATGAGGTCGTTTCTAAATTGAGAATGGAAGATTGATTTTCAATGAGGGGAACTTGGAGCTTGGAAGCTTGGCACGGAATTCAGGCGTTGTGGGGCACGCATGTACATGAGTACCTAGGTACCTATCTAACCTTGTGTAAAGGTTCGAAGTGATCAGGTGACTCGCTGCTTTTACTACAATTGTATAGATAAGAGATAAGTGAGCGGCTTAATATCGGTTGAACCCTATTTGTTAACCCCTTTATTTTGCTTCCCAGGTTTCCCAACCTATATCCCCCCTAATAGCTGCTTGACACGCAACCCACAAACTCACAAACTTGTTTAAGACAACATCATACATATTCTGACCTTGTGAGGCTTGAAAAACTGCCGGTTAACATATCGAAGAAGTCTAGATTTAGGGATAAGTAATATTTTGCGTATAATAACGCGCATTATACTACCTTCTAAAGTGCTAAGTCTATAATAGTACCTGGGTGTCTAACGTATCTAGGTATATCCTAGCAAGAATCAGTCTCCTCCATGTCGTTCATCTCCCCAGTTAGTTACACGAAATCGCCATCAGGAGTTCCTTAGTGGTTGGACAAGAATAGCGTTGGAGGAACCACCCACGCAATTCTAGGAGTTTTCGTCTATTCATGTCTCCCTGGATTTATGGCCAAGTCAAGAGGCTTGCCCTCATAACATGATGTCTCTTAATAGACACGGCAATATTTCAGATGAATCCAATCACCCTGGGCATACACTCAGCTTTATCCTGTCTGTGATACCTACTGGTAGCACGAAGAGGATCCCATTCCATCCGAATGGCTACAATCTTACAAGACTACCTTAGATAATAAAATATTGCTTACCTCCAGGATGCGAAAATTTGTTGAGATAATAGTGGCTTTTTAAGTCTATGGAAATGCAGCTAGAGCCTTATTTAGGAACTTAACGAAAGGAATTCTAGAATGAAGAGATATAAATAAGGCCATATAAACCGCACATGTTGACTTGTCTTCTCCAACATTCAAACATTCAACTCGCAACAAGACATCAAAACCCAACTAAAACTACTTTCATCTCTATTACCACATTGACGGTGTCTCTTCAAGATGTATTTCAAAACCGCCATCGTTTCCGCTGTTGCGCTCCTCTTCGCTGGCCAAGCCATGGGTGCTGCTCTCATTGCTACCAATTCGGGTTTGTTTAGTTCTCATTGGACTTGAAACCCGAGGGCTTTGTCTAATGCCTCAGTCTATTATAGTCGCTGCTTGCAACTGCCCAAACAACTGCTCTCATAAAGAAAACTCCAGCTGCAAGTTCTATTCCGGTCCCTCCGACAATTCTAAGGTCGTTTCCGGGAGTAAGTCAAGCCGAGAAACTAGGAATCGAGCATTATACTTGACGGTTAGCTAATTCTTTATTCTAGGATGCCACAGCCAGAATGGCGTATTGACTGTATGAGACTCCAATAATTACTTGGTTCCCCATTACGTCTCCTCGAGCAGATAGAGGAACACGTTATTCCAAAGGATACCCCCAAGAGTGTAGCTGCTAACCGCTAACTTGTGGCCGTAGTGCGTACCATAAGAAACCTTCAGCGCTTATCGATTTTATAACTTGACTCGAAACGGCGTGAAGAGCAGGGATATGGGATAAGAAGTATACAAGCCGACGGGGTCTCGTATCGTGTACTGTACCTAGAAGAACATTCGTTTTTATATTTCAAAGCTTTTGTATCTTGGCATGGGACGGTCATTACTGAATATTTTCATTCTTTACCTGCTTGGGTGCCTACTTATCTTGCATGTTGGTCAAGCATCTTTTAGGCCCCTGAAACTTGCCTCTAGACATCGAGCATTCCGAAATACAACCTAGATCTATCCAAATCGCCATTCAGGGCACGTCTCTTTTCTGTGTTGTACCGTTGGCAATGGACTTTCAAGTTCGTTATCACTATAGATATGCGTTATTATGTTTCGAAATAAAGCCCTGATCTAGGCCAAGGCCATAGTCGACAACTCCAGTCTATCATTTATTGTACTACCAGTTTGCACGGTAGGTAATAATCAACTTGATATCTAAACAGGTGCACCAAAGCTAATACTAGGTATGGAGTAGATACTTCATGACCCTAAGGAACTATAACCAGTTTGAATAGCAGTAAGATCAATGAAACAAAATTTCAATTTGAAGGATAGACTAACAGCTACTTTAAAGAAGTGATGAAGGAGGTAATCATCCGCATGACCCCCTGGATCCGCCACGTTAGGTGAAGGTCCTCACAATTGTTCCTCGCATTACTTAGCAAATATCACAACTGCCCTCTGAATTGCGGGATTGTCTGGTCTACCTGGAGTAGCGTTATAGGGGAGGTAGTGATTGCTACACCATCACCGCCTTCCTCCATTCCCTCTTCAACAACCTCTATCTCACCAGGCTCATCCACGCCCATAAGACCATCAAAGACACCATTGGAACTCCCATGGTTTCTTTCCTGGCCTGTTATGGGATCGGTAGGGATTTCCGAAGGCTGGGTCCCAACAATAGACCCAAAAACATCTGACTTGATGATTTGAATGTGAAGAATTTTGGAGCTTGCAATATCCCAAAGCCGCGGATCTGAATTGTCGGGATAGATGTCCTGAATGATGCTGCCCCCTACCCCGACGCCAAGAGTAGGTCGTGCGCATGGGCGTATGATGAGTTCAAGGATTAAATCTTCGTTCTTAAATCTTTGATAAAATAATGACATGATAGACCAACTGTCTGAAAGTTCAACCCCATTGTGCTTGAAGGCTTGACGGTGTGGTAATATCCCAAGTTCCTTATAAAGTGTCGATTTTAATGTAGCATATGTTACAAGTCCGCGGAAAACCTCCACCTCTCCAACCATCACAGCCGTCATTATGAGTCCTCCTTCTGTTGATTTGCGGAAACCCAGCCGGATACGCGCGAAACCATCAGGAAATTCCTTTTTATAAGGATCTCGAGGCATAACGTAGACTAATTGGGGTTCGACTTCCAGGTCTATGTCATAGGCATGTCCTGGTGGTTTTGGCGACTCTGCGATAAGGTCTCGTATAAGCTTGTTTCGATAACAAAGGGGGTTACGATAGTTATTATTGAACTTCTGGAGGGGTTTAACATGAATAGTATCACCATCATGCAACCCAAGTTCCTTCGGGGTTTTCAGAACATCGTACACCTTTGCATCAAGCGGCACGGTGCGATAATATGACGTTATATAACCTCCACTATAAGTAGGGGAAACATCCTTTAGACTACCCGCGAAAAATCGCTTAAGCTCGAAATTAGGAATAATCTGTAGTTGGATTCCGCCTACTTCATCCTTTCCGGTCATTTGCCATTCTATTGTTCGACCCTCACCGGGTATTATGTCCGAGTGCTGTGCGCTACTCTCATTAGACGTTGAGTTGGGAGTGGATAAAATTGATGTCTCAGATTTCTGATGTTGCTCCGCTGCGGATAGTTCTGTAGCAACGAACTGCCTGACAACTCCAGGCCGAGTCGAGATACCATCCAACCGGGTTTGTGTGGGGACTTTAATATAGTCCTGGCGCGCTGTGCTAATAGGACTGTCTGATTCTGAGTTATAAGAAAGGATATTGTCCCCAGTAATCCCATTAATGCCCCCAACAAAGGGGCGTGTCAGGGGTCTAAGGATAGCTAGTCAGAATTAGGGATAGATCTACAGTACATATCATATATAAGGGGCGCTCCGCGCCCTCGCTACTAGTTAGGAGGTTAAGCGTTAATAGATCACCATTACTATCTGCTACCACACAGCAGCCACGCTGCTGCTTCCTGTATTCACTCTACGTATGACCTCACTCACGGGCTCATCTCTGACAGACAACCGCTTGTAACTTGAACCGGGATTGTGAAGACGTCTTTCCATTGATTCGATATAAGCCGTGGTTGACCTGGGAAGCTAAAGCCATCAATCTTCTCAATAACTGTGGAAGAGATCAGAATCGTACAAGAAGTTTAATCTCGTACTTACCTACTTGGACCTATTTCATCAATGAGACACCTCGATAAGTGATGAAGTGGTATGTCACCACCGACGTTTAAGGTTATAGTGTCTTCATTATGTTTACCTTCAGACTTCATCCCCAGCCCCAGTAGGCCGGAAATTCGAACCTTGAATGTTTCCTGCTCCCTGGCGGCATCCGTTAGTGTTATAGGCACCTCCTTCGTAGGGTGTTCATGACGGGAAAGTTGTCTAGCATTGTTGGATGTGCCGAAGGGTTGGTTTTCAGATGTCGAAAGGAATGCAGAACTCTTGGTCAATATATCTGACATTCTGGGGTAAAATTTGGTCCGAATTGAGGATGTTAGCATAAGCATAGCATATTTAGGCTCGTACCCACTCGTTCTTGGACACTTTCCGTAAAACCAAGCATCGGCTGGTTCTGTCTTGGGTCCTCAATTACTGGAAATTTGTTGAATATGGCTTATCACACTATGTCAGACTAATAGTATCTATGCAAATTGCACTAAATAGAACAACAATGGCTTACTAGGAGCAGAGGAGTCTGTTCCTATATGTACAACATCCTTGAGGCACCCCTCTACAAGGATATATGTCTGGTCCTTTTTTGAGGAATATCGGCAAATGTTACGGTGGTTAGCATTAACTGGGAAGACCATTTCGTTGGGAAGATGGAGTCGCGCAGACTCTTCTGATACAACCTAGAGTCGTATCATATTAGTTACGCTGACGATGGGTGAGGAAATCGATAAGGAATTTTGATTTACTAGAGTAGTTAGAGGACGCTCAACTTGCAGCTCAATGAATGACATAATGTTCAGTCCTATTGAGCGGGACAAGAAAGATTTCGAGATCTCAAGTAGAGTTGAAGAGTGAGTACTGAGTTCTCGGACAAAGTCAGTCCGTATGAGTTGTGTTCCAGATGTGATATGAATGATGTTCCGTAGAAAGGACGTCCAATCTACAATCTCAGACCCTCGGTGTGGGGTTCCCATGAATACGATGCCAGATACGGAGGAGAGAATATCGCCGAAATGATGGTGATTCTCATGAGCTAGGATAAGCGCCTAGGGACGTTAATATTTCGTGATTAAAAAATCGGATTGGATCTATGGAAGAGGTAAGATACCTTTTTGACAACTATTCCTCCAAGGCTATGGGCTACAAACACAATCGGTCTGTTCGATATCTTAATTTAATATGTTAGCAAGCTATAGGCAAGCAAGTTTCGGGGTTGGCACACTCTCTGTCCTCGTCTCATAACCCATAATCTATTCAGTAAATCTCTAGCAAAGTCTTCGATCCTGCCTTTCGAGCTACTGAATAGCAAGCATGAGTCGTATCCAAACGTCATAATCTGGGCATTCGGTATTGCTTCTGGGAGCAAGTCTTCCAACCAGAGCACGCCGCTTTGCTCATCCTTCCAGGTTTCTCGTGCCTTACCGTTCAATCCATGAACTGCGACAATACTAGAATGGTGTCAGTTTATTTTCAAATCCGGCCTAGGAAGTATACTCACTCCACAGAAATATGTTCCTGGTCAGCCTTTAACTCAGGAGGAGGATACAAAACGAATAATCCGTGGGCGTAAGCCTCGCGTGTGGGGATGTCAAGCGAGTTCGAACCCAGTCTTCTCCGAAGAGACTTGGCCTTCGACACGGCCTTTCGAACCCGATCCATTGCTAGAAATTGGACTAGGTTAATACATAGGTCATCAAGCGACTTCCCATCAATTATTAGGAAGACGAAACTTGAGATCTATTGATTTTGATCCGATGAAACCCGGCTACAACTTGAACAAGCATTACGGGCTGTGTGTTCCACGGCAGTATTAGCTGGCCGTTACGCGCCCTGCATTCACTGTGGCCGCGTACGTGCCGTCTTGTCTCAGCCTGGAACCCACAATGATCGTCAGACTGCTCTTAATCCCTAAGTGGCGTACTACACAGTATTTAATGAGGCATATATGAAGTTTAGACCTATCGATAGGCGTGGTAGTCCTCTACCACAATGAGGAACGCTTAATTACCTACTTACCTACGCAGTTATAATATCAAGGAAGGCTGAGTCTGTGATATCGTTGGAGCAGGTACCGCTTATTATACCTGTATCGCCCAGATGCACGCTACAAACTTGCGGCTGTACATACCTATTAGTACACAGGGTTGATTGGTTGTGAGAGCTTCGGTACACCCAGTTAATATAAGGTTCCCAGGCAATATCGCAAGGCGTATTGACCCTCTCCTAGTCGCGTCAGGAAGTCCTAGTAGGTCACTTCCAAGTTTCCGCCCGAATCTACGAACTATCTATGCTTAAAATAGCACACCCGGGTGAGCCACGAGGATTCAACTCGTGGGAATTCCGTTCACCGCAATGGAGGAGTTGGGTCATGATGTCGACAAGCCAGCCGCCTTCTAACGTTTTAAGTGAGACAAAATTAGCTTCTCACATTAAGACCAACCTGCTAGAATTAAGCCAAGGGAGCGCTTGGATTAATGGCGATTACGTCTTCATGGAAAAGATCGGGATGGATTATTAGACTTATATCCTTTTATGGGGACTTCGGAGAGCCTTGTGGTTTATTACATGGATCCATAGGTAGGTAGGTAATCATACATGATATAGCCCCTTTAACCCGACATGACACTTAGGCAGGCTCCCTTGGTAGTGAATGTCGTACATAATTATTTAAATCATAACCTGCGGTTAGGCTTTCTTCTAGGCTACTTAGGTGTTTACTTAGGTCCTCTACTAGGTAAGTAAGAAAACTCGAATCGCGGGCAAGCTGTAGGTTGTACCTCGACCAATATTTAACGCAAAAGAAAAGGAGGCCGATCACTACAAAGACTCGAAAATATATATCCTAGACTTAGGAGTCAATGTGATGTCATCGCCGGTGGATTTTGTAGATGAATCGAGTTCGGTTCGCCCAATTTTCTGGTAATCAAAGATGGATGATCTAAAACCCTTGAAATGGTATCCACCCTATGAATGATTCTCCAGTACCAGTTGATGAAGCCTACAACTCTTAACAATAGTTATGGCTTCGGGGTATATATGCTGAAAGCCGGGATGAAATGGCTCTAATACTAGTTTGTATGCAAGGATGGTCGTTTCTCGCTCATTAGTTTCCGATAGGAGGCGACAATATCGTCTCTCACAGTTTGTAACTCCTCTCTCCGTCTTAAGCTTCCCGCCGCCTTTGGAATACCATGAATCTCGACCGCCGCGCCCCTAACGGTCATTTTCTTCTGTGGCTTAACAGTAAGCTCAGGCGGTGCCTGAACGACATCGTGCAAGCCGATTTTCGTCTCACCGCGCTTCTTCTTCAATGCTTCCCATGGATCCTCATCGTCGCCAGCAGCCTCGCCCAAGTATTTCGCTCTCTTTCCTTTCTTTTTCTTCTTCCCGCCGCCCCGCGAGTCGAGTTTCCAAGTGACACCTAGTTCTTCTTCTTCCAGTTCCTTCTCTGCTTGGAGTTCTAGTTCCTCTTCTCGCTGTTCCTTAATCTTCCGATCTTCTTCTCGCCACTCGTCATATAACTTGTGCATCTTCTTTTCCTTCTTGGTCTTCCATACTTTTAAGCCTAGAGGGTCTTTACCATTTCGAACCGAATTGTTGATCAAACCGCTAACAGGAAGTGCGGCGTCTACTCGAGCTGCAAAATCCGACATACGCTCTCCAGGCCGGATTTTAGGAAGTTCCTTTTTCTCCTTCGTTTCAGCCTCGGTATTCGTTACAGCATCGCTTTTAGTCTTCTTATTTTTACCGGTGGGTTGGTCGCCATTATCTAGTCCGGACCGCTGTTTCTTGCCTCCAGCAAATGCCATCAACCGCTTGAACGCACGGGGCGCATCATCTTTCGGTATCGCATCTCGCTTGCGCTTCTGGCCCTTTCCAGGCTGGCCTGTGCCCTTCTTCTCTGCATCGCTTTTTTGCGATTGTGACTTAACAGGTAAAGGCCGTGCAATTTGTGAAGGGGGTAGATCGTATCTGGGCATGGAAGTTAGTCAGTCATTAAGGATGATATGGCAGCATATTACTTACGTAGAAAGGTCCTTTTCTCTGCGGGTGTGTTTGTGTGGCATCTTGACCGAGATAATGGCTTTTCAAGAAGTTTAATGAAGTTGCGAATCTGGCAATGAATTTAGAGACACTAGCTTACCAAAAAATTTGAGTTGGATACTTGGATCCATATTTTAAGCTTGATGCTTAGTAGGCTCCACTTAAATTAGATAAGATCAGGGACCAACTTTGAATTGTCCGCCAAGTCCGAACCTCACTTCAACCTTCAACCTTCAACTAAGTAACTGATTGATACTTCGACTTATAATATCGTACTGAACCTATTCCTTTTATATACTACCTAAATATTGTATACACCTCATTAGTACCTATACTCAGCCTCCTCTACCTTAATGGAATAAACACTATCTTATTTCAATGCTTCCTGACTGACGTCAAAATCGTATCACCCAGTACAAAGAGTATTCGAGTTAAACAGAAAATCATAGCGGTCAATTCGAAACATCTTATATATATTCTTTCTAAGCAATATAAGTGATCTGCACTTAGTCTGGTAATATGAGCAGTACTACGCGTCGCCAAACAAAGTTATCTTTAAGTAACATTTGGAACCGACAGCGGTCTCATGACTATGTACCTGTCGATGGATCTGAAGAGAATGAGACAGCAAGGATAGACTCGGCCGATAAAACAGCACTGCCACCCGCGAAAAGGAAACGCTGGCAAGGCCATCTCACAAGTTGTAGTATCTGGGGTTTGACTATATTGTAGGCGTTGTTACCGAAACGCAGACCATGCCAATTCGTACAACTAATCTAAAAATCTAGAGCTACTACCTTGCTCATAAGCTTGCTTCTCTCCATTGCCAAGAGCCTATGGGGCCTAGAAGACGACCCAGATAAAGTTTTTGGAAATTGGGGAAAGCCTGGTACGGGAACGGAAGGCTTGGCCTGGTACCCTACAGACTTCCTCCGTGATATCGTTCCGATTCGATGCCATTCGCACAACGACTACTGGCGCAAGGTGCCTCTCTTCTCAGCCCTACACGCTGGTTGTATTGGAGTTGAGGCAGATGTCTGGCTATTCGATGACGACTCGGAACTTTACGTCGGGCATGATGAAGCTGCTTTAACCCCAAACCGTACATTTACGTCCCTCTACATAAAGCCCCTAGTAGACCTACTCAATCGCACAAACCCGCAAACACAGTTCTATAATGATACACGCCGAGGCGTATTCGACTACGATCCACAACAGACAGTGATTCTCCTTGTGGATGTGAAGACTGACGGACTTAAGACTTGGCCCCATGTCTTGGCACAGCTGGAACCCTTGAGGTCGAGGGGCTGGTTAACTTCCTTCGACAATGGGGTTGTTCATCAGCGTCAAGTAACTGTCGTCGGAACGGGGAATACACCCTTCGATCTACTCGTAAAAAATGCGACATATAGAGACGCGTTCTTTGATGCGCCTCTAAAAGAGATGTGGGAAGACCCAGATACTTCAGATTCAGTGTCTGCCGAAGAGGCTCCTATCTACAATGACGCCAATTCATTATATGCTAGCACGAGTTTCGCAGATGCTATAGGGATCGTTTTAGGCGGTTTCAGCGAAAAGCAACTTCGTGATATCCGTGGTCAGATCAAGGGTGCTCATCGTAGAGGGTTAAAGGTTCGATACTGGGATACGCCTAGTTGGCCAGTCGGGATCAGAAACAAAGTGTGGCACACATTGATGGAAGAAGGTGCAGATATCTTAAATGTGGATGATTTGAGGGCAGCTTCGAAACTAGACTGGTAATAAAGTATTGATATACAGAGAGAAGCAATACATTTACACTATTCCTACCTAGGTATGATTAATACCTCGTACATGTAAGTATACAAGTTGAATAGTCTTATTTCGACAGTTAGGTACCTTATAGAAACATTATAAAGTTAGTGGCCCCACCCCTATAGAGCTATTGATAGCCCCGCCCCCGCTATGACATAGACAATATCTCAAATCAAAGCTCCATAAACCCCTCCAAGCTTCTTTCGTATTATTACTTTTGAAGCATCTGGCTAGAGCCGCACTTAATTTCCCAGCCGCTAGAACCCTTACTTATCAAAGATGTCTGACAAAACTGCGTTGGTCACCGGAGCCACTGGTCTACTTGGTAGACAGGTCGTAAGGGCCTTCGAAAGAGGGAAGTGGAATGTTAAAGGAACTGGCTACTCACGCGCCGACGGATCATCGGTCCTCAAGGTCGATCTAGTCAACGCGGAGCAAGTAGAGGCTGCCCTCGACAACGTCAAGTATGTTATATACTAAAGTCAATCTGTACTTATATATAAGAGTCTACCACATTACTAACAGCTTCTTTAACCCTCTTCAAGGCCGCAAGCTGTAGTCCACTGTCCGTTGTGATCTACTCGCCATCTCCTATAGGTTTCAGCAAGACTAATATTGGCTAGGTGCCGCAAACCGATTCCCCGACAAGTGCGATAAAGACCCCGAGGGGACTCGTGCCTTGAATGTTGAAGCTACTAGGAGACTCGCGTCCCTATGCGCAGCGCGCGATATCTTCCTGATCTACATATCTACCGACTATGTCTTCCCGGGCAGGCCAGGGAGGCGCCGTATGAAGCGGATGCGAAACCAGAGCCTACCAACTTATACGGGCAGACGAAATTAGATGGAGAGCAGGTTGTGTTGGAAGAGTACCAACGTGCTGGCAAAGCAGGTCTCGGTGTTGTCTTACGTGTTCCCGTATTATATGGCGATGCTGAGGTCCCATCGGAGAGCGCCGTAAATGTGCTCATGGAAACTGTCTGGAAAGCGCAAGAGCCGGGTACTAAGTTTAAGATGGACCACTGGGCTCTTCGTTACCCTACCAATGGTAAGTTTAAAGATATTGGGTTTTAAAGTTATCTTTACATATGCTCTTTTCTGGATAAACGCTAATATGTTTACAGTATGTTGCAGTGTCTTTTACCGCAGTTTCACCACTTTCAGAATACCTAAGTACTGACACGTAGTAGACTGAAGATGTAGGACGGGTCTGCCACGGTATGTTACTCTGATATGTTCACTGATCTACTGCTAACTTCCGGGAATAGACGTTTCCCTAAAATACCTGGGTTCGGATAATCCATCCAAGTTACCTTACATACTGCAATTCTCCTCGGAAAGCAAGTACACCAAGTACGAGATCTGCCAACTCTTCGGCGAAATCATGGGCCTCTCAATTGCAGCCATCGAACCTAATACCGAAGGGAACGACCCAAATGCCTCAGTCCAGAGGCCGTACGACTGTCACCTCAGCACAAAGGCGCTTAAAGATATCGGTATTGACGTGGATGCTCAGGATTTTACCGGGTGGTGGAGGTGGAATGTCAGAGCTTTCAGAAAGTGAGAGCCCGAGACATTTTCTTACAGATAGCGACATAAATAATTCAACATGTAAGGGATTCAAAGCAGGGGAAAACGCCAACTTCTGACGAGTCGAGACGAAGTTCGCATTTATAAGGTAAGGCACGAAAATCAACACGATATTCCTTACATATCCTACGCCAATTATAGACACATTGGGAATATTCTGTTCCGACACGAAATATATATTCGTTTGGAAACCCAACCTAATGGAACCTCGTATCAATTCAATGTTCATCCTTACCTACTTGGATGTAAAGCATCGGGGAATGGTTTATTTTTGGCCTTGAACTCTTAGCTAAATACTACGATATTAACGGCGTTGTCAGCCAGCCTCATTAGTCTTTTGCATGGTACCTAATTTTGCTCGTACCTGCATGCATCTTGCATGGAGTTAGCCCCTCTTTAAGACCTAATATTTCCTGCAAACCACGCGTACGAAATGAGGTAGTCAGTTCAAGTCGTGATGGTGGTTTCGGAATGTTTGGTATACATGTATAGCCTCTTTGTCTTACACGATCCTCGTGGCCTGCCACATGTCGAATTCAGAGATACCACAATGGATGCCGATCTGCTTGGAATAAAGACAGCATAGCGCATTAAGACACGAATTCGACTTTTTGTTTTTGTGCCTGACGAGCACAGGCCTTCAATGGTCCCTGATTGTCCTGAGTGGTCCAGTCTGCCAGTGTAGTTTAGTGGATCGTTGACGCGATGCGGGATCCCCTGCATTTTAATGACCTGAAATGGTCCTTGCATGGGAAAGCTGGTAAGTTACCGAAGCCAAGATTACCTAAGGTAGATTAGTGCAGGTAGTACGGATTACATATTTCCCTTTAGCTTCCTTTTTTTTTTTCTCTGCTCGTCATGCTAACACCCAGACCCAGGGACACTTTATTAGCTAGAACCATCCATTAAAAAAAGCCACCCACAATCATCCACCAGCCAATTAACCAGCCGAATATTATTCGCAATAATTGAGATTGAGATATAATACTCCACATGCTAAGACCCGATATGGATATGGTCCGGTAGATACCCCTTGCTCTTCCTTTTCCTACCAATAACAGCAAGAGTTGATTTTCTCGGCTATCTACCAAATTTGATCAGTTGTTTTTTTTAATTGAGGAATCCTTTTTGGGCGTTAGGATCATCCCCGTACGTCAGATGATGGTGACGGGCGCGAATGGAGATTACAGCGCTATCTCTATCTTCAGTTAGGTAAACCCCCAAGAAATACGCTTGACTACCAGACTACCAGACTACCTACACTACGCTATTCCGATCGCCATGACCATGACCATGACCGTGACCATGGATAGGAGAAAGTAGGCGGAAAAGAAGCAAGCACCCTAAACCTGGCTTGGTCTGGTCTGGCCTTCACCTAATGCTAAGTGCCGTTATTACCGTCTCGCTATTCTGAACGGTTAGAATATACTAACTCCCTCCCGTACGCCGTCGCCCTTCAGAGATGCGAAGACATCAGGATTCGTACATGAATAATATATATTGCGCTTTTGAAGTTTGTTTTCGGTACGATCTGCTACTGAGCACTCTGCGCTCCCTGCACACTTCGCTGGACATCGTCATTATCTTATCCTGCGGGTCAGCGAGTTAGCGGCGCAGATTCCCCCTGGGTTGTGTGCTCGTGCTTGTTGATTTTTGTATCTTTAAGCGATTTGGTTCCACAAACACCCCTGGCACGATGTCGACAGGGTCCGAGACGGTCACCTTACCAGCCGGCTCGTCACCGCCCAACTTCTCTCGTCTGGATTTCCCATTCGAAAATAGACTCAATTGGCGAGCTCAAAGCCTAAGAGAAAGAAGACTTCCATCAACCGCGAACACAGTAGACACAATGGCCACCCAACGTGGTCGTCGCCAGAGCAGCGACCAGTACCCGAGTACCGCATCTGGGAGTACTATTGCTCGATCCATGTCTCGCTACCGTAGGAAGGCAGGTAGCGTTGCTGTCAACGTCGATGCAACCCAAAAAATTAATTCCGATCCACCACCCCCATGGGAACCTCCGATAGCCCCCCCTGTGCCTACTATACCCCGTCGGTTAAGGACCGCCAGCATGACACAAAAGGGGAGTGTCGCCCCGGCTACAGCGCTTGACTCTCCTTCGCGACACCAGCTGCGCCATACCGAAAGCACGCGAAACCATACGCCGCGTCGAAGTATGGCGGATCAATATCAGAGCCGTCCTAGCACGGCGAAAAGCGCAAAGAGCGAAGAGAGTGGGTGGCGAAGGCTTGCTAGCCGAGATGGGCGAAGGAACAGGCTAAACAGCGAGGAGGAAGATGAGGCGTTAAGACGAGAAGTTGCGCGCTTAGAGGCCGAAAACCACCGACTCTTAATCGAGCAGAAAAGAAAAGACCTTCAAAGATTAGAAATAGAGTTGGCGAATAGCCCGAGACCATCGTTTCAAGCGCAATCCCCCAAGCCAAGAAGTCCTGTACTCGAGAAGTTTGTCCTCTTGACCAAGGGACGGAAAAGCAGAGATGGATTATCTCCTGGGCTTTCTCCCACATCCTCGACCACCAGTGTTGAACCTACAAAACCTCAACCAACTGGGATAGAGCCTGGTGGGAGAGGAATTGTGCCTCAGACGGATGCGCCTCATTCTGCGATCAATGCAGGAGATCGAGTAAGTGCGAAGTGTGACTTAGCGCAGACTACAACACATGCTAACATGATATTAGAATGTTGCGGTGCGGTTCAAACAACATACCTTTAGCGTGGAGGTCACCCCCGAAACGACTGCGGATGATATAATAGCTCATGCCTCTAAGATGATGGGCTCTAAAGACATTAACCCGTCGGATTATGTCGTAAAGGAAACCTATGGCGTACTAGGTCTTGAACGCTGTTTGCGACGCTACGAACATGTTCGAGACGTCATGAATTCGTGGGATCGGGATACCCAAAACCAATTGACAGTTGCAGTATCCGAATCCGAAGAACAGGATCGGGAGCTGGACATTGATTCAGTTCCAAGCCTTGACGAACCGCCGCAAGGTTTCCAATTATACATGTACCACTCGAACCGCCCCGGCAAGTGGAATAAGAGATGGATTACTCTCCTTGAAAATGGACAGATTGTCTGCGCGAAGAAGCCAAACGCTAACCCAGCCGACAAAGATACCGCAAGCTTATGTCGATTATCCGACTACGATATTTATACACCTACAGAGTCGCAAATGCGAAGGCATCTTAAGCCACCCAAGCGATATTGCTTTGCAGTAAAGAGTCAACAAAAGACGACCGTTTTTATGAATACTGAGAACTACGTCCAATATTTTTGTACAGAGGATCCCAAAATCGCGGCCCAATTTAGGGAAAAGGTACAGGGTTGGCGTAGCTGGTACCTCGTGGATCGTAGGCCTGTAGCCCCGAAACAATTAAGAAAAATCTCGATCAAGAAGACAGACGATAAACCGCCTCAAATCACGTCACCTTCTGTTGCCCAGGCTCCGAAGAAGTCAGCCAATGTCGCTTCAATGAATGGCCACCGTCTCCAGGTATCAGTTGATGAAACGCCGTATGCGATTGGCCAGTTCGAGCCACTCCTCGATATGAAGCGCTTTGATAAGCGATTATCTCAGTTCGGGCAAGATTTCCTTCCACCTGTACCGGATGTATCGACTATGCCAAAGGCTATCCCCTCTCATCATCACAATTCCGATACGGTGACCGAGAGGGCGGATAGAAGCAACAAACCCGAACGAAAATTAATAGACAAGATCACTACGACAGTTGAGGATGGATTTACCGGTAATGGTCTACTCGGTGACGCGTATGAAGAACGAAGGCAGGCCTATGTGGAAACAGATCGGCCAGAGCGAGGGCGGCAAAGGCACAGGGATGATGGATTTACGGAGGGACCCTCACTGCTGAACCAGAAGGCCGAATCAGAGACACCAGTTGAGAAACCCGACTCTCCTTGGTTTCCATCGGCTCTTGAGCATTCTGCAAGACAGCGCAGTGTCGGCTCCACCTCCTCTTCTACACGCCCGAGCACTTCTGCAGGTGTCGTGCGTACACCCACAAATACACATACTCATACCCACGTCCACACACGAAGACCCTCTCTCTCGTCTTCACGACCTCCACCTCTTCCTTCAAGCAGCAAACCTCTGGTACATGACCACCCGCACCCCCTTACCTCTCAACCAACTGGACTCTCGCACTCGAATCGTCGTGACCGGCCGAAACCGCTAGTTAGCTTGGAAGGCGACACCTTTCAAGAGGCACCACAGTGGGCGAAGAAAAATACAGGCCACGGCGTTAAGGCCCCTGCTGGTACGGCACATCTGGTTGATCTTATCGCTGTTCCGACCTCGGGTAAGAACAATGACCCCGAAATCCCGCCGCGAAGTGCCCTACGCCGCCCTTCTAATACGGCCCCCGTCCCGAGCCTTTCCCGAACTAGGAGCAAAACTCAAGGTGCTCCTCCTCCAAGGGTCTCAGCCGGAGGGCATGTCCCTCCTGTCCCAACTCTTCCTGGGCGTACTGGGGATCGGGAGCAGTTGAGATCGAACCCACCGCCGCGAAGCAGAGACCGGGAACGTGAACGAGAAAGGGCGAGGCAAAAAGAACGCGAATACAAGTCCTATAATTCGGTGCCTGGTAGGACGGGCACTTTAAAAGTGGTATAATGAATGACATACCTTGCCTTACCTTACCTACTTACCCATATACAACACTATCTAATCCTTAATATCGCGCGGAACGTCGCCTATTTACTTTGTTCAGCTAACGGCCGGAGGGTATATCGTTTACCTACATTTTCTTATATACCTACCTCAAGATCATCAGATGTCTTACAAAAAGCGGCGGAGTTCTAGGGTTATTCGTTTACGGAGAGCGAGCGAGCAGTCATGAAGATTATATCATGGAAAGCGAAGCGAAGGAATGTGTTTTTGGAATTATTGACAGACCTATATGTTGGGATCTGGTTACGATGGAATATGGATATTGATATAGTACCTGAATTTCCTGCATGGTTAATACTGCCTCAGGAGGAGGATTCAAGACCTAACGAATGTCTTGTTAATCTACCTACCTATTTAGCTGGCTGCGCGCCTAGATACCTCTTTTGTAATACTCTGCATTAGAAACTGATGCTTTCGATTAGATGCCATAACTATAATGAGAACCCCCCTTAAGATTTTACCTGTTGAATAATTATTAGTTTTGGTGATATGCTTTAAGACATACCTAGCCTAAAAGTGGTAGTCGCGTTAAACAGCTCACCCCCTTAGCAGCCACGGCTATATCTATCAATCTCACCCAAAGCTACCTAACACACAATTCTTAAGCCGTTCGAGAGTCGACGAGAAGCTTCCTGCGTACCACTGCTGCGGGCGAGGCACATACATGCGTATATGGGCCAGTTGTCTTTGGGAGCTCCTGTTAGGACTCTGATCGAAATCGATCTAGTATCTACCTAACCAATCGAACGCCGCGAGTAGATTATTGATGTTACATTCGCGTCAAGCGAAAAAGGACTCTGTGTAAGTATCCCACAGCGAATAAAAACCGCTACTCATCTATACAAACCCCAACTTAGCGCTTTAAGCTGATTATGTAGTTCTTTGATATTATACGGTGAGACTATTTTCAATTAAGGGTATGTCTTACCGAGATCTCGATCCTAGCTTTGGGAGAAACATGGTGTGTGGTATGTTTCACCAGCTCTGTGTCACGGTGGTGATGGCGGCTTAGTATAGGGCCAAAACAAGACTTTGTAAGACCTTCATCGATGTCGGAAGGAGTAGGGATGAGTTACATTTGTGTTACCGGGAGTCCTTCGTTAAATCCTAGGTAGTAAGGCTATTCCCTTATTCTTCTAAATTGCAATTGTCGTTTTCATCCGGGTGCCTGCTTTTGTATAGCTGAAGAATAAGTTTACCACCACGATGTTGAATATACTGTCGTATCCATTTGTTGCGGGAGCAGTCGTGATATCTACGGTATGTCCCGCGAATGTGAATCGGTAGCACGAGAATACTGACGCAGAGTTACCCCGCTAGGGTATCCTCTACTGGCTCGGTGGTTGTATCTACTGCCTCTGGTATCATCCTCTTTCCAAGTATCCGGGACCAAAGCTCGCCGCAGTTTCCCATGTACGTATTGGTTCTGTGGCAGTCAGTTTAGCCAGTGAACTAAGTAGGAGTCTATAGATATGGTATGTTTGGATGTGGACTACAGGGAGATACCCCTTTGTTCTAGAAGAAGCCCATAAGAAATACGGTAAGTTCTCCCCTAGTTGTGTCATTTCCGGTTCTTCCCTACTAATCTTCTCTCTAGGGGATATCGTTAGAATAGCACCGAACGAACTATCTTTCGCCACAATACAGGCCCACCGAGACATTTACTCGACGCCGTCCAAGTCGAAGAAGCCTTTCCTAAGATGCGACATACACTACAATAATGGCGATCTGCCTAATATATTCTTCGAGCGTGACCTGGTCAAGCACGGTATATGGCGGAAGCTTCTTGCTCCGGGCTTCAGCGGGGTTGCGATGAAGGCACACGAGAACATCTTCCATCGATATATCGACATGTTTATTGAGAAAATCGCTGAGGCCAGCGCTGAGAGAGGTGATAAAGGCGTCGATGTCAGCGAGGCCATTCCATGGCTGACGTTCGATATAATGGGTAAGATGACTCTGCCTTTGAATCAGCTACTAGTACATCCGAGCTGTCCTAACGGGGTATATGAATAGGAGAATTGACATTTGGAGAGTCTTTCAATGCGGTAGCCACAGGCAAGACGCATTTCTGGATTCCACTTCTGGCAGCTAGCGCCCACGCGGGAATACTCCCTGGCTTTATCAAAAGGATACCAAGCCTCGTGTTAGTACTGCCATTTATGCTCTCTCTATCGGCCCTTCGAGACCGAAAAAAGCATTACGAGTATACTCTAGAGACTATTAGGAAGAGGATGAACCGAGTCTCCCCGGAAAAAGATATCTTGACTCCGTTGCTAGAGCAGGGTAACAACACCGAGGCAGACTTGGTGTCTCAATCACAAGCAATGGTTATTGCCGGAGCCGACACGGTGTCTGCCGTGCTGACTTCAGCGCTTTATTTCCTCTGCAAGTCGCCTGATTGTCTATCGAAGCTGGAGACAGAGGTGCGGGAGCTCAAGTACGAACAGCTAACCGGGGATACTGTGCAACGTCTTGGATACCTGAATGCTGTACTTGAAGAATCCAGTAAGTCTTACCAGTTTATTGCGAAGGTCAATCACAATAACAATGAATGAAACAGTGAGACTGTTCCCACCGGTTGCCTTCGGATTGCCGAGAGTCTCGCCGGGAGATACGGTAGATGGTCACTTCATCCCAACAGATACCAGAGTCTCTGTGGCCCACTGGGTCCTTAACCATAACCCGGACATTTGGGATGACCCTTACGAGTTCAGACCCGAGCGATGGTTAAAAGACAATAAGCCATCCTCCACGCATGACAGTTCACAGCCAATGACGTTTCCATTCAGCACCGGGCCGACGAGTTGTATGGGCATCGCACAGGCCTCCCTAGAGATGCGGATTACCCTGGCGAAGTTGATTCACGTTCTTGATATGCAGGCCATCCACGCCTCTAGAGATTGGATTGAAGCTGCAAGAATGTATATGCTGTGGAAGAAGATCCCTCTCCTGATCCATTTCCAACCCCGCAAATAGAACAGCTTCGGTCAAGTCGAGTAATTAGTAGCGTGGGTTTGCTTCCTTTGTATACTATCTCAGGATGGCGAAAGACCTATTTTTCGTAGGGACACAGTATTATTATCGAATTGTAAATTGCAAGGGTATTATTCATGTCGCTGTCTAGTTAGAAACCTAAAGTCATTATTAAGAGTTCCTCCTGTACCCGTTCTAGACATCCCTTTTACTAGCTGATTCGACATTAGACAAACCTCGTAAGCTTCGTTTCATCCATTTCACCTCTTTTACTTGCTTCGCTTGTAAATCTTCTGTAGGAATTCCTCGAAGACGCCCTTCTTTAAGCCCTCAGTCTCGTCTAATTTTGCGATCAGCTGTTTGATCTCACTGACGCTCTTCTCCTCGTAGCCCTGGTACAGCTTCTCGAGCCCCATTTCGTTGTAGAGCTTCTTGATCTCGGCCTCGTGGGCCTTGTCCTTCCTGCCGTAGTGCTCCTCGAGCGTCTTGCGCTGCTCGGGGGTGGCTAGCTTCAAGGCCTGGTTGACTAACCAGGAGCATTTGTTATCCTGGATATCGGTTCCGATCTTGCCGATGTGCTCCGGGAGACCAAAGTTGTCCAGATAGTCATCTTGGATCTGGAAGTACTCGCCCATGGGGATGAGGATGTCATGAGCTTGTTTTAAGTTTTTGGGGGTCGCGATGTTGAGCATGTGCAATGCTAGAGCAACGGGGAGGTAGAAGCTGTAATAGGCGGTCTTGTAGATGACGATAAATGTATACTTCTCTATGCTGAAGTTGTCGAGGTTCACGACATCCTCCGGGGCGGTGAGAAGGTCGCACAGCTGACCGAGTTCGGTTTGCAGCGTTACTTCGTGGAAGAGCTCCACCATGTCAATGTAGGCGGGGTGAGTCTTGAAGTGCTTCTTGAGAAGGGTGTAGATGGCGGATTCAAGCAAAAAAGCGTCGTTGATGGCAACCATACCAACACCCTCCTGGCGGTACCAGCACGGCTTACCACGTCGGGTGATGCTACCATCCATGATGTCGTCAGAAACAAGGAACATAGCTTGGAGGAGCTCAATCATCCAGCCTAGGGTAGCAGCTTGGAAGTACTGTTCTTCGGATAGTTCCTTGCCGAGAAGGATAGACACTGAGTCGGGAACAGACATCCCACGGTTGCATTTTCCACCAACCGTGTTTTCTTCGAGCATCTACGTGTAGGGTTAGTATGGGGACACGGTAACTAAGATTGAACCAGATCCTTAAGAAATCACGAAGTTGGTGATAAAAAAAAAGCGGTCGAATCTCACCTTCTTATACCAATCTTGCTGCTGCTGAGGCAAGTTATACTGCCTCGCCCAAGATAGGAGATCATCCTCGAGCTTAGGGAAGATAGACTCAAACTCCTTGAGATTAGTTCTCTTTGCCATCTTGCCGACGTTTATGTTTGAGTTTTTACTAATGAGTTTTTACTAATGAGCTTGAGTGATGAAATGCTTGACTGAGATTAATTTGGTGACTTGAGGTAATCCGTACAAGGGAAAGAAGTAAGGAATGTAGAGGTCTCCTCTTATTATATCGGATCGGAAAGTGTATAGGGAGGTGCCCCACACCGGATCGACTTTTTTATTGAACCGTCTAATTTCCTAGCCTACCTCTGATGTACCATGTAACTAGCCTAAGAACTAGGTAAAGTTAGGGCCTAAAAGGTCTGTACGTCCAATCTTGATAGGTACGGTAGCTGTTTCTGCCAGCCTGTCTGCATACAAGAAACTGGAGATTGTCTAAAACTATAAGCTCGGACTCTGCTTAGTTACTGCCAAGTCTATGATTTGATTTATTGATTTACCACCTCATCACCTCCATCGGCACCTAAGCTAATCCCTTAACTTCATAAAGTACCTAACAACTATAAAGAGACTTCCCTTTTCGAACTTTTTGAAGCTGATGACGGTGAGATGCAGGGTCCACGCGGGCCGATCTTGTGATCCATAGATGGAACTTGTATTATACATAATTATGTGCCGAAGTATTCTAGGTGAAGTGTCTTATCGTTATCTCCTATCGTTATCTTATCACTAGGTCAATATTGATTTTCGAGGGGCAAGGTAAGCTACCTACATAGTAAGGTTGTGTGACATAGCTCCTGTTCATTCTATTCATGTGTTTAGAGCTTTATATGAAACTTCGTTGCTATAACACTAAAACGGCGAGACTATTTCTCTTAAAAATGTAACCTGTCTAGGTCATACAAGTTACCTATCTAAGTCGTCACTACTAACTCATAAATGTCTAAAACGCAAGACTCGGAGTACAGTTGAGCTGCGACGCGGTTTCATTTTTGTCGCGTCGAACTGCAGCGAACTGCAGCGAACTACAACAAATTCACCAAAGCTCGAATAGCACACAATACATAACGATGTCCCTCAATAATAAGGAAAAATCCCAGCTCCGAAGTGCTCTGCAGGAAGCAGTTATAAAATGCTCCGAGAGATGTCTTTATCAATCCTCGAAATGGTAATTATTAATATCTGTCGCTCATAGTATATAGCCCACCATGAATTATGAATTCTAATACAAGATATACTCCAGGGCAGCTGAACTACTTAACGCCATTCCCGAGCCTGAAGCGTCGCCTGATGATTCGCAACTTTCGGATGCATCTAATGGTTACGCATCAACAGTATTCGCCCAGAATGTCGACCCGGATGAAGCATTACTCGAAGCCAAAGAGATAAACAGATATCTTTTAGCCAAATCCCTCTTCGATTGCCGAGAATATGACCGCTGCGCTGCAGTTTTCCTCCCCGACTCTACATTAGCGGGTATGGCATCCTCGAAAGAGCCGAATAACGCGACACCCAAAGGCAAGGGAAAGGCCAAGGCTACAACCACCAGCACCAGAACAAGCAGCGTCGAGATATTACCACAGATAAGCCAGAAAAGCTTGTTTCTTGCATTATATGCCAAGTTTCTCTCGGGAGAGAAACGTAAAGATGAGGATGCCGAGATAGTAATGGGACCTCAGGACATTGGCACATGCGTCAACAAACAGCTATTGACAGTCAGTCGCATTCTAGAATTATGGTTCGAACAACGGAAATTAGATGATGGCGAAGAGATTGAGGGCAGTCAGGGGTGGCTCGAGTATCTCTACGGCATGATTCTTGCCAAAGAAAAGAACGAAGAACTGGCCTTATATTGGCTGGTCCGTAGCGTACACCTATTCCCTATGAACTGGGGTTGCTGGTTGGAGATGACAGCACTTATCTCGCGGGTAGAAGATGTATGTCACCACAAAACATTGTTCGTGATCTTGAACGCTAATTTGATACAGTTAAATCGCATAATGCCTCGCTTACCACAGAATATTGTCTCCTTTATGTTTCATATACATACCTCGCTCGAGCTCTACCAGCACGATCCAAATCTCGCAAATTCTCTCGACCAGCTACTCAATATATTCCCGACGTCATCTTTCCTCCTCACGTGCGATGCGTTGCTATCCTACCACGCCAAAGATCTCGTTGCAGCAGAGCAACACTTTAGCAATATTCTATCGCTACATCCTCATCGACTTGATTCTCTTGACCATTATTCTAACATACTCTACGTCATGAACTCACGACCAAAACTGGCATTCCTAGCGCATTTATGTAGCAGTGTTGATAAATTCCGCCCAGAATCATGTGTAGTTATTGGCAACTACTACTCGTTATTATCATTACACGAGAAAGCCGTGCAGTATTTCCGACGGGCTTTAATGCTAGATCGCTCATGTCTATCCGCTTGGACTCTCATGGGACATGAATACGTCGAGCTTAAAAATACTCATGCGGCCATCGAATCTTATCGCCGAGCCGTAGACGTAAATCGAAGAGACTACCGTGCATGGTACGGATTAGGGCAGACATATGAGATTTTAGAGATGCATGCATATGCGTTATGGTACTATAAGAAGGCCGCCGGTCTCAGACCATGGGACGGAAAGATGTGGATGGCCGTTGGCTCTTGCTTACAACGCATGAACCGAAATCAGGACGGGATCAAAGCTCTAAAACGAGCTTTGCTCGCCGAGAGCTATTACGACACAGGTAGCAGTATCGGAAATGGCGACATAGCGGGCAGTCTCCGGAGTGCACATATGGACCCGGAGATCCTATTACAGATTGCGAACATGTACGACAGTATGGGCGAGGAAGAAGATGCCAAAGCCTACATGGAAATGTGCGTAGCGCAAGAAGATGGCGGGGTAGGTGATAGCCAAGGCGAAAGCATCACGATCCATAATGATTCGCCGGGAGAGGGCTCGGATGACGACGGCGACCGCGCCGGGCGCGGAGAGGGAGGCACGGGAGTGACAGCCGCGACTAGCAAAGCCCGAATGTGGCTCGCGCGCCACGCGATGAGGACGGAGGACTACGTTACGGCGAACCGACTAGCCAACGAGTTATGTCAAGATGGCGTTGAGGTCGAGGAAGCGAAGGCACTTATACGAGAGGTTAGATCGAGGATGGAAGCCAACGGAATGGAATTACCATCAGCAGGATGAATTCTCTATAGCACGCTACGACCCTAACGAATTACGAAAGTCGAACGTTACAAGGTAGTTACGAAGCCATGGCCTATGCACCAATAGTGGCTAATGATTCATGACGTCTATATCGATGAAAATCCGGTGAAGAAATGAAGTTTTCTTGGAGGATACGACATGGGCCCTTTTCGGCGTTCAGAGTGTACCCGAAGTATCCTGTTGGAGATGGGTTATCTATGTGAGGGTGGCTTCCGGTGGGTAGCCGATTGTAGTATCGAGGATGATGATGTTCTCCGCACAAGCCGGGCTGTTACTTGACTCTAACCCTCACATGGACATACATCTCAGCAACGTAACATGTACTTACCACCAACATTTACAGTTTTGTTGACCGGGATGGCTAGGGAGCTTATGGCCTCGTAAGCTAGAAAGTAAGAGTCATAATACAGGTAATAATACAGGTACAAGTGGGCATCACATTTTATTCAGACGTGAAACAGAATATCTCGATAATACCAAGTAGTTATAATACGTATGGATAGGTAGCCTCATTTCTTAGCCACACATATGGTTATCAAAAACAGACGCCAATCTACCAGAATTCATACAATACCGGCAGGCTCCCACACCAAATAGCTACTAAGATCTAGATACCATAGGTTGGCGCAATGGTTGTATGGGCCCTTGCATTCGGCGCGCCCTCTCTTCAGGTACTAATCACTAAGGCCATTCGATGACGGACAGCTATGCTATATGGAGTACGACAGGGAGGATCTAGATAATATCCCCGCGACTAATCACAATGCGCCAACGCATGAGACATAGCTGATTTTTTTCTCTTTGATCTCTATTTCTACTCGCCCTTGTATGCGCGTACAGGTAGCAAGCATACGGGATACCGGTTCGGAGTTAAAAATATTCCACATATCGAAGATGCTACTTTAACTGATCGGCACGGATATCTACTGCTACCCCAAAGACCTACTTTACTTTGAATGTGTATAAACGACGCTCGTCTTGGCAGTTACCGCCCGAGGGTATGTTATGTTTGGGTTGTATCGAGCTCACTCCATTAACCCCCCCTTCGGCCCAGCTCTTCCTTTTCGCCGCGAGTCTGTCCTGGTCCTGGTTACCAAAGCCAGAGATACGGTTCACGTTATAGTCGTATTGTGTCTCAGAGTGACTCCTATAAATAAAATAGAAGATACGGGATTCTCACGTGTGAAAGCTAGGTTGAGTTCTAGTAGGATCGTATACCTAGAAAGGAATATAGTAGGTAACCCGATCCTCGTAACAAGATGTACGGACAGCGTGACCTGTCTGTTACGAGAAGCTTCGGTATCCTCTTGGCAGGCCGACTTACATAGTAATACGTATAGAGTAGCTTATATTGACTCGCTCGTGTTCCCACAATCGCAGATTTATACCTCAAGATACACAATACCCGATCCAAATACGTATAAGATGAGCAATTAAGATATTCCAAACTCTTAGCTGGCGAGGCAGAGAGGCGTTCCGCCTACAGCAGAGACATGTCTCTCTTCCTTTCAACCCACAATACACCGTAGATACCTCCATCCCAATCCCCATTCCCATATGTCTAACATCTCCCCAACAATCTCTTATTAATCACGTCAGTTTATCGCACGAGCTAGTGAATAACATCTCGTTCATGAACTGGCTGCCCCGCGCCTGCTAGCCCAAGTCAAGTCCAGGTCTCGCGGGCTAGCATAGCATGCATGGTGCGGCAGAGGAAATACGAGCTCGATAACATCTTGGCGCCGCGCCCGTCCCCAGCATAAAACCGTACCACCTGTGCGGAGCGCAATCACATGCATATATCGTTACATTTCGCTCTCTCTCCCAGATAACTAACTGGCAGATACCTAACCTAACCTAAGCGAATATAACCAATAGTCGCCCTTCACTTACTATACCCGACGTATGTAGGGGCGGGAGAGGATCTAAGTGGCGGCGCGTCCCAATTAAGCGGAAAGCCGACCTACGAAAGACGAGCAATTTTTTTTCTTTTCTTTTTTTTCTTTCTTTCCCATCACATTAACCCCAGCTAATGGATCAAGCGTCATACCAAAACCAAAAACTCTCGCCC
Organism: Entonaema liquescens; assembly: GCA_902805475.1. Classification (NCBI taxonomy): domain Eukaryota; kingdom Fungi; phylum Ascomycota; class Sordariomycetes; order Xylariales; family Xylariaceae; genus Entonaema; species Entonaema liquescens. The sequence goes on from CADCSX010000003.1 coordinate 817,554, forward strand.
CATGAGCTGTCAGACTTGCAGTAAGGGCCACTAACTAGCAAATCTACTAAGTCACCTAACTAAGGCAAGGAGATGGTTCGTGAGATTCTTGCGTCCCCCGAAAAAAAAAAAAAACCCCGCCTGTCAGCGCCGATTTCGATTTCAACGCTGCAGGGGTAACCGAAAAATGTGATGGTGTAGTCGTACAAAGCGTAATAATGCCTAGGAACCTGAGCGAAAGAGGCGGAATGGAAAATGTGCGCCTCTCTGCATACAGACTCCAGAGTAACCTAGGGACGTCATACCAGGTCTCCCAACAAAGTAAGCCGGCCAGCTTCGAAAGGCAAAGAAGGGAAACAGAAAAAAAAACCCTCTTTCGACCTAACACGCATACATAGGTAGGTAGGTATACTTGGTACACGAAAACTTGGTAAAAGACCCGTTCATATCTGCATTGCATCCCATCCCATCTAGATCCCTACCTTGTGTGGAGCGTAACCGAGCAAGAGCAGCAATAAGCCATCATTCGCCATCGTACGTTGGTCTTGCTGCTGCACATATCTCAAAGCTGTGCCGTGGACTACTGCAAAGCAGCATATAGATTGGTGCTGTCAGCATGCATGATAAGGCGGCAGTAAGGACGGATGTAGAAATGCTCTGCACGGCAGGTTAGCTCGAGGAGGGGCCAGTTGTCCGAACTGAGAAGAGGAGGAGGTTTGGGTTAGGTTAGTGTTAGATTAGGAACGCCAGGTGCGGGAAAGGTATGTGAGAACGTGCTTTTGTGCGTAGGGCTACCGTCACTAAGGTAGTGTAATTCGAAACGCAGTAGTGCTGAGAGCTACGAACGTGGCGTAGGTACACCAGTCAACGACGACTAGGCTGAAGATCAAGAGATTCACGATAAAAGTTACAATACGTATAGCATAAAGGTGCAGGCTTTGGTGATTATTATGGTATTCTCTATATACGATATTATTTCACCACCCAGATACCGGGTTAGCTTCAGGGAGTGTAATTTCGAAGCTTGTCGGCATCGAATTAGCCAATATGCGTGCATACACGCAAATTAATATACTAGATATAAACCCTCTCCCCCTGTGTGAGCCTCAACATAACTCCGCCTCCCATCATGCCAGCTCACATTATCTCGTCAAAGTCATCCATCATAAACAGCATGCCAAGCTCACAGGGGTATCGCTTGGGTTAAGGAGGGTATAGAACAAGGCCGCTAAACACTTCCACTTCCAGATGCCAACCATATCAAACCATAGCTTCATCCAAAAGGTGAGGGGAATTATTCGCCGCCTAGGTATTATATATAAAAAATCAAAAAGGGGTATCTGTAAAACACAATAGTACGAGTTCTCGTAATACCTTGTTTACAGAGCGAGGGCAGCAAGGCCAGCTGCAAGAAGAGCGCCGACGGGTCCAACCTTGCCGGCAGCCGCGGTGGGAATCACGACCGGGCCGGAGGATGTAGGCGGGATGGGGACGTTAGTGGGACCTTCAGGCGTGGTGATGGGGACCGTTCCGGAGATGTAAGTTGACGGTGTCGGGGTGTAAGTGATAACCGTAGAGCTCACGTTGGAATAGGGGTAAGAAGAGTGAGGAGCAGTTCCCGTAGGAACGAAAGTTGTTGTAGGGTACGAGGTTAAGGTAACTGGAGGAGGCTGAGAGTAGGTAACAGTGCAAGGGCAGTCTTTCAGAATGTTAGTCTCCATAGGCTTCAGTATCTAGTAAACCAATCTAGACTTACTGGTGATAGTAAGAGTGGTCTCTGTCGTAGCAGTGTATGTCACATTATGCCAGGCGAAGGTGGTGGGAGACTAGCCGACGGGTTAGAACGGTATCTAAAGGATAGCAGCCATAGCATGTAAAGATGTTATACATACCGGGCAGTAGGTAGTGTAGTCAGTTTCCACGACCGTTGTCCAAACTGCGGTCTCACCCCAAGCATTCGCAACAGCAAACAACCCAACGGCGGGTGCGAGAATCTGAGTTAGCTGCATTTTGATCGGTATATTGACCACGATGGTAAAGCGAGAGGACTGGTATTATTATTATTATTCGACGTAAATCACCAAACGATTGAGTTTTACGAAACGACTGTAATGTCAGTTAAGACTCGACAAGTAGCGATTGAGATCTTGAGTGATATAAGATGTTGAAGAGGCAAGTATGTTGGAAATACATGCAGGACAGCCACCTATTTATTTTCTCTCGGACCTAGGAGGGTTGAGTCCTCTCATTGCAACCTTATGGTGGGCAATGGCAAGCAGCCCGATCCGGCCGGTCCAGCCCGCAATCGCAGGCTAACAAGCTTGAAGGCTGGGAGCTCTCTGAATGATGCCATGCATATCAATGGCGGGCAGTTACCATATCGACAGACGCTTGTCCGGGGTTAACAAGCCACAAAGGCAGCCAACCATACGACCGATACACCTCTACACTCGTAGTCGTCGTACGGTCGGATATGAGATGCGACAATTCCGTCATCTTAATAAATAGAGTCACTCATTCCGGTCACGATTCTTCCTAAATTGCCTTGTCCGTCTCGTAATGACTCGTCGCGAAGTCAGAAGAAAAGCTATTTTCGACGCTGGACCGTAGCCTGAGGATACTTAGCTCCAAAGCTAGGCCATCTAGACGTCCAGCCTAACCATTACGGAGCGGTGGTAAGGTACGTTGCATCCAAGCTATGTCCCATCCGGTGACAGCAGACCAGAATCGGAGCTCTAGTGTACAATAGAGTGACCGTTTCCTCTGGTGTGATACGAGGTAACAGTCTCAGTAAATTGTTACTCGTGAGATGTACGGACATGTCAGCATATCTCTCGAACAAATAGCTCTTTGGGATCGTGCGATAGATAAGGTAACAAGATAATCAGGCGGGGTTGGTGATGGCTAAACCGCTAATATGATAGGTGTTCGAAGAGCCTCCCCTGCCATTCTGGTCGATCAACAGAGGCTGACCTGAGCTGATTGGATACGTCATATATTTCGACTTTCGCTTTTTGGTAAGTGGGCTGGCAGGGCTGGTGCAGAGACACGGTGGCGGTCATGAATCTATACCTCTTGTGGCCTATCGATGTAACGATTCTACCGAAAGGGCCGAGGAAAACCTCGTGTTGCTGAGCTACCAGTTACCAGTCACCAGTCTAAACCGAGTGCCAAAGCCCACCAGAATATATATCTTTTTTTCTCTCCTCTCTTCTCTCACCCACCCAAAGATGAGAATTAAGACCTTGATGCAATCAAAGGCTTCAAATTTGAAGACAAAGCTATAAATTCTTTATAATAGTAAGCAATTGGGAAGAGTAATTATTAAAGGTGAGTAGAGTACCCAGGTAGGATTCGAAGTCTGGGTGTAGTTGAAGGATTGTATTGAATGATGTTGAGCCTATCCGAAAATCATGATTGAATGAAATTGTGGGATGATTGAGATTTCATAGGTTGAATTGAGTTATGGTAGAGAGATAAAGGTAAGTATCACTGCATGATAAGGACAAGAATGGATTCGATAGCAGGTGCATACATGGAAGGAGTGATACCGTGGTTCAGATCAGATAGTAGACGGAGATTCCAGTCCGGTCAAAGCTTCCAAAAATAACTGTAATAAGGTTTAACTATTCAACGCAATAGCCGTAATTACAGAGGCTTATTAATATAATTGTGCCAAAATCGAAAAAATAAATAAGACTATATTTAATATAATTAAGCGTGCCACAAATGCGGGAAAATTATATATTTAAAAATTAATGGTAAATATTTAAGTTTTATACAAATTAAAAAAATAAGATTTTATAAAATATTTAATAATTAAAATATATTTTTATTATAAATTTATATTATTTAAAAACGGTATATTAAATAATATATATATTAATAATATAAGTTATTACGTATAATATTATAAAATAAAATATTTTTAATTTATACAAACTTAATTTATTATAATTATTGAATATTGTATTTTAATTTTGCTTTATTTTCGTATAATAAAATTACTTATTTAAAACATTACGAAAAAATGTACGGTAATTATTTTAAATTACTATAGATTTTTAATAATGACGTTTCTACTAAATTTATTTAATATCTAACTTCATTAACTTATTTATATATTTATTTATATTTATATAAAAAAAAAAAAACATTTACTAAAATTAATCTAAATTAATTAAATATTCTTAAAAACTTAGTTCGGGAAAAAGACGTAAGTGCAACGTTAAGAAAATAACTTCTAAATTAAAGATTAAAAATTAATAATTATTACCCTCGTTTAATTTATTATTTTATATATTATATTTAATAATATAATCCTAAAATTTATACTTAATATAATAATTACTAAAATAACTATATAATTTAATATAAACCGAAAAAAACCTATTATAACTATTTGGATATTATACGAACTACCGTTAATAAGTTTCGTACGGTATTAAAATAACAACGTTACAATTTGTAATAAAAAAAGTATTAATATAACTTAATTTTTATATTAACACTTACTTAACTTTAATAGATTTTTATACGATGATTACAAAGCGGTTAAATAAAGTTACCATAATATATTAAATTACGTTATGGTAATACGGAGCTAATTTTTATCTTTCGATAAAGAAGAATATAAAAAGGTTTATATTTTACCAAACGGTTAATTAAGTAAAATTAAATTACCTATCCTTATTTAATATTTTTTATTATAATATTAATTATTGTATAAAAGATAAATAAAAATATATTATATTTGTAACTACCCGAAAAGCCGAGTAACAAAAGTTTAATTAAAGTAAAAACCATTTTTATTAAATATCTTATTAACAATTATTTAAATATATATAATAAAAAATAAATATTTGTACGAAGATATTAATATAATAATAATAATGATAATAGTAATAATGGTATTATTATTATTGTTATTATTAAAAAAAGAAAAAAAAAAAAATAAAAATTTTAAATGTAAAAATTTTTTTAAATAAAAGGAAATATTTTATACAAAAAATAATTATTTAATATATTTGGAAATTTTTATTATACAATTTTAATGTACTTTTTTTATACGTTTATTATTATTAATTATATTAATATATTTTTTTGCATTTTTATTTTATATGATAATATATTTATATAATAAATTATATAAAATTTAAAACTTTTATAACTTTTTTTATAAATTATTTACTCATATTAATAAAAAAAATTAATATTAAAAAAATCATTTATTATTTATTATATTATCGTTAACGCCATTTATTATTTATTACTTATTTATATACGAGATTTATCCATAACATTTACTTTACTTAAATTATACGAAAATAAAGAAAAAAAAAAAAAAAAAAAAAATATTAATTTATAAACTTTTCCTTTTCCTTTTTTTTTTTTATTTTTTTTCTTTACTTTTATACGATCTTTATATTTAACGTTTTAATAAAATAACTAAATTATATTCTACTTCAAAAATATATAATACTTCATATATTAATATAATAAAAATTAATATTAAATTTTATTAATTTTACGGTAAATTTTTTTTTTATATAATTTATTTTTAAATTGTAACATTAAAAAACAATATTATTATTATTAATAATAATAAAAATTCTTTTAAAAAACTTATTAAGAAAATCCATAACTTTAAATCGTACAAAAATTCCAATAATTATATATTGGTTAATTAAAATACCTTTATTTACCAACATCTTATTCCTTATCTTTTTATCCTAAAAAACAAATATATTCTTGTCTTTATAACATAAATATTTGCTTCGTTTAAAGTAATAAAACAGTTAATTATTAATTTTTTTTTACATACAATTTGGTATTTTAATATTATATAAAATAAATTTAATAAAAAAGACTTATTTTTTAATAATTTATGATATTATTTTAATATTAATATATATTTTATAAAATGGATTTTAAACAAAAATAAAAATCTTTCGTTTTTTATATTTATTTTAAATTTATTAAAATTTTTATATAATTATAATATTACTATATAAATAATTAAAATTACCAGAATTAAAAATTAATAAGAAAGATTTATTAATTAAAACTTTAAATATAAAAAAAATTTAAATATAAAATATATTATTATATTTTATAAAATGCTTACAAATAAAGTTTTTATTAATATAAATCTTAAAACACAATAAATATAAAATATTTATATAATATAAAAAAATTTTATTATAAAGAAATTATAAAATAGTAAAAAATATCGAAAAATATATATTATATATTATATTATCTAAATAATTCTTAAATATATAGATAAATTTAAATTTTTTAATAATTATATAAAATTAGAAAATAATAATAAAAACGGAAATTTTATCTTTATTAAAAAAAAAAAGTTTTATTTTATTATTAAATAAAAAATAAAAAATAAAAACCTTTTTATATGAATTTATAATAAAAAATATAAGGTATTAACTTTTATATTAAATAGTTTTGGTTATATTGGTAACTTTTTTTAAATAAATTACAAAATCCCAAAATTATTTATTTTTTTTAAAAGTAAATATGGTATATAGTTTTATACGTTATAACCATAATTGTTAATCTTGAAACGTATTAAATTTATTTATTATTAAATAATATTAATATTTTTATTGTAATTATAAGAATAATTATATAAATTATTATTACTAAGGTTATTATAATTATTAATTTTTCGTTTAATTTATTATATAAATTTATTAAATGAAAATGTTAAAAAAAATTTAAGAATATTATTAATTTTTAAGTTTGTGGAAGATTATTTAAGTTTTAATATTAGAGATTTTATTAATAATAAATACAAGGATATTTATGAATTTATTTTTAAATCTGTTCCTAAACATTTAACCTTTATATAAATATTTTTTTATATAAATAAAATTATCTTAATTTATTAGTTTAAGAAATAATATAATTATATAATTAAATATTAAATTGGTTTTTTAATATTATAGAATAGTTATTTAATATTTAAGGTTTTATATAATAAAGGATAATACATTTTAAATAATTAATATTAAATTTTATTATAATTTATTATTATGATTATTATTATATAATTTATAATTTGTTGTTATGATTATCGCTATTGTTATTATTATTCGATTTTGGATTTATATAACATTAATCTTTAAGATTTAAATGATTTTTATCGTTTTTATTTTCTATTATATTTATATTTAATATATTTTTAAAAAATATTATTTTTTTATAAACTTCTTCTCATCATATATTTATTTATCGTATAATTTATTAAATTTTATTTTTTAATGGAAAATTTTAAATATATTTTAACTTTTTTTTTAACCTAATAAAGTTATTTTAAAAGGGAAATTTTATAACATATAATTTAAACAAGTTTCCGTTATTAAATTATATTTAAAATTTTATATAAAACTTATTATATATTTTAATAAAAAGTTAAATATAATTATCTTTTTTTATACAATTTAAATTAATAATTTTAAAATAATTTTCATATTATATTAAAGTTTTTTTAAAAAAATATTAATTAATATTATTATCTTTAATAGCAATTTTAATCTTAACTAAAAAACTAATATTAATATTAATTTTCTATTACAAAATAAAATCAAAATTAAACAAAAAAAAGTTTTTTTAAAGTCGACTTTATACAACGTTTTTTTAATTTTATTAAAGATAAATATAATGCTTATTTTATTTAATAACAAAAATATTAACTTCTTTTCGTACAACCGGTATATATATAACTAAAAAAACAATTTCAAAAACAAAATTATTACAAATTTAAAACTTATAATTTTTTAATCGTTTAAATAAAACTTATTAAATTTTAATATTAATATTTATACGTTAATTTTCGTACAAATATATTTATTTTTTAACATATTAAATATAATATTTTAAACTATCTTTACTAAAATTCTATTTAAATATTATTTATATTTCGTCCATAATAAAAATAATTATTAAATTCTACTATAAATCTGTTTTTATTAAAATATTTATTTTATAAAAAAGTTTAATAAACGCTAAATAATAATAATAATTTTTTTCTTTTATCGGCATAAATTATACAAAACATATAACTTAATTTTCGTACAATATATAAATATTATTTTAAAATATTAATAATAATATTTTTAAACTAAAAAATTTAATATTAAATAACAAATTTTAAATACTTATTTATAATATTATAAATATAAAATTCCTAACGTTTTAATTTATTATAATTATTAACATTTTAAATTTAATTAAAATCGTATATAATAAATTTTTTTTTTTATTTTCAAAAATGTTACATACAACAATAAATTATATTAAGGAAAAACTTTTTATATATTTTATATAAAATATTTTTATTTTAAATTAAAAAAAGAAAAAAAAATCATTATATTCGTACAAACCGTAAGAAATAATTACTATTTTTATTTTTAACGCAATTATATATATATTATTGTCCAAATTTATTTAATTGTTTAAATTTAAAAAATTCTTTTATTAAAATAATTTTTATATCGTCAATTCTTTATTATTTTTTAATTATAATTTTCGTACAACATTTTAAATCAAAATTTTATCAAACTTATTAAAATTACCTTTAAATAATATTATATCCTTTATTATTTAATTAATTACATATATTCTAATCTAATAAATTAAATTAAAAAAATAATAATAAAATATTTTTTTTTAAATCTTTAAATATAAATTTATTATTTTGTACGCAATATTATCTTTATAATCCCCAGGATTTTATTATACAATTTAATATTCTATATAATAATTTCCATTAATACTTTTGTTTAAATTCTACCAAAATTTAATCAATAATAAATTTTTCGTAAAACCAAACAATAATATCACGCTAATACAATTAAAAATCAATAAATTTTCGTCCCATTATATCAAAATATCGTACAAAATAAAAAAAAAACGTAAATAATATTAAAATATAAAAAAATATATAATATATATTAATATATCTAATATACCCCTCATTTATACTTATCCATATTAAACTATTTATATAAATACATAAATATTAAAATACTATCCGAAAAATATTATAGCTAATACGTAACTATACTATTATTGCCTTTTTTAAAAAAATTTATTTCTTTTTTTTTATTTTAGCACAGTTATACTAATAAGCCTCCGTAATAGTTATCATAGATAGGTAAAGATAGGAATTATGATAGGTAAGCGCATTCAACGGGGATTAAAAACATTTGGAACATTGGAATTTCCCAATTGTTTCTCTTAAACCAGAAACTTCAACAAGCGAACTTATTACAATCACTATCCGAAATATCTCAACAACATACCTTGTGCTTCCTCGGTTGAAATGGAATACTTGGCCCAATATTCCGTCATTTGGAACATTGAGCCTGAGTACAACCATATGGTAATACGACAAACATGTGTGATGCTGCGAATTACCTTTGGATCCGCCTAATTGTCCTGGCTCCCGAAAGAAATCCGTTAGGTCTGACAGAAATATCACCGGTTTCTTCGTCACGACTTCCTCGAACTACCCAACTAATGATTAAGGTAATGGATAGAGAAACTCCCAGCGATGTCGGTTAGCCCCGGAGGGGGGTGGTACACACTAAGAACCAAGAAGTCAGATACAGTTTATCCAACCGTCAGCTCCTTATGAAGACCAGGCTGCGATATTCGGAGTGCCGGCGACGAAGAGTGAGCTTTGGGACTTCTATTCAGGCCACCAATACAATGACAGCTAGAATAAGAGTAGGAGGCTTTCTCCGTCGAGTCAATAGTGAAAGAGGTATTTTGTTCTCCCAACCGGACCACAACCCATCCGAGATCACCAATAGCACGTCACCACCGATATTTCCGTTACATCGTGGTTCCTAAAAAATTTGATGGGCTCGGCTTCGACTTGCAGTTCTCCGCCGATGCCTATTGGACATTAAGCAAGCGAATACGCCAAGCAACGGCCCGGAAAATTTTCAACTCTTAGCTTTCCCCTGATAGGTCGTATGTACCTTGCATGATGGCATATTACTTCTGCTGACTGCTATAACAACCCTCACCGGCTTCGAATAGTACGCCCAATATCTCGGTGTGCCGGATGTCTCTGAGGGATGTACCTGCAGACTGGCTTTGCTCCAATGAATTGACTAGCACCATGTGATTTGGCTGCAGGAGGAGATCAGCCTTAGCGTTGAAGCCTAGTAGAGGGTTTCCTTTCGATGCCACTTTCCCCTCGCTCTCTGGAGAGACTTGCTTTATTTGATGGCTAAAATTCACGTACAACTGTTCTGGTGAATCATCACACTAAAGTCACCCAGTCGAGGGCGAGAACGTTATGCGATTTCAGGGCCGCTTGGAATTCCACATGCCACTCGCAGCGACGTAAGTAGAGCATATTGCCTTTCTTTCTCCAAGAGTCGGATTTAGCCAAGGATCTCGAACCGATGCGTTAGCTCACAGCACACAGCAACTGACAACCAGGATGTCGTGGACAGACGTGAGGGGCCTCACCTTGGCCGAAAAACTAGTGATCTGTACGTAAGGAAAAGTGAAGAGATTTAAGCCTTGATCAAAGCCTTCCGGTATATGAATGACCGAGTACTGCCCGGTTGCCTTGGCTGTGGTTGGCTGTCGAGTTATAGCTTCCTCGGCTACCAAACAAACATGCCGTCCACTTCGGTTTAGCAAGCTATCCGCAAGCCTTTGTGGATCGTGATGCATGCGTGGCAAAAGCAAATCAGGATGTTATCCTGTCTCTTGGATCCCCGTCCCGTGGTTGATGGTGTGAAGGCGCGGGCCCTAGCGCTCAACGGTCCGGAGTTGCGGGTACCCAACTCGGTGACTAAATCTCTAGGCGTTGGTATCGGTCGATTCCGGCTCAACACCCGGGTGCCTTAGTGGCTACATAGCTATGTCAACATTGGCCATACTTTTTGTTGATCCACTCGACCGTGAATAGCTCGAGGTCGAAGACTTCGAAAGTCAAGTCTTATTACTCATATCTATTAGAACCACGGCCTGGTGGCGCCAAAGACCACGCAAAGTTCTTCCAAGGTTTCCACAACTTTTCTGCCACCACGCCTACCCAGCGAAAGACTAGAACATCTACCTTGTTCTCCCTCGCGAAGCATAGTCGTGCCTAGTGCTCTCGACTGAGAAATTTGCTCGGGCACCAGTGCTATAGCGCCTCATTGAGCACATGCAGCTGCAGCCCGTTCAATAATCCATCACACGCGCGTCAGTACGTTGCGTTGGCAACGGGGAAGCAAAGAAGAAAATTTTATAAGCTTTAATCACAAGTCTAACTAGTTCAAAAATCTTCAACTACCGGTCTGCTTACCCCATTGTGCTCACTCACTGGAACTATATTCCCGCTTGAAGTTCCATCTCGGGCGCAAGGAATGCGCTTATTGCATCCAATATGACTTTCTTCGCGATATCCTACAGGGTTATTGTCATGTCAGCAGTCTATTAGCGATGTGAACAATTCATCTAAATACCTGCTAACTGGTACCACGTATTGATTACTCTCGGCAGGGCGACTGAGGAGAGAATCGCATCCGAAGCACAAAGCCCAATGACTGCGACGGTCTATCGGGCTACATCGTTGAAGACCTAGATGCGGTGATAGAATATACCTCTTTCTCAATTTCGTCGGGCGAGACTGTATCCTCTCACGGCCTGCCACATCAGTGCTAATGCCACATGGGATATGTCAGGTACCAGGAACAAGATCTTAAAGCTGACCAATCGGGTTCTAGAACCAGATCGAGTCCAGCCAGCTGCTAATGCAGGGCAGAAATCCTTTGCTTGTTTTCTTTGTGTGCCACCCCCTTCTAGTCCTTTGTAAATTTTCATCTTATCCTGGCAGATAGCCCACCCGAATCTCTCGGATTGGTGGAAGCACGAATTTTTGCCTGTGAAGCCTGGGTCGCCATCCTCGCCGAATTCATTAAGCTCACACCCCATCGTTATCTGTCAGCCCTAAAATAGCATTGCCAAGGTTTCCGTCAGATGCCGTCCGCCAGGCTCCGCAACTTTCGAGGGTGGGCATTTTGATGGGGTGCCGCTGACCACTAATGCCTTCTAGAATGGCTCAGTGGACCATCATCCGGATCAAGAGTCGATGCATACACTTTAGCATTTCATATTCACCGCCGCTAGGCTGATGCTAGGCTCAAATATCTGGGTTTAGCAATGTTTGTCCCGGCTACAAGGAACCATTAGTGAGAAGTTTTCCATCTAAGCTGCTGGGCCGGCTGCACTGAGGATGCAACCCTGATTCAGGAACATGTCATCCTTCTCGACCTCTGCAGCTACCTCCTCGGGCTGCTGTGGCTGCGCTGTCTGATACATTCACGGCACCAGGGGGATTGGATGGATCCTGGATCATAGAATCGGTCCAGGACCCCCCGCCGCATACTAACGCAGTACTCGCTCTAGTCTCTAGACGTGCTTGACATTCCTTGTACATCGATACATTAGATTCCTCGATTGGCTGGGCTAGAACAATGATGGTAGAACCACGAGCCGACCTCGCGTGGTCTTTGTCTCTCCAGATTTTATATAAGACGTTGTGCCATCCCGCACACTTAGTCTGTCTATCACTTCTATAACGCCAACAATCTTCTGATTCTATACATTCTCTTTCAGCTCTTGGTAGCTATTATTCCTTCTTTTCAAAGCTTATTCGTGATACATTCATTTAAACACGAAGCTCTACAACCCTTAGCTACAACTTACATTCCCTATAAAACTGAATCCGAAGCCACAGTGCAATAAGCCAACAGAAATAGATATTTTTACTATCTTCATAAACATATAACAAACAAAATGGGTCTATTCACCAAGATCGCCGCCGTCGTTGCCGCCTCGGCTACTCTGGTCAGCGCCAACTCGTTCACCTTCATCAACCAGGACGGCACTACCCGCCACATCAACTTCACCCCTCTGCAGGACAGCCAGGTATCGCTCCTATCACGATCGGAGGAAACAGCCAAGCTAGGGTCGACTTCCCCCAGGGATGGATCGGTAACGCTTACGCCTTCGCCGACGGTGCCCCTGATATCCCAGGCATGCTCGCTGAGGTTGCTTTCAACGGCTGGAACGGCTTGACATACTTTGACGTCTCGGCCATCGTGAACCCTGGCGATGTTAACAATGTTAAGCTGATGTACCCTGCCAGCCAAATGCAGGCGGCGGAGAAGGTTTCCGTGTCGGGATGTGACGTGTTCCCTTGCGGCAACGCTTACTACCTCCCCGACGACATCCAGACCGTCACGACCCCGGAAGTAGACCTCATCGTCACCCTCGGCGGTGGTGCCCCTGCCCGCCGTGATGTTGAGACCATGGTTGTCCCCCGCAGCTACGTTCTCGGCAAGCTTTCCGCATAAGCGGGATGTTATCCTGCCTTGAAGGCGTAGTGCGCTGGGCGCTCGGAAACGATGAAACGACGAATTCACTTCAGCTGGCATTACCCATCCTTTACAACCGCCAAACCGCCGCGAGCCTTAGGTGCTTTGCGCGACATTCACGACCTCGAGGGATCGTGCTGGTAGAATATTACTTCCCCGGCGGAGTAAAGAAGATGGCATGCTGGTCAGGTTCCCTTCCTGGAAAGAAAAAAGAAACTAAACAAAAGCAACCCGATACTTATCGCCCTTCTCCACATTCGTTGTCTTATATCTTGCGGGTTTTTTTATTTACATGTATATACTTGAGGGTCGCACTTCTTGATTTGCTTTGGAAGGGACAATTATACCCCTTTTGGTTATGCTATAGCGAGATACCAGATAGATGGAACGAATAGACGAGCCTACGGTGACTTCAAACAAAAAGAAATTGTCCATTGTCCACGTAAATTGTTACTTTGTTATTTCTCTTGTCTTATGCTGAGGTCTAGACTCTCGAGTCCTTTACATAGTAGTAGTATCAAAGACGCGGGTACCTTGACACATGTACCTTGACACATGGCTTGAATTTAGTAATTATTGCCGACCCTTTGTTTCTTTCACTTTCTTTTTCTAGGGTCATCTCACGCAACCCATCTACACAGAGGGGGGTATTGAGAGTACAAGGCGATTAACCATACGATAGTGGGAAATGTTCGATCACTACAGGATCGCGTGGCGCCCATTAACAGAATTACACGGCGCAGCGGTCGAAATGCACCCCAACTAACGCGGACTCTAGACTTGGCCACGAAACAAAACTAGAAACAAAACGAAACAATAAACGCCAAGACTAATAGAAAGATGGAAATTACACATCGTACTACCAAGACATGAGGGAAAAAGGTTACCAACGCATTTTGAGATTGCAACTGCTGTATTCGTGCCATATCATCATTTCTCCAAGAGAATTATATTTAACTTTTAACTTTTTTAACTTTGCGACGGGACCAGGGATAAGTTCTATTTTTCGCGACATTAAAATTGATATACACTTAGACCTACCGGGTTGGGGAAGGCGTACCGTAGACACCGCAAAGTCGGGTCGATCCCTTTTTCCCCAGAGCTTAAATTAGACTTGTCAACTTCCCGATAAGCGTTCCCCGTCGTAGCGTCTGGGCGACGTTTCAGCGATAAAGTGTAAGAGTGGCCGAAAAACGCACGATGTTGTCTTCTTCTTTTGCGTAGGACAGGGTGACCCCCCTCGTGGCTGGCTCTCCGGGGGTCTGGGGTTCGGCCTTGGGAGTCGGGGACCTTGCGCCACGGATGCGCTGGTGGAATGGAACCCGATACCTACATAGAAATAACCTGGAACCTTACCAACTTATCTTGAACCGTGGTATAGAGTGCATGGCGTACTTTATTGGCGACGGCTGTTGAATACTTATTCAAGTACACCAACACATACACTTACACCGACACCACCTTATAACCTTTTACCCGTGTTGTATGAGGTATGAGGTATGTTGTGTTTGTATACACAATTATATAAAACAAACATACCTAACTAGTATATTTAGTTAGTTAACTACTGTAACTACCTAGTTAACGTAATGATTATAGATGTTTGCATACGGCAGGCATACAACTATATCTCAAGCGTTTCGCCAAGATATATCACGGTTCAAATAAAGATTGCAGACAAACGACGACCCGGAACGAAGTCTTAACTAGACAAAATAAAACGTGCGCAAAGCCGCAACCGCCAAGCTTTTGTGATCTCCCTGACCTATCCCCGTTCGAGGCCCTCAATGCGACGGTGATCTGCTTCTTGTCTGTTATAACCGCACGCCCCTCCCTAGCATCTCATAGGTTAGGTAATTATTAGAAGTATTTCTAAGGTATGTAGGTAGGTAGGTATGCATTCGGAAGAGATACTGTGCATGTCATGTAAGACATTGACGGTTATGAAGAAACATACCTATACTACGTAAATATGTACCTATGCATATGTGTAAGTGAACATGATGTTGAACATGAAGTTGTGAATAGCGCTCTATGACTGATAGATAACGCTATGCTGATCTCTGCAAGATATGTCATCGAGTGACAGCGGCTCTTAGCCACTTTAGTTACCTCCCATCCAGCCATCTCACCTTGAGTAAGCTTGTGTACGAGCCGGGGACTGTGAGACGGGCGGGTAGAGCTGATGTAGCACACGCTGACATACACAAGCTTATTCGTTCTTCATCAGCGATTACCTATTCCATCTAGATCACTGCATCGAGGCTCTGAGTAATCCAGTAATAATACACAATATTCAAAACACTACGAGTCGAGCATGTCAAGATCTCCTCTTCTCTTCTCCAAGTGCCGAAGCGGATAGCAACATACGCACACTCCGGAGTGAAACGAGAAAGCCTGCACTCCACGTTTTTCTCTGCTCACCGCCCGAGGCATTGCTTACCGTCGCACAAGGAATCGATATTTCCATGTACGTCTTCGGGGCTTGATATTCGGTGCCGGAAAACCACCTACATCTAAGTAATGCGTCTTTTCCAAATGTTTTCCTCGCATGGCACCGAAGCCGAACTACTTGACTCGAGGCTCTTGATTTCCACCATACATACATACATACCTATACTTGTGCTTTCTCGGAACCCAGCATCTGTCCACCGGTAGTAGTTCCTGTCGCAAGCCGGGCGCGAGCATGAGCGCGGGGTTTTCTGCAAGGGCCAACATCGATAAAGGCACAAGTGGTAGGCCATTGACGCGGGCTGCTCAGTGCGCGACCTGCTTATGGCCGAATGGGGGGACTCGACGTCAGCCGCTGTGTTACTACCAGAACGTCTTGCCATTATGACCTATCGTTTTTGAGCATTCATCAGTACTTACCTACCCATACATACCACGTACCTTATATACAGGAAATCAGAAATCCAAGAAGTGCCCTATATTGCGATCTGTTTACGCCGTGACACGTAATATCTTTCAATTATTACTCTCTACACCCGGGAGTTTTTCACCTTTGTGTCTCCCGAGCCTAACTAAAAGTTGCTATAACTTATAAGTAGCACGAAAACGGTCTCTGCAGCGCACGAGTACACAGACGCAAGCACAGGCACAAGCGGCATGTGGAGAAAACGGGAAAGTGAGACCATGTCTTGCGGAAGAAGCACGTGGGCGAGAAACGGGACGACGCAGATAGCGTGTTGGGAAAACGGTCCGAGTCGGACGGGTGAGGTACGAATAAGATATCGATATCGGACTCGACATGATGCCTTTTCCCCAGGCCGCATAGAATATTGCGTAATACAGGCAGCCACAGAATGACCCGTAGATATCTGCATGTTAAGTGCGTTAAGTGGGAGTGAGCAAATCGGGATGGCTATTATAGATTTAGAAGGCTTTGCAATATATCTAAAATGTTTCCTACTTGTAAGAAGTCGTTAAGGAGAACATTATATAAATTAATAATAACGTAGTAAGTTAAGCCTCGTATAGGAGAATATACGGTGCTTAGAAATATATACGTAGGACCTGGAATTACACACTCAGACGAGACTATCTCTCCCATGGGCGTTTCGTCCTGGACGTGGAGCCCGGAATTCATACCATAATGACTAAAGTTCGCACATATTCATCTTTCCTATATAAAAACACCCACTTCGCCTCGATACTACACGTAATCCCTTCTTTACTGCAAAAACGATGAAAACGCCTGCCTTCATGCTAAGAACGGACCAATGTACAAACAAAAACGTGACATATAGAACCTGGACCAAAAAACTACTACCTGCTCTCTGTAGCCTTTTCCGTAGCTCCGCCTGCATCTTCTGCGTTGCCGCTCTTTTCTTCCAAGTTATTGCCATCTGGCTTGGGCGAGTCAGGCTTGTTATCTGGTGCGGCCGGCTCTGACTGTTTCTCCGGCTTTTTCGTTTTGATGATGTCAAGTAGATTATCTCCCGTATCTCCGAAGCCGTCTATTTTGCTTAGCCGGCTGATGAGATATTCGATATCGGATTCCATCCTATAATGATTAGTTAGCTAACAGGATAATAAGAGATATTTGTATTCTGGCTTACCGTTTGACGCCTGTCTCAGTTTTAGGCTCTAATCCCTGTAGCGCTTTGCCCACATGGCTTTTATAGCTGTCGAATACAGGCGTCATGATAAGTCTTACGGTGCCCTCAGGTAAATGTTTCGTGAGCACTCTATGAAGCGTGACCGTTTCCTTAACCAGTGTTTCCATATATAAATTCACGGTCGACTCGGACTTCTGGTCCCAATCGAGCGCCTTTATGCTCTTCGCATGCGCTGAGGCACGGGCGCCCATGATCTCCACTAACTTGTCATAGATGCTATTCTGATGTTCCTGGAATAGACGCTTAACCTTGTCGAACTCACCCATAAGGTTAGCGACATTAGCGTTGTTGACATTGGGGCCTGAACCCGCGTGTCGACGAACGAATTCGCGGACATGGGGTATGAGCGTAGAGATAAATGCCAAAGCTTGTGACGCGAGGGCTAAATGTCTCGTTGTGATGTTTTTCAGACCAGCTGAGCGAGTGGCGCCTGCACCTAGGATAAGCTGTGTACATCGGGAATTAAAGAGCTGCAAGTACGCGATTAGAGAGTTGGATACGTCAGATGCCATGGATGGGATCCCGGATATAAGATGTAAGAAGTGAGACATCCCTTCTAAGCATAATATTGCTGAATTGGGAAGTATAAACGTCTCGCCATCTACTATTGCACTCCTTGTCCTCTCCTTCGTTGCGCCATTGGACTCGGCCCTTGGTCGTCCGTTGGAGGTCTGTCTATTATCCGCTTCGGAAAATGGTATCCAGATCTTACTTCCTTCTGACCAAGCATCGCTGTCCTTCGTACTACTGTCTAGTATACGTTTGAGTAAGATGTTGTTTTCTTCAGTGAAATCTTTAGCGCTCCACTGATCAGATTCCATACCCTGGGCTAGTTTTTGCTTTTCCGCGTCGCCATGTGCTTGGATGAAATCTTTGATTTGGGAGTTGACAATATTCTTCAGGGAAGTTCCGCTTCGCCCAGAAATTGCTTCACACTCATTTGCAAAGTAAAGGTTGAGCGTAAAGTACCGCAGGAACCATATTAAGGGAGGTGGGTGCTCTGTTCAGACCTAACGCGAAGTACCTTTACAATCTTTTCCTGCGAAATATCAACCGCCTGGCCGTAAAGATTCGCCAAGTCCATAGTGAGATGGATGTCCTCCTGTAAATCGCGGTTTGCACTATTAAGAGGTGGTGACTTAAGAGGAGGAGGCGATTTCAGACCGGCGTCAAGATCAAGAGGTTCCTGACCCAAGGAACTTGCAACGTCAAATAATACTTTAACCTGGGTACTCAGCCTCCGTAGCGTCTCTGTGACACTGATGTACATCTTGACGAATAGGGCTTCGGCGTCTTGCTCGTCAAGTGCTCGAAGATTTCGTGCAAGGATAGATGACTTTTCCTGCTGGGTCATGCGTTTCGAGCTTAACGTAGACGCAGACATTACAGATTCGTTATCATCATCGTTGGAAGTGGGAAGCGGCCGTTTGATAAGCTGCCGGATTTCCCGTAGAACAACCTCTCGATACGATGCTATGGCAATTGTAACATGCTTTGAGCGATGTAATCCATCTAATATTGGCATTAGTTGGGAGCGGAGACCTCTAGTTGCGGCCAAGTAAGCCGGTTGGGCTGTCGGTTCTCTGCTGAGGGCACCGCGAGATCGCATAGCCGAACTGCTCCATCTCAGCAAAACATCCTGGTGCGATACAGTATCAACATGTTGCTTCAAATCGTCCAATAATATATCAATGAACTTGGTCTCGAGCGCTTTACCGATGCGGAAACGTAGAGTAGATATGTCGCTATTCACACCCTGAAGGGCAACAGCATCTCTGAGATCACACAACTGGTAATAGTGATTTTCGACATTTCCGGGACGTGGTATCCGTTCACCAGCAATTAATTTCTCAAGATAATCGATACTTTCCAATGCCTGTTGGATCTCCCCTGAGTCTACCAAAGCCTCACATGCTGCGACTGACTCAACGATCTCTTTTAATTGCTTCACAGCGTCATTTAATTGTTGTAGATTCTCTCGTCGTCGTTGCTTTTGGACAATTTCCAGCCCACTCGTCGCAATTTCTTGATCTAGATTTTCGAGCTCTTGCCGTAGCGTCTTTATCCTTTCCACAGATTCAGCTGCTTCGGAGTGCAGCTCTCTTAGAGATCCTAAAGCCGTAAAGAATGTGGTAGACGCCGTTGATATAGATGAAATAAGGTGCATTTCAATAGTATCCATATACCACGATAGTTTCTCTTGTAATATCGCGTTCGTGGCAAGGGTTTTACGGGGGGCCGGCACATCCCCATTGGGAGCGTTCTTCTCTCCTGTAGAACCAGGAGGCGGTCGTACAACCTCAGACCGTTCGCTAACGACATCGAACGTGCGAGGATTCTCCAAATGGAAATCATCATCGAAGTAGACATTCGGGATGGTGGATAAGGGAGGCGGACCTTGCGCTGCCGCTTTTCGACTGAAGCTGGAACTAGACCTTCTACGCATCGGACGTACAGCAGGTGAATCTATAGGTGATATTGACCTAATCGAAGACCCCGACACTTTCCGTGAGCTGGAAGGGCGACTACCAGGTTTCAGTCGGCCATCGTCCGCGGCACCCGCAAACTCTTCGACCCTGCCACGCCCAAACACATGCTCACTGCCGTCGTCATCACTCTCCTTTACTCGCCTCAACTGTTCATATAGGGCTCCAACTTGGGTTAAGTAAGGTTTGAAGTCAGAAGGGTCGACGTGAGGTATGTTCGTCAAGGTGACAGGTGGAATGTCCCGGGCGGTGGGTGGCTTATGAGCACTGGAAGCAGGAGCGGCCGTATGAGGTATTAGACCCGTGCGAACTATCGGTGGTTGAAGTAGAGTAGAGATAGCATTTTGTCCTGTCTCGTGAACGGTTTGCGACCAACTACTCGAAGTATCGAGATGTCCCCCAATGGAACGAATAGAATGTATAGAGCTCGCGGTCGAACCTCGTCGTGCGGTATGATGTGAGGCAACAGAGCCTTGACGATGGAATGGGAACTCGCTTCGGGCGGTAGGTGATAAAGGTGGTAGGCTGTCGACAGACTTGCGAGCTTCTGAGTTGGAGAACATTGCGAGGGAAGCCGGAAGGCTTATTGACAAAGCTCGCTAAAGGCTACCGGGGAATCATATCTCTGCCGAAGCTACCTAAACGTCCAGTGTAAGACGCTGGTGAATATAACTTGCGACTCACCGGCGCAACTTGATCGATTTAAAGGGAGCTCAAAGCTCAGGAGTTTAGGACGGAGATTCGCAATTCTCGTTGGATATTAAGAAGGCGTAATGACGACGAATCGATTATAAGGTATCTTATAAGGTATCTACGTCTGTACGTTACAAGGTCAACTGGAGAAAGGTCGTTGATATGGGTAAGTTGACGTTGATGTCAATGTTGTATATGTGGTATCGCAAATAGTTGGGTCCTGAATCTTATTATGTCAAGGATAGGTTTATGCACTTCCAGGTTGTAGCCAGCTAAGGTAGTTCAAATGTACCGAATCATGTAAACTCCCATAACTTTTAATCTGACGGCGCTAGTAAGAAGGTTACATGCCGCTTCCCGACCGGTGGTTAATGCTGATAACTACATAATAGGCCTCCGAAAACAAGCCTAGCAACTGAGACATGTACATATTGAAGATATCTAATAACACGTGATATCGGTGGTCGGTCTCGAGCCAAGGAGAGGAACAACCTTTCAGGGGTTGGGCGATTGAGTTTTAAACGGGCTTAGCGTTATATGCAACCTCTCAACGCGCCCCTAGCAAAAAACGCGTCTCCATTTCGCGTGTCAATTAACGCGGGTTCCTAAATTAAATCTTTCAACTTTCAACCCCTCGGATCCATAGTCAAGATAAGTCGTCAGTGGTCCTATACTTCATGACACCAAGTTCAACCATCACGATACCCTGAATAAAACACTCAAGGACGTATATATCCGGTGTTAAAAATGGATCGCCAATCAGTTTACTCGGTTTCCGTCTTCCAGTCTAATTCTGGACCGAACGAAGATAGCCGGTTGCAAATACAGGAACAACTCGTAACATTCATACTCGAGTTTAGGCATGACAACATATTCGTCTACCGAGATCAATTAAGGGAAAATGCATTACTGAAGAAATACTATTGTGATATCAACATTACGGATTTAATCAAGTATAACGAAGAACTTGCTCACCGACTCGTGACGGAGCCTGCTGAGATTATACCTCTTGTATGTTCTACTCTACATCTGAAATGGTCGTTTAGACATACTAACAATTTACCATAGTTTGAAGGAGCTCTTAAGAAATGTACACACAGAATCATCTTCCCCCACGACCCGAAAGCTGTCATACCCGAACACCAACTACTTATCCACTCCACCGCAGAAGATGTCTCAATCCGGAATCTGGATTCTGAGACTATCGCAAGACTCGTTAGAGTACCTGGTATTGTCATCGGTGCCTCTGTTATGTCTTCTAAGGCCACAGAGTTACATATCCAATGTCGAAATTGTCTACATACGCAGATGATCCCCGTCTTAGGTGGATTTACTGGCGTAACACTCCCGCGCACATGTGGTCGTCAGAGACCTCCCAATGACCCCTCCGAAAAGTGTCCTCTCGACCCTTACTTTATTACCCACGAGAAGTCCAAGTTCGTCGATCAGCAGATTATTAAGCTCCAGGAAGCACCTGATCAGGTACCTGTGGGAGAACTCCCACGGCACGTTCTTATCTCCGCAGACCGATACCTAACAAACAGAGTCGTTCCGGGGTCAAGATGTACGATCATGGGTATTTTTTCTATTTACCAGAATAAGGGTTCTAGGAACTCGTCTACTGGAGGTGCCGTCGCTATAAGAACACCATATCTAAGAGCTGTGGGTATCCAAACAGATGTGGATGCCACGGCAAAGGGACACTCGATCTTCTCTGAGGAGGAAGAGCAGGAGTTTATGGAGCTTAGTCGGAGACCTGATCTCTATAATATTATGGCCGACTGCATTGCCCCGTCGATTTATGGCAACCGAGATATCAAGAAAGCTATATTGTGTTTGCTACTAGGAGGTTCCAAGAAGATTCTACCGGATGGCATGAAACTAAGAGGAGACATCAACGTGCTCCTTCTCGGTGATCCGGGTACGGCGAAGTCCCAACTGTTGAAGTTCGTCGAGAAAGCCGCTCCTATATCTATCTACACCTCCGGAAAGGGTTCCTCAGCTGCCGGTTTAACAGCTTCCGTACAGAGAGATCACTCTACACGAGAGTTTTACCTCGAAGGTGGTGCGATGGTGCTAGCAGATGGTGGCGTAGTATGCATCGACGAGTTCGACAAGATGCGAGACGAGGATCGTGTCGCAATTCACGAAGCTATGGAACAACAAACCATCTCGATCGCCAAGGCAGGTATAACAACAATTCTAAACGCGCGAACATCTGTTCTTGCGGCGGCCAACCCCATCTTCGGCCGTTACGATGATATGAAAACCCCGGGTGAGAACATCGACTTCCAGACCACCATTCTATCCCGTTTCGACATGATCTTCATCGTCAAGGATGAGCACACCAGGGACAAGGATGAGCGTATCGCAAAGCACGTCATGGGAATTCACATGGGCGGTCGTGGCCTCGAAGAGCAAGCGGAAGGCGAAGTACCCGTCGAGAAGATGAGGCGGTACATCAGCTACTGCAAGTCGTAAGTTTCTCTCCCCCCTTAACTATTTCTAACGAACAGGAGCTGATCCACCTCAGCCGCTGCGCGCCCCGTCTCTCCCCCGAAGCCGCCGAGAAGCTATCTTCGCACTTCGTCTCGATCCGAAAACAAGTCCACGCGTCCGAACTCGAAGCCAACGCGCGCTCTAGCATCCCCATCACAGTACGACAACTCGAAGCTATCGTACGTATCACGGAGGCTCTCGCAAAACTCACCCTCTCCCCCGTAGCTACCGAGCAGCACGTCGACGAAGCCATCCGACTATTCCTGTGTTCGACCATGGACGCCGTCACGCAAGGGACCATGAACCAGGGCGGTCGCGAACTGAACGAGGAAGTATCGCGCGTAGAGCAGGAGCTTCGCCGCCGCTTACCTATTGGGTGGAGCACGAGCTTGGCTACCCTGCGCCGGGAAATGGTGGAGGGCAAGGGGTTCAGCGAGCAGAGTCTGAACCGCGCGCTTATGCTACTGCAGAGGCGGGACACGATTATGTTCCGTAACCAGGGCGCGCAGGTTTATCGGAACGGTGCTTAAGTGGTATGGGTGAATGTTTGGCCTATGTGATTCATGATGGAAGCTGCTTCATTTGGCTCGGCGTTCAGGTTGTGTGCTCAATCAACAAATAGGGTATCGACACGACAGACATGGCTTAGGTACCTAATGATTACAGGATGCAATTTACATATGAGTATGCCCATGATAGTAATTATGAATGATGCAGATGTCGAATAAAGAAATTTACTTGCTACGTCTAATTCTAATAGTGAATTATAGATGCATCATACAAAGTACCAATAAGTCTTACATTCCGATTTACGGGATGACGGTAGCTACTATTGGATAATTGTATGGCGGATGTAGTATAAAGATATACCAACGGCGTTAGCAATATACTATCTACTTGAAATGCGAGAGATAGACAAAGTGTTACTCCATCATCCAGCTAATATGAAAGCCAACCAGCCATCAGAAAACAATAAGCGAAATCTTAACCCATTCTCGTCACCATCCAATATTCCAATATCGCAATCCTTATAAACGCTCTCAACTAAAGGCCTACACGTAAGCAATCGTATTATCCACCCTAACAGTACCAACGACTCCCAACGGCGCCTCTCCGCCCGAAACCGCAGGTCCGCGGGCGACGATCTCGCCGGTGTAGTTCTCGTCGGTGATTTTGTGGTTATCGGTGTCTCTGAATAGGACTTCGATAGCGCTCACAGGGGGTCCGAAGTGCACGCCACTGCCGTCACCTGAAACGCGGTAGTCGTGGAACTGGGTCTGGGAAACGGCGCCTGCGACGCGGGGGGCAGAAAGGGCGTAGATAACACGGGCGCCTGTGAACACACGCAAGTCTGATAGTGTCTGCTCTGAGAGTCGGGGAGCATCGGTACCGGCTGGGTCCGCGACGTATAGGAGGCGTAGCTTGCCGGGTTTAGGTGTTGGGGTATTGGGGGAGCCGATCTGGGGGTGTAGAGAGTCGTTGTACGAGGCGAGGAAGGAGGCTACTGGCATAGCACCATCTTGAATGAGGCTGCGTGTCTGTACCCAGTGTGAGGCACGTGTAAGAAGCGAGGCGCCGACTTTGTTCTTGGTCTCTTCGTGAGTCTGCTTAAGAGTCTGGGGGGTAGCGACGACAACGGTAGGCGCGACGCCAGTGGTGGCTAAGACTAAGTCGGACTGGATACCGGCAACAGAGTTGAAAGCCACAGAGGCGTTGGAATAGAGAGCTGCGAGGGTTAGGACTAGAGGGAAAGAGGCCGATAGAGAGGCCGCAGACAGGAAGAGATCGGCAGGCGAGAAGCGTTCCTTCTGAGGGATTGCCGTGAGCTGGGCGGAAACAGCAGACACAAGATTTCCTTGGGTGAATCGGACCATCTCCTCAAGGGTACCCGGCTTGGACTGCCAGAAGATAACGACATCCTGAATTTCCGCCTTGGGATCGGCCGGGGGTAGTTCGGTACCAGCCGTAACTGGGTTGTCGTTCAGAATATCTTGCCAAGTAGAGACATTAACGCTACCACCCATGCCCTTGGGGACCTCGTTCCAGTCGAGATGCTTGTTACCCTCATCAACCACCCAAATAAGCTGGCGAAGACCCGGGTAGCTTGAAACTGCGTTATCGAACGGGAAAGCACCTGGCGCGGTAACGACAGTATCCGCACCAGACCTCTGGAGCATCGAGATGACTGCATCTTCTGGCTGGTCAAACGGCAGTAAGATGGCAGTCAAGTTGTAAAAGCTGCAGGCGAACAAAGTGGCAATAAACTCGACAGAGTTAGGAAGATAGATAGCCACCTTCTTTCCGCCCTGAGAAGTAATATGCTTTCCAACCAAGTTAATCTGCCGCGTGATATCATCTGGATTAAGTTGTTAGTTATAATTCATCCAAAGTAAAGAGAATTGCCGTACTGAGATCATGTTCAATGACTTTTTCACTTCCTAGAACTGTCAAAATGCGTCCCTTTGCCTTGGCACTGCCTTCGTCGGATGGGCCGGATACAGCTCTACGCCAAACATCTCTCAGGTCTCCATCCCGTCCTTGGGCCCATTTGGAAGCACCCGGATCTTTGACATTTAAGCCTGTGTTAAGAGGTAGACCATGAGGTGCTGAATTTCCACGATAGACAGGTGACTCTCCTTCATTCCGGACTGGCGAGCTTGAGGCTTGGCGAGCGAGAAGCATAGGATGAATCTCAGGCTCAACTCGGTTCATAATAGAATATGTTAAGAGCAGCACTAAGGTCGTAACAATCAGAGTAGAATATCCATTCCATTGTGTTAACAAGGAACTCAGTCCCTCGTCGAACTGGGTTAAGAGGCTTCCAAAACTCATCTTGGCTAGAGTTGGGCGTTAACTTTTTTATATTGCTAATATCAAGTTACAATTTAGTATGATTCCCCTCAAAAGGATAAATGGGATCCCAACTAGGTCGTAGCCATCAAACGACGGAACGATCGGAGTCGTAAAAAGGAAATAGGAGGTAGACGTGGGGAAAATGGGAATCCTTTCTAGATGAATCTGTCCGTGTTCCTAGGCCCCGATGAGGTGAGATGCTTCGGTGGGGACTTGAGACTTGGGAACCCGGAGCTTGTCTGGGAACTTTGTTGTCAGCCCTGTGACGCAGCCACCTGGGCAGCTTCCGCGCCTAGTGTAAAAAGGTTACTAAGGCAGGTACCAATGTACTAGGTGGTCTGTGCACAAAGCTCCCTTGAATCTTAGCGCTAAATCTAGGATGCGATAGGCATGATGACTAAGGGATGTAACGGTAAGATTTGGGTTGTTTTCGCAGTTGTTTTCGCAACTGCCTTGACAACTGAATCACCTCTCAAAGAAAACAAAGTAGATTCATTCCATCAGACGAAGCTCGACGACGAGGGCTGCGCTCGCAGCGCCGATACCATTATACTAACCCTCAGGTACTAACTAAAATAATAGGTAACAGCAGCAAATAAATGTCATCCAATTGACTCAGCCCTTAATTCAACGGCTCTTTTTCTCCTTTCTTTTCTTAGTAGGACTCCAGTCTATCAGCAGTGTTTCAAAAACAGCAACCTACACGCGCATTCTCGACACAACGTCCAGTTAATCCTTTCTGTGTTCTCGGTTTCGAGACACGAGACAAACTACAACGACAATGTCTCTACCGATGGCGAAAACGATTGTTACCCCCAAGAAGTCAACTCCTGCTACGCCACCCGTCACAGACAGTCCAGGGACATGGCGACATCCGCGCCTAGAAGAGATTACCCGACGACAGGAGGCCACTACCTTCACCGACGGCAACATCAAACGCATCGCCGTTAATCTTGTCGTGTTCATAACCTTGATCCTCCTGCATTCCTTACTGGCGCGAGTATTGCCATCTAAGAGATCATTTCCTTACGCGTATGCTCCCATGCTCTCCATTTAACCAGTTCAGCAATACTAATTCAGGCAGTGTCTGGAACTATTCGCGATACGCATACTGGACGGCTCTTGCTATACCCATCTTCAACATCGGCACGAACCTCCTGCCTCTACTCAGACCCAAAGATGATCTATCCGATATCCCCTTAACCCCTGGCCAACGAAAACTGTTAGGTCTGCCACCGACGTCCGCACCTCCTACGCCGGGCTCCGCCTACAGCACACCGCCCCGCTACTCCCGAACTCCCTCGATCTCCGGGTCCGCGGGCAGCAAGCGTAGCTTCTCCAGCTCCCCTCGCAGCCCTGCCTCTAACTTCGGCAGTTCTAGCGGCGGAAACGGAAATGGAAACCTCGCCGGATTAGCATCTCCACAGAGCCCTTTGCTCCAGAAGGCCATGAATGGCGCGCGCCGCTCTTCGATAAGCTCACTGGGATCATCTAGCTTATTAGGCGCCAGCACAGGATTCTCTTCTTCATTCTACGGTGGAGTACCTGATAGCCCTAGCCCCAGCCCTGCAGCGGGGAAGAGGAGTACGGTTGGGTTGAGCAGCAAATGGATGTACGAGAGGGCGCAAAGCCGCAAGAATACATCAAGTAACCAATGGTTGTATAACTAGGCAAAGGAACAAGCAATGTAAAATACAATGCAAGATACCAGCCTTTGCTACGCTTACAAGTCGCGTGTGGGCGCAAAAATTAATTATAGATGCCAGTAAAGTTGAGGTCAATGCTGTGTGAGTTGTGTTCTAGCATACTAGAGTTTCATGGACGCGAGGTTTGTCGCGATGGAATAAGTACCAACATGTGGTTATCATGAATTAGGCGCCTTCAAGAACTTGAGCCATAGCCCTTCTAATTACAACAAATACCTGTATACAAATTGTCTCGTTCAGTAAACTGGAACATTAAGCGCGATACCAATAATCAGTTTAGCTCCTGAAGGATACCTCTTATGAAGGGTTACTGTCAATTTACTTCGGGTTAGGTGATTAATCAGTTGTCGCAACTTCCCGAAATTCAACTTCCTGTCCTCTAAAACCTACTGCGGGAGCAAAAACCCTTATAAAAGACTACTCCTTCCTTAGATGTATGTAATATATACCTATCCAACTTGTTCTGAAAGGCAGTTGCCTGGGCGCAGCTACAAACTTTTCTACAAATTAGAGGGCAACTGCTCATTCATGGAAGGTACCGGCGAGGCAACCACAATAAGCATTAAGTCCAATTGAAATCTAAGGCATCAGTCCTGCAACCCTACAACCTTTACACAAACAACTACAATACCACAATACCACAATTCTCTTTTCTCCTTAATACAACTCTCTAAACCTAACTCATATTTAATTAATCTTCAGCACGCCACTCAAAGCTTATAAAATCAAGTTGGCAGCTATTATCAAAAACCAAGCTACATGCAGAGTACCAATATCATAAGCTATTTCGCTATGGTAACTCAAATAACCTCCTACTAGTATGCAATATGCATTCCTAGGATGCCGATCGTGGTCCTCATCTTCGACCAACGGAGCGTTACCTAAACTAATACGACACGACTAATTTTGAAGACTCATATTCACTCTTCGCATCAACACTGTTTATAATAACCATAACAACATATACATCAAACAAACAATAACCATGTCAAAAGAAAAGCTTCGGATGGAGAAAATATTGGCGGGGGCTATTGCCGTCGCCTGAATGGGTACTGCTCAGCCCATCAGATCTTGGGCCGCAGTCACAAACAGATACAGCTGAAGACAGAAGTATGTCAGGAATGTAAGGTAAGTAATTCCCGTTCCCGTTAAGTGCCATTGAATTTATCATACTAATATCTGGATTGTAGGCGCACGTTGTGGCGGCGGCGGCGAAAATAGCAGAGGAAGCAGCTAATCCGCCCAAGGAGGTGAATTTTCACAAGCAAGAAGACAGAAAAGTCCGAAGGGACGAACACCGCCAAAACAAATGAAAACGATGAAACAGTATATGATTCCAATGATATTAACTAGCCCACCAAACCATCTCACGAAAAGGGCAAAGGTAAAGGCAAGAGTAAAAGGACAGCAATATACTAGCGAGGGAATCAGCCTGCACAGAATAACAATAACTTCAAATGTCTACCAGACACTTGGAACTCGTCAACTTCGATTTCAATTTAACAAGCCTATCATTCTGGCAGCACCTCTCGATATCTATAATACTCGAAAACAAAACCCAACCGACAAACCGGAGGACCCAAGAAGAAAAGTAAAGCCTTGTACAACATTGGCAAAGGGGCAGTTAGGACATTAATCTACAAGCTATCGCCTCGTCCAGCACCCAGCCGATCGGCGCTGCTTAGCTATTTGAAACCCTGAAAGTCCGGCCGGAATACACGGTACCCACGAGCAGATATATCCTTAAAATTCCTTTGCTGGGAATCCCCCAATTCTTTCAAGATTGCTCATCCAGATACACGAGAGGATCCTTCGAATCAGGTTCTGGCCACGGGTGTAATGCCGGAGGCTCAAAAATAGGTGTTTTAATATATGTAGGACGGTAACGTTCTAAAAACGTCCCTATACATATATATTCCTGACTTTTACGAACAATATTACAGGGGGACGGTAAAAGATTCCAATGACCCCAGGTCTGACGTTGGTGTATTGGTACCTTCTATGAACCTATCAGCCTCTGGCCCAAACCAAGCGAAGAGCTCCTATGCCCAAAACTCCAGGCAGAAACGTTAAACAGAAGCGCCGGGGTTCGAAATCGTGAAAGAACACAGGGACGTGTCAGAAAGTTTTTAAAAAGAAGGGAGTGATGTTAGGCTACGCCTAACGTGTATTTGTAAGAATAAACTTTATACTAAAGTTTAGTGTTTAGCTACTAGTTAAGATCTGCTAGATCTTAAAAGAATCAACTTCTATTTCATCTTGACAAACTGCCTCTCATTCAGGTACACAAGGCCTGCTGTAAGGGTGTTCTTGTACAGTGGCCTTGATATGGAAATGGGAATTACATATTCACCCTAAGTAACTCAAAACAGAGAGGATAAAAGTACTGTCACAGATCTAGCCCTTCTGACTAGGCTCCCGGCTACTTACCACAACTCAAGAACTCATAGGCTATCCAAATAGACTCAGAACAAACACTCAACTCATTTATCTCTTAGCCTAGAATGCCTTTGTGGGAATTTTGATCGCTTATGTCTTAAGCACCTATGGAACAAGATTCTCGAAATGGTAAATCATATTTGGAATACGAGGTATCCCCAGAATACAATAAGACTGATCTCGAAGAAAAGGAAACGAAATCGGAAGGGGATAACTATTTACTCTATGTTATTTTGATCGGGGCATGATAGAATTACGGAATATAAGTTCATGATAAAGCGCTTTTCGGCTTTCATATCTGGTTCTAATACTTACCTGACCTTGAGCATAGAGACCCCCTGGTAAAAATCTTTAAAAACTTAACCCGCAGCGCAATTGCAAAACATATATTAGATCTACCAATACTCACGAGAAGGCAGAGGATACGTATCCTCTATCTAAGGTTCTTTCTTTCTCGCATTCAAGAGTACAAGAAACATAGGTAGTCTACAATAAGGCAGGATGATCAACATAACCTAGGATTGTAGACAATTACGCCTCGAATAGGGATGCTAAACCTCTGCAAGTAGCTCTACTGTACGTACGATATACAGTCTTGACCAACACACTATTTCAACGCAACGCATAGGTCCTGCCACCTCGATGTAACTGACTTACTTCACATAGAACTACCACTCATACGTATTAACAATATAGGTACTTGAAGCTTAAACAGCCTGATGATCAGACTTGTCAATATTTCTAAATGAGACATGCAGCAAGGATGTTACAGTTAGATTAGAGTTCTCGGCGGAGTAGCTTCGTTGTTTCCCTACTTTTTACTATATAAACACCGTTGCTTGTGTCATTATTTCTATTGACTCGTTCGTATTACACTACAATACGTGTGACTGAGCAATATACGCTATTTACTGATGCCACGAACTAGAATCTACATACATGTATGCCTGACTCCGTATACCCCAGTGGCTCTGATGCTTATTCAGAATGCTCGCTATGCCCAACAACTGAAATTTTTATAAGAAACATTCCCTTTAGGTAGGTAGCTAAGGGGTTAATCTTCGGTCATAACCTCATTTCCGCCATCGTTTCCAGAACTTCCATATCGGTACCGTGTTACCGGAGCCAGTCTCCCGCTTGGTGACCTGGTCCCGACCCTGTATCCTCCAAAAGAATATCGGAATTCCAGATAGGACAAATGTGACAACGATGAGCGTCTTCAACGGCTGAGCAAATACCGCGCGGCTGAGTAAGAACAAGCTTACGCAGCAGAATATTATCGGAGTCGTGATCCATGTCTTATATGGCCTTTCCAACTGCGGTTCCTTCACTCTTAGGATGATCAATCCCAAGACAGTGAGGAAATAGAACGAGTATCCTGCCACCCCGTAAAACGTAACGAGTTCCCCAAATTCACCAACGATAACATATATAGCCGTTAATATGCCGTTTAACGCCAATGCGTATAACGGTGTAAAGAAAAGACCCGTTTCTTCATCGCCGATCATGTTGTGTAGTCGTTTCGAAAACCAATTCCTTGTCCTCATAGTTGCCATACCAGGCTCGCGGGAACCGATACCCACACGGCTAATAATGGCTGGAACATAACCCTCCTTAGCAGCGGCATAAACAAGCCGGCTGCTAGTAAACGTAGATGAATTGAGAGCGCCAAAACAAGAAGCGCTAACAATAAGTGCAAAGATAAGTGCGCCGACGGGACCGAATACTTTATTGCCGAACATTACAGCAACAGTATTAGTAGAGTTGAGGGCGTCTAAGGGTAAAACAAGGAAATATGAGAAGTTAGCGAGGAGGTAACAGATAATGACAAGAGGCATCGCCGTGTGAATGACACGGGGAAGGTCTCTTGACGGATTTCGAAACTCGCCCACTACATAGTTCGTCTGTGTTTGGATGGTTAGTTATGCTTGACTGTTAAGAGTACGTTCATCCCCGAGGCAAAAACTTACGTTATCCCAACCGTCATAAGCCCATAGCCCGGCATATAGCGCAACAGCCCAATGAGTCGCATCTGTACTCGTGCCCTCAAACCATGCGTGGTTCTTCCAGTCCACATTAGCCTTGCCAGAAGTAGAGAACCCAGTAAGAGCCACCACGATACCGCAAATAGTAACACCAATTAAGGCGATGAATTTTAGGAACATAAGCGTGTCGTTTACGCGGGTCCCAAGCTTCGTCGACACGCAGTTCAGGAATGTCACGATGAACAATCCGATAAGGCCCACACTCTTATTGATCCAGGGGTTCACTGTTTCTGCTTCGGCCCCGATCACGGCGCGCACAAGGTATTCGCCCATGATAATTGCGATTATAGCGGCACTACCAGGTTTGAGAACGAGGACTGCTACCCATGTGAAGAGAAAGCCTGCCAGTTCACCCATGATCTTGGACAAATAGGCTTGCGCGCCTCCGTTGAGAGGGATAGCACCTCCTAATTCCGCATAACTTGCTGCGCCCGTCCAGGCGAGGACTCCAGATATTGCCCATACCACCAGTGATGCGCCCGGCGAACCAACATTTACATTAACCTGGCTAGGAGATGAAAAGATACCCGAACCAATTACTAACCCTACAATTAAACCCAACCCGTTCAGGTACGTCAGCGTCTTGTGTTTTTCTAGCGAGGGCCCGCCCAGCCCACCATGGCGCTGGGCAGCTGATGTAGGCGCGCCTAAGGGGGCATAGCCAGGAGCGGTAGATGAGGAGAGCGGGAAGAGATTCGCGGCGTAATCGAAGTTGGAAGTAACAGAGTACGTTCTACCATGACCGGATCTGAAATCGGAACGACTGGCAGGGTTGTCGTAGCCTAACGGATCGTCTTGCTCAAGCGATAGTTTCCGCGAGGAGGATATCGACGCTCTCGAGTCTGTTTCCGAGTAGGTATCGGGGCCGTGGCTGGACGATGCTAACGAGGCAAGTTCGAGGGAATCTCGAGCGCCAGTATGAAGGGCGGACGAATATTGAGCTGGCATCGCACTAGCTAAGGCTATACCGGTACCGGTAGAAGATAGTGAGTTCGGCTGTAATCTATTATCTTTGTCGTCGAAGAGAAATCATGGTCGGTCATAAGGGATCGCGCAGTTGTGTAAGAAATTCGTGGCGTCAAGAGCTTGTGATGTCAGAACTCTCAAATAGCCCAGAATACTTGAGTAACGTATTAAGATTCGAAATTAAGTGAATGTAATGCTAATATTGGAACAGTTTTTATGACAATCTTTAGAGAGCCTAAGCCAGGACAATGAACTAAAACAGTATGTAGGACTCTAGAAGTGAGAAAAAATGGTTGAAAGGACCAAATACGGAAGATGGAACAATGAGATTGCGATGGTTGTTTCTGATCGTCCATACCTAAGTCCCCCCCACAGCTCCTTCCCCTGAGTTGAGCATCGATAGAGAGGTCCGTGCGGGGACAAGCAAGTAATACCTAAATTCGAGTACCGTAGTACAATACTTGGCGCATGACGGTTACCTTACCCATGAAATTACATAATCTTTAATATGCCGCGGACAGTGGAGATAGTTTCACTGCTTAATTGCATAACATCGTCTTTATTTTAGGTACTCAGGGGTAAATGGAATTGTTCATCTCAAAAAGGCTTGTAGTTAAACCATTTGGTTGTCTTTATGAAGTATTGAACAAGAACGTGTGTATTCATCTCAAGAATATTGGCGTATATATAGACCAGTTATGATCTATCAAACGAGACTTATTGTAAGATAACTAAATCGCCGTAAAACATCCACATCCACATCCACATCTACATCCATCTATAAGACCAAGGTTACCATAAGAAAGCTTAAATATGTCTTCTCATAGCCATTCTCAGGGTCATTCTAGCGACTCATCCTCCAGCACTTCAAAGAGTTCTTCAAATAACAGTATCAACTTTTGCGCCGAGGATATCGTGGATACTTATGACGAATTGAAGAAACTTGCCTGTCATCTCGCAGGTCACGATATTCAGTTTCAAGAACATTCAGAAGAGGTCCGTGATATTCTTATCCTCATGTCCGTACAAATGTACCATGTTCTCGACCTAGTGAAATCGGAGAATGCCAATCCCAGCTTAAAAACGGCTGGCTACGATCCCGATGCTAGCCAGTTCCAATGCATTACCCTAAGCCGTCCAACTGCAAAGGCTTGGATCAAGGCTCTTTATCGCGCATGGAATATGAATGACACACTTCTTCGACATCTCCTTGGGAT
Organism: Entonaema liquescens; assembly: GCA_902805475.1. Lineage (NCBI taxonomy): Eukaryota > Fungi > Ascomycota > Sordariomycetes > Xylariales > Xylariaceae > Entonaema > Entonaema liquescens. The sequence goes on from CADCSX010000003.1 coordinate 851,970, forward strand.
CAATGACTGTCAAGACATGTCTAAGCTCGCGCGACTTGCAGACATGAGTTTGAGAGAGACGTTTCCGGTTCTAGAAGGTATTCATGAATTGTTTAATATGAAGTATGAACCCATTACTATGGAGCAATTAGATATTAATGTGGAGGATCTTAAACCTTTTAAACCTCCAAACCCATTTCTAGATGATTCAGATTCAGATTCAGATTTCACCGATTTCACCGATATTGGATTCGAGATCTACGGCAAACTGCTAGAGAAATATGGCGATGAGAAGACGGGGTTGGCGGTAGAAGACCTTGATATCTCTGAACTCCGCCTAGATGACTCTGACTAACAACTCTCAGTCCGTATACTTATTATTTAATAGTTGATAGTCGTAAGTAACTTTGATATTAGTTATCTACCAACTTAGCAATCTATTTGAGCTTTTTAAATCTTATAACTACATGTACCTACCTAAGACAAGGTGGTTAAATCGTGACAAAGCCTATGGTAAACATCCGTAAGCTGCTCATTTCTCATGCGCCCTTATGAACCATGTGCTTCTTAATCAATCTACACGATAGTCCGGGATGCCGATTACCTGTAGGGTAACTAGAATCCGATGAACTGTAATGTGTATGATGATTGTTGATTATTGACTAAACTAGGATTACAGGATGCTATGGAGATGTTTTCATTTAGGCCTCAGTTGTGGGGCGCTAGGGCCTGGCGGTGGTCAGTGCGCTACTGCCATAGGATCCACAACCATAGAACCTATTTTGCGTATCTGTACACCTTGTTTAGTGAGGTTTTTTATACCTAGTTGATAATCTTTCTAAACTTTGTTTTTGTAGTAATTGCAACATTGAACTTGAAGTCTCCAAAGAGATAACTGGATAAATGCATAGATACTTACATTATAAATGCATGATTATGCAACAGGGAGAGAATTGCCTAGGGCGAGACTTGGTGATAAGATAACGCTCTTCTGAATAACAAGCTTGAAGCTACCCTCGAGCTCACAACCCTCGAGCTCACAACCCTCGAGCTCACAAAATTCATTATAATCATCATACTCGGCCAGTAGGCTTGTTTTCTTAGGACAGTGGCCATGCAAGCTACCCGATGCATTCCGTTATAAGAAATATCGCAGGTCAGCCGAGGCCGTATTTGAAACTTAAAGGCGCCTGGTCTTCAAATTTTCGAACGCCTATTCTCCGCCGGCCATACGCTACAACACAGCTCGACCTGCCTGCATTGGACCGAAAATGGCGTCAAGTTTCGAAGCTCGGCGAGGTTTCCGAACAGGGTGGCCGGCTTCATGGAGAAAACGGTGGTCCCACTGCTCTAAAGCGTGATAACTCCCACATGTACATACTTTCCATGTTTCCGTATCCCTCAGGCAACCTTCATCTCGGTCATCTTCGAGTGTACACTATAGCAGACGTAATAGCGCGTTTCTACAGCTTACAAGGTCGCGACGTTCTTCTCCCAATGGGCTGGGATGCCTTCGGGTTACCTGCGGAGAATGCAGCAATTGAGCGCGGCATTGATCCCGCCGTCTGGACGAGGGGCAACATTGCTCACATGAAGGAGCAACTTGAGTCGATGAATGCAATTTTCGATTGGTCGCGGGTTCGTTTAGACATATTATAACAGTATCGAAGAACCAACTATTAATCCCTACGTAGGAATTTGCAACATGTGACCCGGAATTCTACAAGCACACCCAGAAAATATTCCTTCTCCTTTATGAGCACGGCTTTGTGAGCCGGCGAAAGGCAACTGTAAATTGGGATCCCGTCGATAAGACGGTGCTTGCGAATGAACAGGTCGACTCAGACGGCCGATCATGGAGATCGGGCGGGAAGATCGAACAGCGCGAGCTTGAGCAGTGGTTCTTCCATATAACCCAATTTAAGGAGTCGCTACTGCGGGATCTCAAGAAGCTCGGCAAAGACGATGCCTGGTCTGAGAGAGTTTTGACTATGCAGAAGAATTGGCTTGGACGTACGGAGGGCGCCTATTACGAGTTCCTTGCCAATACCGTGGGCAAAAGCGCCGAGTCCCACAAGGTAAAGATATACACAACAAGGCCGGAAACTATATTCGCAGCCCAGTTCATTGCTCTCTCTCCACAGTCATCCGTCGTGCAACAAATGGCACAGGAGGATCCAGAACTACGAAAGTTCATAGAGCGTGTAAAGGATCTCCCTCCTGATACCACAGAGGGTTACGAGATATCATACTTAAAAGCGACTAGCCCGCTCTCTTCCCTCAAAGACGTCCCAGAGGGAAACCTCGAGCCTCTTCCATTATACGTTGCTCCTTACGTCAGAGGAGATTATGAGACCGGAGCAATTATGGGAGTCCCAGCCCATGACGCAAGGGATTTTGCATTTTGGAAGAGGCACCGCCCCGACGAGCCGCTTAAATATGCTGTTTCACCCGAGCCGAACGGATCTATCTCTGCTCTTAAAGACGGTCCTTACTTAGAGCCAGGCTTTTTAACTCGTATTACTGGTTCTTACTGCACGACGCCCTCTAGCGCTGCAGCGAAGGAGATTGTATCTCAGATCAAAACTACATCCAATCTAGCAGAAAGCAACACCAAATGGAAAATTCGGGACTGGTTAATTAGCAGGCAGAGATATTGGGGAACTCCAATCCCTTTTATTCATTGTAATACATGCGGTCCGCAGCCTGTTCCTGAAGATCAACTTCCCGTCACTCTTCCAAAAGTCGATCATCACTGGGAAAGTGGCCGTCCCGGTAATCCGCTCGAGTCTGCCAGCGATTGGGTTAACACCTCGTGTCCCAAATGCCACGGGCCAGCCAAGCGAGACACTGACACGATGGACACCTTTGTGGATTCTAGCTGGTATTACATGCGATTTGCAGATCCCAAAAACCCCAATATCCCGGTGTCCGAGGCCGCCGCGAAAAGCCATCTCCCAGTGGATGTCTACATTGGCGGAGTCGAGCACGCTATTCTCCACCTCCTATATGCTAGGTTCGTGTATAAGGCGGTTATGAGTATTATGTATCCCGAAATGGGTAAAGAAGGTGGACATCTCAGTTCGCCGTTAGACTTCTCAGGGGAACCTTTTAAGCGACTTATTACTCAGGGCATGGTACACGGAAAGACGTACACAGACCCTGATAGCGGTCGCTTCTTGAAGCCAGATGAAGTGGACTTGTCAAACCCTTCTCAGCCGAAAGTAGCAGCATCAGGAAAGACAGCAACAGTAACGTTTGAGAAGATGTCCAAGTCCAAACACAATGGTGTAGACCCAACTTCTTTCATTGCTAAATATGGATCTGATGCCACAAGAGCTCACATCCTTTTCCAAGCGCCAGTTGGAGAAGTTCTAAACTGGGACGAGGATAAGATTTCTGGCGTTACGCGCTGGTTGCGTCGTGTGTATGACTTTGTGCAAAGCATCCAAAAGTCAATACCGAGTACTGAGTTTGATGGCAAGACTTATTTCAACCGCTCTGCGGACGAAATACAAAAGATGAACGAAAAGGAATCAGCGCAATGGAATGCAGATGTGGAGATTTGGCGTGCGACGCAGAACACTATTGCCTCCGTTACTAACGCGCTAGAGAAAGTCTATCCTCTAAATACCATGGTCTCAAGTCTGATGGGCCTTACAAATATGCTCATCGAAAACCAGGTAGCTTCGGATATAGTCAAGCGCGAAGCTACGCGGCGACTTATACAGATGATGGCGCCCATCACGCCTACATTCGCTGAGGAGTGCTGGAGCATCCTTGCACCTAAAACCCGGAGCATATTCACTAAGGGCGAGTCTATCTGGCCCGTCCAAGATGGGTCACTACGTCTCCTAGGGAAAAGTCACGTCTCTTGCGCCGTGCAAGTAAATGGTAAGCTGCGATGTGTGGTGGATGTACCAATAAAGCCAACAGAGATCACAGATGGCGGAGATGAATTCCGCGACTGGGTCACAGAGGAGATTCTCAAGTCGCCGGAGGCGCAAGCTAAGCTAGTTGGCGATCTCGACATCAGGAAGGCGAGCAAGGTGTTCCCCGTGAGAGGCGGCGCGGTCGTCAATTACGTGATTCCAAAGAAAAAGGAATAGACAAAAAGGGCGTACATGTCTGATTAGATACCCACCTCAATGTTGGCTAGACGTGTAAAATTAGGGTAAATGGATGTATATGTCGAAAAAGGAGTAACATTTGGAGCACTTCCAACTAATTGTTCTAGATCATGCCCAAGGTCTGGAAGCCCTCAGATCATCGCATCGGCGATAAGCTATAGATGAGCCGGTTCCTTCGTCACTTAGTTAGATAGGTTATACGCTTTGATGCTATTATCGACTAATTAGAAGGATGGTTTGCCTCTTCAACCTAACTGACGGTATAGTTCGAAAACCGTACGTGCGCGCGTAATGCGTAACTATATAACCCTCGCCATAGTGAACATCAACACTTTCCTCTGACTGATCCCAAACATTCCCAATTTAACAGACCAAACATCCAAACAATATCATATCAAGGCAGTTTTCATCTTGTGCATTCTAAGATCCAAGCCAAATTATTCAGAGCTCAGTCTCGTATTACTACTACTACTACCACCACCAACATATCAACTCGATTATCCAAAGGGGAACATCACCGTCACGATGCCTCAGCAACTTCCCCGCAACATCGTCACCCTAGTTTCATTAGCCTTATTCAAGCACGACGTCATCCACAACCAACTCAACCCGATGCGCCTCGCCGTCGGCATAGAAGGATACCGGATCCAATCCCGAGTCCTGCGCGTCCCCGACCGATACGGCGTGTTCTCCCCGGCCCGCCCCGGCTGCAGGTCCACCAGGCGGGCAGATTCATGGTCCTGTTCTTCAGCCTCGCGTACCTGAACGCCGCGGCGTGGCTGCCGACGATCATCCTGCTTAGGTGGCGAGGGGCGCGGTGGGACCCGGGATCCTGGCGCTGGGGATCATGGAATTCGGGATTGTGGCGATATATTGGGTCGCGGCGTGTCGGGACCCGTGTAGACGGCCCGGGTTTGTGTGGGAGGATTGGAAGAAGGAGGAGTGATGGGTTTATAGGGGAAAGGAAAGGGGGAGGGGGGAGGGGATTACTTGGCTCGCTTACCGGGGCGGCGGTGGAATATTGCATAGAAGGCGAATTTCATTTCATGTGTATCACAGGAGCAGATTGTGTAAAGACTGGATGAAGCATGGAGAATAGGCTTCTCTTGCGTGTATGAAGGGATTCTTTGGAGTTTCCAACAGATTCCTAATTATAATATATTCTTATTTAGCCTCCTTACTTAAGTGAGGGCATACTACATATTTGGGGAACCTCTATAAAGATATATTCTTTAATTTAAATACTCGTAATATCTCATGATAATATGTTGTTAAGAAAAAGGAGTACTCAACTAATGCTAGTATATGAGATCTAACCGTCAACCAATAGGTGTGCTCAATTCTATTTCAAGCGGGTCCATACAGTCAAATTCTAGAGAAGCTACTATAAGAAACACATTCTATCATCACTCATAATTCCACTCGCTTATTCTTTCTTCCCTCCAGTCAGTAAAAGATGCCGCGGATCTTACCGCTGGCCATCCGTCGCTTACACGGTAACTCGCAGCACCTCGCCGCCCTGATCCCCGCTTGCAAAACCCTGAGCTCGGCGCAGAACGAGCTGCGCTGGATCCGCGAGGGCGTGGAATCGTCTACCCTCGCGCCGCAGTTCCAGGACAGCTTCACGGCAAAGAGCGACAATCACGATAAAAACAAAGACGCACTGCTACATCGTCTATGCCGTCTCAGGGGCCGCGGGTATCCGCTGCAGTATATCCTGGGAAGCCAGCCTTTCGGCTGCCTCGAGATTCGATGTCGTCCCGGCGTCTTGATCCCGCGCCACGAGACGGAGGCTTGGACCACGCACCTCGCGCAGGTCGTATGCGACGCTTGGGAGGCTATGGAGGGGAAAGAAGCAAACGCAGATTTGAGAATTGTCGATCTGTGTACCGGATCTGGCTGCATCGCGCTACTGCTGTACTCGCTTCTAAACGGGCGCTTTCCTACGATGCACGTCAGGGGGTATGATATTGAGCCCAGAGCTGTTGAGCTAGCGAGGGAAAACTTGAAGTACAATATGGAAAGCGGCGTGCTTCAACAACCTAGCGCGAACGCCGTATCGTTCGAGGAGGCAAATATCTTCTCTACAACGTGGACGTTGGAGCTAATGCACCAGGACCAGCGCGAATCTACCCCAGTAAAAGGTAGAACAGAGGTACGGGGAAAGGGGTTCTTCGACGTACTCGTCTGCAACCCCCCGTATATATCGCAAGAGGGCTTCGACCGCGACACGGAACGTTCGGTGCGCAACCACGAGCCCCGTCTAGCTTTAGTCCCCGGCTCATCAGTGGTGGAATTATACCCGGACGTCAGACCCGAAGACGTGTTCTACGCTAGGGTTCTGCATGCCGCATCGGTTCTCGAACCGCAGCTCGTAGCTCTTGAGGTTGGGAGCCTGGAGCAGGCTATCCGTGTAGTGCAGATGGCATTTAGGTGGTATAAAAAGGCAGAAGCGGAAATCTGGAGAGACTGGCCTGATATGAAATCTCATGAAGACGAGCCGGTGAATGTGGAAGTCGATGGTGTCAGGGTGCCAGTGAGGGGTAGCGGAAACGGAAGAGTCGTTTTCCTTCGCCAGCGGGAAGATGAAGTCCACTGACACCACAAACTACGGCAGCAGCATAAGCGATCACCATTCCGAATCAGTTATAAGTAAGCATCCAAACCTTGATTAAACGTGCGTTATATATATGAGAGCGATATTTACAACTGATACTATACAGTGATATCTACAAGCCTTAGTCCATCCTACAACACTATAGGACGGGCACATTCATCCCTCTTTCACGGCTTGGTGAACTTGTCGAAGAACTCCATGATGATCTGCGACGCCTGTATGTGCGTCGGTCCTTGTCCTGCCGCCACCTGCGAGAAGTTGATTTCGGTCGACGCCCAGCAGTGCCCTATATGAATAGCAAAGAGTAAGCAAAACATTCCCATATACGGACGGTACACCCCTAACTAAAACCCAGAAGGGAGAAGGATAGTGTCAGACTTACCCATATCATCGACTTTCCAGTGCTGCAGCGCGCCCTCTTCGCTGCCGCAGTTCCAGGTGGTATGGTGCACATCGCCATCAAAGCTATCCTCCACCTGCTTCGCACCATCATCGCATCCATTCCGCTGTGCCCACCAACCTAACCAGCTCGAAATACTCGGTTCCTCGCCTCCTTCGCCATCCCCGCCATCGTAGTGCACACTACCGTCAGCCCCTCCATGGACTTCGAGTAAAGGCAACGGACTCCGCGCCGGCTTGCAATCCCCATGCGCCCCATCGTTATCCGTGTAAAACGACCCCGAAGCCGGCGCAAAAGCCGCAAATTGCCCTCCTACGTCGTTGCACGCGATAGTGTTGACGAAGCCGCCGCCGATGGACATACTATGTATTCTTGTTAGCACACCAAGAAGATCCCAGATAGTCAGGAGGGAAGGGGAGCTTACCCCGTCGCGTAGATCCGGCTGTCATCTACACAGTACGACTCCCGCACATCGTCCAGCAGATCCGAGACGAATTGCAGGTCCTCTTCCACCGAGGCCTCGGAGTAGTTCGCGCCAGCCCATGCGCCCTAGGATAGTGTTAGATAAAAGCGATTCATTTAATCTTTAGCAGAGTGTTGATGACTTACGCCAACACCATTCGGATAGATCATAATTTTCTAAACAGTTCTTCCATTAGTTTTCATATATTATACCTGACTCATACTCCCCCCCAAAAAATCCATACATTCGCGCTGAACTTATCCGAGCTCAACCCAGTATCCACCTCGAAGAACAGCCCGATACTGCTCGAGCCGTGAAATCCGACTACAACCGGGTACGGCGTCGTCTCGCTGTAGTTCCCTGGCAGATGGATGAAGTAGTTCCTCCCACGCCCGCTACTCGTGAGCCCGCGGTATTGTGTTATGCCCGGGAACAGGTGAGACTTTCCGCACCCCGCGGACCCTTCTGAAGCCGCTGTTGGGGCGGCAGCCGCAGGGGTGCGGAAAACGCTCATGGCGACAATACTCATGAAACTAGAGAACCTCATCGCGCTGTATTCTTCCTACGATTAAAGGATATTAGTTTTACAAAAAGAAGGAAAGAAGCCCTATTAAGCTTCTCGGTTTAAGCTCATCTGATCCAGGGGTTCAGGTGTTTATAAGAGCAACGTAGACGTGCAAGATCGGCGGTACGGATCTATATTTGGTTCGACCGCACACCGAGGGACGACATACGATAGGTTAAAAAACTTAACGTTTGACAAAACCACCTACCACCTGCCCAAATAGTCAAATTGAGCCTACGACATCTGGTTGGACGCGGGGCGGATATTAGCTTCACAGAGAATGTAACGTTATTATATGTCTAGTCTTGAGAATTCGTTTGTGTATTTTAATTGACTGAACAATAGGTACAAAATAGGTAGTAGCATTTTGAATTGCAAGCCTTTATCACTTGTATGGTGACGTACCGGACCCCTTGTCTGGTCCTCCTGAATATATATTTGTCCGTGCTGCGACGGCCACGTAAGACTGTGGTGATAATAATAAGTATCGGGAGACTAATAGGATCGATCGTTGATGTCTTTAGTATACGAGGACAGAACCATGTACGGGCAACGTCTGCTGTTTGCAGAGGTAATATACTATTGTTGATCTTCTCTCGGTAGTTAAATAATGATTGTAAGAATAAATATAAGGTCCAAGTTGCAAGTGATGAATTGTGAATTAGGAGCCGTAGGTCCACTGCCCGCTAGAGACTGATAAGGTGCGCCTCACAAAGAGTTGAGTGTATGTTGCTAGGATAGAGAAGCCTTTATCGTCGGCATTACCTGTCTCTTCTACAAGCAGACTGGCGCGCGGCCACCACGGGAATACCCGCAGCCACAATACGGGCAGAAGCGTAGTAATTAAGAGTGATTCCGGCCCAATACTCAGCTTGGACAGCCGAGACTTCGTATGAAAGAGGTTCAGTGCATATCGGTCTACCAGTGGAGGTCTGTCTTCACGGGGGTTGGGAATTGATAAATCCTATTATCATTAGAGTTAGTAACTCTCTTACTAGGGGTTTCTTGCTCAAAGTTCATGTCATATTCCCCTTTGCAAACACCTCGTTCATTCCATGTATGAGTCATAAGAGTCACACGTGGTACGAAGTCGAGGTAAAAGGACAAAGGAGACAATAGGGGGAATAGTGTAGTGTTAATAGTGCAGTGTGGGTTACATGGTGAAGGTAGTAAACAACGTCTAAGCAAGACAGTACTTACGACGGTGAAACCAAACTCCCGAAATTTAAGTTGGAATATCCGCTTGGATGATTCTATTATGCTTCATTCCGCCGATTGGGATGAATTAATAGTCGTTAGGTAGTAGCTGTAGGCTGTTAATAATGAATTTAATACTTGTTGATGTTAAACAGGTTATCTTGGTTGTGGATGATCATATAGCAGCCGGTGAACCCGGGGGAACTAGAGAAGCCGGTACAATGCCAGCAGCGTCAGCCAGGCCTAGATAAGTACCTAGTTATGGTTAACCCCAGGTCCTATGATCGGGCGGTCAGTTAATAATGTTAGAACTTACAGTAGGGTGCTCAGCTGCTTGCTGGACCCAGTGGTCCAGCAAGTGGCTGGGAAACTCCAGCCTGTTGAACATGCGATGCTAAATAACTAGTTAGATTCTAACCCTCCAAACTGAAGCATCGCAACTTATATTAAAAGAGGCCTATAACTTACATTGAACATCGTCTCCTCGCCGTTCGGGCCCACGAAGTAGAGTCCTGTGGGCCTCATGAGAACGTGCATGAGTAGCTCGACAGTCTAGAAGATATTATATTAGTTTATCATCGGGTGTATTTAGTAGACGAATAGAACAAACGTACCTCTCATTCCATTTGGTCGAAGGGTGAAAATAGGGTGAAAATAGTTGAGACCCATTCTCTCGCATGGTAGCACGCATACGCAGTTTTACATAGTGCTAGAAGATGAAGTATTAGTTTGTCATTGAGTATATATAATAGATAAAGAAATAAGTAGAACAAGCATACTTGTGGTTTCGGAATTGAAGGAGGAAATAGGTAATAGAGAGAATAGGATGGTTGGAGAAATAGGTAGGGTTGAGACAAGGAATAAGTTGATAGAAGGGTTAGGTTTGAAGGATGAATTGATATTGGAGGTAAAATAAGTTAGAGGAAGAAAGAAAGAATTTGCCTTGAGCGCGGATGTGCGCAGAATTAAATAGTGGTCAGTTCCTAGTTCCTAAGGAAAGAGCAATCGCCGACCTAAGCAACTGCCAGTTGTCTGTCGCTATTGCCGCCTAGCAACGCGCATTCACAAAGACTAGTTGCTATTGTTACGCCGATACTTCCTTCCCTGCAAAATTTTACCTAGTTTTCTTGATATCTTAGGTAGGTAGGTACCGCCTGCCTAAGGTAGTGGCATAAAAAATATTTGGAAGTTGCTAATGCTAACCAAACCATGTGTAACGCGGTTGTTAACTCAGGCCGTAGCAACCACGAGCCGATAACGAGAAACTACCATGGACTACCCCTTAAATTACCTAGGTATGTCTATTAAAACCCAATAAGCTCGTAGCGTTAACATCCCAAGCACAAACTAGCATAACCAAGGGTTAATTATTACAATAATATAGACTATCTAAGCAACTGTTAATTATAAGAGACTTAAGATTGCTGGTTTGTCTTTTTTAACTATCTTGTGAAGTATTGTTGTCTAGAGAAGAGACACTTTGGTCTCCGTGCTATGAAGGCTTCAAAATGTGCCTTGAGAAAGACTTAACCATCATTGCGCCTTCCTATTCAAAGGAATGTTACTTGAAATTCTCAATTGTTAGTTAACCCAGTAGATGGTCATTTTTCAACTCGAAAATACATAGGAAGCATTAGTTCCAAAGGAAATCATGAGCTTCAATTATTAGTGCTGTCTACACAAGTTCGACGTAGCACCCCCAAGGGGGTGCTACGTCGAACTTGTGTAGACAGCACTAATAAGTGGGCAACTAGGTTGAGTGAGTATACAGGTCAACCCAACTATATCCTTGCGCATCACCCCAACCTCTAACCCGATTAGGCAGACATTTGAGTAGCCAAGACTCAAGTAAGGTCTCCACAGTAGGGTGAGCTTTAGGGCTTTAAAGCGCTGAAGATGCACTAAGTTACAGGGCGTACTACTCACTAAATACGCTATAATTACAGCGCGTGTCAACCATTAAGTTTTTACTCATTTTATCTAATCGATTAGGAATTGATTAAAAATCGATTACCATACCATTATCTTCTACTTTTAAAACATTTAAGATATTTCAATCAATTATTAATCAATTAAGAATTAATTTGCAATTAATTATTAATTAATTCTTAATAAATTCAAATTTTAAATTTCAAAAATTCTAAGTCAAAATTGGTGTATAAAAGGATAAGTTTTATAAAAGTTATGTTAGTAAAATAATAGGGAGGAAGCTCAGCCCAATGTGCGCTAGTCGAGGCGCCTTGCCGTTTTGGGTTAGAGGTTGGGATGATGCGCCAGGATATAGTTGGGTTGACCTGCCTCCAGGGTTGAGTGTGAGGCGGTACGCCAAGCCAGTCAGCTCAGCCCTCATTGGCAGCAGTTAGGTTACATCTCAACGCCTGAATTATCAGGTCCAAATGGACCCTGGCCACAATAAAGCCACGCCGAACCGTATGTTGGGCACACTTGCTTAATGTATACCTAACTTTAGAGGTAAGATGTAGGTTGTATCTCCGCTATGCATGAAGATCCCTACCAAGGTTACAGTATCTATATATAATCTATCACGATTGGCAATTGAGAAAGAATGTTGCTCAAGCTATGAATACACAGCCTTATCCATGGTAATCAAGGTTTAGTGTTCGCAAGATTTGCGGGATTTGATGTTGATGATAGCTCCGCAGCATGGTGAGTTACCACCGTCATTCTTCGGAACAGGAAAAATAACTAGGTACCTATCAAGTTTCGGCGACTTTCCAATTTTAGAAGGAAAGATCGCGGTGAACATCGCCTATTACGGTTTCATCGAACAGAATCCGAATCTCAAAATTCCAAGTCAATTCCATCTAGCATCTCGGAACCGGTCGAAGAGGATTACGCCGCACTTACAAGAACTCCTCAAACCTCACAACCCACAAGAATTAATAACAGCAACGTTCAGTCCGGAGGCCATAGTGAAGCCGGTCCACTCGGTTTGACTGTTGTGTATACCCCTGAAAATGCTCATAAGGCTGATATTGTCTTCATACATGGACTCGGCGGAACTAGTCGATGGACATGGTCAAAAGACAGAGATCCAGATTTATTCTGGCCAGCGAAATTTCTCCCTCTTGACTCTGATGTCTCCCTAGCTAGAATACTAACCTTTGGCTACAATGCCAACTTCCTCAAGGCTGGGAGTATCGGTGTTTCCGTGTTGGATTTTGCTAAAGATTTGCTATTTAACGTCAAATATGCAAGTGACAATGAAAATGGAGATGTAAATATAGGAGATGTAAGAACAGCTAAAATGATGTGTGTAGTATGCAACATCTAATCTAAATACTAGGTGCCCCTTATTTTCATTGTCCACAGTATGGGAGGACTTATTATTAAGGAGGTAAGCATTTGGGCGTCTTGAGTATATATGCCCCTATACTTACGATTAAAGGCGTATATCCAAGGCCAGAATGACCCGGAGTACCAGTCTATCATCAAAGCTATGTCCGCGATTATATTCCTAGCTACACCGCATCGAGGGACCTATCTTGCTGAAACATTAAACCGGATCTTACAAACTACCATAGTTACAAATCCAAAGCCATACATATCTGATCTCGTGAATAACTCGTTTACTTTACAAAGGCTGAATGAGCAATTTCGCCATATTGCGCCTCGGTTAGACATCGTTTCATTCTATGAAACCCAGCCCACCTCAGTCGTATTTAAACGAATTGTAGGTTCAACTTACTTGCGTCCGCAACTCCTGCTAACAGTTTGCAGATGGTAGTAGAGAAGGACTCTGCTATACTTGGATACCCCGGAGAGATATCAAAACCACTCAATGCTGATCACCACGGAGTTTGCAAATACCAAAGCCCCAATGATCCCGACTACGTCGCTGTGAAGAATGTACTCAAATCACTCCTCAGGAAGGCCGTATCAAAGAATAATCCAAAGAAGCCAACTTTGTCCATTCAAAAAGAGTCGCTTAGTCTAAAATCTTTATTAGCTATCACAGAAATCCCGACTGTTGATTACAGTTTCTTCCGAGATCAATGGGCACAAGGTACTTGCAAATGGATCCTCCAAGATGAAAAATTCAGTAAATGGCTTAAGACTCATGATCAAACGTCATCTATCTTATGGCTGAGTGGCGGGGCTGCAACCGGCAAGTCGGTTCTATCTTCGTTTATTGTTAACCACCTCGTGGAGCGCGATGCTTGTTGTCAATATTTCTTTATAAGGTTTGGCGATCAGAAGAAACGTACCCTGAGTGCGTTACTGCGCTCAATTACTTACCAGACGGCATTAGCTATACCTCACTTTCTAGAGAACCTTCTTGAGCTGAGTGGTGAGGCAATTGACTTTGAGACTGTAGATCCCAGGACAATCTGGGAACGAGTCTTTAAGTCCCTACTATTCAATATGGAAGTAGAGAAACCCCTTTACTGGGTTATAGATGGCCTGGATGAGGCCCATGATCCTCGAGCAATCTTTAAACTCTTATCAGACGTCTCCTATTCCTCGATTCCGCTTCGCATCTTACTTGTCGGCCGTAGAACTTCGGAGATTGAATTCGCATTTCAAAACGTCCCAGATTCGCTGAAATTGGGAACCATAAATATCGAAGGCCATGTAGAAGATATACAGTGCTATACACGCCAAGAACTCAGCATGCCTGGCGGTCTTGAATTCAAGGAAACGATCATAGAACGAATTGCGGATAAATCGCAGAATAATTTTCTCGTAAGTAATAAAGTCCCCGAGCAAACATATCCCTTTGGAGACTAATGCGATTTTGCAGTGGGCACGACATGCCGTTAGTGAGCTAAATTTGTGTCACAGACGCGCCGATGTCGAGCGTGCGCTCCAGGAATTACCAGTTGGCATGGAGGCAGTTTACCATCGCATGGCGTTGTCAATCTCCCAAAATCCATCGGCATCTAATAAGGCTTTAGCATTGAGTATCCTTCAGTGTGTTACTTGCTCTGTCCGTGGATTGACCGTTGCAGAGCTAGCACAAGCACTGGACGAAGACTTGTCGGAAATACTAGACCTCGAACGATCGATTGTGGACTTATGCGGTGGTTTCCTGGTCATTGATAACAGCGACAATGTTATGATGATACATCAAACTGCACGAGAATACTTGCTAGATAGCAGCCATCCCTTCAACGTTGATCCTAGAGATGCCCACGAGCGCTTGTTCAAGAGTTGTATGAAATGCCTTATGACTGTGGGCCTCCGAGGGAAGGTGAACCAAGACCAGAAGCCAGCATTCATTGATTATGCTTCGAGCTACTGGTCGTCGCACTTGATATCAACATCACCCGACAGTGAACAAGTTGGCGGGTTTCTCGGCAAATTCTTAACTAACCATTGGGTTCTGACATGGATTCAAGTCCTCGCTTCATATAATCAGCAACAAATACTGATACAAGCCTCGAAGAATCTATCAAAGTATTGTTCAATGCTACAACAACACAACATAGAACAGCCAGAGAAAAGACAGCCCAAGGTAGAGTATGACCTTCTTGAAAGCTGGTCAATAGATTTTGTGAAATTAGTAGGAAAGTTCGGCGCTCACTTGCGACGAAATCCGGAGTCGATATACAAACTCATCCCCCCTCTCTGTCCTCGAAACTCTTCAATATATAAAATTTTCGGCAGGCGAGAGGCAAAGAATATTTCGGTGTCAGGTATATCTACTGAGAACTGGGATGATTTTCTTGCCCGCATATCGCTTGGATCTGATCATTATGCATCATCCATCGTGGCGTCTGGGTCTCTTTTTGGCATCCTTGCCTCAAGCAACGTATCCATTTACGACTCCTCGACATTTGAAGAACTGGTGGCCTCTCCCATAGACCATGGCGAGCGCATATACCGCATGGAGCTCAACAATACTGCTACCCTATTAGCTACCTACGGTTACAAGACAACGAAAGTATGGGAAACACCGACCGGAAACTGCAGGCTCTCAATTGATAATATCGCTTCAGGGCATCGACCACTTTCTATGATATTTGCGAAAGACAATAAGGCTCTACTTGTTGGAACCAGCGACAAGCGGATAAGATCCCTTGACCTTGGTCAACAATCTCCAGCCTGGCAGCTCGTAGCGGGGCTAGAAGAGCCATATCTTGAGGGTTATATCTCAGACACAGCAAGCTACATGGCTATGAACAGGGACGGAACGCTTATCGCTGTCGCCTACCGGGGTCATCCAGTCTCTGTATGGGAAATAGATGGACCTGTCCACTTGGGACATTGCTGGAGAATTCATAATGAGAAAGATACGGGCGATGTCATCGATGCTGTTTGGCATCCGCATTCTCTCGAACTTTGGGGTCTATATATCGAAGGGGTGCTTTTCAAATGGAGTCCTTATGAGGGAAAGGTCCTTGAAATGGCTACAGGAGCAGCGAAACTAGCAATCAGTAGGGATGGTAACCTCCTTGCAACTGGAGACAGACGCGGAACTGTTCGAATCCATAATACTTCCGATCTCAGCTCAATCTATCAGGTGACATCTGAGGACGTGGTCTTTGGTATAGCGTTTGGACCTGACCATAGACGCCTCTACGACATCAGGGGCTATTATGCAAATGTGTGGGAGCCAACCGCATTAATAAAATTCTCGAAACAGACAGATAAGAGTACCGAGAATGCAGGCGAAACGGACATTATTTATCCCAGCCCGTCAATTCGCCCCAGTATACCTCGAAAGATTGATGCTATTACGGCAGTGGCAGCATCACCAACCGGGCGTCTATACAGCTACGGCACAATCACCGGAACGGTCTACATAGTTGACTTGCACAAGGAGAAGGTCATCGACGTCCATACACAGAAGGGCCCGATGAGTATTGAGAAAATGAGCTGGAGTAATGATGGACGCTACGTTTGCTTCATTGGTTCTCCTAAACGGATATGCATGAAGTCAATAACTTCGGATGAAAAACCTTCGGATCTAACTACAAAAACTACGATGGAAGCTTCGATAAAGAATATAGCAAAAGGGCCACTTGCACAATTACTCTTTCGACCTGACTCGATGGCTATCTTAGTTTTTACAACTACCGTAGCCATCGCGCTCTCAACCACGACGCTGTCAGTAACTCGATTGGCGGAATTCGATGCAGCTGAATACGAATGGATTACGCACCCGAAAGACCCAGAGCTTGTTGTCGGATTTGGGACAAGGCGAATACAAATTATGACATGGGATTTGGCTCACGTACAGATTTATACGTTTAATTTAGATGGCCATCAGGATCACAATCTCGTGAACAGAGTACTCGTCACTCAGGATAAGGAATACTTGCTTATCCAAACATCTTCCGAGAAGGATAACTCTAGGGACAAGGGATTACATTATCTGAAGTCATCTGAGTTATCGATACCATCATCACACGCTGCGATGAGCGAACAACAGAACGACCTAGTAGTGATTACCCCAGTCACACTCCCCAGAAGCGTATCATCTGAGATTGCGCTCCCATTCGTATTCTACTCAGAAGATCACCTTACATTTCTCTCCAGAGACTCGTCGGTATACTCTTGGAAACCTGCGCCTATTCTTGGTTACGGAGCAATAACGCTCGCCAATAGTATGGGCACCGGTACTGCGAATGCGCCAGAACGTCCTAGAGGCCACCAGCCTACCAATTCCATCATAAAGCAATCCACGGAGCTTTTCGTGCTACCGGGAGACTGGATCAATAGAGACAACTTGTCTTTATGCGCTATCTGGAGTGCGGAAAAGGCTTTTCTATGCCCGAGGAATGGGGAGATTGCTATTGTTAAATGTAAAGAGTTGACTTGAGTTTAACTATTGTCTTAATGGACATAGACGGATACGAATAAAGGGGTAAGGGTTATAGAACCAGAGTCTTATATCCTCACTAACTAACATTTGAATCGGATACATGTAGTGTAAGACACCTCATATTTTTAGCCAATTAAAGCAAAGAATTCGCACTTGCAGCAGCGATTACCAATAAATGCGTCGCTACTGCTCCAATTTATCGACCCGCCAACTCGGAACTCCGACTTCTCGGAGCTATGTACAATTACACCCGGCAAACCGACGTAATGAACGAACCAGCACGCACATACATTACAAAAAAAGTGCCAGGCCAACAGTCCTGAACAACTCGGAGTTATTGACATGGCTCTGACCAGACATACTTATTTTCAAGCGGGTTGCGAACCTGTCTTACCATCGCCACCATGTCTTTGCGACCGCTAACTAGAGCTACCTGGTGGAGGCGCGCCGCCTCATCTCGAATACGTCAACCCATTTCACTCGTAACGATAACGTCGCGACGTCTAAATACCGTTCCGAAATGCCCGGAACCAACATGCGACTGCGCCGATACGCCATCCATGCCATCAGAGCAGGGCATTGATAGGACTGCCAATCTAAATGGTCTCATAGCGTCGTACGCGCAACAGGTCTTGATCTGTACCGGCAAGGACGACTGGGCGTCGCGCATAGAAGAGGATAATAGCGGCGACAACTTGGCTGCCGACCTTAAGGAGCTGATTGGCCGGGGAGGCGTCTATAGTGATGTAAGTTTTGTTATTTTGATCGCTAGAGAACAACTCCCAGATGTCCCGAGTATGATGGGATATATCACTGTTGGATTTAGCTAACGCAAGACAATATATAGCCTTTCCACAACATCTCCGTCGTAAACACTTCGTTCCCCTCCGCTATTTCCAGACGTCCCGAAGTGCAGACCACGTCCGTCTACCTCGTCCCCAGCTTCAAATACATCCCGTTCCTTCCGAGAGTATCGTTTGACTCTGTACAAGCTCTAGTCAAGGGCTATCTTCTACCAGAGAAGCTCCACCCAATGAACGAGGGGTTGTCCCCGATACATAAGGACAGGTTGTCACGAAAAGAAGCGTACCAGCAATTGCTGTACGGCGTGCGCGACGTCGAGGATATCCTGGTATTGATATGTGGACATGGAGGACGGGATAAGAGATGTGGCATCTACGGGCCCATCTTGCAAGAGGAATTTGAGAAACAATTGCCTCGAGAAGGAATAGACGTCCTGCATGGACCAGCCATTGACGAGAGTGTATCAGCACCACCGCTCCCCGGCAGCACAACGGGGGCGGAAACACCACGCACAGCGAGGGTAGGTCAGATCAGCCACATCGGAGGGCACAAGTTCGCCGGAAACGTGATCATCTACCTACCGCCGACTCTCAAGAATAATGCTGGTAACCCGCACCCACTGGCCGGCCACGGGATCTGGTACGGCAGGATAGATCCGAAGCATGTAGAGGGGGTCATCAAGGAGACTATTATGAATGGCAATATCATAATGGACCATTTTAGAGGCGGTATCAACCAGAATAGTGAGCTTCTTAGATTATAGACTACTGTGATATATTCGGAGGCGGCAGGATACCTCTTAGATTTGGTAGACTTGGGAACTTGTACTATATCATATGCCGTTAAACCTCAACTCATGAACATAGATAGCCTCTAAATATAAAGTGTATTTTAAGAGGAACATTACTGAAACAGAACATTAAGCTATTAAATGATACTATTTCAAGTTCCCAATAAACGGGGATCTACATATTAACGTAGATGATTACCAGGTGTCACTAGCTCGTTACAACTGGCATAATCCGACGTAGCAGGTAGTACCAGCTGGCACGCCTTAAACAATTTTCTGGCAGTTGGAACTTCTCACTTACACAAACGCCGCTCACTCAACCATTTTCATGACATTTACAAAATAAACTGTGAGCGTTATATTATAAAACTAGAGTCGAGGATATTTCAATATGAGCTAGAATAAATGAGCTCCTCATTAACAATAAGATGCACCGGCCGGATAACACCGCGCCTACTCCCGGGGTCTCAGGCTCTTCTTCGCCTTAGACCTCAGCAACTAGTCACATTGCACTTAAGGAAAGCTCCTTCTTGTTATCCGCAAGGCCGGCGGTGCCTTTCCAGTCTTCCACCAGGACAAAGCAACAATACCCAGGCCGTCCCACCAGCAGGCGAACAACCACAGACCCCTCCTCCTCCAAGACAACAGCAGCAGCAACAGCGTCCGACCTGGCGAACATGGGCGCTCTTCAACATCGCAGGCGTCTTCAGCCTATTTATCGTGGCCGTCACGCTCAAGAGCATCAACGCGCAAGACGGCGCGAAAGCCGCCGCCCCCATGAACACCTCGTCCTTCAGCCCCTTCACCATCGTCGCCAGGGACCAGGTCTCGCCCACGGCCTTCGTGCTGCGCGTCCGCGCCGACGCCCAGAACGGCCATCTGCTCCGCCGCCTCTGGGACTACGGCCTGTGGTCCGTCGAGGTCAAGCAGCCGCAGCTGCAGATCGCGCGGCATTACACGCCTCTGCCGCCTAGGGAAGGGGAAGGGGAGGAAGACGGTGAACTGAGGTTCTTGGTTCGCAAGGTCGATGGGGGCGAGATGTCGACGTACTTGTCGAAGCTGGGCGTCGGCGAGAAGGTCTGGCTGCGGGGCCCGCATTTCGGCTTCGATGTTGCGCGCCGGCTCGGCGATGCCGGTAGACATGTCGTGTTCCTGGCGGGCGGCACGGGGATCGCGCCTGCGCTGCAGGTTGCGCGGCGGGTGTTGGAGGGCCAGAAGAATTCGGAGGCTAAGACGAACGAACAGGAAGGAGAGGAGAAACCTATCGTCTCCATTCTATGGGCAAACCGGTACGCTGCCGACGCGCTAGGACGACAACAGCAGCAGCAGCAGTCTCCCCCAGGCTCTGGTGCTAGAAAGGGGTGGTCGGTATCATCTTTGTTCTGGCGCGGCGCAGCAGAACAGCAGAAGCAGCAGCCACAGACAGAAGCAAACGCAGAATCATCGCTCGCGCACCAGATCCGCGAGCTACAGGAAAAACACCCCGACCACTTCCACATCTCGTACTTCGTTGACGAGGAGCGGCTTTTCATCGAGGAACAGGATATTCACCTTACCCTAACAGACTCCTCTTCCTCGACCCCTCTGCCTCCCGCTTCAACTTCGTGTATCTGGCACTCGCCAAGACAGCTGGTGTCTCTTCCAGACGACAACGACGTCGGGCGGCGAGCCTCGCGCTGTACCTGCGTACGGGATAATAAATCTTCTACGCAGACTGGGGCAGGCGCGGATCTTATCTGCGTGTCTGGACCAGACGGCTTCGTGGCGGCGTACGCGGGGCCGAAGCGCTGGTTTGGGGGTACGGAGAGGCAAGGTCCAGTGCGTGGGATACTGGGGCAGATGTTACAAGAGGACGGCACGCTTAAGACAGAAGGGCCGAAGAGGAATTGGCTTGTTCTTAAGTTATAGGTAAATCGTGTCGTTGAAAGGGGAGTTAAATGTCGTGAGCCAGGCGTGGATACAGATAAAAGGATGATGTATAGTGTTTTGCCTGCCTAGTGTGTAATATATAGGGATATATGATGAGCTTCCGTATAGATGGTGCTTATAGAAGATACATAGATCTATGGACGGATTATACGATAATAAGTATAGATTCTTAATAAGAATTTCCACACTACTTTGACACAAGCCGCCTAGAATGTCTTAAAGAGATGTGAAACGGTGAACCTCTCAAAGCACCCCTATACCTCTGTATATACGGAAATAACTTCGGACTTACGTAAACACTTGGATTCCTGCGATTTCTCGGTTGCTGTAGTATACTCGTTGTTAATAATCTTGACTTGCGTCCTTTTCTACATAGTCTATCCAGCAACTATAACCCTATAGGCCATAACACCTAGCTATACTAATAAAGTCATTGCAATTCATCTACAACTTCATCTCTAAGCTTCAAACGCCTAGCCTCACTCTGAAAAAAAGCCGGTTGTAGGATAGCCTCAAACTCCTATTGCGCCGCATACCATACTCACGCACTATACGAAGACACATAATACTGCACAACACATTAGCACACAACAACCCCCCTCTCGAGCAAAAACGCTCGATAGTAGCAGTAGCAAAACTCACCGTAACAACAGAGTCCTCCGCCCCCGACTCATCATACTGCGGCACATACACATACATGATCAGCGCATGGTCATCCGCAAAACACGCAATGACCCGTCCCTCCAGGCGTCCCACGCTGAGCACCTTACTCCAGTCCTTGCCATCGACCCGCACCGTCGCCCACTTGTCCGGCCCTGCCTCGCGGAACCGTGTGCTGGGATGGTCCTCGAGCGCGCACGGCAGCTGCGCGGGGTCCAGCTCCGGGTTCTCGAGGCCAGCCCACCGGCTCTCGACGTCAAGCGTGTCGGTGTCGAGCCGCAGGCGCAGGCCGCCGTGCATGTTAGCGCTGAGCTCGAGTTTCGGCGAGTAGGAACTAGCTGCTGCGGAGGAGGAGGCGCGAGAGGCTAGGGCGAGCTTGGTGAAGCGGTCCGAGATCGCTTTGAGCTGCAGCAGAGGAGGCAGCTGGATGTGCACGTCGGGCTCCCGGACTTTGGGCTGCATGATGGTTTCGACCGTGTCCGGGTGCAGCACGCGCACGGGGATGTCCTGCGTGACGATCTTCTCGCGTTCGCGGCGGAGGCTCGTTTCGAGGCGCTCGTGTGCGAAAACGCCGTCATCGTCATCGTCATCGTAGTGGGCTAGGTTCCCGGCGCCGGGATTCGCGCCTATACCGCCGATACGAGCTGCTCCCTGAGGCTCCTTGACTGTGGTGGTAATGGTCATGGATAGCACGGGGATGCCGTCTTTCTTCGTTAGGCGGATGTTTGCCGCGGACCCGTTGAGAGCAGACTTCAAGGAGCGCTGGAGAGGCCCTAGGGGTAGTTCGAGATTAATGGTGTTGTTCGGTTCGGCAGATTGAAGGGCATAGTTCTCGAAGATGAAGTCCATAGAAAAGGACCTAGATAACATACGATCGTTAGAATAACAAACCAATCCACCGAAATCGCCGAAAAAAAAAATCTACGAACGCCCAGACTTGTGATCCGGTATCCGGAATCACGGTGAAGCGGACGGTATCATCGTCAAGACGCAACCAAGCAATCTTTTCGAGGGATGAAAGAGCGGCCACCAATTCTAGTCAAGGTAAGTATTAGAAAATATGCATATATATATATATAATTTTCGAAGATCTCCTAAAGCTAGCTCACTTAAAAACGTGCGCGTGTTCTTGAGATCCGATCTGAACCTCATATTGGTGGTATCCGCACAAGACAACGCACCATGACCTCGGTATGACTTTAGGTGAGGAACCTGTCACGTAAGACGCGACAAACAACCGCGCAAACAAAAAGAAAGAGAAAAAGTTGATGACGGGTAAGAAAATGGGTATCGACGGCTCGCGCTCCGAACGCAAGTAAGAGCCAAACAAAATGATACAGTAACAATTCATCAATTAGCTTAATCGATAAAGCATGTAGCTACAATCTGTGGACAAAAAAACCGCACACTTCATTATTACATATTTATATTTCAAACCTTTATAACTTTACAACTAAAATAGATAAAAAAAATTTATTTTTTATTACTAATTATTTAATGGAATTTTAATATAAATATAAATTTAAAATAATTTATTTCTATTATATTATATGTTAAATAATAAATATAAAATATTAATGTTTTTATATAAATATAATTTTATTTTACGTTTTAATTATTAAGTTATAATGAAAAATAAAAATATTAATAATTAATTTAGGTATTTATTTAATTAAAATTGAAGATTTTATATTTTTATTAATTAAATTGGTTATGTTAAAGATTTTTAAAAACGTTGACTTTTGTTAAAAATCGTGACTTTTTCCATATATTCCACAAAATTTACGTTTTTCAAAAACTCATTACTATATGGAATTAAATCATAAAAATATATAATTAATATATTTTAATAGTTAAAAGATTAAAGTTATATAAATTAAATAGAAACGAATTTAAACTAATTTTTTATATTTTTAAAATAATTTTTAAAATATTCGATAATGTATTATATTAAGTTCGATTTTTTACATTTTCAATTTTAATTTTTAAAATGAATAAAAACTATATATAAATAAAGCTTCGAAATTAAACTATATATTATATATAAAGTTTATTTATATCTGTAAAGATAAAAGCGTGGTATTTAAATTAATTTAATTATATAAAAATTAAAGTGTTCGGTTTTTTTGTCCTCTTATTGTAGCTAATCCTAGCTGATCCTAGTGATGTTTATAGTGCGGGGTAAGCGGTATACTAGCTACCCCCTGCTGCCCCCATTCAGCTCCCGTCCAGGGACCAAAGGACCAAAGAAAGTGGAAAATCGAGCCCCTCCCGAGCTCCCACCCCCACCCTACGCCGGTTATCGTTAACAAAAACAATGAAAGTGGAAAAAGTACCCCGCCATCAGGTTCGGTTGTAGGCACCTATGCAAGAGCGTGTATAGCGTGTATAGCGTGTATAGCAGAGAAAATGGCAAGAATGGGTTAGACAACCAACTCAACTGGAAGTAAACATCGCATAGATATCCACCCGTTCATCTTCCCAGCAAATATTCCTATAGCCTAACCGAATCCATAATGCAATCGCGAGATCAAATACCAGCCGAGCGTAATTTCATGTAGACCTAGCCTAAGAACTCCTGAGCTTCTTTATGATCCCATACACTCCAGCTATGTGATAGATCGTCGGCTATAATTATAGCTTCTATCATCAGGTGGATAGACTGATCTACTTCCTGATCCGTCCGAGCTTCATAAGACTGCAAAAGAAATCCCTCCTTCCGTCCATCCATCTAGCCTGTACTCTATCCTATCCATACCATCTAGCCCGTAAAATCATACCTTTAATGTCGCCGACATCAAATGTAATTCCTTATATGCTGAGGCGTCTGCTATACCCCGGAGGAGGTGTCGAGTGTCGAGGCATCCGTCGTGATGAGACGTGAGGCGAAACGCAGAAGACACTACGTGGGTGTCTCTCCTCGTTTGGTTCAACGCCTACGTGAATGACGGTCGCGCGGACGGTGTTCGTGGACCTTTTTAGTCCGGGGATGATGGACTTGATAGCGGCTGCAGACCGGCTGCCAGTGCTCAAGGCCGACTCTCCCGTGTCTTGTCGGCCCCGTTCCCGAATCCTGCTGCGAAGCCGCTCCTCAAACTCAGCATTCTCAGCGCAGGTTCTGCATTCGCCAACCACCTGGGCTCGGCGACGAGGCTGGGGCGGGGGACGAAGTGGGTGGCCAGGTCGACGAGTAAGGCGACGGCGGACCTGGTGGCGTCGCGGAGGTGATGGTGGGGTTCGGGGCGACTGCCAATCTAGGTGAAGAGACGGGAAGGATGGAGGGCTTATTAGGTGTCCACAAGGGTGCTTGGCCGTACTTCGGCAGATGGGACAGCTTGGATTGATATTGGGATCGCGGTTGACAGATTCTTGTAGCCAAGTCTGGATACAGTGTGTACCGAATTTATGACCGCAATGCAGTTTGGTCCATGATTCGACGATGCCTTCGGGGTTAGCGATACCGACAGGATCGTGACATATAGGACATTCTTCAGGCGGTTCGGGTAAAGACTGCTTCTTATTCTTAGGAGAACTTTCCTCTTGTGCGTCCGAATCTATCGGGTCGCTCTTGTTGCCCTTTTTCGGCAACAGCTTCTTTAGGAGCTTTAGGCTGACCTTGGGTATTATCTTCATGGTTGGTCGCTAATTGGGGGTTCGGATGACGCGAGATGAGAAAGAGAAGAGTTGTGTATTTGAAGAATACCTAAGAGAGAAGCAAAGTCGGAATTGATGGCAAGGCTTACAGCCTGCCTACTAGATGAAATGCTAGGTTGTAAAAGGTATACAAGCGTGAAAGTATTTGGCGTGGATACGCGATAATATCAAGGGAAATGCAAGCGAGCTGTAACCATAGTATACCGTCCGAGACCGTACACACAGTTAACTCAGGTAAGCTATTAGCTTGTTTCGGCTTTTGGCTGGGGAATCCGGTCCAATCAATGGACAGTGTAAGCAAGACGCTTTTGCTTTTCGAGACAGACCCAACTGTGCTTTGCGCTTTGTTTGCTTGTTTGGCGGGCCTCTCGTAACTTGCCGTTATGCAACCTGGGTTGACCTTGACGCGACGGGAATCTTTCGGTCTAACGAACGGTGGAACAGGTCACTATTACGGAAGTACCATGTGTGTGCTGTGTGCGAGAATTACCTAGGTACCTAGGTAATTATGAGTTTTTGAAGAAATGTTGAGGAGGGAATCTCTAGCATGCCCATATCATGCCCTAATGATGTGATCAAAATGATTCAAAAATACGGTCGCGACCAAAACGTTATTGGTTGCTGGGCATTTGTTTTTATGTTGCTTGAAGTGCGTCCGACTGCAGCTTCATTTGTATGTAAACCAAACCAAGCAGGTCAAGGCAGAGAGTGTGGACCTGTTGGGCTCGGGTAAGGGCCAATGTTAAATTTGAAAGAGGATATTGTGAGGTCCAATGGCCTTTCTCGTCTGGATTTAGGTATATATGTCTGTCTGTCTTTGGTTCTAAATCTAGGGTTTTCCGCGTATTAGATCTATGGAAGCAAGTATAAAAGAATAGGTAATAAAATTGACGGGATAACTTACAATACCTACTTGGTATATCCCAGGTATAACCAAGTATAAACCAGGTATAATTGTCGATGACTTACAGGTTAATTAGGTAACTATGTGGTAGATAGTCAAGGTCAGCTCCTCCTCCTTCATGGCATCATGTGCGCTCAATTATATCGTAGTATAGGACCCCAAAACGCAGATAAGCGTCTCATGTGCATATTATTTACCGTTTAGAGCTGTCCGAATTCGTGATGGTTGCCGGTATGCGAGATAAGACTGGAATGTGATGCTGGCCACGTGCAAGTCGGGCGCAATTGGATTTATTACATGTAGTCTTAGTCCATACATAACTGCATACCTTATAAGGTAACTACCTAACTATCCAATACATACACGTATGTATGATATGTACATTAGGTACGTACATCTTGCATGCCATGCCATGCCTGCCTCCATAAACGTTATGTAGATGCAAGCGCGGGTAGAAAATTGTCTAGGCAAGTGCATCACTAGTAAGCTTCAAGTTGGTCATTCCGCATGCGGCTTCGAAGGTCCCTTCACTCGAAATGAAAGTTGGCAATTGCTTCTCCCGCGCTAACCTCCGTAATACTCAACCAAGGTTTCGTGGATTTCGTGTATTAGATGACTAATCTTTAAGACACGGAAACTCTTGCGTCTACTCGGAAGCTTATTGAACTTAACATCAGATATCTAAAACCTCTTTTGTTCATCCTTTTTTATGACACACCAACCTTCCAGATCATATTTATATGATCTGAAAGGTGATTTTGAATATCTGTCGATTATTGGGGGGATACTATGAGATCACTTCCCTAAACACTACCTAGAGAGTGTATACCAGCCAGGTTGATACGGGGATCAACCGTGTAGGCTGGTATGTCGATATATGTACTCGTCTTCAATCATGTACCAGCCCTATTCTTTGGTACCTCACAATAGGCGTTCAGCGCAATGTTGCTAAGGTGGAAATAAATAGTATATCAGACTCACCAATGTTGTTGGACTGGACGAGGTCTCTCAACCCATATATGTACGCAAAGGGGATGAAATGCCTGTCTCTTCCGCTTAACGGTATATTCATCCTAGTTCAATCTCCCAAAACTAGGATGCATATTATCTGGGGAGACGTTAGTGTTTTAAGATCTCATATGTTGCGTTCAGAAACTTACTACGTTGAGATGGCTTGTGTCACTTTCATAGATCTCATACCTACTCCAAACACACAAACCGACTACAGGATATATAATACAACCTAATTGTATCAGTGCAGGTTGTAGTAGTCGGGTCTTACATGTTCGACATGTAAAATCCTCCGAGAGGCCAAGTACCTTAGGTACTATATAGTCCCAAAGCCATCACGCTAGGTATCCACAAAAGGACGCGGTATTCCTCACGATTGGAATATTGTCCGTCATTCGTTTAGGTAAGAAAGTACATATAGGAAAGAGAACTTGACCTGGGCCCCAAGGACTGTCAGTTTATACGCCGATAATGTGTTGGGAAAAACCTTATGATAATATATGTTAACAGATAAGTTATCCCGTCATATCAGGTACTGAATGACACAAATGGACTCGGACGGATGATTGATGTCGTCCGACACAACGGGGACTTAGAGCATCGCTCACGAAATAAAATCACCTGTAGCGAAAGGCGTATATAGGTTGAGCCCTAAAGCATGAAGATCCATTCGAAACTCCAAACTCACTAAACTGATTTACAAGATCCTCCTACGCCGTGCTCGGTTGTAGTATAGCTCGCATCTAACGGAACTATGGCCAATTGATAATACAGTGGCTTTCCAACGCCTTCCCATGTACCTGAACAGTGGCAGATCATTTTAACCATGATCATGCGGTTACCTCAAAGTCGTACTATTAGTGTAATAGGGGTTGCTACCGCCTGACTTGACGCGTATCATCTTCCTCTTCGCTATCATCTCGGAAACCTTCTTCTAGGCTAGGTTATTGTAATTAGCCCCGTGCCCAACGTAAAATCCGGGACGGTCCGGAAGATGAGCTTCCTTGACCTACTCTCTGCTTAGTCTCCTTGTGCTATCCACGCGCTCAAGATCGTGGGTATCTAACGACAGCGCATGCCGGCGATCATCGAAGACATCATCTAATTCCTCGCCTTCCTCGGAGCTAAAACCTATATCGGATGCATCGTCGCCTCCGACTACCACGCGATCATGTATATTAATGCGCCACCTCGACGGGACCATCCATCGGGCTATTGCATCTTGTACTCTGCCGCGTAGGGAAATTGTATGGTTCGAAATCGTCTCGAGGGGAGGTATTGACTATAACGCGCATGGTAACGCCGCCATAGAGGAACAAGTACGTAGGTGGATAGGAGGAAAAAGATGAGAGAGATGACGGCTGGTATTATAAGAGTCTGTAAGAGTTAGATTTGCGATAGGTTCGTTACGTATGAGTATAGCTTGAACTGACCTTAACGGCGGAGATTGTAGAGCCCATAATGCTGGCGGTGATGCGCAATACTCCTTTCTACCAGGAGGGCATGATATGAGGTGAAATTTGATAGGTTCTAGGATAGGGCTGATCCGACTCTACAATCCGCATTCATGTGCGACAGCTAGTTGTAAAGGTGGGAAACCAATGGACGCGATAATTCATGGATAGGCTTATCAGTAACTTTTAGACTGGGTGGGAAAATACGTATTCCGTACGATGTGGAAGCTCTTTATGAGGTTGTCTCTTGGTCAATTGTTAATTATATTTAGTAAGGCTGAAGATGAAGATGGTTACGTACGTCCCGGCACGCGCAGTCGCAACTTCAAAGTAACCCCCATGCAATTGCTTATATAAGGGTACCTAACTACCTATGTAGTGAAGTAGTATGTATGTAAGTAACTGCCATGTACCATGTACCTAAGGAACAACTGTATACCTACTATTGGCTAAATCGCTCGTAAACTACTATTATGTACTGCTTCCCACGGGCCACCTACAAGATATTTACCTAAGCTTAAACAACCTTGCTGTCACTTCGTGTTGCAGATATTGGTTTCTTATATTGTATTCTTGAATTGCTCGGTACATCTAACTACTAACTTATTATGATTCCTCCTTATGTATTTACTAATGTTGTAATGTTAAAGTAAGAAACATGTACGTTTAAAACGAATCGATATATATTTATTTATTTATAATTTTACTCGTTAAAATTTTAAATATTTAACTTTTTATTAAAGTTTCGTTTTTAAAATTAAAAATTTTTAAAAAATAACAATTTTTAAAAAATAAAATTTAATATAAATATTTATTAACGTTTATTATATAAATTTAAATAATTTAATTAAATTAAATAATATTATTTATATATAATTATTTAATATATTAATTTTATATTATATAATAAACTTTTTTTTTATTTAATTATTATAATATTTATAATTATTTTACTTTTATTTAATTTATTATTTAACGTTATTAATTAAAAAACGTTATTTATTTTAAATTTTCATTTATATTATTATTAAATTCGTAATATTAACGTTTAATTATTTTAATAAAATTTTCGTTTAAATTATTATTTTTTAAATCATTATTATTACCGTCGTTTTTAATTTAATTTATATTTATAAATATTTTTTATTAAAATATTTATAAAATTATCGTTATAATTTTTTTAATTATAATAAAACTTTTATTTTTTTTATTTATTAAAAAAACCGATATAATTTTTTTAATTAACGATTTATTATATAATTA
The DNA here is from genome assembly GCA_902805475.1 of Entonaema liquescens. NCBI lineage: Eukaryota > Fungi > Ascomycota > Sordariomycetes > Xylariales > Xylariaceae > Entonaema > Entonaema liquescens. Next base: position 881,582 of record CADCSX010000003.1, read on the forward strand.
CGGCGTTAATAATTATAATAAATTTTTTAAAAATATTTAATATATATCGAATTTAATATTTTTAATAAATCGATTTTTTAATTATAAAGTTTTTTTTATAATTTTTTAACGTTTTAAATTATATAAATTTTATTTAAATTACCGTTTTTAACGATATTTAATAAATAATTAAATTTAATCGTTTATTTGATTTTAATATTTTTTAATAACGGCGTTAAATTTTACTTTTTTAAATACGTTAAATAAACGTAATTATGTTTTTTTATTATAAATCCACCGTTCCCGTTATTTACGAAAATTTAATAATTATTTTTTTAAATAAAATATTTTTATATTAAATTATTTTTTATATATTTTTTTTTATTCGGTTTATTTTATAATTATTCGGTTAAATTTATTAATAATAATTTTAAATTATTTATTATTAATAATTACAAATTTAAAATAAGTTATTAATTTATTACGATTTTTCGTAATACGTTAAAAATTTTTAATTTATTATTTTTTATTTTAACGTTTATTATAAATATTAATAATAATAATAAAATTAAAAGTTTTTAAAATTTTATTTTTTTTACGTAACATATGTTATATAATTAAATTTAATAACCGTTATTCGAAAATAATTAAAATTATTTCATCGTTAATATATTTTTTATAATGCCGTATATTAATTATAAATAATTTAAATGTTAACGTTATTAATTAATTAATTATTAAGGTTTTTAATTTAAATGGTATTTTAAAATAAAATAAAATTTTAAAAAATAATTCGTTTTTTTTAATAATTAAACGGTCGTAATTATATATATTTTTATAATAATTTTTATTTATAATTAATTTTTAAGTTTTTTATTATTCCCGTTTATTGTTAATATATTTTCGTTTATTTTTAATAATTTTAATGTTAAAAATTAACGTAATAAAATTTTCGAAATTATTTAAAATTAAATTTAAATTAAACGGGAAAAAACTTAACCGTTTTTACGATAATAATACGTTATTATTTTTAAATATTTATTATTTAATCGTATATAAATTATTTAAAAAATTTAATTTATCGTATATTAATTAATATTTAATTTTTTTAAAAATATTTTTTTAATGGTAATGTTTATATATTTGAAAAATATTTACATTTAACGGTTGTAATTTGTAAATTAAATAAAACGGTAATAAAAACAATATCACGTTTATTTATTAATAAATTCGAAAAAATTCGATTATAATATAATTATCGTAATTATTTATTATAAATATCCGTTTATAAATATCGTATTTAAATTTATTAAATTTTTTTTAATATTTTAATTATTTAAAAATTAATTAATTATTAATATATTTATTAAAATTTATATATAACGTTATATTATTAAATAACGTATTATTAAAATATTTAATTTTAATTTATTTATTTAATAATATAATAAATGGGAAAATATATTAATTAATAATTGAAATCGATTTTAATATCGTAATAAAAATTCGATCGTCGAAATTATTCGATATTACGTTAAATATGTTAATATAAATTTATACGTATTAAATTTTTTTTAATATATTAACGTAATAATTAAATTTATCAACGTTTTAAATATTTTCGAATAATATATTATATTTATTTTTCGTTTTTTCGTATATACCGAAATAATCGATTAAATTTTAACGATTATAAATAATTTTTTATATAATAATTAATTATTATATTTTATTATTTTTAAAAATATTATCGTAATAAATTATATATCGATAAGTTTATTTTTTATAAATAATAATATTACGGTTAATTATTTAAATTAATTAAATAATAATTTTAAATAAAAATTCGTTAATTATTTTAATTTTTATTAATATTTATATATTAATTTAAAAATATAATATTAATTTTTTATCGGGTTTTAATAAATTATTATTATTCGATTAATTTAAAATCGAAATTATATTTTTAAAACGTTTATTTAATTTTTTATATTTAATATTATAATATTTAAAAATAACCGTTTTAATAAAAAAATTACTTTTATTATATTAATTTATTATTAATTATAATTATTAATTATACGGTAACGTTAATATATTATTTAAAATGTTAATAAAATTTATTTAATAAATTAAAAATAATATAAATCGATTATAACCGATTTTATTAAATAATAAACTACGAAAAAATATAATATTAAATCATTAATAATTAATTTTTTACGTTAAAATTAACATTTTTAAATAATTTCATTATAATTAAATAATATAAAAATAAATTTAATAAATAATTAAAAATTATAATTAATAAATAAATTTAATAATTTAATTATATTTTTATTTAAATAAATTAATTTATATAAAATTAAATATTATTAAATTTTACTTTTTAAAAGTTTATTATTTTTTAAAAATCTTTAACTTTAAAAGCAAAGCCCCGGCAAAAGGTCGGATATTTGGAATCTTGACGAGTAGTAATAAGCCACGTGAATAGTATAGAACTCTAGGACTATTAAAAAGCAAAACGGCTATCGCAACCCGAAGATGGAGCTTAATGTGCCTACTGACCGAAATCCTTCTAGGTCGGACTTAGAGTAATAGGTACGTACAATATTATTCTAAACAGTCTAACTATCCCCTGACTACCTAATGTAACCGACCAGTACCGAGGGGGCCAAATACAACAGAGTATAGAGTACATGTATCTATGTAACCCCTTTTCTGCGCATCGGCTAAAGACTATTGTTCTTTATGAATTTCAGGCATTTGTAGATACCGTATTCTTCATCCAAAACCGATATCAAAAAATGAATTCAAATATGCCAACGTTTGCCTCCATTCTGAAATATATCTATCATCTATGGTACAGTTGTAATATGTGGCTTCTAGTGTCTAGGGACCCAGGGTCTCTCCAGATCGCATCATTATCGCCATCGCTATGTGGGATCTTCCAGGGGTTTATGTTCCACTTGAAGTTTCAGAATTGTCCACACCTTTCTACGGTAACATCGTAGGATTTATCGATAAAATGAAATATTTACTACCACATCACAAATTACATAGTATAAGAGATTAGAAGAGATTAGATGTGTGTACCATCGGGACAATAGGTAGTGTTTTTAGATGCTTAGATAAATCGCAAATCTGATGAATCACTGCTCAAACATTAGCGCTACCTGACAGGTATTATTATGTACTTATTCGTACCTAGGTACTTCACAAAGATATGCACATGAAAGACCCCTAATCTGCAGAAATTGGGTACCTCGCCGAGTCTTTCGCCCTCAGCTGGACTCCCGCTTTAAGACAAATCTATACGCGCTTATCGCAAATTGAAATTGGGGGGCGGAAAAAGATGGAAAACCGTCAACGTGTAAATTCAATTGGTAATCCGCTTTGTACCCTGCAAGTCGCATCCTGCCCACCATAGCCCAACCACAAGTGCTCGGCGTTATGTGCGGTACCTACTGCGACATTGCACAACATTGAATCCGCAGCCCGCAGCCCGCAACCCGCAACCCGTAACCCGTAACCTTAAGTCTCATCAGACGGTAGGAACCTCCTTTGAGCAACATTATCACATCCCGATAACTACAAACCACTATGACCACCTCTTTCCCACCCCTACGGCCCCTACTCTGAAATTTGAATTGTTCACCAACTAACGTTCGCCGACTTCTTTTAATGACGGAACTGTAGACGTTTGATTTTTCTGCATTTTATGTAGTCTAGCGCCGTATTCAGTTCTATGTGCGTACGGCCCCCCCCTTCTTCGCCTTCTTCGCCTTCTTCGTGGCGCATTCTCATTTCCCAAACTCCTTTCACTAAACCACTGATTTCGTCAAAAAATCACCCTTGTATTCGCCTGTCACTGCTTCAACGCCACAATATCATGCTAATACTACCACACATTAATTCAGGCCTTCATTCGATCTTAGATCTGCAATTTCAACCTGTATATTCCTTGCCGACTCTGTAATCTTCGCCAGAGAACATGATGCAATTCATCCGATATCTTCAGCATCCAATACACTGACGGCACGAACCCGATATCCCCCATAGGCTTCGATTGCTTTATTCGCCTCGTCCCGAACATCGGATCGAAACGTTCCATCAAGGTGTAAATAGACTATTGATAGAAAGCGACTCAAGCGACAGCGTCTTAGCGCGCCCTCTCCGCCTCACGCAGCCATGTCGTCCGGTGGTAAGGGCTTCTTCTCTAGGAGTAAACATAGAAGTGATAAGAGACACACCGGCAGCGAAGAAGGGCGGTACCTCGGTCCGGAGCATGATTCCTCGTCGCGTACTTCTCGACATGTTAGGGACTCGTCGATAGTATCGCTTGACCGACCAAGCTCCCCTGAAACCGGCGTCAACAATAACGCCGGTGTAATTACTGCCATCCCATACGACAGCACGCATGCTGACCAACGAAGTCCGATACCTGTTGAATATCTTCCTCGAAACGAACAGGCGCCTGTGCGCCGGGATCTTCTACCTCAACCCCATCACTTGAATAAAGGTACCGGTGACTTTCATCAGTATCCATCTTTTGATACAGCTTCGATTGTGAGCGTTGCTAGTTCTCAGCACTCGGTTCAGCGCCCCAGTACTGGTAACGGCAACGGAAATGGCAGCAGCATCAATGTCACTATGGCATCCACTGGTCGGCAAACGCAATTCCATCAGTGGGGGCCAGCTTCAGGCGGTTCCCAGACACCCCGGGCAAGCACAGCTTCTTCGATGCAAAACAGTGCCTATAACTACAATGAAAGATGGGATTCTCTACCTGGTTACGGCCAGGCCGGCTTCGGTAGGACATCTAGACAAAGCGACCAATCCAGCGTATTTTCAGCAGGTAACGGAGTACCCCCTACTAATTCCACGAATATGCGCTCATCCAGAATAGCACTGCCTAGTGCTACCTCCCAGAGTTCCATTGCGTCGCAGCCCTCGAGTAGAGATTCGCATCGCCTAACCAAACCTCTAGGGAACCCGGTATTTCCACCCGGGAGCACAGATGGGTTCCCACTCACCAGACCGGACGACGATAGGGTTACGGAGCAGATGTTCTTCGAGTTGATGAAGAAGCGAGGGTGGCACAATCTTCCGGAACAGGCAAAGCGGCAGATGCAGGCGTATCCATCTTCCAAAAAATGGACACTCATTTACCAAGATCGACTGACAGAACTACAAGGAGAGCAAAAGAGGAGGCAGCAGGCAGCAAAAACAGGAGTATATCCTAGCAGCGTTGATGTCGCCGCATCTTCTGATGAGGAGGGATCTCCCGAATGGTACGTGCGGAAAGTTATGGATAATACTTTAGATTTGAAAGGGCTAGGCAGCCTCGAGGTCAATTTGCGAACTCAGCAGATCGGTTGGGTGAGACGATTCATCGAATGTCAAGGGCAGGTCGCTCTCACCAACGTCCTATTGAAGATCAATCGGAAAAGCGCTGTTGGGCCTGCGGCTCCTTCTGATGTCAAAGCGAGCGACAAGAACCTCGACAAGGAATACGATATTCTAAAGTGTCTAAAAGCCCTGCTAAACAACAAATATGGCGCCGATGATGCGCTCGCCCATCAGCAGGTGATCGTGGCCCTCGTTACATCGCTCATATCGCCTAGACTCACGACACGAAAACTGGTCAGCGATGTGTTATCCTTCCTATGTCACTGGAATGGGGGTGAGGGTCACATAAAGGTGATCCAGGCTATGGATGTAGTGAAGAGCCAGCAGAACGAAAATGGCCGCTTCGACTCTTGGATGCGACTCGTCGAGGTCACCGTGGACGGGCGAGGAAAGATGGGCAGTCTCGTCGGGGCTAGCGACGAAGTCCGCAGCGGCGGTATTGGCATGGAGAACCTCTTGATGGAATATGCGGTCGCAACGCTCATCCTCGTCAACTCGATCATCGACGCACCTGAGAATGATCTCCAGCTACGCATGCATATCAGGGCGCAGTTCGGCGCGTGTGGGATCAAGCGGATCCTCACGAAGATGGAGGCGTTCCAATATGACTTAATAGACAAGCAAGTCGAGCGGTTCCGGACAAACGAGGCTATAGACTATGAGGATATGCTCGAGCGGGAGAATAGTAGCATGAAAGATAGCGTCGAAGGCGAGGTTAAGGACCTCAACGATCCTACCCAGATCGTAGACGCTATCCAGCAACGGCTCCAAGGTTCTAAGACGCATGACTACTTCATATCCGCATTGCAGCACCTGCTTCTGATCCGAGATAATGATGGAGAAGAACGGTTGCGTATGTTCCAGCTCGTAGACTCGATGCTAAGCTATGTAGCCATGGATCGGCGTCTGCCGAACATGGACTTCAAGCAAAGCTTGAACTTCAGTGTACAGAGTCTTTTAGACAAGCTACATACAGATTCCGAGGCCAGGCAAGCCCTGGACGAGGCCTTAGAGGCTCGGCAGATCGCCGATGCTGCCATGGCAGAGCGGGATGAGATGAGAGCTCAGTTAGAACTAGGTGCGGATGGTCTTGTTGCTAAGCTACAGAGACAGTTAGAGGAGCAAGCCCGCTTCATCGAAGCCCAAAAGCGCCAGGCAGATAGTCTTAAAGCTGAAATCGAGAGCATGCAGACGGTGCGTGCTAAGGAAGCGCAGCGGTACGAGCTAGAGACGAGAGAGCTTTATCTTATGCTTAGGGATGCTCAAGACGTGGCCGCCTCCCAGGCTGTCAAGGGCGGGTCTGGAGGCAAAATGGCCGATGAAGACCCCGCTCGAATGCAAGGTATTTTGGATCGAGAAAAGCTTATGGACCGACTTGCCATGCAGCTCGAGCGGCAAAAGACCCAATACAAACTCGAGGGTAGAGTCTGGGGCGAGGCTATTGGTCCTTCGGATCGCTTGCGTGCTCTACGTGAGGAAATGGACGGCTTTGCAGAGAGCTACCCTGAAGCGCCGGATAGTGCAGGACTCCCGCCGTCTGGCATGCTTGGGACAGTCAATCGACAGACAAGGCTGTCCAGAAAGCCTGTTGGCTCAGCAGGACAGCATGTCTCCAGCGCTGACGAGGGCGTTACCGAGGGCGAAGACGATATCGTTTACGAGAAGCCAAGAGTCGTCGAGATCAGGAGACCCGTTATGGATCCCAAGCAAGCCGCTAGCCTCATGTCAGAAATCCAAGCGAAGGGTAGGAAGGACGATATTAGCGACTCCGAAGATGGCGCGACAACTGGTCCCTCTCACCCGAGCCTCGAGTCACCCATCACCCCAGGAGAAGTTGAGCCGCCTAAGATTCAAGTCAGCGACACGGCTGCTCCACCTCCACCCCCGCCCCCACCACCTCCGATGCCCGGTCAATTACCCGGAGCGCCGCCGCCGCCTCCTCCTCCACCTCCTTTGCCTGGCCAAATTCCGGGAGCTGCTCCTCCCCACCGCCTCCACCCCCACCCCCAATGCCAGGAATGCTATCACCCTCATCTGCGGGTGGTCCACCACCTCCACCTCCGCCTCCGCCGCCTCCTATGCCCGGTGGTGTTGGAGGAATGCCTCCTCCTCCACCGCCAATGCCTGGTGCCATGTCCGGTCACTTCCTCTCCTCACAGAATAGCTTCGGACCAGCTCCTACAATCGGCCTTCCTGTTGTTAGGCCGAAGAAGAAGCTCAAGGCCCTCCATTGGGACAAGGTTGATACCCCTGAAACCAGTCACTGGGCAGCACATGCCCCTTCTGCAGAAGCAAGAGAAGAGAAGTATGCCGAGCTTAGCAAGAAGGGTATTCTTGACGAGGTTGAGAAACTGTTTATGGCTAAGGAGATCAAGAAGCTTGGTGTTGGCACCTCTAAGAAAGATGACAAGAAGCAGATTATCTCCAGCGACCTTCGGAAAGCCTACGGTAAGCTAAATTTTCATACTCAAGTAACAAATACGTATAAAATACTAACTTATTCTAGAAATTGCTTTTGCCAAATTTTCACAGTATTCCGTAGAAAAGATTGTCCAAATGATTATTCAGTGCGACAAGGAGATACTCGATAATCCTGTCGTTATGGATTTCCTCCTAAAGGACGATCTATGCAACATTCCGGATAATACCGCGAAACTAATGGCGCCATATAGCAAGGATTGGACTGGTCCAGAAGCCAGTAAAGAGAATCGTGAACAGGATCCAGAAGAGCTTACCAGGCAGGATCAAATTTACTTGTACACAGCTTTCGAGCTACACCATTACTGGAAGAGCAGAATACGTGCTTTGGCCTTAACAAGGAGTTACGAAGCCGATTACGACGAGATCAACGAGAAGATTCATCAAGTCGTATCGGTGTCGGAAGCTTTACGAGATTCCGTTTCTCTGATGAACGTTCTTGGTTTAATTCTTGATATTGGAAACTACATGAACGACGCCAACAAGCAAGCGCGAGGTTTCAAACTCAGTTCGCTCGCTCGCTTAGGAATGGTGAAGGACGACAAGAACCAGTCCACACTTGCTGATCTCGTCGAGCGTATCGTTCGTAACCAGTATCCCGAATGGGAGGGGTTCACGGGCGATATCCAGGCCGTCATCGGCGCTCAGAAGATCAACGTCGAGCAACTACAAGCAGATGCTAAGAGATACGTGGATAACATTCGTAACATTCAAATGTCACTAGACAGCGGCAACCTTAGCGACCCTAAGAAGTTCCATCCTCAGGACCGTGTCTCGCAAGTCGTCCAGCGGTGTATGAAGGATGCTCGCCGGAAAGCAGAACAGATGTCTTTGTACCTGGAGGAGATGATCCGCACATACGATGACATCATGGTTTTCTATGGTGAAGATCCTAAGGACGATAACGCCCGTCGCGACTTTTTCGCTAAGCTAGCTACCTTCCTCCAGGAGTGGAAGAAGAGCAGAGACAAGAACGTACAATATGAAGAGACAAGACGTAGGAACGAAGCCAGTATGAAACGAAAGCACGGCCAGCTCAGGGTTACAGGGGCTGTCGAGAGCGGCCCGCCGTCCCCGGCCTCCGCTGGTGCGATGGACTCCCTGTTAGAGAAGTTACGAGCTGCAGCACCAGCAACGAGAACTCAAAGAGAACAAAGAAGGCTTGCGCGACTCAAGGTTCGTCACCAAGATCGCGTCGCTTCGGGCCAGAAAATCGACCTCAACGAGATACCAGAGGCCGAAGCTAAGCTCAAGAAGGAGAGCGCCAATGGCACCGCAGATTCGGATAGCAACCCACTTAGCCCTGATTTCCCTTCTGTTAGTGAAGCTCCTTCAACAGTCGAGGATGGAGGGGATGGCCTGGCTCAGAGAGCAGCAATGCTGTTACAAGATATGAGAAGCGGCGACGGAGCAGATGATAATGATCCGGAGAAGAGAGATAGTCTGAGGAAATCAGCGGCAGAAGAAAGGAGAGCTAGACGGCGGCGGCTAAAGGGCGGTTCCAATCAGAACTCTAGTACCACCGAAGCGGAGGAGGGAGCCAAAACACCCATACCAGAAGAAACGCCGGCCGAAGCTATTGCAGAGGAATGAAAGAACAGTACAGAGAAGTGCTGAATCAAGATCCCACTATTTTTATCTATCCAACCGATACGATATATAATGTCTACGATATATTACCCAGCCAGCCCAGGGAAATCCTGTTTGGGGCACCGATTGGCGAGTCTGCCGAGCTATTATAGAGCAATTCAGAACTGAGGCTCGTGTACGAGTGGAGCCCGGAGAGTAAACTTATTATATAATTGCTAGTTATAAGCCCGGGCGCCTCCATATGACGAAAGCTTCAACGCATGTAAGCAAAACCCACTATTCGAACCCGTCGCATCACTACACTCGCGCCATAGGCGATTCGAACCATTGTTTGTCTTCGATAAATGTATTAGTTACACTTGGCTTGGCGGCAAGATAGTCCAGTCTATCCGGAGACGGGACTTTTTAGAGGTGCGAAGGAAGAGACAGGGGCCAGACCGGGCCAGATTCCCTTTGTCAGCGGAGGAAAAGGGAGAAAGGGAGTTCTTGGACCAAACCGGCCAGACCCTTTTCTCATGTCGGAGGGTGGGGGGTCGTGTTTATAAGGGCCGGTGAGGTTTAACCTAGTTGGAAGAGAGGAAGGGGAAAGCGCGTGGGAAAAGGGACGTACATAAGCATAGTATATTACCTAGGTTTGTAGGCTCTACGATCAAGTGATATCTTAATAATTCGCTTTTTGCTTAAATTTGCGGGGTACTTTTTTCTATGATGTGGTGTTGATGTTATGTGATGGGTGTTGATGTCTTACGAGTCGTTTAAGCTAGGCTTCTTATTATGCAGGGTTATTGAATATTTCAATGACTGGAACTATAGTAAAGTTGGTTATCAACCCTGAAGTGGTCGTTGAGAGATTTAAAGATACGGATGAGAGTGAGAATAGGTATTCTTAAGCGTTATATGTGTCATATTATAAATACCTTCGTCGCTTACTAGTAATATAGCTTCACTTAGAGATACCTACGTTCTCTATATCTCCTGAAATTCCTATTCGACCTGTCTATACATTAAGTATTTATCCTACCCCTTACCACCCAGACACAATACAACCCAAATCTTCTCATCTAGTTAAAATAACTCATCCTCTTTAACAAGCACGCCACTATTCAGATCCTCCGGCGCTACAGACCCTATCCCGGAGAGATGCAGTGTAAGCTCCAAATCCCCCAGCAGGCTCCGCAACACATGCGCAACGCCCTCTTCGCCGCCGAGCACCAACCCGTATACATACGGGCGTCCGACGAGACACATATCCGCGCCGAGGGCAAGTGCTTTGGCGATATCCGCGCCGCTGCGGATCCCGGAGTCGAAGAGGATTTGCAGTTTTTTCTTTTTCTTCTTCTCCCTGTTCTTCATACCTTCGACTCCAGAGCTATCGGGGAATGGAGAGGGAGAGGGAGAGGGAGAGGGAGATGAATTCAAGGCCTGCACTACCCCCCTCAACGCCCCCAGCGAACTCACGCCCCCATCCGCCTGCCGTCCTCCGTGGTTACTCACGACGAGGCCGTCGACGAGGCCCGAGGCGGCGATGGCGCGCGCGTCGGAGGCGCTCTGGATGCCTTTGAGGACGATGGGGCCGGCCCAGTGCGCGCGGAGGAGGGATATGTCGGCGAGGGTGTGCGTTGAGCCGGGGAAGATGGTGCGCGTCCATTCTGCTGCTGCGGCGGCGAGGTCCTGCTCGACGGAAACGCCGGGGTGTTTTTGCGAGAAGTGGGAGCGGAAGATTGGGTCGGAGAGCCCGATGGCGATGCCTACTTGGTCGGAGCGGAGGAAGGGGTTGTATCTTTGTGGTTTGACGGTTAGTTGTTGGTTGTTTGATAGAATGGAAAGAGAAAGGAATATGAATAGGGGTATAGCATCACTCACCCATTATCCATATCACTCGGCCTCCAGCCCAATATATACGTATCCAGCGTAACCACCAACACGCTATACCCAGCCCTTCCCGCGCGCTCCAGCATCGACACCGTGATATCATCGTGCTCCCTCGCCGGCCAATATAACTGAAACCACCTCTCCGCCTTCCCCGTCTTCTTCCGCCCCGGCATCGCTCGCCCGCGCCACGTCCTCGATACTCGCACTGCTCGCCGTGCTCAGTATAAACAGGACTTTCTCCCGCGCCGCCGCCCGCGCAGCCGCGAGCTCGCCCTCCGGATTCATGATCTTCTGGACGCCGATGGGCGCGCAGGCGATGGGGTACGGGAGACGTCGACCTAAAACATCTACAGTGAGATCTGGGAACACCTTTTCGTTTTTGTTTTCTTTTTCCCCTTCTCTCTCACTCTCGCTCTTCTCGCCATCTCCGTTCTGGGGAACTCGACCGAGCCCCAGCCGCCGCGGCACTATAGACCACTTCGCAAACGCCTCCCTGTTCTTGCGCGCCGTCTCGCCGGTCCCCGCACACCCGAGCACGTACCCCCTCGCGTCGGCGGACATGCGCTGCGCGGCGAGGGACTCCCATTCCAGCGGCTTGAAGGTAAACGGGGGCCGCTGGTACCGCAGGCCGCGCTGGTAGACATCTGCTTCGTAGGCGATGGGGTCTGGGTCGGAGTGTTTCTCCGTGTTGGGACGGGTGCTGGGGTGGGATTGGGAAGCCATACCTATTATATGCTAGACAGATAGGTATTTAGGGAGGAAAGAGAAGTAAAGTAAAACTATCAGTAATAATACTTCCGTCTATACTAATAACCACGTCGCAATCCTCGGCACCGTTGGCCGAGACCACGTCATCTTCCATGCGGGTACGAAGTTCACAGCGAGGTTTTTATGCGCGGGCCTACGTTTTCATGATGTCATATGTCAAGAGATCGAGCAGATAGTTGTTTGCTTAAGATACGTAAGTATAATAGAAACACTTTGTGCTACTCTATTTACGCTGTCTCATCGCCTTATATGAGGCTATATTGACCCAGCATTTCTAAGCTGAGCCCAAGTCTTGGCTATGGGCACATGGTTCGGGAAACGAGTTACTGAGGGGCAACTTAAGTTTTGGAATAATAAATAACACGCTGTATCGAGATAAATATACGGGCTGATGGGTATTATATATAAATTATATCTCATCAAGTCTACCTTTTATAGAAAAAAGGACTTCTCAGCGCTAGGCTATGTGGTAATGTACTCAAAGCAGGTAGACTATATATTACGTGCTCTTAAAAGGGGGCTCACTAACACCTAGGTTACTTCATTTCATCACATATCACTCATCATGTAAGAAAGGAGTCTCTTCGACAAACCCTCCTTATTCCCGGCACGAAATTCAAACAGAATATGTGGTCTCACCTATATTCTCTTAGTTCTCACCCTTTACCCTACCTAAATAACCAAACACATAAATCTACAGCACTACCCAAATCTCAACATATAGAAGTAAACCAAAAACACCGTTTCATTTATCTTAGCACACACACCCCCAGCGCCAATCAGCCGGTCGTCGTTTTATTACAAGAATTTCTAGGTCTATATAATACAAGCCCCGGCGGTGCGCACGCGCACGCGCGTACCCGAGCCGATGTGTATCGATGTAAAAAGCCTTGCGCCCCGCGCCACCGTGTCAGTCCGTTATGCATGCATGTATCGCAGTCAATCATTTATATCACCATTTCAATGCGTTTCTTCTTTACTTTGCCATAACATCCACATAGCGTCCCGTCTTCTTCGCTTTCTTGCCTCCCTTCCGAGGTCCCGCCGCGCCGAGCAGGTCGTCGATGCTGCTCGCGTTGCTTAGGCTAGTAGCCGGTCTGCTAGGCGGTGCGCTGGGAGGTCCGCCCGGAGCACTACTCGTACTCTGACCCGAGACGGACCGCGTCATAGGTGGTGCACCCCCCGGAACCATGAGGTTATCGTGGGACATGGCACTTCTTAGCAGAGTAGGCGCGGGTGTAAGATGAGCACGAGGGGGGCCGGCGGGAGGGGCACCTAACCCTCCTGGAGGAGCTGATGTAGGCCCCGGCGGTGGGGGTGTACCGTTACGAGAGGCAGCGCGAGGAGGCGGCGGTGTTGCCGCTTTAACAGGAGTGTTCTCTGCTCCCGGCTTCTTATTGACCCAGCGCTTGAGTTCTGGATCATATACGAAGCTACTGGCTTCGCCAAGTTTAGCCTTGATGGGTTTGTTCGCTGGTTCAAGCGACTCTTTCTTGCCGCCGCCACCGAACCATCCTCCAAAGCCCCAGCCTTTCTTGGCTGCCTTTGCCTCAGCAGCTCGTTTTTCTGGGAATTTGTTAGCTTCGTATCGACAAGGGACGCTAGTTCTGTACTTACCCTCTTCCTCAGCAATCTTGCGAACCATCTCCGCATTCTCCCTGTCCATCTCCTCCTTGCTCTTCCCTTGTGGCTTCAAGCCGGGAATGTCATCTTCATCGTCATCGAAGAAGCTCTTCTTCTTAGGTTTCGGCTCACTTGGAGAGTCGCCCTCATCACCAGCTGGACCTGGCTCATAGGATGGAGGTTCGAAGCTGGATGGTTGGTACGAAGGTGGCTCGTATCCACCTGAGTAACTCTCAGATTGGCTAGTTGGTGCTTCGAAGGAATTCGTTAACGGCGGCTCATATCCATACGAGGGAGGTTGATAGCCTTGCGTCGCGCTCGTGTCATTTACTGATACTTCCGGTTTCGACTCCGTAGGCGAGACTTGCGACTGAGAAGTATTGGGGTTTGGCGAGGTTTGCGCCCCATACGGATCGTAACCCGGGAATGAGATCCCAATACCTGTAGCCTGTTGGGCTGAGTCTGATCCTCGGGAGACTGGCGTATATGGGGATGCTTGAGAGGCGGTCGGTGCCGAAGGCTGATACACGGGGGTGGAAACGGTATGCTCGGGGGCGTAAGGACTTCCATACGCAGACTGCATGTCCGATCCTCTTCTTGCTGGTAACTCAAAGGAGCCTCGTGTAATCTCACCCGATGTCCTTTCCATTGAGGACCTAGGAGCCGGGTTGTAAGAAGAGCTAGGGTCGTATGGATTCGAAGACTGAGATGTTACTGGTGCATAGCGGGAAGCTGTCTTATTAGCTTGGAGGGTAGGAGACGGGTTGCCGTTTCCGTATACTTCGAAATTTGAAACGGACGGAGATCGACTCATTGACGGTGTTCCGCCTGCAATACGAGCAAAGGGCCCGGATTCAGTACCGGCCTCGCCCGAGGCAGCATTACCGGAACCATCATCATCATCACCAGCAACGAACTTGTTGAAGCGGCTCCACATATTGTTAGACACTTTGTCCATACTGGGTTTTGGAATCCACGAAGATGACTCTTCCTTTGGAGCCTGTTTTAATCTTCTCATAAGATCATCCGCGGCGGACTCTAGAATAGGGTGGTAGTAAGGCGACCTCTTCGTCTGCGCGGTGATCGCGTTGTATATACCCTCGCAGTATTGTAAGGCCTTATCTCTAAACCCGTATTCAGCAAGAGTCATAGCATGTTGGAGCTTGTAAGCAGCCAAGTGTGGACAGCTTTGTACGGCGTTCGAGCCACCCGCAAGGGACAGTCCATACTCATAGACTTCGCTAAGTTGCAAAGCCTCGGTTTCCTTCGCAAACTGGTCGGCTTGACGCCGGTGATCGGCCCCGACAAGAACGAAGTTGACGTTCGGGTCATCAAGCCCTCCAAAAACAGCACTGTTCCTAGCAAAGATGTAGCAAATATGAGCTGCTTCCGCTCTTCCATATCCAGAGAGCAAGTTACCAAGTGATCTTAAAGCTTGAGCATCGCCAAAACTCCTGTTGCTCAGTATTAACCCAAGCGTCTCGCGCCATTTGTCGAGGCCCGCCAATGCATCCTGGGATGCACCAATAGAAGCTGAAGTAGATATAAGCTGGAGACCTGCCCGCGCGTGCACCGGGACCAGCTCGTCCACTGACTCCTCAAAATTTCCAGAAAGAACGCCGTAAAGAGCAGCAAGTGACTCGTTTCCGTGTCCCGGATGGTTCACCTCCTTCTTGATGAACTCCTGTGCAACCTTCTTGTACAATTCCGGACTCTGCATCGTGTTCGAAATAAGCATCGCGTGACCCCAGAGCCTCTTGTCTACCGCGGCCCAAACAGCCTTCTCCCGGTCACCGGACAACAGGTGGTGCCGGATCTGCTCTACAGTCGTAGAATCGACGGCGTCCGATTGCAAGTTCGTTACAGTTGAAGAAATTCCCGTCAGGTCGGCTCCAGTAGAGATTGCAGCTGCAAGCTCTGGGTTATTAGTGTCAAGGCCAGGCGAGATAACTTCCCTAACAGCCTTTTCTACTGTAGGGTTTCCTTCGAGAAGACCATCATGTTCAACGAAAACCCGTAGAATCTTCCATAATAATACCCGCTCAACAGCTCTTTTGTCCTCGTGTGAAACATGGTGTAGAAATGACAGGTTTGGTAGGCTCCTTTCAAGAGTATCGATACCAGCCGTCAGCCACGCTATAGTCTCTTTCTTCTTCGACTTGCCCTTCAAAGGCCCTGGAAATTTGGCTAGGCGCTCTTCCAGCGGTTGGATATCCTTGGCATGCCGTACCTTCACCTCACCTGGGCTGCGTACAATCATCGGGGCCGTTTGGCTTATGCCATAGCGAGGAACGTTGGTTGGGAAAGAGGTCACAATCGTACCTCCCACACCCCATGTAATGACAGGGCAACCTTGCCACCTCTTCAGCGGGTCTTTCTCTCGCCCATCAGTAGGCGGAACAAGATTAAGATACTGAGACATGCCCCGAGCTCTGATAGCAGGCCGAGCTACGTCTGCATTCGGTATCTCTCGCGGAGAGGTAGCGCCTTGTACGGACGACGGCCGAGGGACAGGTTCAATTGGCCTTATCCCAGCCCGATTTCCATACAGCGCCCCGGGTGATTGGGTTTGAGATCGAGGTGGTGGCACAAAGTTGACCTCCTTGTGCGGCACAGATGCAGGAGACATCGGTACATAACTTGACACCGCCCTCTTAGGGGGGGATATCGCGTTATAAGTAGGAGTGCCGAGAGGCGGGGGTGTATGCCTAGCTTGCCTGGGACTATATTTCGATTCAGACGGGGCCTTAGGCGCAACAGGCGGAGATCGTAGCTGGGACTGCTCCTCCTCAACCTCTTGAGTTGGTGGTAATGAAGGAACCCTTGTAAGGCGAGGCTCGTATTGAGATGAGCTGCTTCGGCGTTCAGAGCTGACTTCGGCGTTCATAGGACTTGGTATCGACTTTTCGTGAGTGATTTCGAAGTGGGAGTGGGCAAGGGGACTGGAAGTTCGCGGTTGGTGTGCGAGCATCGGGGGTGGAACAGCCGCATATCCACTACTAGTAGACCGTACGGAGGGGGGGGCAGGAGAATAACGGCTAGCAGCAGGCGGTGGAATTCCGTTTGCCACTGATAGTTGAGGCGGCGCAGGAGAGTATCTTGAAGTCGTAACAGGAGGAGCACTTGGCGGAGGCAGCGAACTAGACTGCAACGAAGTATAGGGATTAACACGTTCGGGCGCAACTAATGACGCGATGCCAGGTGCTTGCTCTTGTGGAGAAAAGGGAGGTTGCGAGGTAGGTGATGTTAAAGGCGAACCATGAGGGGGACCGTGTGGAGGCTGCCCGTGTGGGCTTAGCTGAGGTGAGGCAGAAAGGTGACTATGTCGCGACGCGGGTCGGGGCTTGGACGTCATAGGCAAATCTTCGAAGAAGCTAGATTTAGATTTTAACTGAGGGGTAGACTTCTGAGATGCCGCCGCCGGTGGTGGTGGCGGTTGGCTTGAGTGGCTTGAACCAGGAGGGGATAAACTCGCGTTCGAGCCTCCTGTAGGGGGTGGCTGGGCATACAGGCTCGCACTCCTTGGAGGGGCAGCGGGAGGTCCGAGGGACGCGTTATTAGCACGCGGGAGTTGCTGCATACTTATCCGCTTCTTCGGTTTGACAACTTCCATCGGAAGGTCATAAGGTGAAGTATATCCACCCTTAGCCTTATCAGCAAAACTCTGTGCTTTAGGCATAGCTGGCTTAGGAGGTGGCTCGAATCCACCCATTGTGGGAGGAGGAGCCGTAGCCGGGTGCGCATAAGAAGGACGTTGCGGTGACTGCAATTGACCAACAACTGGCGCTGGTGCGTAAGGGTTTGGATTTAACTGCGCTGGATGTTGGAAACTATCAGGGGTATAACGGCCATTGAAGCCTGCTGACTGAGACTGCACAGCTATAGTAGGCTGAGATACCGATACCACCGGTGCCGCTGGCGTCTCCTCAGTCGTATCTTCCAAAAACCCTTCATCATCACTTCCAAATATATCTGCTGGATCAAGCTCCTTAGTCTCGGCAGTCGAATCCAATAAGAAATCCTCGTCGTCGTCAAAAGCAGCCGCCCACTTCGCGTCGATATCAACGGTTTCTGGTTTGGTTTCGGCCTCTTCCTTTGCATGGGTCTCAGAGTCGCCGTTTACGGCATGTTGTACAGGCGTGTCTAAATCCGCTGGTTCCTCTGGTGTGGCCTCCTTGACTGGAGACGGGAGCTCTGAATTTGATTCTTCTGCCCCTGCCGCCGAATCCGCAACTTGTCCCATAACCATAGATGTAGATTTCCTCTGTAAAGTGTGCTCAAAGCTAGCATTTCCTTCTAGGTGAGAAGTCCCCTTGGTTACCTGACTAAAAAAGTCATCGCCTCCTTCAACATCATCTTGAGCAAATGCATCTTCAAGGCCTGCGGCCTCATGCTCATGGTGGCCCTCTGGATCATGCTGCTCATTCTGTGGAATCAACGGTAGCCCTTCCTCGAATCGTGCATCCGACTCCTCCTCTGCAGTACCCACAATCTCTCCACCAACATACTGCTGGGACGAGCTTCCGGTTGCGCCAACCTCATCATCAACATGTTGACCTTCGCCAAGAGGATCGGGAAACTCGGATTGTGCAGCTGGATGTGTATCTATATCATCCTTCTCCAAGTCATGCAGGATATCTTGGGCTTGAGTTGAAGGGGGTGGGTGATCGAATCCGTCGTTAGTCGCATCTTCCCTTTGCGGTACTGCGGGAAATGAGTTTGTCCTCTCGTTTGGTGGCATGAATTTAAAAGGGTCCGTGTCCGATCGCTGCAAGCTCAACTCGCTCTCTTCGTCATCGTTAAAGCTTACCTCGTGAGACACGGTACGCGCAAACGAGATTTGGCTAGAATGCTTGGCCGCGTTGCTCGTCCGAGTAGTTTCCGCTTGGGCAAGTTCGTGTTCGTAGTCGGGTACATCAGCACCGTCATCCCGCGCGGTCGCAGCGGGTGAATGTTCAGAAAGACCCCATGCGTTCTCCCCAGCGTCATCATGATTAAATTGGTCTAAAAACGCGCTGTCGCTTGCACGTTCAGGCTTGGTGTCCTCTTCTATTATTTCGTTATTTGACATATCCTGAGCTGGATGCTCAATCGCGTGCTCATTATCGGCATTCACTTCTTGATTCTGCGTCGACTGGGTCGAGTCGAGGTCTGATATTTGGTTGTTATCGTTATTAGTATATGGCATCTTAGCCGGATGCCACGTCGCACTTGAGGCATCCATCGAGTACAATGATCGCGAACTAGATAAGCATATAGAAATGGAAAGGCCGCCGTAAGATAGAATTAGGAAACGATACTATCAAGTCGAAATCAAGTTAGTTTTCGTACACACCAATAAGTACGGGACAAAGTCGCATGCCAGATGCTAGAGACTAATAGTTGATTAGGGGCAAACAGTGCAATTATGTAGGTAGGTAGTTATGTATAATTACCCTTGGTAAGGTAAATGCTGTAGCAAGGGAATGGTATCGCGCGACACATGCCAAAACAATAAAAAGAACACAACTCACTTATACAAGAACAACTAATAAAGCGTTTATTTCTCGACTCGTTACAAGCCAACCTCCATGATCATTTTAGAGTAGCAATTATCGTTATTGCTTTTCTTGGGCACCCGGAGGAAATTGGGAGGAAAAAATGGGAAAAGATGAGGCAAAGTGGCAGATCCACAAGAGGTTACCTTGAACTTTACATATCTACCAGGTAGGTATGTATGTATATATGTATGTACATCCAACTATCGTCCGTTGAGGCCATGTTCTCTTCAATCACCCATGTACCCATGCAGCTTACACACTAACCTTAGTTACTTTAGTTACATAGTTACTTTACCTATGTCTATGCATAGCACAAACTCACGCTAAGAAGTACCTGGGTTAGCGGGACTTGCGGAATAAATGACATAACCCGGGTCATGATGGGAATAGGTATTGGAATCTTGCTTCCATAGAAGACAACATGTCCGTTTTAATTATTGTAATTATCCGACAAGTCAACGTACGCCGAATACTTCGATTAATCGAGTCCATAACCATATCCAGCTTAAATCTCTCAAGCACCCCGGAAATATTATAATATATTACCATTACCTATGCTTATTCGATAATGATTAAGTCGTCGATAGATTTATTATTGATCATTGATCATTGATCATTGAATACGCGGAGAATGAAGTACATTAGTAATTTGTACCTCTCTGGCGAAATCTTGGTAAATGAGTACCTACTTACAGTAGGTAATGTACGTACTGACTGACACACATTACATTTATGGGAACTTATGGGAACTTGACGTAAAGCAGCCGGGCGCAACGGGTCCCTGATTCCGTGCCTGCATTGCCTCGATTCCCTGCTTTCTTTATGATTGGTTAGGTCATAGGTGGATCTTACAGAGCTTCGAGAACCAATTAGCATCACAAGCTCCCAGCCCTGGAGCTTATTTTTAGGTGTTGACCCTTAGCACGGTGCGCTCCGACGTCCGATTCCCAAGCTTCCGGTTCGAAGTCTCTGGCTCGTTTAAGCAACGATTTGTTATCCTTTTCTTAAACTCCTTTTATATCTTGATCGTCAGTCTATCCACTAAGGAGTCAATTTCAGGGCGAACAAATACGGTGATAAGGAGATAAGCAGTAGAAGCTTCTATTCCGGCTTATCATATGTCATCTCAAAGCTATCCCTTGTTCTTCCCCCCATCTCTGTGCCGTAGAAATATATTATCCCCAGATATCCCCTTCATTAAAACTTCAGATAGATATCCGCTCGCGCCCGACTTGTGGTTGGAGCCGCAACCAGCTCGGAAATCTTCCGGAGCCGCGCCGCACTGGTCTCGTAGAGAGCTGGTATCCCGGTTTCTAAGAAGGGGCGGTCGTCCTTAATCATCTCAGCTAGACCTTTGGCGCATAGCAACACGTTCGGCATGCCGTGGCCGTTAAAGCCGGCGCAAATGTATTGGCCCGGCTTCGATGGCACATGACCGATGTGCGGCGCATCGTCTGCGGAGTACTACATATATAAGACTCAAGTGTTAGTCTAAGTCAGACTACCAAAAAGATGATATTCTCGGTAGTTAAAGTGTTAGGTAGTTGGTATAAAGAAAAGTCAAAATACTCACACCCATAATACCCGTCCAAATACTCTCCGTCCGAGTCTCCCCCTCCCATCCCGTAAACGTCCTCTTAGCCCAACCGTCAAAATACGGCACCGTAGCCTCGACCAGTGTCGAGTCATCATAATTCCTATACCACTCCTCCCTATCGTCAATAAACGCGCTCTTCCCCCCTCCCGCAATAATACTCCCATCCTGGTGCAAACCATAGTACGAATCGACCGTATTCGGGCTCTCCATCTCCAGCCCGGCCGAGCCCAACGGTATATTCGTTGTGACCGGTCTATCCGGCACGAGTCTACACACCGTGCCCCTCGCCGCGTAAATCGCATCATCGTACTTGGGCAACAACCCCGCCGTATACGCATTCGTCGCAAACACAACCCTCCTCGCCCTCACCGTCCCCCTCGCCGTCCCCACCGTCCAATATCCCTCCCCATCCACCGTCTCCGAAACCCCATGCACAGCCGTCTTCGTCTGCAGATTAACCCCTTTCCATCTACTACCCCTTCTAATAAATGCATCACCAGCTTGTACGGCCACACCACGTGCGCCGGGTACGTGAACGCGACCCGAGCCCCTTGATCCCCGACACGCGCTCGGCGTCGCCCGGCCCGTGGCACGCGACCGCGCGCAGCGGAGGGCAGTCGAGCTTCGCCATTGCGTCCCACAGCTTCTTGATGCGCGCGGCCTCGACCGCGTCGACGAACACGTCGCCCGTCGTCACCGCGCGCAAGCCGCAGTGCTCGGCGATGCCCGAGTCGTGGATGAGCGCCGTGAGGGCCGCTGCGTTGGCTGCTTCGAACTGCGCGACTTGGTTCGCGGCCGAGAGCCCGTGCGCTTGCATGCGCGCTGCTAGGTCGACGAAGAGGTTGGGTCGGATGTGTCCGCCTGGGGGGTAGGTAGGTGAAGTGTTAGTTACGAGATTATGGGTAAAGGGTAAGGGGATATGATGTGGTGAAAGAAGTATGATATAGTATAGTAACTATAGTGTATTATATCAAAACTCACCGTTCCTAGCAGTAGCCCCCGAACAAGCCTCCCGGGCTTCCAGGATGGTAATGCTCGGCTTCGGTTCGTCCCCGGAGCTGTCCTCGAGCAGATAGTGCGCTATAGCTGCGCCCGCGAACCCGGCGCCGATGATGACGATGTCCTGCTTCTCAGGGAGCTCTGGGGTGCTGCGGTGGGAGTCGAGGTGGTGCAGCTGCGTCCGCCAGTATGGGACCGTTGGGTTCTTGACGGGGAATGGGCCGGCCATTGTGGTGATGAGCATTTAGATGTTAGTATGAGAACTAGAATTAGGAATACGGTGTTGATCTATATGGTGATAATGATATCGAAACGGGATTGTTGAACTTGATTATTTGCTTGTGTTGTGATGCTATGATTATCTGTATTCGCACTCGTGGTGCACCCTTTCTTATACTCAAGTCTTCAACCCCATGATGATGATGAGATATGTTTAGTTAGTTTAGGTGAGTCACTTCCAGAAACCGTCGTCATCAGATGCGCAACAAGTCAGGATATCGAGTTAGCCTAGAGACTTCTTAACAATATCAATATACGGTTGCTATAGATTGTGTGAGATCGGTTGCGCGGACTATACAGCCTTGAGAGTATAGATGATGCATACTAGAATATAGTTTATCTCTTTCTGGCTCACCTACCATAATCACCACGATCATCGTGCTTCTAGTGTTGTAGTGATGGATTAGTCTTGACAAGCGACATGCATTCCATCGCCAGTGTACGTCAGCAACGCTATAGTCCTAGACTATCCTCTCCCTATAAGCAATCGACAATGCGCGTAGAGATACGTAGCCCTATAGTTGCGTGTCCGGTAATGACTCTACTCTACCTCGGAACGCATGTGGTGATTGTTAATCGTATACTCCTTTCCCCTCTCTGGTGTTGTATAAGACGTACGTAGCATATATCTCGTAGTATAGATTAGGCTCTTGGCACGATGACGATACATTCCATGCCATGCCATGCCTCGCCTCTTACCAGTCTTCATACCCGGTATTAATCAAACACCCAACAAACCTCCCAGGCGAACGTAAACTACACTTCACCGCTCCTCAGCCCTAACAAGTTTTCGGCAGGAGGTAAGCTATAGTCAAAAGGACCGGCCGGTTGCGCATGTGACGTTGTAGTAGAAAGCGTATCTCCAAATGGAGCCTCAATCGCATCATACATGAGTGATGACGCGGCGCAAATGGCCCACGTAAGGCCCCACGATAATAATTGTAGCCTTACGTTCTTATCATAGAATTAAGTGGAAGAAGAAAATATGAAATATGATATATATCTTCAACATGAAGAAATACTATATTAATTCATGTATAATATTAGAGCCATTCCTCGACTACTAATCTACCTGGATATCGGCAGAATAATGCCTTGCCTCATTCCCTTGAAAGGTACTTCCCATGTAGTCGCCATGAGAGCGCCCACGCCAAACTTCCTATGTCCCTATAAATCTCGACCGATGGTATACCACAACGCCTATCGCAATGCTATTTAAACCCAAATAATCCTTATCCCAGTATGATCAAGTTCTCTGGCGCTTATTAGAAAACCCAACCTTGCCTGAATTTTCGCGAGCTCTCTTTCGCTCAATCTCCTCCTTCATGATGCGCTCGGCTTCGCTCATCTTCTTCGGTTCCCCGAACGCTGGGGCTTTCTTTGGCGCTCCACTAAGCGCATTCTTTTTCGCGGCTGCGAACACGTTCTTAGGCTGAGGCTTGGCTGTCATTTTGAGTGAAATGGGAGCGGTGGCGGGCTTCTCGGACGGAGCAGCCTCTCCTGGTGTCGCTGTTGACTCGTCTTTCTTCTCTGCCTCTTTCGGTGGCGGTGCTGATGTCTCTGGAGTAGATTTTTCTGGAGAGGAGCTCGATGCCGGTTGAGCAGCAGGCTTCACACCGAAAGAAAGTTTGATCTTCTCCCCTTCTTGTCTCTTGAGCTCTTTGCCTTCCATAGTATCAACCTCGTCCTCCTCCTGCTCCCCTGCCTCACGCTTCGCGCGCTTGATTTGTTCTCTGATCATCATCTGTTCTCGCTCCTCGTCGCCCTTATCTTGCATCTCCTTCCTCCTCACAGCCTCTTTTCGTCGTAGGGCTTCTGGGGAGTCGTCCACCCACGCAATATGAATCCCTTTTTCGTTTTCCTCGACCTTGCAGATTCCCTCTCTTCCCAAGTATTTAGCGAACTCCGTAAGCGAGTGCCATTTCGTAGCATTCATATGGACGTGCTCTTTGTTGGCGATGTAATTCTGGTAGAAGTGGTTCATCTGTACTTGTTTCTCTCCGTGAGAGGTTCGCAGCAGCTGTAAGAAATCCTTGAGGAACTGGTTGCTAAAGTCGTCGATATACTTCTTCGGGTCTTCGCCGACTAGTAACATTTTTCTCGTATGGGACTCGCTCTGGGTGTGCATCTTGAAGGCATTCGCGTCTCTGCATTGCTTTTCGCATATCTGACAATACCATCGAAGTCGCTGGAGTCCCTTCGACTTCATTTTATTGCTCAGGTATTTCGTTGATCCGACTTCTGCTTTCGGCATTTTGGCGGTATTTATCTGGGTTTATCTGGGGTTTGGGTCTAAAGTATTCAAGTTGTCAGTTAAAAGAGAGCAAATCGCAGTTGAAAGGTTTGACAATTTGCGACGGGGACGAATAATAAACTGAATGAATCTAATCGCGATGCTGATTGAGAAGAAAGTAAGTGTGGCGCTGCAGCTGTCGACTTTATCGATAATGATTACCCCTGCTTACAGCAACGGGTAGCCGCCGAACGTCGGCACCCGCAACCAACCCAGACGCAAACAACGAAACAACGAATCAACGCCCAGAGTTGACCTTCAACTTGCCCAGCTAGGCAAATACTGAAAATAATCATCATTACTCAGAGCCGTTCAAGCACTGCACATACTAAAATTGCATTAGTATAACATCCATGCGCCACTGACCTATGAATTTTATTAGGCATCATGTAATAACTATAGGCTATTTATAGTATTCAAGTAGTTTTTGAAATGAAAAGTCAAAATTGAAATAAATAGTTAGAGAGGTACGTAATTCACAGTAATACTTTAACATTCCGTCATAAATATAAATTGGATATAACATATTAGTATTCAAGTGATCTCAAGAGTGAAATCTTTAAATTTATCATTTAAACTCACATTACGAAATTATGAGGTATACCTATGTTTACGAAAGAATCGGCAATGAACTACAATTTTGAATTGTCGAGATAAACTTATTAAGTCTGTCATCGTAAACACGGCTAGAAAAATCACCTGTCACTGGAAAATCCAACATAGAATCGCCCTATTTCTTTCCATACGCTTTAAGCAGACCCGTGTCTCTATATCTATCAAGTTTTTCTAAATAGGTAAGGTAGATAGCCAAGCATAGCTTTAGCTCTAATATTGGGGGCGTGCTAATACCCCAACCCCCTTTTCAACAAGTACACCGTTATATATGGGTGACCTATATTACAAATAGGAACATATGTCATGTTGAATGTATTCGAGTATACTGTGTTTAGGCACTAATCGAGGAATGTGAATAGGTTTGTATGAAGTATGCTCATAGCCCTTGTGGCTTCCCTCGCGTCGATAACACATGAGATGTTGATCTCACTTGCACCTATTATTATAGTTAGTAGAATAGTTCAAAGCACCCATACTCTGTAATGACACACCTTGTGATATCATCTCGATATTTATGCTATGCTCTCCCAGCGTCGAGAACATACGGCCAGCAATACCCGTCATGTTTTTCATCTCTGCGCCGACTAGACTTAGAATAGCCATGTCGAGTAAGATACTGACGTCTCCGCATTCTTCCAACTCCGCCATGGCTTTTTCGAAATGGCGCACGGACGGGCTGGAAGAGTGGATGGCCATGGACACATGAACCTCACTTGTAGAGATAAGGTCCACGGATATTCTATGACTGTTGAGGATCGAAAACACCTTGGCGAAGAACCCATGAGAAATGGAACGTTTGTTTGAGTGTACGTTGATAACAGTTATGTTACTCTTGATGGAAACCGCCGTGGGTCTTCGAGGATGCTTCCGTAACGAGGCGTCAGAAGGCCGAGATCTCCTTATCTTTTGCGCCGGAGATTGTACCGGATCTGGAACCACGATGGTACCATTTCCGCGGGGATTGTTCACATTCTTAATGCGAATTGGTATCGGCGGATCCGCCTTGATTACTTGGTCCATAGTTAGATGATGAATGACTTCGGAACCGTAGAACGTAAGTTCTGCTGCTTCCGAAGGGGTGATAGACGCAAGTAATCTTGCCGTTGGCACTTTGGTGGGATCTGCCGTAAATATGCCATCTACCTCCTTCCATATCTGCAACTCTTGGGCCTTCACTCCCACCGCGACCAGGGCAGCACATAAGTCGGTATATCCTCGCCCAATGTCTCCATCCATCAAGCTACCGGGGACGTTGCCGAAGAAACCCGTAACAACCGGCACTCTGTCATTGCAAGCTTGTATCCTCTTCCGAAAAATAGCTGCTGCATCTTTATAGAATGCTGGGCTTAATCGGTCGGAACTGTCATAGTGCATCACATCAGACAGGTCCACGTACTCTGCGTCAACTTGCTATGAAGAATGTCAGTTAAGTATAGTAACATCTTATTTAAAGGTGAGACAAACCCTGTCTCTAAGCAGATACGTCATAAATCTGCAACTCAACTTCTCTCCAAAACTGACTACTCGATCTTTGGATCTCGCATTGACCTCTAGGTTGAATCGCTTAGCTGCAATGATATAGTCTATTAGTTCCTGGCAGTCCTCTTCTATGTTGGATGAGACATCTTTTTGCAGATCGGGATTCTTTATCCACTTTTGCGCTGCTGCGACGTGGTCGACGCGGATATCTCCAATGACGAGCTTGGCTTTTTCGAGAAGTTCATGTTGAGTAACCTCGTTACTCGTTGCTGCTGATATAGCACGTAAATGCTTGTAAACCTCTAATAATCTATATAAATATGCCGTGTCAGATCAATTGGGCTCAAAGAACCTTTAGTTAAGCATCCAACGACTGACTCACCGGCTAGTAGTACCTGTCACCTTCTTGCCAGAGCTTCTAGCAGAGCAAATGACGGCAATTTTATTCGACTTCAAGCTGGCTCTTATCATAGAGTCAGTAACGTCTCTTAGAAGAACGAAGTTGTATATCCATACCGAACAATATTCTCAGCAATCTGAATTCGAGTTGGATAACGTCAGTCATACTGAATTTGAGCGAGGAAAAGCCGGTGTATAACAAACACTGTCTGGGAATTTCCCAACACTTGTACCTCCGAATTTCTGTACTATCCAGCCCTCACTGCTGGTGTTTCCCTGGAGTATGGCATCCATAGCCATTGTGAGATAAATATGAAAGAAATAAAACTTCTCGTCGACGTTGAAGCTTTATTGGGAGTGTGAGTGATGTAAAAGAAGTCACTTGTGTGCGTCGATGGCGGGGCAGGTTTTAGTGTAATTAGATCCTCATTACAATGTTATACTTAAGAAAATAAAACATTCATGATATGAATGACACAATTCGTAGGTACTTATTTCAATCCGGAGAGAGAAAAAGAATAAAAACATGTAGATAGTTGATTGGAGACTTTAAGAATATACTTGGCAGGCACTCACTTGCTCTTCGCGTTCAAACATAAAAATTGAATTTAGTCTTCGAAAGGGGCCCCCGAATCGGAGGTGCTACGGGTGCCACGCCACAGCCAGTCGGTAGCGAATGAAAATTTAGCTATCTATTTCGGGCTCTCCCATATGGTGGAAGCAACGCGCCGGCTAATAGCTCATGGGTCGAATTGCGGGGCATAAAGGCGGGACCCCTATTCCATTTTCGCACTTCTCGTTCAATTGAGGTCATAAGGGTTTAAAGGGTTATAAGAGGTAACTTACATGCATTTTATACCTTGGCTGTCTTCAATATATTGCGAATATTGCGAACATATGCAGTGACTCATTTCTCGACAAATAGCAAGCTGTTAAAGTTAAAATCACTATTAGAATTCTCAACTCGTTTTTACCAGACTCATAGTCATCTATTATATTCAGCGGTTTCTCAGTTACTTTACATACTAAAGTAACCTGCCCTATATTTACAGTGGCCGTCACTTACACGGCACGTAAGAGAAACAATAACCATAGTATAAACAATCTCTCAGGGCGCAATTGACTACGCGTGGACAGATGTAAATAGCTATGGGTATCATACAAGCCATACTACATAAGCTTTCCGATCTCCTCCTATCCTGTCGGAATGCCAAGGCGAATATCCATACCGCCCCTTATACACCTGGGGCCAAAAACCCCCCATCCTGACCATAGATGCACTTCCTCCTTCATGAAATCAAGGACCAACTATACCGGTCCAACCCTCAAAGTTCTTTTCCGTGCCTCGAAAAATGTGCGCCTCGTCCGTTACAAAATTACCACTTAAACGTCCCGGCCAGGCGTGTACCCCGAGATCCTCAAACCATGGGGCCCTGGCTATTTATCGTATTCGGTCATACCATCATACCTTCGTGTACGTAGGCCGTATGCCATACCCGAGGCAAAGAGTGAAACAACACCACCAACACCGACTAGTAATATATAGTCTCTAAACCACGGGAGCCCCCCATTGACCCTATTGGACTGGCTCTTCCAAGTTGAGAGAATGTAAGTTTTGGTCCTTACCCTCCTCTTGATACTCGAACTTCTCGATTGGGAAATCTTCTTCCGGAGTCCTAATCCCGATACCGCTATCGTCGTGGTTCGCTGATATGTGGAGAGAGTCTGCACCATTGACTTCGAGCTGAGACGGGAACGGGGCACGATCCGGTTGCGGCTGGGAGACACGCGCGACGCCCTGGTCATCGCTACCTACACACGAACCTCTTAGAGCTGCGTCATTACCATCCACCGGGGGCTTGATCTCGTTGGCAACGGGTGGAAGTGAGTTCTTCGACTTCATGAAGCCACCGTATTCAGCGAGGAATGAAACCATCTCGTCGAGCCAGCATTTCGTTACCCACCATGACCCAAAGCTAGTACTCTGGCGCATGGTAAGTTCCCGCATGACCTCTAACCCGACCCGTTGTACACACCAAACAATATCCGTCGCCGTGGCGTAAGGGAAACGTTTCGGGAGGGACAGTAGAAAGTCGACCCATCGTTCGAGGAAGTGCTCTGAGCTACCATCGGGAGAGTTTAACGGCTGCAATCCACGTCTGCTGTTGAGTGCTATCTCTCCATAGAGATATTTACACTCTTCGCTCCAAGGGACACCGACGGGGTCAATCAAGTCTCGAATTTCGTTGAACAAGAGATCAACCAGATCATCCATTCCTCTGGTGGGAATGCATTCAGCAAGTTTGCGGACCCTAATTCCCGCCATCCAATCCATATACATCTGATCTCTATTCGCCGAAACCGAAAGCATATTTGCTGCTGCATGAGCTGTAAGATTGACTCGTAGAGTGCGGTCGAGTAAACCTGCAAAAATAGTAGCGGGGGCCTCTTTAGCCTGGACTACATGTCTCGGTTGACCCTGGAAAGACTCGCGTATATGAGAGACTAATTGCTGCGATATCTTCTCGAATGCGGACAGTACGGGTTGGGGGACGGCCTGTAAAACCAGGCTGTAGATGATCTGGATCATGCGCTGGTAAAGCACATAATCACACTCTTCTATCCACGGAGCGATGCTAGGGTGAGAGAAGAGTTTCTGCACGGGCATGGTGAGCGTGCCCTGAAAAGACGTGTAAAGGTGAAAGAATGCCTTCTCCTTGCAATAGCGAATACATTCAACTAGTGATGTACAGTGAGATCGATAGAGAGCAGTTAGGGACATTGCTGCATCCGGGTCCGTTCCGTTTGGTAAGAATGGTTCGATCTTAGGTAGAACGAGGGGGTCAGCCGACTTGGAAGGATGCTCAGGCTCTACAAATGCTAAGCGTATGATAGTCTTAGCGTTAGATGAATGCAGCTGATCGAGATGTTTAACTTCACATTGGTTATACAAACTGTGAGTTCTGGAGGTTGTTGATCGTGAGGCAGCCGGGCTATCAGACTGCTGCACAAGCGTAGGTGACGGTAGAGCTGAATGTTGCACATCCAATGCGGGTGATTGGGACTGCGCGGCACTGTTGGGCATGAGAACAGGAAGTGCAAATGAGTTGGCAGCGGGTGACACAGACCTCAAAGAACGCGCAAAAGGAGCCGGTTCCGGTAAGGGAATCGCGGGTTGGATAGAGGGTTCTCTAGATGGAGGCTCATCGTCTAGCAAGTTAAAATTGACATAATGGTACTTCGACTCTCCGCGAACACCAAGTCTTCGAGTCTTGAGGCCAGGAAACAGGACTCGAACGAGCTTCCCAAAACTCGCAGGATTTAAGACAGTTATTCTTTCCGTCGCGCAGCGGGATGCATAGTTGGCATAAACACGGCCTCGAGGCACTGAACCTCGACCTCTCGTACAAACTCCATTGATCCTACGTCGAGTTAGAAGTTCTCCTATTTATACTAGCACTTCTTTCAAGTCTTGAACAACTTACCATAACATAGCAAAGATCTGGCGAGCGCGCTCAGAATTAGGCCCGCGCTCATTACCATGCAGCTCCTTTGCAACGTCCGTCAGAGTACGGCTCTTATTAGCCTGAAACAGCTGGCGCATCTCAAGTTCGTTATTCGCACTGGTGCGGCCAGAGGGCTTTGAGCCTTGCGGCCGTCCAGCAAGCGAGTCGGCTTCGTCGGCTTCGTCGCGATCCATCATCTGGCTATCGGCATCCGTGAAACTCGTATTTCCCGCAAAGCTTTCGGTTGATACAGCAGGATGCAGGCTAGGATGTTGAGCGTACGGCATAGCAAGCCCGACGGCAGAATGCATGCTTGAGCCCATCGAGAAAGACTGTCCGACTGGCAGTTGAGAGGCAGGACGAAGCATCATATCTCCGGTAGACATGGGCTGAACAGCTGATGACATATCTCTCGAGGGGGCGTGATCGTTCGAAGCCCACGGGTCGGTGAAACTGCCGTGATGCGCCATCAAGGCTTGCTGGTCAAGGGTAGGTTGCGTCGCGACGCTGTGGATAGAGGCGGTCGATGCCCTCGACATTGTTCTCTGTCGCTGGTTATGCTGCGACATTGCGCCGGCTTCAAGAGGCTGAGGGTCTAAGTCATAATCAGGATGTGTTTAAGGGAGAGCCATGTATTTCATGTATTGAATTTGATGTGAGATCAGAGTGGACACTATGCTATATTTTGCAGGTCTCAATAGTAAGAAGGGCTTACCAGTCTCCATGTGCTTAGGGTTGTTTACCCCCAAACAGTGAGATGCGACCACAATAAACAGAGGCAAAGGAGCGAAGGATAATAGCGAAAAGAACGCGCCACAAGGCGATTAAAGAAAGAATACAGAATAAAGATAAAAGTAAAGACACAACTCGAGTTTAGTGCATGTAGTAAAAGTTCAATGTCGCGATGCTGTACCAGTCCGAGCGACAAGCCCTTGACGATTCTGTTGGATGAGAGGCAGAAAATGGCGGAGACGACTTAGCCAAACAACAAGAAAACTCTCGTCGGGGCAACGGTGGATTGCTTGCCTGTGGATGGCTGGAACTTTAGCAGGAACTCTAAGTAGGAAATTGAGTGTGGGTGTATTACCTAAAGTCACGTAAGGTTATGTGTGGCTGGTAAACAATCAAAAGAGCAGGGGTCGGAGTTATAGGACTGCGGTAAAGAAAGAACACTTAGCTGTGACCTAAGTTACGCAACAGTTAGTACAAGTAATAGTGGAAGCTACTCTAAATTCAGTCCCATCACGTCCTAGGTAGAGGCTAGTAACAACAAAAGTTTTATTTACATATGTATGCACCTTCTGCGCTGCAATTCAGTAGAGGTATTTACTTTGGGATAACTAGGTACATGTACCTACCCAATTATTATTCCATGTTATCAAAACAGAAAACAGTTGGGCAATATAATTAATCTGGGTATTTGCAACTTTTTACAAATGAAACAGCACTGAAAATGAAGACATCAAATATTTAACGCTACGTATCTGCTCATACAATTAACTATGCGTAGGTACATACTTAATTTCTCTCTCGCGATTATCTGCTCGCTGTAATCACCGGGGCGGGGTGCGCAGAATACCTCCGTAAGATACGTATTTGAATATGCACGTATGAGACATGTCCCACGTAAAATTTAGCGCAGAAGGTACGTGTATGAGGTAGCTACGCGGCTACGCAAGCTACAATCAGGACCTAGGGCCGGAACAGAGAGAGATATGGGACCTGGATCCAATCAATCAAGTATTACGGTAAATTGATTTCGCAGTCGTGGCTCGCCTTCCGTCATCGTCCTCTTCACATCCTACCCACTACGTAATTTCTCTGCTCCCCTTTCCCACAATCCGGCATCCCGATTTCCTACAATACCATCATCGTTAATCCGGTTTACCAACAGTTTATAGCTTATAAAAGCATACGTAGTCACTGTTTATATCATTAATACCAGCATCGTGCAAATACCTCTTTTTCTTGCATAGTAGCATACCAGCAAATACCAACAAATCAAGCTCCCTTGCCGTAAGTCCGGCAGTCTCCGGATTCCCACATCCCTAGCCGCCTTGTCCCATTCCTACGTGTACATA
Source organism: Entonaema liquescens (assembly GCA_902805475.1). Taxonomy (NCBI): domain Eukaryota; kingdom Fungi; phylum Ascomycota; class Sordariomycetes; order Xylariales; family Xylariaceae; genus Entonaema; species Entonaema liquescens. The sequence continues at coordinate 914,092 of CADCSX010000003.1, forward strand.
TTAAGCAAGGTGGCTTTTCGCTAACCCTAAACATTACCACAGTTACTCTGCCTTGACATCAGCAGCTACTTCATTCCCCCGCCTCTGCGCAACCATATTGTCTTTATCAACTTCCAAGTCTAGAGACATCTCTCATCGAACCCTTTTCTAGCCTCATCGCATAAATACGATTAAACTACAGGAAAAATGTCTGCACAAGATCGTGTTCAGCATTACATATCCCAGCTCGACCGTGAGGTACGCCGTAACCATATATCGTATATCTTAGCCTGTTAGGCTATTTCGATATCCGTCCGGGTCGCATGCTCCTGAAGACTGACAAGAGATAGCTTTCTAAATACCCTGCTCTCAACAACCTCGAAAAGCAGTTTGGGGTTCCTAAGGTTTATGCTGTTCTCGGTGTAGCCTCCCTTTACTTATTTTTCATCATCTTCAACCTCGGCGGTCAACTCCTAACCAACTTCGCCGGTTTCGTGGTCCCCGGATACTACTCTCTTGCTGCACTATTTAGTACCACCAAAGCAGATGACACTCAGTGGTTGACCGTATGTTCTACTATTGACCCGGACTATGTTTTTCCTTTGCTAACTTGCTCCAGTACTGGGTTGTTTTTGCCCTCTTCTCGTAAGCCAACGACCGCGCGGCCTTCCTGTATCATCGTGGGTTACTAATTTATGTTGTAGCGTTGTCGAGAGCGCCGTGAGCGTTGTCTACTGGTTCCCCTTCTACTATACCTTCAAGTTCGTCTTCTTACTTTGGCTTTCGCTGCCCATGTTCAGGTATGTATTTTATCGTACAATTTTCAGCAGCCTCACCCGACTAACAATATGTAGCGGCGCCCAACTCATCTTCCGATCTTTCCTCCAGCCAATGCTTGGACGACACTTCTCCGAGTCTGGTTCAACTGCTGCCAACTTGCGCGCCAAGGCCGACTCTTTTGGCAAGGACCAGTAAGCTAGCTTATTTGATCGGGCCGCCGCTATGAGCATAGACAAGCAGGGCAATCCACACATGCTCTAGTGGATACAAATTCGTCAAGTTGACATAACTACTGGCACGTGTCAGTATCAATCCATGATCGGGGTTTTACAACCTAAAGAAAAATGGAAGAACTATAGTTGCGATGCAGTTGGGAAAGGATTCCATCGTGTTGGAGGATAACATGTCCTTTCCTACAAAGTGTTTCCTTGGACGATTATAGAACTCAGTCGGTTGGTGCGTATAGAGGTTGATCCGCGAATGATATTGCATTTCACCACATTCATAACTGTCCAACTCGATTCACGTGCCTACGACATACGAAATTCATATAGTTGACCTTAAGAGTGTTTGTGTGCGCCCAATCAGAACGTGATAAAACAAGACCTAGAGATTTGACGTTCTAAAGAGGTAGCAGTATGCTATCGGATTACCTGAATCCTGATCATACTATATACTAAGTCGTACTCGACATAATGGACGCTGGTCTTATAAATATTCCAAGCGATGCAACGGTCTAATTTTTGAATGCTGGGAAACTTGGTTAGTTAATATCCACGCTGGTTCCTATTGACATCGATATTCTATAGCACAGGGTTCAGGCTATACCGATTTTTTCCGCAAGCTCAACCACTGCGCAGACCATCCTGACGACAGATCACACATTATGTTGGTTAAACACTATTGGATTACCAGGCTCAAAAGAGGTCATCAGAGCTGATGTAGAATATAGTAAGAGGACTATGCAAGGCTTACCTGCAATATCATACAGCTCCAACATTACTCACGATGTTAGGAACTGGCCAATGGGTCTATACGCGTTTCTTGATATGGTTTATCGATTGTCCAGACTTGCTTCAGGTCATCATCGCATCATGGTAGCCAGCAATTAAGGGCCCTCGTGATGATGGTTTTAAACAAGGGATACTTTGAAGTTACTCTCGACACACACATCGGTCGCCAGCAGCGTGGAAATCAAAATGGCAAGCTGGCGATGATTTGAGTTGGTGGTCTTCCAAATGTTTTGATGAAAGAAGAAAAAGGAATCACCGGACAAAAAAAAAAGTTAGAAACTTAACGTATCGAAATTTTTGGAACGGCTCCACTTGCATCGCTCCACCGATTTAGTTACCATAGAAGGTAAGAGCGTGCAGAACCTGCCACTAATAATCACCTGTCGGTCGGCTGGCTAAATCAAGCCTAAGCAATGAGAAAGAGCGACAAAAGGAAACTAGGCCCAATTTATCATACGCCATAGGATCACTGGAAAAGTTGGAACTTTGAAACTTCTTCCCCACGAATGAGCTCTCCGAATACTTTTAATTATACAATATACCAAAGAAACCGTTTTCCCTCTTCCCGATATTTACTTTGCCAAAAATACCATACAGCAGTAGTAACCGACTTAAAACTTGAAGATCCCTCTACTCCAACCTCTTCCACATTTTCTAAAGATCATCACTTGCGTTCACTCACGTCCACTTACATCGTTATATCGGCATAGCTCATCCTCCCGCCACCTACTACCTCCTACCTGCAAGTGGCGTATCATATTAGCGAAGCATCCCCAACAGTATCGTTACGAAGAGTGTGGTTTGACGAATCTTTGAATTTGTAGACGGTGTATTGGTGGTACTGGGGAGTTTCAACATACTCGTCCTACTGGGAGCGACCGACGTACGTGCTAGCAGTTCAACATGGATAGACAGGAATCGATATGGACTCGCCGCAACAAGTGAGTCCGACCTTGTCCGTGTTGAGATTCCCGCTTCGTCTTGGGCACTAACCACTTCTAATTCCTGTAGTGTTACCAACCTCTCTCTGTCCACGCCGAGCCAGTCCGATAATTCCACAACCCCGCGGGACTTCTCGAGTTTAGCACGTAGAAATGGCGCCACCTCATCCCACGGACGCTCGAACCCCTTCGGCGCGACGACTCCCGGCGGCACCTTAACGTCGCCCACTAGCGCCGGAGGGGCTAATCAGTTTGGCCTCGGGTCCGGCGCATTCGCCTCGTTCGGTTCCGCCAAAACTCCCAAGTCTCAAGGAAATCCCTTTGAGCAAGCCATGGGTGCGGTTGGTGCCAAGACCCCCTCCTCCGAGAAGACGGCAAAAGAAGCTATGCGATCCACTGCCGTCGGCAAACCTTCCATGGGCTCCATTTCCGAAACGAGCGCCCAACAAGCGTCTGCGGCGACGACACACCCTCTTCGCGACACGTGGGTTTTTTGGTACAGGCCGCCTATTACAAAGGCTAATGGCTATATTGAATACGATAAGACGTTACACGCTATGATGTCTGTGAAGACTGCGGAGGAATTTTGGTTGGCCTATTCACACTTGAAACGGCCCTCGTCGCTACCCACCGTATCGGACTATCACCTCTTCAAGAAGGGCATTCGTCCAATATGGGAAGACGATGAAAACAAGCTAGGCGGAAAGTGGGTTCTACGACTGAAGAAGGGTGTCGCCGATCGGTATTATGAGGATCTCCTGATGGCCTGTATTGGCGATCAATTCGGAGATGAGACGGACGAGCTTTGCGGTGTCGTGCTCAGTATGCGCAACGGAGAGGATGTGCTGAGCATTTGGACTCGAAGCACTGGGCAGAAAGTCCTCAAGATTCGGTACGTCTATTCACTATAAGTCTATTCACTATAGCTTTCGTTAGATCTCTTTTGCTTACCATATTTAGCGAGACGATGCGGCGCGTGCTGAATTGTCCACCCGAAACGCGTATCGAATTCAAGAGCCATGACACCAGCATGCAGCAGCGTTCCGCTATCGACGAGATGCGCCGCGAGAAGGCGGCCCAGAACCACCATAACGACAAACGAACCCACAACAATAATAAAAACCGACAGTCGCAAGATGAGCAACGATCGTAGCGGGATCAGAGAACAAATTTTTACGGCTTCTAAGAATCTTTGGCGAGTCAGTTAATTAAACAGTTGCATGCATGGCTTTTCCCACGCAGAAACATTCCGGTGAGGGCGGTCCCGTCTTGAGAAATCAGCGGTGAATTGTATTAGGGTAGAAGCGTTCTGATCAATGCGGAAACAGGCCAATTTTTGTTTGTTGGGCCATGCTACTTGCTACTGCCTACTAGGGATTTCGTCTCATCTCAAAACGTCTCCTCACTCGACGAAGCGCTGCTGTTTGCTTATTAGCCATTACACCAAAAAAAAACCCCCCAAAATTCCCCCCAAGTGGCTCCCCCTCATCCCCAAGAGCCGAGTCCAGGATGAATGTGTAACTAAATTTTCAGATGCCGATGACGTCTACGTATTTGTGTGTGTGTGTGTGTATGTGTGGGTGTGTACATTACGGAAAGGGGGGTGATCATACGATTACAATAGGTTCTTGCGGCATGTTTGGTTTCTTTTTTTGGTGTCTGGTTGAATGTGTCTGACGAGAACAAAAAAAAACAACGAAACGAAACGAAATAACATGCACCCCATTTTTGGTTGGTAAAGGGGGATTCTCATGAGCTGAGATAACGGGCCGTATGATTCCACACTTCGATGTATTGTATAGGTAGTTGTATCAAAAATTCGGAACACTGTTGGGTCAGGGGAGGCGCCATAGCGGTGGGCTAATTACATGATGAATGAGAAGCTAGGATTTTTAGGGATATGAGTTATCTTTCTTGCAAGATGTTCAGGACTGTACTTTGAAGAGCTAGGTATGGTTAATATATGTCCAGAACAGGTCAGTTGATAGGTAGAATGGGTGAGTATTGAATAGGAGAAACTCCCTTTGGAATCGGACATGGCTTCCCGAAGGGGAAAACTCGATTTTGTGTGTATACTCCGGCTTGCGAATAGAAGCGGAAAGGGGGTACTTGGCTCCTGGGATATTTTGAGCCCGGGTATAACGTAATACTAGTGAAGACATGCATGTATACTGTGGAAGATGCCAACTCTAGTGTGGGCGGTTTCACTGTGATCAGAGGGGGAGTATGTTTACTCAACTGTGCTCGATTCTGAAGCATAGGTAGTTATATATACTCCTTTCCTCCACGAAAATTCTCAGGACAGGAAGTTTCAAGCCCTTAACATGAGCGATAAGGGGAGGATAAAATAAAATCAAGAGGCTTTAGGAAGATGACTGTTTTACACAGCCCTTTTTCTATATTCAAATACTTGGTGTTAAATGTAACTACATGATCTCTACCTTTCAAAACAACTCGTAAATTAGATCGCTTGCCTTTGGTACTTCTCCTGACTCGGCAGCTAGTTTGGGACTTTAGTGAAGAAGGATATGATTAAGGGGTAAATATGTATTTCATTTTACTCTTACCCTATGGCAATTTCGACGTCATGGAGGATTAAAGCGCAACTCACCCCCTTTCACTTACTCAAATAATATATAGGCTCTTATATAAGGAGTCCCTATCATTAGTTCTCCCAACTTAGAGGCAAGAGATTTCGAAATAATCAACTTGATTGGATGCTAAAGCATGATGATGAATACCATATTAAGCAACTACAACTGCAACTGCAAAGTCAGATCGAATAATCCTATTCGGGCTCAAGATGCAAAGATAGAAAAAGCCACTATCAATAAATATCGCAATCACAAAAGCAACTTATTGCAAACGCACGTCATGTCACCGAGGAGAAGATAAAGAGTAAACTGAAATCGAAAGTAGTTCGTTCCATGTCATTAATTTTGACCATGCCTTGAACACTCAAAGCCATCCGCCAGCCGCCCGAAACCCTTCCGTCCCTACCCACCAAACCGGATCGCCCAATGATCCCTGCCAACGAGATTTCGCAACCTCAACACAAAATGTACAGTAGATATGGGCTTTTCCTTTATGACGTAGAAAAAAGCTAATTTTGAATGGTGCGTCTGGCTGTTGTATCGGCCAGCGCAATGCAATGCAATGCAGCGCAATAGTTTCTTCCCCCCTGATTTATTTATAATCATCTGAATAGAAGATTCCCCTTCCATCACGCAATGGTATCATAACGCCATCCCTCTCAATACGGACGTGCTATGCCGATTTCAAAACCAAAAATTACAAGGCAAATGCTGGTAAGAGTGCCCATTGCTTGATATTCTTCTTCGCACCCGGGACACTAACGCGATGAGCGACCCTGTCCAATGTCACCCTGACTTGTGCCTTCGTACAGCTCGGAAACTTCTTCGTCAACATCTCTATAATCGTTCCCTTGGTAAATTCTTTGAGCTCATCGCTGACGATAGCACGCCTGAATTCATCAAAAACGTCCTTTGGAACTGAGTTTTGATTGTCTGCTGCCGGGGAACTGGCCGTACCCGAAGTAAGCGCCGAAAAAGCGTCTGCGGGTACATCAGGCGGAGGCATAGATGTTGAAGGAGCAGGCGTCGATGTGACCGCACTCTTTGTTGCCACTTTCTTCGCCGGAGCTGACCAGTAGGAAGTTGAGAAAGGGTCAATTCCTGAGTGATGCTCAACTGTATCTACGTCCATTGTTAGTTTAAGATACCACATTGTCAATTTGAGTGAACTTACCTAGGAGGACCTCAAGTCGATAGTTATATGTAGTAGCACAAGGGCCAAGCCTCGTTCGATCCTCAAAACATATGCCGGTGCTTACCGGTTCCTTTTCACCAAGGAAGCTCGGTCGGATGGTAGTAGGTTGGTCCTCAGAATCATCGAGGAAGTCTTCCATTTCTCCGTCACCATCATGAGAATCGTCATCGTCATCTTCATCATCCAGGTCTTCACCGTCGTCTTCCACCCATTCTGCTTCAGAATCATATTCGTAATTCAGTGGGAGGAATTTCCCGACAGGCTTGCGGGACAGTGAACGAAGTTTCTCAGCCTCAATGGGCGTAGTAACGGTTCCGAAATATGGTGGTCTGACGTCTTCGTAGAAAGACAGGTATTTCGCAGTGATGGTATTAAGCTGTTCTTGAGCGTTTTCGGCTAGTTCCTTGGTCTGCGACTCCGTTTTTGTACCTGCCTCGTTCTGTACACTCTCCATGATATTCTTTACGCTCGGCGGAATATAACCACGCTTCCGTGTGAATGCCAGGTTGAATGTTTCCGTTGGGTTGAACGGCTTGGGGTTGAATTCACCTCGCTCGCCGCGAATATACTCATCCAGGATTCCGGATTTGACATTTTTGGTCTCCTCATCCATTTCGAACGGTTGGGAAGCCAGTATGACATCGGGCTTAACGAAAAAGGGTTGAAATACTCGGTCGTATGCTGACTTCTCAGGCTTAGCTTTAGCTTTTGGTGAACTGGTAGCGGCATCGGATTCTGTATAAGGCTTTGCGATTTGCTCGGCAGCCTTCTTTGAGGTAGCATTCTGGGCTCGTTGGACGAAAGTCGCTAACAAGTTCTGTTGTCGCCCTTGCGCTTCTTCCTTCTTACGCTTGGCTGCTTCCTTAGCGGCTTCTTTTTCTCCTTCTCAGCTACTTTTGCTGCTTTTGCTGCCTCATCGGCAGCCTTCTTTTTAGCCTTTTCAGCAGCCTCCGCTTCCTTCTTCTGACGCTTCTCAGCTGCTTCGGCTTCCCTTTTCGCCTTCTCGGCCTCTTTCGCTTGGCGCTTCTCTTCAGCCTCCTTCTCTTTCCTAGCTTTCTCAGCAGCTTTTGCCTCTTCCTTCTCAAGCTTATCTGCTGCCTTGCTGCCTAATTTCTGTTTCTTGGTGGCGTTAAGCTTTTCCTCAATGGTCGACGGTGGCTTTCGCTTGGCTCCTTGGGTTGTAGGGGCGGAAAGAGAATCTGTCTTGGTAGGTTGAGAAGTTGTGCCGGCTGATGCGGAGGGCGATGATAGGGGTGTTTTGTTCGGTGAGAGTGAGTTTCTCATTGCTGGACTGGATCCGGCATCAGTTAAGGCCGCGGGACTACTTCCTGGGGTTGCATCTGCGGTTGCCATTGACGTAGGCAACTCTATGATATTGGCGTTAACTACCTATACATGCAAGCTACAAAGTAAAATAAAGAATAATACTCACGCGGCGGGTTGATAGCAGGAATAGACATTTTAGGCGATTTTAGTTTTCCTAGGTTCTCCGAATGAGAAAGCTCATCGATGGCAAGCTGGCCAGGGGTATCAACAAAGTCCTCGTGCGTCCTTTTCCTCGGTGTTGTTGGTGCCTCCTGTATATTTGGGGATATCGAGAATAAAGGCATTGAGGTAATTGATTTAAGGGCGGGTTCCCCAGCACATTACAGGACCAAAGCAATAAACTGGTATTCAATCTGAGATTGGGTTGGCTAGTTATCGAAATAGAAATTTAGATCTAATAAGGGATTATAGGTATAGACGGGCAAACTTAGCAAGTCTCGTTAGGAGAGGGTAACATGCAGTTAGTGTGAGGCTTCACCAATTTGTCTTGGTTAGAAGTCAATTGGTGAAGGAGTGGGTGAGTTGAACCGCTGTCCAGGATTAACTGGTGGATCGGAGAACGCGTTCAAACGCGAAAACTAGGGTGCCACAGAAACGAAACGCGTCGGGATTGGCAAATTGAATTGCCAAGTCAAGACTAGCGTCTATACAACATAGAGTTAGCGCCATGCTAGCATGCTTTTACTTGGTCTGTGCTCTTTATCAGATATATTGTGGTCCGTGCATTTTTGTTCTTGACAACCGCAAGTGCCTCATAACTACATATCTAAAACTAACTCCCATAAAGTTTATGCGATTTAATTTACTTAAAATTATAAATAAACTTAAAATAAAATAAAATGTTAAAAATATTAAACATTAGTTAAATTAATTAAATATTTACTTAAACATTTAAAGTAAATATTTTTTTATTATTTATAAAAATAATATAATTTTAAAATATTTATTTAAATTTAATTATTTTATAACGTATTTTTTTTTTAATATTATTAAAATTTTAAATATTAATGTTATTTATATAAGTTCGACGTAACATTTTTAAAAAAATATTACGCATTAATTAAAAAAACGGGTAATAATTAAAAATAACGTATTAAATTTTAAATATTAATAAAAAATTATTCTAACTTTTATTAATTTTTAAAAAAAAAAAAAATAATAAAAATTTATAAAATATTATAAAATATATTAAAATACGTAGGAAATACGTTTATTCGGAAGTATTTTAATTAAATCCCAAATCTTGCCCGTTTTTTTAATTAATGCGCAACACCCCCAAAGGGGTGCTGCGTCGAACTTGTGTAAACAGCATTAATAGTGGGGGTAACAGCTGAAAGAAGCTGCCTGCTAACTGAATCATTGCTTCCTGATTGGGTTCTTTGTTCGCTTACCTGGCAATAATTCTGCCGTACTTACCTTGTTTGCTTTGTTGCCCGCCCCACTCACCGCCCCCAGATTGTGTATAAATATGTGGCCATCCTCCCCCAATCTTCCACTTCTTTTCCTTTTCTCCTTCATACTTACCTTGTTCCAAGAACCCTCGCTCAAGCATGAGGGTTCTTAAGGGGAGACGCCTGCATTGCACAGCGCGGAGCTGACCCTCTTCTATTATTCCTCGTGGATCGTAGGGAGCGCAATTTTTGCTTTTCATACATCTTTTTCGTTATGATCGTTGCCTTGGAGCAGTGACATGAGGAAGAGGAATCATTACGTAGCATATTTCGTAAATAGTTGAGCGTGTCTAACGCGTTCCAACATCCATTGTATCATCGCCGTCGCGTAACTTCATGAAATATGTGTAATTCAATCCCATAATTCTAAGCAGACTAGCTTTTATCATGAGTTCAAGGCGCTTTAAATACACTGTATCACGTTGGATCCCATCAGGCACGCGTAGAAACAGTCGATGAGTACAGAATCCCGGTTTACATGCCGCAACATCGGAGTCCTATATTAACTGACATGCATATATCATATCCTACCTAAAGCTCTTCGTCTGTAAATAGCCAGTCCCATAGGTAGGTAAATCTGTAGCTCCATGAAATCGTTCAGTCATTATCGCAATATATTCCTTATCGATAAGACGACAGCTGCATTCGGGCTTTGACGGACCGATTGTGAAATCTACTCAATTAATCTTCTATCCGAATTTTCGGCATCGCGAAAAGCCTCACTATAAACCCCGCGAGAGCGAACCACCAAACCCGCGTTATACACCAATTCCGACCCGCCCAGCACCGACACAGGATTGATTGGGTAGGGGACTCATAGTTGAGAGCTTGGGGAAGGCGGATAGGAAGACAAGCATGAAGATATATTGAACCAAACCTCGGAAATACGATACGGTGTTCCTCTCTCACACACAATGCGGTCTTTCGCTCTAGCCGCTCTCCCACGAGCTCGGTGCGCCAGCAAAAACGCCCTGAATAAAGCGACTTCATCCGTACAATCGCTAGCTACGCAAAGGTCCGTACCGTATCCCGATTCCCAACATACCTACCTATCCAGCCACCATTCTAACCTCCTCCCTTCCAAACAGGCCATTCTCCTCTCTCCCCACCCTCCGACCCACGATCCTCCCTCCTCAAACCCCGTCTTCCGCCCCTCCCCTCCTCCTCCTCCACCCTTCTCCTCCAATCCCTCGCCCCGCAGACAGCCGCAACCCTCGACCTCGTCCCCAAGACCGCCCTCACCGCACACCCCTGGCTCTCCGGCGCCGCCCAGGTCCGCTGCGGCCCGCGCCCCACGATGGCGCGCTCCAGCCGCCTCGTGCGCAAGCGCCGCCACGGCTTCCTGAGCCGCGTGCGCACGCACAACGGCCGCAAGACGCTGCAGCGCCGCCGCGAGAAGAAGAGGTCTTCGCTGTCGCAATAGAGTTGGTTCCCCGCTGGAGATGGTTCTTGCGGTAGACGGGATAATGGCTTCACGCGAGGGTGTGTAGGGGTGTATGAAGGGGTGAGAGGGAATTAGGTGCTTGACTGCGGAACTTTTATGTGCCTAGGTAGAGGAGAGAAGGGGAGTGAAAGAGGTGTACTATATATTACGTATAGACCTGTATATTCCAAGAACCATCTCTAAACTAGAAACCTCAGCACCCAATTTGTCAAATCAGCCTTCTGTCTACATATCCCGACTATATGGAACTAGGTTTTCCATTTCATCAAAGAGGTATGTCACTACGAGCTTTAGTTGATCATAAGTTCATTATAGCAGATGCACGTGTATCTAAAGTAGGAAAACTTAGTCCTCATCGGGGTGTTCAACTGAGACATGTCCAGAGGAGGATTAGGCATATACAGCCCATTTATTCATAGGAAACCACAATAAATACAAAAAGGGCCTCATAACTCTATAAACACCCCATCCATTTCCCATCCCTCTCCCCACCGACCACCCATCATATTCATACTTATTCCCATCCCCATTCCCGTTCCCAAACCCGTCCCCATCATAACCGTCCCATTCAACAGACGCCAATCTCCCACCCCCTAAACGGGACCCTTAACGCCCGTCTCGCACTTCAGGGTATCCGAGTAACACACGACCGGCAGATCATCGCTCGCCTCGCCGATCCAGATCTTGTATTTCCCATCTGGTTTCGGCACGATCCAGTTCTGCCGCACCGTATCCCAGACGCTTACATCTTTGCGCGTAAGGCTCAGCTCCAGCGTCTCGCTCTGACCCGGCGCGAGCGCCGTTCCCGTCTTTTCGAAGTCACGTAACTGGATGATGGGAGTGTCGACGCCTGCGTCCTCGGGGAACTGGACGTATGCTTGTGCGACAGCTTTGCCGGCTGTGGTGCCCTCCTTGGCAGTATTTGTTACCGTGACTTTGATGGTGTATGCTACGTCCCAGATCGCGGGGTTGCCGCCGCTGGGGCCACCCGCAGGCGGAACGTCCTCTTTCTGCTTGTCTGAGTACCCCTCTGGGTATGGGTATTTCTTGTCGCCGGCCGCGCCGATCTTATACGCAGCGTCGGCGTCGCCATTGGATAGCCATGGGTAGAGGTATCTCCAGATACGGTTGAGGCCATCTGGGAAGTACGCTTCTGACGCAGCGGGGATGGTAGTGTTGAGGCTAGCAACGGGAGATGTAGGCTTTGCGGGTCGAGCCGGTGGAACTTCTGACAACTCCGTCACGCGGGTGATGGAAGCGTTAGAGAAGCTGAAGGATGCGTAGCTGAGGCCGTGGCCGAAGGCAAAGCGTGGCTTAATGTTGTTCTTATTTAGATATCGGTAGTCGATATACAAGCCTTCCGAATAAGTATCCTGCGTCTGACTAAGAGGCGTGGCAACTAGGTCGAGGCTATCGGGGTAGTCGTCTTCAGAGACAGGAATGCTGTACGGCAGATGTCCGCTAGGGGATGATTCGCCATATATGATCTCGGTAAGCGAATCACCGGCTTCCTGTCCGGGAAGATGGGCTATCAACACAGCTTTGACAGAGGGAAGATCAATCCAAGGTTCCACAATAATAGGACCAACGGTGTGGACAACGACAACAACATTGCTGTATTTCGCAGCCGCTTTTTGAACTAGTTCATCACCATTATGCCAAGCCTTTAACCCACTCTCGTCGCGGTCTCCATGGTTGCCTTCGACAGTATACGAATTCTCCCCAGAGTCGGAAGTGATGAACACGATGGCGACATCGTCCTCGGTTGGCTCCGGGACAGAAGGGAAATTATCCGTATCATAGTACGTAACATTGGTCGCTTTCCGCTTGAACGAGCTAATCGGGTCGTCTATGTAGGGGTAGTTGGCGGATCCTGAACCCCATCCCATACCCAACAGACCTCTGTTGCAGCTCTTGTCCGTGCACGAGTTGATCCCCTTAGGGTCAGCCTGAGCGTCGGTCCCAAATACAAAGAGAGGAGCCGAAGTTGATATTGGCAGAAAGCTACCATTATTCTTCAGTAATGTGATAGCTTCTTGAGCCACTTGTTTGGCAACCACTTTGTGGTCGGCCTGGACATTGACGTATTCGTTGACAACACCGATCGGAGAGAATAGGGCACCTGGATAGAGGGGCCCTTCACGATCCGCGGTATTTGAAGAAAAGTTAGGAGGCGGATAGTCCTTATCTTGGCCAAGTTGATACCACGTAGCGACAACACGTGTAGCCATATCGTTTAGTCGATCAACAGGTACAGAGCCATTTAGAACGGATCGTGTAAGTTCAAACATCCAGTTAGAGTAGCCATCCAGGGGGATATTGTTGCCAATGGTATCTCCGGGCATAGACATGTCCAGGCCAGCGAGAGCAGACGCAACGCCCGAAATCTGCGCAAGCCAGTCGGTCATGACAATACCCTGAAAACCAAGTTCATCCTTCAAGATTCCATTGAGAAGGTAACTGTTCTGAGAAGCGGCGGATCCGTTAATCTATAACTTGGTCAATAAGGATTGTTTAATTGTATTAGAATATGAGTGTAGGTAAACATACCGCATTGTAGGAAGCCATTATCGAGCCGACTCCAGCCTTAACACCATCTGCAAATGGCCAAAGGTATAGTTCATGTAGAGCTCGGTCGTCTATAATTTCATTAATCACAGTTTCTGACTATACTTGCTCGTAAATACTCACCGATGTTCGAACTGTATGCTTGCTGGAACGGGTTGTACATGCGGTAAAGCTCTTGCTCGTTTCCGACCAAATGCTTTAACGTGGCGACGACTCCCCGGTCTTGCACTCCTTTAATCGTCTGAACTGCAGAAATAGCTTGAAGGACAGGATCGGTTCCGAAGCCCTCCCAATTTCGGCCACCCCTTGGCTTTTTTCCTAGGGCTCCAACAGATGGTCCTAAGTAGAAGTTGGCGCCCTTGCCTCTAAATTCCTCACCAAGGGCAACACCTCTCTCATATATGAGATCCTTGTTAAACGTTGCTCCAGTAGTGATGCCGGCGGGGAAAGCAGTGACATTGTCTGTTGTTCGTACACCTAGGGGACCATCCTGCAAACATAATTCCGGAAACCCCAGCCGTGGTACGCTACCACTATTCCCAACGCAACGCCCTGAATCAGTATGTTAGCATTTAGAAAGCTCTTCGGTTTTCGTTATCGTACCCTAGGCTCCGGTTAGTGAAAAGATTCCATATACGTTTTGCAGGTGATAGTTATACCATAAAAATACCAGTCCCAGCAGTTATGTTGACTTTTTCAGCCAGAGTCATTTGCGACACCAACTTGACTGCTTTTTCGTAGCTCTCGGACCAGTCATCGGCCCAGCCGCCATAAGGGGTCGGGTAATACGGGGCGGCGACAAAGCCCCCGGGGACGGGATCCCGATGGAGTAATACGGAGGCTGATGCCGTACTCGCGAGGAGACATAGCGAAAGGCTACGAAGTCCTGAAGGACGCCCCATGTTGAAGATTACTATTATGATTATTCCAGAAAAAGATAGGGTAACACGGGCTTCCCTAGGTAATTAATTATAATGTATTTAGGGCACTTTAAAAGTGCATCGTGAATCCGTGGACACGCGAGCTGTGTGGCTGAACAACAAGGCAACACCATTTTCACACTCGTGATTGGCGACTACCTTAGTTAAATACGTGAGTGACGGGAAGGATGATCTAGGGATGATCCAGGGACGGACCACGGGAGGCTTGCATTGTAGACGGTCGCTGCCGCTCAGCCCGCTTGGCTAGGTTTCTCACCTAGCACAAGACATGGTGCTGCTTGCTGTACGAGGTATGCAGCTCGGTTTTCGGGTTCGATCCGAGCGGTGGTTCCTGCGATTCCATCACTACTTGGACCAAGATCTTGGATGATGCCGGTATGCCCAGATGCCCAGCACATGGTTATCCGGCATTAAGCTCGAATTGTAGAATAGGCGGGGTAGTAAGTGGGTTGGGTCAAGGAATAATTTCCGTATTTTGTTATGCTTACGGGCTTTTAGATTTGGATCGCCGGCTTCGTGAATGCTAAGCCGAGACAGCTTTCTACTAGAACTGCTAGAGGTATCTTCGGCCCATCAACCCGGACGGCTAAACAACGGATGATTCTTCGAAGGTAATGGCCTATATAGGCAGGTATATGTAGTGTGTAGCATGCAAAGGTGTAGTATGGTCTGCAAAGTGTCACCTGCATACGAGGGTTCAAAATAGCGGTCACCTTGAAGGTCCACTACTACCAGCGCAGACAAAATAGAGAGGCTGACAGTGTGTAGTATCGCATCCTCGGCAGCCATTCTTTAGCATCTGATCGGATGCGGAGTAGATGAGCGGAATAAAGTTGCAAGCTGACCTGTCGGGCGAGCTGGTGACGTGTTGCGAGGTTGCAAGCCTGCTAGGTTGCAGCGAGATTGGCTACGGTAGCATGGGCGCGACGCAGCATCGGGGAATCAATCTCGATGTAGATTTCAGCTTCCGATGCTATACTCAAAGCAGCTTTAAAAATAGTGCATGTTCCTGGAAATATCTCCACGATCTACCATCATCGTATTATGATTTTTAGGAGATGTTCTTGGTATAGTTATGCGTTTGTGTATTAGTAGGAAAATAAAATAGCTATACCCATCTGTACGTAACATCAACTAACTAAAAGCCTGGGGAATCGGGGGGCACGGGATAGGCGGAGAAATACCGTATAGCGATAGTTTAATTACCTACCAGTTGAACCTTCTTCGCAAACTCCAGTATGTAGTCCTTAAATCCCACCCTGACCCTTAAAAGTTGGTGTTACATCTTTACTTCGTACTTTTTGTACATCATACTTTAAAAGCCTTGATTCGTCTTATACAGAGCGAACTTGTTAGGAACACTAACTCATGTCTCTATTCTATTAGAACCAAGTAAACTAATTTATAATGGCGAAGGGGTAGAGGTATAGGTCACATTGAGTGACTTATATATTATTCTTCGTAATATCTTATTAACGGGTTATGGACAAGGGGAAAAAAAAATCTTCGGCGATTATTTACGCATAATAATCCATATGTTTTATGATAATCCCTGGAAGCGATACAGAACTCCTAAGACTTGTATTTAAAAGGATACACTTCTGTTTGTCAAAGTAGGTATTTAAGACTCTTAAGACCCTATGCCGTCTTACGTTGGATAATATGGATTTGGTTACCTGAATTGATTATTTGTCTTTCTTCAAGTGAGTTCTTGTTTAATTTGCTGACTTGGTCGTACCAAGGTGTGAGCTACCGGCGGTGCACCTCGACCGAATTGATGTACTGTAGTATTCCGAAGACTGGTCGAAATTGTTTCAGCAATTACTCGCATGATGTCTGAGGGGACTTTCCTTAGTGCCTCATACATAAGTAGGTAGTTGCTGTAGGTAAGCCACTACCTATAAGCCCTCTCCGATTGCGTGCCGAGTAGGGGTCCACCCTGAGCGGCTATCCGTTATCCTTAACGCCTATCATAAACCCATAGACATTTAGCACCTACCCAGAAAGTATATAGCTCACGTGGGCAAAGTTAGTCTATTTGTGTCTATTTGTGTTACGGGGTGACATTGTGGATCCCTAACAGGATTTAAACATAGCGCAGATTTAAATCCTATAATCCTGCTGTGATACCTCAGAACCCCTTCAATATCTCATTATTTTCAATAGCCCATTATTTATCGTGCTATTTAATGACAAAAACACAAAATATATACCACGATGTTTCTACTACGCAACTAAATAGTCAAGAGGGCTGACTGTATTCCCCGAGTCGGACGCCCTATTGTGGGCACTGGACTTCTATGTCTTGCTAGTATCTTAGTTCCGGTATCACTCAGCGAATGGGAAGCCTTGAAGCATTCCTCTTCAGGTATTAATTGGTTACTCTATTCTCGCTCTGGCAACCAATCAATGTCCTTCTTTGCCGTGTTCCCCAACCTTCCCTAACAAGTCACCATCTCAAAATAATGTATTTATGGCCCTACCTACAAGGGTCGCTTTCTGATTTCTAAATTCTCGGGGTAGCCATACCTGGTCTCGACTCGCCCGCCCCTCAAACGCATGGAAAACCTGGGAGACTTGCCGCGCACATAGTATGCTATCCATGTATGGTATTCCGTGTTGGACCTAGCATGGCTACCTAGGTACCTGGGTAGGATTGTGGCAGAGACAAGCTTTTTGGACGGTTGAAACCCTCAGATCGGAACAGAGATTCTAGATGTTTTATACATGGGCTGTTAGGGCCAAATTAGTTCAGTCGAAACATGGAGTCTCCATGTCTGAACAGAGAGTAACCTACCTTTGTAGGTAGGTAGGTCGAAATGGTATAGCGAGAGGTTAGTGAGATGAGATCGGCGTGTCTCGAAGCCGCAATGTTGGCTCCCTTCCTCACTTGCTTTACCATAATAAGTAAAGGGCATCCACGCGGAATGTTCAAATTTCCTTCTCATCTTCTCGAACATCATCCCTCCTTCGTCTCGTCGTTGCCTTTCCTCTTGACTGGTCAAGATGAAGCGGTTTAGCTACGCCCTGGTACCTGCCTTTAGCTTACTCGCCTCTGCGAGCCCGGTTCCCGCTACTCATTTCGAGATTAGCAATGGCAGTATGTGTCTTGCAGCTAATATTCAAATAAAGCAGCATGTTAACAGATAAATAGGCACCGTCACCGCGGCCGACGTTTCGACCTTGAAGTTCTTCTCTCAGTATGCCGGGGCAAGCTACTGTAACAGTGAGAGTGAGGTAGAAATAGGTGCTACCATCACCTGCGCCGACGAGTCCTGTCCGGATGTCAGTGCTGCGGGCGCTCAGATAGTATCAACCTTCGCGTAAGTCAGCATCATAATCATATTTAGATTTCAGGCGTGGAAGGGGATATAAGAAGCAAACACACTAAACTAACACTTGATAAGTGGACACCTTACTGGTATCGAAGGCTTCGTCTCGTTGGATAAAACCAATGAGCTGATCGTGGCATCTATAAGAGGGTCTCATTCTATTCGCAACTGGCTTGCTGAGTAAGTCCAACTTCCAATATACTTCCAGTATATACCTTATTATGAAGGAAGCGTCTAACCCCAGGGCAGTCTTTCATTCATTCCGCTCCCTTGCTCTCTCGTAGATGACTGCCGCATCCATACTGGCTTCCTCACAGCATGGAAAGAGATAGAAGATGAGCTGCTTGATAGTGTAGCAGCAACTAAGGAAGCCAATCCTTCTTATAAGATCGTCTTCACGGGACACTCCCTAGGCGGAGCTGTTGCCACAGTCGCTGCTGGTTATGCCCGAGCTGAGGGTTACGAACTCGACCTCTACACCTATGGCAGCCCGCGTGTAGGCAATCAGGCCTTCGTCGATTTCGTCACAGCCCAGCCAGGTGGCGAGTATCGCGTGACGCACTTGGACGACCCGGTCCCGCGTCTACCCCCCATCGCCGTCGATTACCGACACACCAGCCCGGAGTACTGGCTATCGAACGAAAGCATCGACAGCATTACATACGCGGTCTCGGATATCAAGGTGTGCGAGGGCTTCGACAACACGGACTGCAACGGCGGGACCGACGGACTGGATATCCCCGCTCATTTATCCTACTTTGGGGCTATCAGCGGATGCAGCCCCGACGGCCTCGATTTCAAAAATAAGAGAGCTAGCCAGAAAGAAGTCGCTGACGCGGAACTACTTATCCGGCTTAACGAATGGGTGGCGCAGGACCGCGAGATCTCCCGGACGCTGCAGAACGACTTTCCTTTCGCTTAGATTAGCGCCGTCCTCCGGCAGGATCTTTCGGTTCTCGATATGAAGCAGCCTAGCGCTGTATTTCCTAAGGTCTTATTAGCATTAGCATTGGGTCGGCGTTGTTGGGCATATATAACGATTTGAAATCGGTAGAGAATTATATTAGTACAGTCTTAACTGTGTTATACCCTGTATATAGTTATTCTCTCAGCATAGACTCTTTTATGTCATTCCAGTTGAACTATCTAGTCTGGTTTATTCCCTCTATCTAGTATAGAGTATCATAACCGGCTTTTTTCTCTCCTAATTACACTCCATGCGTCTTCTACCATTCTCCAAACGCACAAGTCAAGGGGTGGTATCTGTATACCTGGGGGGTAAGGTGATACTGTACAGCAATAGGGAACGAGTCAAGTGACGATGACTGTGTTACCTCAATTAGTGTTTAGGCTAGGTGATTTACGGGGACACCACTAATAAACAATTTATAAAGCCATGCTTGATATATGCATGGAAATGATGACCGATTTACATATTGGCTCAAAATATTATTTACCGAAGTCAAACTACAAGGGGTTTAACTATGATATTACATGGTAGTATAGTGGCTGTTGGTACGCAGGGAAGGGGGGAAAAGACAATGGGACATTTGGTTGGCTCTTGGGGCTGCTGTCATGACGAGGCCGTGGCCAGTACCTGCCCCCCTCCTTTTTGTCCAAGAAAAGAAAAGAAAATGGGGGGGCGGGTTGAGTTTGACATAATGATCTTTAGGTAGTGAACTTAGAGTAATTCATGAAAATGCATAATTAGGTATCATTCATGCACCAAAAACCTAGCTACCTAGCACCTAGCACCTAGCTACAAGACTCAACAATACAAAGCAACCGGAGACACCTGTTTGCAAATCATGCCATGCATCATCCACCTCAAAGAAACTTGTGCGGAGGGGTTATCATGAAGAATTTTGCCGTTTGCCGTCCTGAGTCCCTAGTATAGGGACCAAATCATGCCTCCCTTGTCATAAAAGGACATCCAGTGCCAGTACGAACCTATTGTACAAAACGTGAAAATTATAGTAGAAACACACTTTAGTCGAGACGTAGAATCATTCTTGTCAAAGGCTACAACAAACGTAGTCATAACGGGACTAAAGTTGTCGAGACGTACGTTCGAGTGTGTATGTCGAATCGAAGTTTAGAATCGGACCTTGTGAAGTTTTTTTCTTCTTTTTATTTGTTTACTTTCTTGGTTGTCCTTAGGAGAACATCCTTGTGTAAAGGTCATCTTATCGGTAAAAGAGACCGCGCCGCAGATTAGACAGATCATAGTCTTTGAGGGCAAGATTGGCATCACAACCGTCGAGATACGACGCTGCCATTAGTGAGGATCATATTGCGAGAGTGAGACTACTGTCTCTGTTAGTCGAAGATTAAGGTTGGTGATTAAGATCGCCGGAGCTGGGAGCAGACATGCTCCAAAAGTGAAAGTCGAACCGAAAAAAAAGAACCAATGCTTCCAAGAGTATGGGCGACGCCGGAAATAAGTGCGCCATAGAATTGGGAGTATGCAACGAGAGGAAAAAAGATCTAGGATCCTTTGAACAGGAATTGGAGATCTTCATGCGTGAGAGCTTCCAGCGACGCTTCATCCGAGTTGACAGTTGACTTAATCATGTTAGCCTTCTTCTCCTGGAGAGCAACTATACGGCTCTCGACGGAATCCTCAATGCAAAGACGTTTGATAATACATGGACGGGTCTGTCCGATACGATGGCATCGGTCAGCCGACTGCCACTCCGCTGCTGGATTCCACCACCTGCGCGTGAAAAGTGTGATTAGCATATATTCATCCTATGAGTAAGGAATAGCAACTTACGGATCAACGATAAACACTCGCGACGCCTCTGTAAGGTTTAGGGCCACGCCACCCGCCTTCAACGACACCAGAAAACATTCTACGTCGACGTTATTCATGAAATGATCGATGGAAGCCTGTCGTTGAGCTGGTGTCATGCTTCCGTCGAGCATGACTGTTGTGATACCGGCTCGTCGAAGGCGCCATTCAATCAGCTGCAGCATTGTGGTAAACTGTGAGAAGATGATTGACTTATGCGAAGCACTATCCGATCGTAGTTTGTGAAGTTCATGAACAAGTAGCTCGATCTTGGACGAGGACGTCCAGTTCTCCATCTTGATGCGGTTGATTATAGATGACTTCTTTACCAGCATCGCATCCTGCTCGATTTCAGGCTGCTCTAGATCGATAGATAGAGAGATGTGACAGCGGGGACAGTCTGGTGCATCCTGGGAATGAACGTAGTGCTGCGCACAAGAGCGACAGAAGTCATGCTTGCACTTGGATCGAATCGCCTCCTCAGCAGGTTCGTCACAGATGCAGCAGACTATCACGTTTTGTCCTCCCTCGGCATTCTTCTTCAGGATTAGGTCGGGATGGTTAGCGACCTGGCGCATCTGCATGATTAAACCAAAGATATTGGCGTAGTTGTTGAGCAGAACACCCTGAGCAACATAGGTATTAAACCGGCGCTGACTGTTGTCCGTGATACTGTTAGCGAAGTCATTCTCCTCTTCGCTTAAGAATTGGCGATCCACATGGATCTCTTTGACGGGGAGTTCCATTGCGTTTGTGTGGTCTCTCTTGAGACGGCGTAACATAATCTTGTCTGTTAGAAGACGTAGTTTTGCAAGGGCCTCCTTGCCCTCGCCGTTGTTACCGCTGCGAGTGATAGGGTGCAGAAGTTCTTGATTGAACACCGAAATATGTGACATCATGTAGTGACCGCCTAAGAGAAGTTAGCAAAACACGCCTGGTTTCTACTTGCGAGTAGGGACTCACAGTCTTTGCAATGCTTGTGCTCGTCCACACACCATTCTAGATTGGCGCAACTACACTCTTTACAGAAATACTCTGCGAATGGGGTGATTTTAAGAAATCGAAGCAGTGAAAAGAACTCCCCAATTCGGTTCTGTAAGGGAGTTCCGGTCAAACACCAACGGTACTCGACTTTGAGGGCAAAACATGCCTTCGCAGTCATGGTGTTTCTAGCCTTTGACAGTCCATTAGTTTGGAGGCCGAGATAAACAAAAGAGGTGTTTGTAGACTTACCTTGATACAGTGAGCTTCGTCAAGGATCACGCGGTGAAACTTAATCTGGTGAATAGCACTCTTCTCCATATATGTGCCCTCCTTCCTCGTGAAACCCTTCTCTTGCTTGCGGTACAACGACTCTAGAGTATTATAAGACATTAGGATAACGTCAAACTTCTTAAGTTCCTTAGTTGTCAGCTTCTTGGCTTTGGCATTAGTGCCGTGGAACACCAAAGTCTTTAGCTTTCCATTTGTGTAGGACTCGATTTCTGATGTCCATTGCATCAAGGCAACCGGTGGCATGAGCACTAGCGATGGAGCTTTGGCCGGGTAATCCGACATGATCAAAGATACTGCTTGGATCGTTTTGCCAAGACCCATCTCATCTCCAAGAAGACCACCCTTCCACTTTGTTAACTCCATAGCCTTCATCCAGGCAAGTCCTTCGAGTTGGAACGGTTTCAACTGGCGCGAGATGGTGGTTGGTTGCTCAGCCTTGATAGAACCGAAGGTGGGCATATTTTCAAGATCAACCCACATTGTGTCAAGCTCTGGATGGTGCTTAGCTAGTCTTCTTCTCATCCTTTCTCTTTTGGTTAAAGGAGGGCGACGGATGCGAGGGCGGCGGGTGCCCTGGGGTCCTAGAAGTGTGTTTGCTTGCGAAGCTGTTTGTGGGGCTGCTTGCGAAGCTGCATGAGGACCTGCGTGTGAATTCACGGTCGGGTCATCAAAGTCAGATCCTGAACTATCTTCATCGGATGTGTCGGACACATCGTCACTGAGCTCCTCGGAATCAACGTCCAACAAAGGCTCATCATCACTCTGGGGATCGGTAAGTTTTGGCTTCTTGGGAACTTGCATCGATGCAGAGTTGATGCCACTCTCAGCGTCGGAATCTTGTGACATCATAGCACTAGGTCTTTTGCGACCGAGGACCATCTTGCCCTTAGCTGGGTCAAGATGTTCACGGGGTGCTTCCTCCATATTGAAATCGTCCTCCGAATCCTCCTCGGTGTAGGCAATAGGGGCAGGTCGGCGACGTGTGACTCTGGATGAAGTCGAAGAGGCGACGCCGTTAGACTTGTTACCTGTCGTAGTCGAGTTTTTGGGGAGCTCGGGAAGTTCAACAACTAGGCGCGACGGTCTTTCACTTCCTGGCTCAGTAGACTTGTCGGCGACAGAAGGCGCAGGAGTTACAGCATTACTAGTTGCGGGAGTTGAATACTCGCTGTCCGAAACAGTTGTAGCTGGGGTTGGCGCTGAAGAAGTCGAATTGCTATCAATAGCAGTAGTCTTAGAGGATCTTCCACGACGTTGAGGAGGGGGAGCAGGCTGCGGTGCAGAAGTGCTAGCGCCGTCGATTGCAGAGCTGTCTCCCGCGGCCATTGAACGTCTAGTTCGCGGCGCCATGGTTTCGGAAGTGGTGTAAACGTGAGAATACGCCGATAGAGTTAAGAGTGAGAATTAACCAATGGAAGAAAAAGGTGGTAAGCACATATATTTTGCGGGTCATGTATGTGCGGATGATTAACGAGTAAAAAGAAAATGGTGAATGGGTTTAGGTAGGATGCATGTAAGAAATAGGCAGGCGAAGAAGATAAGTCAGCTTTGCCTCTCTACCTACCCTTTCTCCAATTATTAATGAAGAAGTATAGTGGATGTTCCACCAGGGGTTGTTTTGCAAAATGATTGTACCGTTAGCTCTGACGAACAATGCGAGATCTCAGTGCGCTAGCAAATAGCGCCAGATCGGGTTGGCTTGTTGATCATTGATGATGGAGAAGAGAAAGATTCCAGACCGGAGAGAAAGGCACATAAAGATTTAGTGGGGGGAGGATAGAAGGGAAAGAACGAAGTGGGTCTAAAAAAGTTACCGGCGCGACTACTACACCAAAACTCGTGACTTGATCGCCCCTGGGGAAGGCACAAAGGGAGGGTACTTTCAACGGCGGGCCAATAGGAACACAAAGCTGGCACTTAAAACCCCTGCAGGTACGCCGGCTCTCCGACTCTAGCGGGAAAGAAGGACCCGCCGATGCCCCTCAGGTACCCTTGGTTGCATGGCAAGTACGCTAAAAAGCAATTAAACTGATAAGATCGCTGCCTGAAACGGAACCACTTAACGCGCCGTTAGCTTTGCGCAGTGGCGTCAGCTGTGTTAATTCTTTGCGCTATCAGCCTATCTTAATTGTTCACTGAGTCAATTCACTTTCTTTTTTTCCCCTTCTTTTACAAGACTCCAGGGTGCAACCGAATCTCCGGAACGTGAATAGGGGCTGAAGGATCTGCGGTTTCTGGGTATCTTAGCCCTTACTCAGGTTCTTTGCCTCATCTAGGGCAGCTTAACAATTAAGTACTTAGTACTACGTTCACCTCCGTCTTTGCCGCCCGTGATATTTTATCCCATATTTCTCGGGTGAGGCTCAACCCAACGCTCAATTCACATTTTCTGTTCGTCTGATTCGCCGGTCGCTTCGCATCAAATATTATAAATCGGAATCAAATATCAACCAAAGTCTCTTTTGATATCCCCCAACCTGCAAAAATGTATGTCGTTTACCTTTCTAAATATTCAGCCAAATGACTCTGAGTATAACTAACAATTTGATTCAGGCAGCGGAACATTCGGGGACCTCGGTCCGCTCTCACGGATTACCTGGCCTCCCAGAATATTTCTGCCAGGCAGATCCGCGCTAATCACGAGGCTCGCCTTAGGTCTGCTGCTGCTTCCGCCGCCGCGGATCAAGCTACCGCATCCACCTCGGCGGCCCAGAATGTAGAGGTTGCAGAAGCTGCAGAGACTCCAGACGCCGTGGGGAATGAAGAAGACGATGCCGAGTCTTCAGTCGCTACAAGCACTCCCCAACCCACGACTCGAAAGCGCAAGTCGGCAGTCGCGGCGATGGAGAAAATCAAGAACGCTAAGCCGTCCAAGCTGCGCAAGTCTCGCCGAAATGCCGCAGATGACGATTCTGATGCCGAAGCACTTGAGCGAAGCGCAGCCCCTGTACCTGGTCAGCTAGAGAACTGTGAGCAATGTCAGAAACGATTTACGGTTACAGCGTATTCGCGTGCTGGTCCGGAGGGGGGCCTACTTTGTGGTCAGTGCAGCATGAAGCTTATCAAAGAAGAGAACGCCGCTAGGAGTGCTTCTAAGAAAGGCAAGCAGAAAGCAACTGCGGTTCCCATCAGACGTGAACGAAGAAAGATCCAGAGTCTTATTCTGGATGGCCAAATTGGAGTCAAGACACTAATGACCCTCTGCGTCGAGACTCTGGCTAACAATATCCATCTCGCGGACGACCTCGGCGACCTGCCTTTACAAGCTATTGACCGCATATCCCGACAGCTGTCCAAGCGCCGTCTAATGGGTCCCAAGACCTTGGATCTATTCCTCCAGCCCCAGGCTCAGGATGTTATGATATATGATGGAGGTCGCCTGGGTTCGAATGACTACATGCGAATCTTCCAAATCTGCTCCAATATCAAGACCTTGAAGTTGCGCAACGCGATTCAGTTCAAAGAGAACGTCATGGAGTATTTGATGGGAAGACAATTCGCCCTAGACACCTTTTATATCGCTGGCGCAAATCTGATCAGTGATGAATGTTGGGGAAAATACCTAAAGGCAAAGGGCCAAAGTCTTAGAAGCCTTCGTGTCTATTTCACAGATCGTCATTTTGGTAACAAAACTGTGGAGTCTCTACACAACTACTGCCCATCTCTAAACCGATTGAAAATCTATCACAACCAAGCTGTCAGCGACGAAGGAGTAGAACACATTGCACAGCTTCAGAGCCTCGAACATTTGGGGTTGCGCCTTGTTACTGAGACGCAGACAATGCCCTATGTCAACGTCGTACAGAAGCTAGGGAACCAATTGCGTACACTTTCTATCAGAGATGTTCCGAAGGTCGACGACCGCCTGCTCGACGCAATCCATGACCACTGCACTCGATTAGCCAAGCTCCGCATCACAAATAGCGAAGTCATGACCGACGCGGGCTTTGCTAGACTCTTCAAGGATTGGAAGAACCGAGCTCTCATATCCGTAGATTTGGAACTATGCCGTCACATTGACTCGTCACACCCCAGAGTAAACCAGCATATGATTGGCTTCTGCTCAAGCGGTTTCCGGGCCTTGATGAAGCATTCAGGCCGACACTTGAAGAAGCTCAACATCCACGGATGCAGACATATATCCGGCCAGGCATTTGAGGACGTGTTTGCTATGGGTCAGGTGTATCCCGACCTCCTAGACCTGGAGATTAGTTTTTGTGAGGAAGTAACTGACTTGATCGTTGGGTTGATCTTCAAAAGCTGTCCCAGTCTAAAGAGACTGAATGTCTTTGGATGCATGAAGGTAAGAACATTATTTATTTGTTCATGGTTGATAAATCGAGTGAATGAGTGGTACATCATAGCCCCTATTCGATGTCCCCCTTTCAATATTGCACTTACTTGGCACTTGAAAAAACAGATGTGACTAACAGAGTGGCGTTTCTAGGTGAAGGACGTGCGAGTCCCCAGAGGCAAGATTTTGGTCGGTGTCCCGAACGCGATGGGAATGATCATCGAAGGCACCGAAGATTAAACCGAAAGTGTTTTATCTTCTTTTTCACGATACCCAACCTAAATCGGCATACAATTTTTCAGGCGCGATTTCAGGTGTACTTTCAAGCACAACTCAAGGCATGATTCCAGGCATGACTGAAGCATTTGGTGTTAGGTGTTGGAGGCATTGAGTCCTTGTAATGGTTTTTACGACGAAATTTACGTGAAGCAAAAGCATCGAGATCGACAGATCGCCAGCCTAATCAGCCAGTCAAAAGGTATTTGTGGCTTGGGATTGCTTTGCTCAGCTTTTTGCGATTCTCTTTGCAGTATACTGCCGTCGCCGATAGACGAGCATGTCACATATGATGCGTTTGCGACAAGATGTTGACCATAATACTCCTTCACTACGAGTCAACGATCTCTGTACTTTAGTTTTTGGCTCGCAATGAGTGTGTTCATATTCCAGGTAGTCGGTCAGACAAATTGTTTGTTAGATACCCTGGAGCATGATATGCCAGCTTAGCAATGCGAATAATTTTTCCTATATAATTCTTATTACACAAGCTCATACGTAAAGGCTATTGTGGTCCCCCGGAAGGTCACGCCGTAGATAACCGTAGCTCCGAATTGCGCCATCGACTTGTGCTCGCTCTTAAGTGTGATCCACCCTGATAATCATGCGATACGTTATATTCTTTTTCTCATATTTAATAAATAGTTAATGTCTGGTCATATTAATTCTTGCTTTTTGCTATATTGCAAGTTACAAGTCTATCACCTCTCATACTTGTCAAGACTTTGGCCCATAATACAGCCAAGACATTACTATAAACCCAGCCTATCCTCGCATCCATCTTTCTCCGCACTCCATCCCGGTCGCCCCGCTCCGAATCTGCAGCATCCCCGAATAATGGGTTCCTTGTCACCTTCCCCCGCGGTCACGGCCGCCGAGCCGTTCAGCGCAAAGAAGATCGCGGTCATCGGCGGCGGGCCTAGCGGCCTCGCCGTAGCAAAATACCTACTGGCGCAAGACGGCGCGTTCTCGCGCATCGACGTCTTCGAGCAGCAGGCTGAGGTGGGCGGTGTCTGGAACTACAGTCCCGTGGCTAGGCCCGTGGAGGCGTTGCCCGTGCCGCAGACCGATGCGCATCCGGACAGGATGGATCCCCCGGTTTTCGCGGATGGGGATGGAGATGAGAAAATACCGTTGTTCCCGTCCCCCATGTACGACGACTTGCACACGAATATCCCGCACACCCTGATGAAGTACTCGGACCTGGCGTTCCCGGACGGCTGCGAGATATTCCCAGCGCGGGAGGTCGTGCAGGCGTATCTGGTGGAGTACGCGAGGGATGTGCGGCATCTGATTAAGTTCTCGACGCAGGTTACTGATGTCGCGTTACGGAGTGCTGGAAATCAGGCAAGGGAACGGGAACAATGGGATGTGAGTACGAGGGATTTGCTGACTGGGAGGGAGGACAAGGAGACGTATGATGCGGTGGTGGTGGCGTCGGGGCACTACTCGACGCCGTATATCCCGGATTCTATTGAGGGGATTGAGGCTTTTCATACCGCGCACCCGGGTGTCATCTCGCATTCGAAGTTGTACCGCAACGCGGAGCCGTTCCGCGGGAAGAAAGTCGTCGTCGTAGGAACCGGTGCCTCGGGGCTAGACATCGCGGCGCAAATCCAGCGCGTGTGCAGGGCGCCGCTAATCCTCTCCGCGCAGACTGGTGCGGCCCCTGAGGTCCTCGATCACATCGGAAACGTAGTACAACTCGGCCAGATCAAGAGGTTTCTAATTGAGGAGCGGGGAGTTGAGTTCTTCCCCTTGGACGAGAGCAACGACGAGGATGGAGATAATGACAGCAATGAAAGGAAAGAGAAGGCGGTAGTAGAAGGGGAGACGAGAGTCGAAAAAGACATCGACGCTATACTCTTCTGCACGGGATACCTCTACACATTCCCTTTCCTCCCCACCATCCCGCTCGTCACCAACGGTCGTAAAGTCCACGGCCTGACCAAGCACCTCCTACACATCGCGCACCCAACCCTCGCCTTCCCCGGCCTCCCCATTAAAGTAATCCCCTTCCCTCTAACCGAGTCCCAAGGCGCCGTCCTAGCACGTCTATGGTCAAACACCCTGCCCCTACCCCCTATTCCCGTGCTCGAAAAATGGGCTCTCGAAGACGGCGCGGGGACCAGCGAGGGGAAGTACCACGTATTTGCCAAGGGCGGGGACGGGCGGTACATCAACGAGCTACACGAGTGGCTGGACAGGGAGACTTCGGAGGCCGGGAAGAAGGGCAAGGAGCCGCCGCACTGGGACGCCGAGATGCTCTGGCAGAGAGGCATATACGCCGAGGCCAAGATGCAGTTCGAGAAGACGGGGAGAAAAGCGAAGACCCTGGAGGAGCTGGGGTTCCGGTATGTGCCTGAGAAGGTAGACGTGGAGAAGCCGCAGGATGTCGAGGGAGGGTCTATCTAATTTGATTTCAAAGGATTTCTCGACTCCTGATTCTAGCGTAGAACATGTGGGTGACACTTACCATATAGATGATTGATGCCTTGTTAGTTTAAATAACTATTTGGATTGAAATCGTTTAGATTTCCATCAAGGAGTGTTATGATATGAATAAGTATTGATAGAATAAAAATTTCAATCTCATGGCGTCTTGTAATCCTCAACTATAGTGAAGCTGTAACCTAGAACCCTTTTGGTATAAGATAATTTTATATACTAAGCCATACAACACACATTTCGAGTGAGATTGTATTAGGGAGTGGTGTTAAAGAGGTCATCATTAGACAAATTTATTATTGAAAAAACCCGCACTCTTGTGTTGCTAGGTGAAGATAAGTACCTTCTATCCAACAAAAGAAATAATTGTTACCTATATGGTTATACAATTTGGACATTTTGTGACTGGTTGGTTAACATGGATGCATTCTTTCATAATAGAACCAACACCAACTCTTTCGTACTTAGGCATAGCGTTGACTATTCCCGTCGCCTAGTTAAGTTTGTTCCATAGGGAAACTCCTGTCAAGCTGCTAACAGCTGGCAGCTAAGAGCTTCCGTGTACATCTATATTAGTGCTGTCTACACAAGTTCGACGTAGCACCCCCAAGGGGGTGCTGCGCATTGATTAAGGAAACGGGCAAGATTCGGGATTTAACCGAAATACTTCCGAATAAGCGTGTTTCCCACGTATTTTGATATATCTTATAATATTTCATAAAATTTCATTATTCTTTTTCCTTTTCCAGAATTAGTAAGGGTTGGAATAACTTTTTATTGGTATTTAAAGTTTGGTACGTTATCCCTAATTATTGCCCGTTTCCTTAATCAATGCGCAGCACCCCCTTGGGGGTGCTACGTCGAACTTATGTAAATAGCACTAATAACTAAGTCCTATACAATACACAGCTTTCCAGCTAAATATTACGATAAGAAATTAGCAAATATAATAATAAGTACTTTCTTTAATCTTTTTACTATAAGATTTATTTATGGAATTATATATTTACTTTGAAGATGGGAATCGCATTTCAAAAGCATCAGGTCTAGCGGAGTACGTAGAACTTTTAGACCAGCTGCTGCTGCCAAGGCTGGCCAATGCATGTCGGGGCTGACAAGGGTCTTCCTATGAAAAAAAAAAAAAAAAAAAAAACTGTTGAAACAGTCATCCGTACTTAATGCCAGAGGAGAGCCTGCATTTACCTAGGTACCTATGCCAATGCCAAGACAAGATATGCAAGAGCAAAGATCGCACATGCCGTGCAGGCGTGGCGTGGTGGACACGGGTGAAGCCGGCTAGTTTGGTACAAATTTCGCCGACATTTTTTGACATCCCACTTCAAAATGTATAGGTACTTAAAGCACTTAGGTAAGCACTCCACAAACAACTTCGTAGGCACATATGGACTGACAGCTTTTCGTCACCATTGTAAAAGACGGGAAGCTTTTAGGCCATGAAGAGCCATTGGGGGGCCTTGAGCCGGCAATTGTCGACAGTTAGAGCTGCACAAAGGGTACGCACAGGGTGGATATGTCAGTCATGTCAATCACATAGGAGCAACAAGACCCCGCGCAAGCTGTTCACCAGCAGCGCAGCTCTCCAAGAGCTCAACGACAAGCCATATTACGTGACGACACCCATTTTCTACGTCAATGCGTGTAAGTTATTTACCAGTAACGTGTAGCAGGTAAATTATGTGCTAATTGGTCTGTCCAAAAGCCCCTCACGTCGGTCACCTATATAGCATGCTTATAGCAGATGTGCTTAAGCGATGGCAGGTCCTTAAGGGTAGGGAGGCAATACTAAGTACAGGAACCGATGAGCATGGGATGAAGGTCCAGCGTGCTGCCGAGCTGCAGGATATCCACCCCAAGACCCTATGCGATACCAACTCTGAGACGTTTAAAGATCTAGCTACAAAGGCTAATATCTCGTACGATTACTTCATTCGAACAACGGATCTGGAGCACAGGGAGGCAGTTGAGTACTTCTGGTCAAGACTGAAAGAGAGTGGATATATATACGAGACTAAACATGAGGGATGGTACTGTGTCAGCGACGAGACCTACTACCCCGAATCTATGATCGAGAAGCGCGTGTCGCCTGTAACGGGAAAACCATTTATGGCGTGTGCTGAGACGGGAAGCGCGGTGGAATGGACCGAGGAGAGAAATTACCACTTCCGACTCACGGCTTTTCGAGATAGGCTGCTCCAGTTCTACGCTGATAACCCAAACTGGGTTACTCCTCACAACCGCTTCGCCGAGGTGATTAGCTGGGTTAAGAACAACCTAGAAGATCTGTCCGTTTCCCGTCCTGTGAGTCGTTTAGATTGGGGTATTCCTGTGCCCGATGACCCAAGCCAGACCATCTACGTGTGGGTTGACGCTCTGATCAACTACATCACGGTGGCAGGATACCCGCTATGGCCGCCTGGTTCTGAACACGCGAAAGGCTGGCCAGCAGACGTTCATGTGGTTGGAAAGGACATTGTGCGCTTTCATAGCATTTATTGGCCTGCGCTACTCATGGCTCTGGACTTGCCACTACCGAAGAATATCCTCAGCCACGGCCATTGGTTGATGAGCCGGCAAAAGATGTCCAAGTCGGTCGGCAACGTGGTGAACCCTTTCTTCGCGCTTGACCGCTGGGGCGTGGATACCATGCGGTACTTCCTGATATATTCCGCTGCAATGGCTCATGATGCGGAGTACACTAACGAGTTCATCGTTGATAAGTACAAGAAGGGGCTACAGTTCGGTCTAGGTAACCTGCTCAACCGGATTACCAGGCCAAAGAACTGGAGCGTTAGTAATGCAGTGGTATCCATGCACAGCAAGCAGTCTCAGTTAGTTCCTACTCTTGTCGATAAACAGAGGGAATATCTAGAGTCTATCGTAGAGAAGGTCTCAAGCCACATGGACGAACTAAATCCCAGTGCGGCGTTAAAGGAGATTATGGAGTTTGTCTTCGAAGTAAGTTCCAATAACTTCGTCCCTAGTGTACACTCCTTTGTATAGTGATATCCTGACAAGTGCTACAGATAAACAAATTCCTACAAGAGGGAGCGCCGTGGACTAGGAGCAAAGAAGGTGACATGGCCGCCGTTGAGCAGATCATCTTTTTCGCGGCGGAGTCTGTGCGTGTCGCGGGCATCCTGCTGCAACCATTTATTCCCGAGAAGTCGAGCCAATTGCTTGACAGGCTGGGGGTTAGCGCTGATCGGAGGACAATGGAGCATGCAAAACTGTATGCGGATGATGGGTATGGGACGCCGACTGTTCCGCTGGGCGAGGGCGCGCAGAGTAGCCTGTTCCCGCCGATGCCTGTTGAAGACTAAGGACCTGGAGATGGTACAGACGGAGAATGTGTATATCAGATATTAAATGTATAAAGTTGGATAAGGTGTTGCGCTTGTATGTAAAGCTGAGATAGATACCCTACGACAAATTCCCCTTTTATACCTATTCAACTTCATAATGTGGTCTGGTTGACATGCGCTACGAATCTACAGTAATGAGTAGAATTTCGCTAATATTTTGAAATTTTCGTAGAGCATCTAATTCATCTAAGTATTTCACTAATATTTACTATGAATACAATGCTGTTCTCTTCATGTGGTGGTCGTCGTAGTTGTAGTTTTTACAGTGGTAATATTTTAGTTTTGGGCTGTAAAAATACATGCAACTAAAATAAAATATTTCGCAACTTTCACCTTTTCTACATTTGGATCCTTCTCCCGTTAATCCCAGGGACCACTAAGTTTATAAGAAGATAAAAATATGCGACATCGGATACATTTATAGCTTAATAAATACTGGAACTCTACGTAACGATGAAGTTGAATGAGAATATCGGTGAGTTTTGTCTTCGTTTTTCATCTCATCTCATCTCACCTTACCTCCCCCACCTATCCCAGGCGACTCATACCCAACTTACTACCCATCCCTTATACACTCATCAACCCGAAATAGAATACCTGCTAAAGCTCAGCGCCAACAGCAATATCAACTAGCAGAGTCTTACTTGTGCCGTATGACGCGCACCACGTGGAGCAGTACCACAGATGGATGGAAGACCCCGTACTATTATATACCCTTTCCTTTCCTTTCCTTCCCAACACCACTGTGTTCTGCCTGCGCACAGCACACCAACTAACACACACACACACGCTCTAGTCCATCCGCGAAGCCACCGCCTCGGAACGCCTCTCGCTAGAAGACGAATACGAGAACCAGGCGTCGTGGCGCGAGTCGCGGGACAAGCTCACCTTCATCGTGTGCGCGCCGCTGCCCGATTCCCCGGGCGCGGAGGAGAAGAAGGAAAAGAAAGGGGTTGTGTTGGCGGGAACGGACGATGTCGTGGATAGGATGGTGGGAGATGTTAATCTGTTTCTGAGCCCGTGGGACGATGACGATGACGATGAAGAAGAGAGACAGAATGGAAAAGGCGGGAGGGAAGCAAAGACGTACTACGCCGCGGAAATCGACATCATGATCGCGGACCCCAAGTTCCGGGGTATAGGTCTGGGTCGCGCTGCCGTCGCTACGTTTTTGTGCTTCGTGCGCCGGAATTTAGATGGTATTCTGGCCGAGTACACGGGCTCTCTTGATGGCTCTAGAACTGGTGGTAGCCCCGTGCTGAAAGATGTCGTGGCCAAGATCAACGCAGACAATAAGGCCAGCATCGTACTATTCAAGGCCCTGGGGTTTAAACAAAGAGGAGAGACTAATTATTTCGGCGAGATACAGATGGTGTTTGAAGGGTTCGGAGAGACAGACGAGTGGGAAAGGACGAATTCATCTGTCATGAGCGACGGGTATCAGGAGTTGGCTTACGATAGGTCACGATTGGAAAGCGTGAAGTAGATGATGAGCTTTACAACTTGGATGTAGAGAGGTATAGGCAAAAGATACATCAATATATGCGTCTTGTCTATATACATGACCCCTTGACAGCGAAGATTCATCCCCAACTTCACCGTCTATATTTGCCCTATCCACCATCTTCCATCTCCCATACGATATCCATCCCACTTATAAAGCATATATACGTCTCATTTAGCCCCATACAAATCGCCATAACTCTTCAATATCTCCAGACTAACGTTCACCCCTCCACACACAATCAGCACCACATTCTTCTTCCTCCACTCCTCATCGCCAATCCCCTCGCCGCCAACATACCTCCTCAGATCCCCATTGTACAGCGTCGATATCGTCGCGCCGCACGCCACCTCGACCAACACCCGCGCGTCGTCCGCGAACCTCACCGACCCCATCACGGCCTCCGCATCCGTCACCACCACGCTCTTCAGGTGCGCCGCCTCCCGACTCCACCGGAACGTGCGCTCGGAGACCCGGGGCGCGCCGAGGCTCGTCGCGATGCTCGTGATGGCCGGCAACGTAACGAGCTCGCCGGCCCTCACGCTAGCGTTCAGACTCTCCGCACCGACCGTTTCCACAGCCAGCACGACGGGCTCTTTTGCGCCGACCTGCGTGTAGTGCTTGTGCACGCCGGCCATGATGCCGTTGAGCAGGCCGCCGCCGCCGCAGTTGCACGCTATGCCGTCGATCTGCGCGACGCCGTACGGCGCCAGCTGCGCGGCCAGCTCGTCGACGATGGTGCTGTTGCCCGCCCAGATGTCCGGGTGGTCGAAGGGCGGGACGTAGATGCCGACGGGGTCGTTGGCGAGGAGTACGGTGCGCAGGTGTTCGTCCGCGCGGGCCCAGTTGTTGCCGACTTGGTGGACTTTTGCACCGAGGACTGTGGGTACCTATGTGTCAGTTTTATCTATTTTGAAAAAAAAAAAAAAAAAAAAAGGAGGGTTGAGACTGCCTTAGAGGCATAGGGGTAACTCACGGAGTATCTTATCAATCATAAACTGTGTGGTAAGCGTCGGCACGACGATAGTGCACGGCTGCCTCAACGTTGCGGCGGCCGTCGCGCACGCCAGGCCCGCGTTCCCGCCCGACGAGCAGTAGAAGTGCACGTTGCCGGCGGGTTTCGCGAGCATGGCCTGGTACATCATGTTTCCTACGGCGCGGGACTTGAACGAGCCCGAGGGTTGGAGGTTTTCCAGCTTGAGGAATATGTTACTGATTTTCCGTGTTAGTCTTGCGATTGCCAAGGATTGGAGGGGTGCTTACCAGCCCGCTTCCCGCGAGAGGGTTGGCGATGGAATGCATGGTGTCTCTATGAAGAGCTTTTGAGGTTCGGGGTCGTAGGAGCCCATTGTGGTGACTTGGCGGATGACGAACGCTGGACTTAGTTCTAGAGATACTTTTTTTTTAAAACCACGGCGGACAAGTTCTTCAAGTCTTATTCCGGTATGTCCAGCAGGGTACCTAGAATTAATGTTAGCTTTTTGTCCCTCCTTGAAGTGCAGATCGTATAGTATTAGAGTACTATACCTATATCCTGTAAGTACCTACCTAACTCCGTAAAGTTATAGCAAATGGCTTCCCTTAAAAATCTATACTAGAGACCAAACAAGAAATTTCTTCCCCGGATATTCTTAAACCCAAAATTTCTCTATCCCACCACCGTTTATAAATTCTTATATAAAAACATTGTATAGTATAGGTAGTCTTCCTGTATCGGACGAAACTTTATAGCAACGTGACAATTAAGGCGTATGCAAAAGTATGGCACAGGGTAGCACTGCAGGCCCCGTTGAAGAGGATACAAGGGAAACCGGCTGACTAAACTTATGCAAGCTACCCGGTGTCCGTTATCCGCTTAGGGCTTCTGGAAACTATCCGAAACAGCGACCGCTTCGGCTCCCGTCGATTGCCGATACTAGCCACCTTTATACGGTACCTAGGTAATTGTTACCTAAC
Source organism: Entonaema liquescens (assembly GCA_902805475.1). Lineage (NCBI taxonomy): Eukaryota > Fungi > Ascomycota > Sordariomycetes > Xylariales > Xylariaceae > Entonaema > Entonaema liquescens. The sequence goes on from CADCSX010000003.1 coordinate 949,586, forward strand.
ACCATAAGTACCTAGTTAGACGCTTCTGATTTATAGATAACTGTGGTACAAGTAGAATTTATTGGCATCACATTAAAATAATATTGCTTGCTATTAATGTTAGTTATGCAACCATTATTAGGGAGGTTAGTTGTTCTGACTCTTGGTGTGTTTCGGAGTTCAAGGTCTTGGGTCTTAAGACGTACATCTCATTTAATAAGACATTACCTATAACGAGTATTCGATATCTACCTAAATATATCAAGTAAAATATATCAAGTATAACTAATAAGGTAAGATAAGCCAGTAGTTATCATTGGATCGGAGTTATTTATTAAACTCTTTGAAACCATCTTTTGAGTTGTCTCTTAACTTTTCAGAGTTGGCCTAGTTAACTAGTTACATTGAACTAAGGATTGGTATGTACTGCGAAGAATGCCGTTTATATCGATTAACCAATAACACTCTATACGCAGGAGTTTAATGTTACTTATAGTGGCATATCCAGAACTCTATATACTAATCTGTATGTGGGGACCGAATGTCTAAATACGCGTTGACGTTTATTGGATACCTAGGTATTCACGGTCGTAGTTGTAACGATTGCTTTTGCCGTTGACCAAAACTCTCCATCGTCTTCGGAAACATTAACCTTAATCAAATTATCAAACTACGAGCAACTAAATTTATATCCGAGAATGATATTACGTTAAAGAATCATACCCACACATAGTAACGGCGCGAAGGGGCTGTGCATGGTTACTACTTACTTGCATAGGGGGGAAGCAAGATAAACTATGGTGAGATATTGTATCCGTAGCTCTTACCTTAGAGTATCTTCATACAGCTTAAGAGGGATGCAGCGTGTACTTATCCGATAATCAAACAAAGTAGGTGATAAGAAATCAGATGAGCGTTGCTCGAGTTGATATGCAAAAGAATCTCTGGCTATTTGTATGTCCATAGACTTTTCCATGTACGAAGTAGGCACCTACGTTTCAGAGTGGTAGGATTAGCCAAACCGGTTTCAACCTGAAAGTACGTACCGAGTCGCTTCGGTACTTCTCCACAACCCTACATAGTACCTAGTTTAAACTTTCGTCTTAGCAGCCTCGATCTGACCAACCATAATCGAAGTGTTACCACATTCGACCAAAAATACCCCTGTTCGGACTCCTCCTAAGAAGGACCCCTAAACCTGTTTGCGTAACCAAAAGGGGATATTAATATCTGAGGGCAGCCGATAAAGCGAGAAACGGGGCTCAGCTGAATTGAATTTAGTAGATCGGACTCAACGCCCCACTCCTTTTACAACATAACGCGACTTGCGAGACCCCTAAACCATCCCTGAAGGGAAGGTATCGGACTCAAATCTAGACGATCCATGACGATCTATCCGAAGCGACATAAGAGGAAAAAAAAACATGAAAAAGTTTGTGTGTTCGAAGATGTATCCTCGAGCCCACATAGTATCAATATGGAGAGAGAGAGAGAGAGAGAGAGAGAAAGAGAAAGGGCAAACTGGCTCTTTGAATTACCCCATTTTCTGCTGTTTGCCGTAACAGTGCCTGGGAAGATAGCACAGATTAAAGGCTACCTAGGTTTGGTACGGAATAGAACAGCCTAAGATCTGGATACCGAATGCCTCGTACCAGATTCTACATAGTAATACGAGAATACACTCTACGTATGTTAGCGTTCTATGCAACTTTTACTCTCCCCAGTTTCAGGTGGGCCTCTTACCATCAGACCGCTATCCTATATTAAGATGACCCATGGAAATGGACCCCTTTTGCCTTGTCGCCAATATAGATGCCCTTCTCCCCAGATTCTACAGCCTGCCCATGTCCATTTCTTCTTTTGTTTCAAGAAGGATACAACACCTATCGACTAGTATAATATTCAAATTCAACATTTACCCCTAGGTACGATTATCAACCATGAAGTTCGGACTACCCTTCGAGCTCGGCATGCTTGCCTCGAGCATATTCGCCTCCAACACCACCACAGTCTCTCCGTCAGTCTACATCCTAGGCACGTCGCCACCCGCGACAATGGCTCTCAGCAAAGCGTTGGACACACTAGGATATAGCCGTCTAGACCTCGAGTCAGACATACTAGAACAATCGACACTGTCGAACACTTACGTCGAAGTAACGTCGAACATGCAACTCGCAGAGATCGCTCGATCCCAACCCGACGCCAAATTCATATTACCCCGAGGCGGTCGACGGATAGGCGAAGAAGACTACGTACTCTCAGCCCGAAGCTTCTTCTCCAAGGAGAAGCGCTCTCGCAAGTTCCTAGAGCTGGACGTGCTTGCGCCGAAGACGAGCTCGCAGGCCGATAATTGGGTTCAGCTATGCGACTTCCTGGGTATGGGATACAGCGTAGTGGAGCGATTGGGCCTATGGCATTTCCCCAAATAAACGCCACAACTTGACCCTGCACACACCTTGGGATAAAGCCCCAGAAAGAATACACTGAAATGAAAGAGTCGACTATAAACGTCGCCCCAATTTCCACCGCCACTTGGTTACCTTTCGGGTCTGGACGTATTAGTTCGTTTGAAAATAGCGAGGGGAAAACGCGAGGATTTCGGGATAGGAGATAGAGGGACTGGCGCGAGGTTAAGACACGCTTGCGACTCCACGGCGTTATGAAAAGGAGGGACGGAATTAGCACTACGCTAGCTGGAGTTGGATCTGGTAAGCGTCTCATATATCAAATGAGCAGTCGCCACGGATGTTCTAGAACTCTGGTCGCGGACACGCCATTATAGCGGTATGTGCTTTAAAAACAAATCTAGAACTTATTGGTATTATATCAATATAGAAGTATCAAATATTCACAAGATAACCTATGTATTTTATACGTCGTGTGGTATTGAGAGAGTTGTGAATTGGATAACGCACGAATCCCTGATTTTACTAGCTCAAGCATAGCGTATAGCCGAAGCTTATGGGTAACGACTACCTGATCTATGTTTTTACACTTGGAATAATGCTGCCTGGTCTTTACCAATTTTAGATCTGACAAATGAGGAAAGAATGCGTTGGCTGCTTCAGCTCAGCTCAGCTCAGCTCAGCTTTCATCGGCTACTTGCATACTTGCAAACCGTTATGAAAAAGGGGGTGATACGTTGTCCATCTAGAAAACGGAGAGTTGACAAGGTTATATCACCGTTAGTACAGCATAACATCGACACGTCAACATCAAGCTCAGTAAAGCGTCTGAAGGTCTATCACATACCTACCTACCTAAGTACTTAGGTGGGTATTTCACCTTCTCAAGTTGACGACAATAAGATGTAAATTATAAGTGATTATCTTTTCTCTCTAGTCTTAGGCTGAGAGTAGCTTCATGCAATGTCTCAAGCCTAATTTCTATCATAGAATATGCTCGTCGGAATCAACGAATCACCTGAATAAGGAGGGATATCAAATGTTTAACGGCGATATGGCTGCGCATACCTTAGAAAGACCGGTGCGATACCGCGTTCAGCCTTACAAGTCATAGGGAGATATGACTTGCTATGATCACGGTCTCTTTGATATATGCCGGTACCCGTGAACTGTCGTGGCCAATATCCGATACGCTCCTCCCGGGGCCTTCGCATGAGTCTGTTAATTATCATAATGTTATGAATACCGTTCAGACACCTATATATGAAGCTTAGGGTCTATAATAAAAGCTCGTTCTAGACACTCTCTAATATTTTCTGCTCCTTAGAGCAGCAGTATTACCGCACGATCTATCCAGATTCCAAACTCAGCCAGAATATTTCGGTCCAAATATCGAAACCTAACTCTGCGCTCCCAATCTTCCAATCCCTCACAAGCACAGTTTCGTAGTACATCACAATGGACCCAGAATCGTCATCTAAGGATGATACAGCAAGCTCTTCCTCGCGTTCTGTCGCTATCCAGGGGCTGGTAGATCTTCTCACCCCACTGCTGCGAGACGGAACACAGCGTGATTCACCACCGACGCCGTCAGCAACCCCCAACTACGAGGGAATCCTCGCCGCCGTGAGAGATCTCCTTCGCATTCTATTACCGGAAAGTCCCCTTTTTGCCATATTCCACGACGGCCAGGTGAGCAATCCGGTGGGCGAGGGCGACTACGCTTTCCAGAAAGACATCGTGGGGCCTCTCTTGCTTGCTTTGGGTAGAGACGAAGCATTGCTTATAGGCGACCATACAAACATAGACCCTAGGCTTAACCAGAATTCTTGCTATTTTCCAACCAAGCCCATTTTCGTTCACGTTGGCCTCCGGCCTGACAATTCCCCTCATGTCGGCACCTTGGTTGTCTTATCCTTTGCGTTCGCAATCGCTCGAGCGATCGGTCACCGTACGTGGAGCAATTATTCTACTGCTAAAAAGGAAGCGCCGCCGGTCACCGTGCTGATCACGTTCGACACGACTCCGATACGAGATCAAGAAATTGAAATTGAAGGAGTCCAGTATCAGAAGTCGCATAAATATACTCCCGAAGCGCTGAGCACATACATACCTTATTATGAGGAGGTGATCCGTTTTCTGTCTAAACTGTCTGGCATCTCATAAAGTTGTTTTCCAGCCTCATTTCTTTTTCGGACAAGCCATGTCGGCTTTGCTCACCCATATGGTGTCTCATCGAACAGCTATTATATCCCAGCTCCCTCCAAATTACGGTGCGCTCGAACTCCGTGCAGCATGTCCGCAGCTAGGTTGCGGGTTAATAGATAAATATGGACAGCGAAATATATACGGCGCCAATATCCTTGGCGAGCCCATAATCACATTCCATTGCCCAGCTCATGGCTTACACACGGTGAGGCTCTCAAACCCCGCTGAAGTTGCTCGTCTCGAAGCAAACGAGCCAACACGTAAACTCGTTCATACCATGGCACACTTGCTCGATACCACTAAGCACCACGTCCACGTCACAGGCACATATTATACCGTAATGTATCAGAAGACGTTATTTTCTCAACTGCTTGCTGCTTGGTTAGTCACCATAGGCAAAGCTCGCGGCCGGAAGCCGCATATCCTATACGCGCCATTGATTGTGGACTGGAGCGGTGCGGAGATCTCGAAGCCGCTTGACGTACGCGACGATGTGTTCACATCTCTGACACAGCTGGGGATAAATGAATTCCGTGATTATGTGCAGCTGAGAGACCGGTCCGGTGGCGATGGTGAAGAAGTGTTGCGCAGGATTTGGGACGAAGTACAACGCTGGGTAGCCGACTCGAAGAAGCTTTCTAGGGCATACTCATTGGCGTATTTAGAAAAGGTCATCATGGGTGGTGATCCGGATAAACTAGCAGATTAAATGTCATAGACTTCTATTCTATATCAGATGCATATATGTAGGAATGTATGGAATTATGAATCGGCGAATAATGAGTATATTTCCTTCCGTGTTTACTCCGCAGGTTGGACATTTTGTTACTCACCTCAAATACCTTTTTCGGCTTCCCACCTTCCTGTCGTGACTTTCCGGCCTTGACCTCGACCTTTGTGTTTGGGTTTATCGAGATAGCCTTCCGGGTGGTCATGTGGAAGGTAAGGATGCTATTATTAACGACTTGGTTCGGGGAGATGAGAAGATGAGAGTGGATGGTTGGTCTTCCGAGAACTTGCTAATAAAAACCCCATGAGTTTCATGAAATTGAATTTTTGGTTGTGTAACATGAGTATTCTGGAAAGTGCAAATTTGATGGCTTCAGGGCTGTTACACAAGTCACGGTGGGGGAAACGGACGCTTTCCGTATAGAACTCTACGTTTCGTAACTCCCCAAGCTGTAAGGTTGCGTTGAATAGCCCCTGGGTGGCTCCACCTTAGGTGAGGTACGGTAAGCGAAGGTAGTATCTAAGCTGTAGAAAGGAGGCGAAGCTGTGTGCCTTACGTACTTCTGTCACATTATATAATACTATAACTTTCTCGATAGAAGTCCCCATCTAGTAGAACCTGTAGAAATATTCAAAGATGCGCTGGAGACGAATCCAATCTAAAAATGTCATCAACCCCCCGGAGATATCATCATAAGAGCCGGGGCGGATGTACCACATGCAAAGCCAAAAAGGTGAAATGCGACGAGAAGCAACCGTGCTCGTACTGCGCTAAGAGAAAGCTTCCATGCAGCTTAGTACCGGCGTCGTTACCCGGTAGCTCGGACTCCGGGACGCCGGAAGTCGTCGTCCGGTTTTACGAGGAACCGTCTTTCACTTTTACCGACTTCGGTCTGTACCAGCATTTCATCAAATCTACGGCTATCGCGCAGGCCGACGATAGCGCTTCGATAGCCGTCTGGCGAGAAACTATACCTGACCTCGCGACACAATATCCCTATCTTCTACATGAGATCCTCGCAGTTGCGGCGTTGCACCTCCGGTCTGCGACTCCGGAGCAAGCCAAATTTCTAGAGCGTATAGCTACCGAACATCAAGCTAAGGCTATTCCCTGTTCCGGGAGGCCCTATCTGCCAGCTCTGGGGAGACGGCCCTCCCGCTATTTGCTTGCTCATGCTTATTTATACCGTATCACTTTGCCGCCGCAAAGACGCCTTATCGCTCCTTTTTAACGAGGAATCTGGGTCTCTAGCGGAATGGCTTGTACTAATCCACGGCACCGCCGCGGTCACCATAGAACATGGTCCCACTATCATGCGCTCCCTCTGAGAGCGCTTCTGGGAGATTTATCGAACCCCAAACCGGAGGAATTGAGTGACGGGCCTACCGACGCAAGGCTCATTCATCTGAGCGAGAAACTCCCGATCCCAGACGAGTATAAAGATGAGTATGCGCAGGTCATGTACAAGCTCAGATTGAGTTTCTACCTCTCAGACCGGGCGGACACGGCGCTCAATCGCAAGAACGCAGCTCTTAGATTTCCGCCCTTCATGAACAAGCAGCGAATTGGAGAGGATCTCGCCGCAAGACATCCAGCGGCGCTTATTTTAATGGCTTTTTGGTGCGTCTTATTGCATCGGGTAGAAGATAGATGGTGGCTGAAGGAGAGGGTCAAACCACTGCTGATGAAGATCGAGGAGTTGGTGCCGTCGGAATATAGACACCTTATAACTTGGCCTCTGGAGCAAGTGGGAATTTATCCAAAATCTAATATGGATGTTTTAGTTATTAGATAAGTTATGGAATATCAGTTTTAAGTGAACAGTTCAAATATAGAAATAGAGGTTCTGTGTATAATCATAAGTATGTAATTAATTGTTCTTGCTAAGATACATGTACCGTATTTATTTGTGGAAATCAGACTGTACCGCTAGTCAGATTTAGCAGCGGTTACAACTGCAAGGGGATTAGTCCCACAGTGTGGCAAAACTAGACGACCTCTCAACTCAACCTTTCATTCACTCACTCAATGTTGTTGTATCTCTCATACCTCATCGTATAGTATCGACTGACCTAGCGTTAATTCCTCTTCATTTCTTACGGCTTCAAATTTTTACAATTCGTAAAATCAAAACCTGCCTGCTTGCTCGATTCGGTAATACTGGTGTTACACTCACCACCTAACTCATCGCTTGATAAGAGCAAAAGGTTATAAAGTTACGGGAATAGAGGCAACGACCCAAGATAATTCTTAAAAGCCCATCAACATGGCATTACCAAACCCAGAGACTCAAGCCAAAGTAGCTAGCGAAGGTACTCTTTCTCTCTCTCACCCTCCCCTCTCTCACCTCTTCATATCTCCCATCTCCCAACACACCCACCCACCCGCACAATACACACACACACACACACATATATATATACTAACACCCCCAACCCAGCCGCCCAATCCTTCGTAGACCACTTCTACGAAACCCTCACCAAACGCCGTCCCTCGGCCCCTTCTACGCCTCCACATCCCCGCGTCTCTCCGCCGCCGGCGTAAAGCCCGACATCAGCATCAACGGGCTGGTCGTCCCCGACGTGTCTGCCTACGAGTCGCTCCTCGAGTCGCAAGGCGGCCACGTGACGTACGACGTCGCGTCCTTCGACGCGCATCCCGTGAACCCGGCGTACGCCGTCGGCGCCCCGGATGACGTGCGCAGTGGGAGCGGTGGGGAAAGGATGAGTTTCGCGGTTCAGGTCAGTGGCGTGGTGCGGTATGGGAGGGACATGGAGATGGGAAGAGTGGCGGTGGTGGTGGGGATGCGGGAGGGAGCATCGCTGGTGCCGACGACGCGCCGCTTGAAAAGCCGTTCAACGAGGCCTTTCTCCTGGTCCCGCATTGGGAGGCTTGGGCTAGGAATGCGGCGCGTGGGTTGAGGAAGTGGGTTATCGTTAGTCAGAACTTCCGCGCTCTATGAGGAGGCCTATGGATTAGTTTTCGATACTCGTATTTTCATAGTTGAGGATATCACGGGGTGACAGGGCTTCGATCCAGTTATCCAAGTAAGCACCATTGTTATGCTCTGGGAAAAGACCTCGGAGAACTAGCCTAATGCCACACAAGAAATAGAGAAAAGCCGGTGTAGAAGTCATATTGAAAAGATATAACTAGTCTATCCTGAGAAAGGACAGGAAGGGGGACACGGATACTCAGATTTGTACTTCAATGGAATGATACCAAGACCAACTTTAATACGAGTCGAATTGTAGATAATACCGATTACCCTCAATCCCCATCACTAGTGTTTAAATCAACGTCTTAATTCATAGATTGAAATGCATCGCAACGGCCTTATCTACCTAAGGTAGGCAATTCTAGAACAACTCTACCCGCTATAAGGATATCAACCTCCCTCCCACTCGCCTCTGCTCTACTCATCACCAAAACAGCCGTAGGGCTCCATCACACCCTGCAGCGGTGTAGCCCCAAACCAACCATACCTTCGTTAACGTTAGTTCGCCTTTAATAACTTCCGTCTGTATTCCCAGTACCCGCGACGAATGCGATCCCACTTATCGCCCAATCGTCTGAGCACCAAGTCCGCTGTGTCCAGCTCTCCCGCCTCCTTGTATATATCCGCCAGCAAGTCCAAGGCATGCGAACTCCGGACTTCTTCTCCTTCCGCATCACCCAACTTCGTAACAAACTGCTCCGCAAACCCTCTTACCGTCCCCAGCTCCCGGCCTCCCTTGACTAGGACACCCCGAAGATAATTCCAGGGGCTCTGGTTCTGCGGCGCGAGTAGGATCTTCTGTTCCGCATATTGGATCTCGCGGTCCACGATGGCAGCCGGTATCTTCGGGTCGTGCTCCGTAGCGTGCGAGCCGGGCGTCGCGTACGCCGGGTCTGAGAATACGATGAAGAAACGATGAGACCAGGCCGAGTTATTCCGCACGTCCTCGTGGATCATGGTCTCTATACTCTGCCGCTCGGCGTCGCTCCAAATTCCCAGTTTACGAACTATATACTGTCGGTAGCTCCATACGTGGTAGTTCTTCGTATCCAGCTGGAGCATCTGTTCCAAGAAGCGTTGCTCGCTTTCAGCTAGTGCGCTTACTTCCGAGGGTACCGTCACAATTGCCGGGTAGTAGTGGTCTATCAGCTGTTGCCGGTGGTTCCAGATCTGGTAGTTCTTGATGTGTGCGAGCGAGATCTCGTTCAGCCACTCGATCTCATCTGGGATGGATATATTTAAAGCTTGCACGATAGAGAATCGGTAGAGCCACACCGTATAGTGTGCCGGATTTAAAGATATAATACGCTCAGTAAGTCTAAGGCAACGCGGCGAGTACTCTTTCGCTGCCATGACAGCACGGAGGTAGGACATAGCTAGGTAATTGTCAGTATATGTAATTTAGGTATAGCTTAGAAAAATATTGTTCGTATCAACGTACACTCGGAATATTCATCCGGATACGCAATAGAAGCAAGCGCTCCCTCGGGTTCGATCTGGGGTATCGGCACAACGTCGTCCCAATCTGGATCCAGCTCGTACGGGTCCATCTTGGTGCCGTATAGGTCCTGCTGTAATTTCGACATCTCTATACGCCTAGTCCGTTCAGCTTCTACGTCCTCCTCAGTACAAGTGAATGTCTTCTCGATATTTGGGTTATTCTCGTCGACCTTTGCGCGCTTGGCCTTAAAAGCCCAGCTCTCGTCTAGTAACAGCAAAAGCTTAACTTTCTTTCCCTCTCGGGCCTCGTACTCTTCAATAGTATAATCGCCGATGTCACGGCCGTATTTATCGTAGCCCCACTGGTGATCGCGTGGCCGGGGTAAGCTGCGTATGGGGACGTTTGCTTCGTTCAGTTGCTTCCAGAGCTCCTTTTGGGCTTTGTTGGAGAGGGTCTTGGCGGCTCCCGGTTTTAGATATTCTTGGTTCAGGTAAGCTTGTCGATCAGCTGGGGTCATTCCATGGAGACCAAGCTGTTCGTAGGACTTCTGGTAAGGGTTCGTCTCGTAGTACCACTGCCACTCGAGCTCTCTTATGGTTTGTGGTTTCTTCGGAGCTTCTTGCTTCGCCGCTGTCGGATCAACTTATTAGCAAATATTCTAACACACACAGATTAAGAATGAGCTAGAATAATGTACGTTCAGGTGCTTTGGCTTTAGCACCTCCTTTGTTCTTCGGAGGCATGGCTGCGATGGAGTGTGGATGGTGGGGTTCAGATAATAGGTACCTTAAATAATTTGGGGGTCTCGGGGAAGAAGGCTGATAATAACAAAATTCCACTAGTTATGGAACTGCATATGGAGGGATGGAGGGGCAAGTACAACCACCATTCCGGGGTACTATAAAAGCAACTATATGGTAGGCACATGTCAAAAAGACAGGCGCGTTCGACCGATAATTATTCTTATAATTATTCTTATTAATAACATTTAAACATAAAAATATTGCTCTAATAAATCCCCCTCCCCCAATCCATCCTACATTCCTACACTTTCCATGTATAAACCGTGTTCGAGCCACTCATTCCTTTTCATCGATTGCTTTTCTATCGATGGTTCTCTATAATTATTATACCAGATACAATGGGAACGAGAGCCCTAAATACACCGCTAATATACCGTCTTACTCCTATAGTCGTAGAAGCGACCACTTTCCGAAGACATCTCCTATCGTTCATCGTCTCGTCATTGGCTCTCGACCCTCCAGAATTTCCAGCCTTCCCTCTCAGCTCCGTCCAAACCACCAGAAACCCCCACCATCTCCTCCACGCCGTCATTACCCGGCGCATTTAGGAAGCCTTCAAGATCAATCTCCATACCACCCTCTTCGTCTTCGTCTAGGCCATTCTTCAACACCGCTGGCCATAACACGCCGACACCATCCCCACCAAGAGTCGTCCTGAATGTTTGGTACCCTTCCATATCTAGCCTATGCTCTAGCTTGTCTAACTTTTCTTGGGGGATACCAGGCTTCATCAGCGATATCGAACAGCCACCACCGCCTGCACCAGTAAGCTTCGACCACCCGAACCCTTCGTGGTCGACTAGTTCTCGTATCCGTTCGAGGCGGGGATGTGAAACACCCAATGCCGATAACAAGCCATGGTTGATTGTCATCAGTTCTCCCACCCGTCGTAAGGACTCCGGTTCTTCGTTGTCGAAGTATTCCTCCTCAATTAAACTTTCTGCACTTCTGGTGACCTTGTCGATCCCATCCAGAATTGTTCCCACCAATTCCTGGTGCGTACTCCTTAGCTTCGCAACCTTGGCTACTTCGACAGCTGTGGACTTAGGTGTTCTAGTGTTCACTAGGAGTAGGGGCAATTCAGGAAAGTCCCATAGCGGTGTCACGGTCGGCGGCTTCTTATAATCCGTCCGTTGGTACACTACGGCCTTTCCGTGCGTAGAAACCGTATTGTCGACGCCAGAAGGATTGCCATGTATGCACATCTCGGCCACGAAGGCCCATCTGTTTATCCTTTCTACTTGTAAACGAGCCTCCTCTGGGGGTTGGTCCGGATGCGGGCCGGAGAGCGTACGAATCTGCAACAGCATGGCGGCAGCTAAACAGACGCCGATCGAGGCACTACTTCCGACACCAGCTCCAATTGGTATGGTTGAACGAAGGGTGTACCTGCAGCCTGGAGACTTAGGCGATCCCAGTGACAGGAATAAGTATAGAAACGAGGCGGCAGAATTTTGGTGTATTTTTCGCTCGGCTTCGGATTTTCCTAACGAGATGTCTGTGAGGTGCGGTTGAATAGCCTTTACGAGATCGGGGTCGAGAGACGTAACAAGATCGTAGTAGTATTTTTTCTTCGAAGGTTGTTGAAACACGTCCCATGGTAGCTCGTCGATATTCCATGTGTGGATAAGGTCGATGTCAGGAAATTGCATCGTTACTGTGCGTTTCGATTTGGAGAGATGCGTGACTAGGAGATAGGATCGGAGCGAGACGGAGGCGGCAATAGCGGCCTATATAGATGGTGAACTTCGTGCGCGAAGAAGTGGTTAATCACTAGGAATATTATATCATACCTTGCCGTAGACTACGGCATGTTCACCGAAGACGATGACCTTGCCTGGAGCGGATACCATAAAGGAGGGCATCATAGGACTAGAGAGTTTACGACTCATCCTGTTTTTCTTCTTGCCGCTCTCTTCTAATGATCGTCCATTCGTACCATTTGTAGCAGTGGCGCCATTCCCGTTGCCATTTATATGGAGTTTATCGATCTCCTTATGGAAGCCATTGACGCCGTTGGACATTTCCGAAGATGCGCTGTCAGGGGTAGTTGAAGTGGAAGTCATGTATGAAATCGTATAGTTGGTTTAGTGGAAGAAATCCTTTTTTAAGATCCCCCGAGCTTTCCACACTATACAACTGGTACTCTTGCTGCAGAAATCCTTTGTGGGACGATAGCTACCTCCCAAGACGGAACCCCACGTAGCAATCAATGTATGTCAGATACCAAGGTTGCGATGAGTGGCGTAGAAAAAGTATTAAAGTGACACCGGAATGCAAGCGTCTAAATTCAAACGGACGGGAAAGGAGAAGGGAAGATTTAGGTTCGAGGTTCGAGGTTCGAGGTTCGAGGTTCGAAGTTGGTGCGATGTAGGAGTGAGATAATATCGATTATTAAATAAAATTGTAGTAGTTATTAGTCGTAATTTCGGTAAGGCTCTTTCCCAGTTATGTTTTGTTATGTCGCATTATGTTGCTAGGTATTATGTTCCTTGTGCTACTCGTAAGTGAATGCGATCACGCCTTTTTATTTTCAGTTAGCCACATTCACTGTGAAGTCGATAACGATTAATTAACAGAAGTCGAACGAGCTGCGACGTTGGTAAGAACCGGTGTAAAATAAAAACGTAAGATTATAATACAGCGATGTTGGACATCAATGTGAATAAGCGAGTAGGCGCAAAGCTGCAAAGCTGCAAAGCTGGCAACAAGGGGGAAAATTTCCCACCCCTTTTGTTGATTAGCGGACAAGTCAAAAGCAGTCGAAGCTCCACTATCCCAATTTGATCTCCAGATTTCTCGATCAAGCAGCGCAAGTGATAGGGATGTATTTGTGTACCTGACTGGGGTGTTGATAGCAACCCAGGCGCCGCTGCAATGGGAATCTGTGGGAACTTCGACGTACCCTTTTCGAGAAGAACCAGTCACAATGAGCCAATTAGAACACAAATAGATGAATTGGCTGCCGGTCTCAGACTTGGCAAAGGCTCCCCAGAGGAAATATCCCTGCTTGGCCACGCCTTCCGACTCGGCCTTTGCCCAACAGGGTATTGCCAAATTAAGAGAGAGATACCACCGGAGGTACACCCGAAGCTGAACCATTTGAATGTCTCCATTGACGTGTGAATTAAGGCAGTTACAACTTATCGACAGCTCTAGTCAGGGGGAATAACAAGGTCCTTGAAAAAGCAAAAATGTCAAACAATCGCAATTCACAACTTAAAGTTTGCATCATTTGCATTAGCCTCCAATTATCCCATCTTCCTTCAGACGATACGAGGCGACGCCATCTCGTTTTATGCTTGGATTCATTTCTGATAAAACCAACCACAGATTCAATGTGACAGATTCATCTGATAAGATCACATAGCCCAATAAGACAAAGCTGTAAATCAATAAAGCTTATCATCATGCAGCATCCTATAAAAGAGCAAGGTCTGTCGCACAATTACAACACTACAAGCAGACCCCGCCATCAGAATCGGAATCGGAATCGGGGTCAAGTCCGCCCACAGCTTCATATTGAGGCTCGGGGCTCGACGAATTATCATGGTCGAAAGAGGGGCTACTCGATTCATCGACAGTATGCGATAGCGATTCAGCGACGGAGGTGTCTTCCGCTATGTCAGAGTCTGCGAACCCTATTAGCTTTTTGCCACGAGCTTGGGGATACATCAGGTGATCAACGAGACATACCATAGCTCGAACTTGTCAGCTGTCTTTCGAGAGCATTCTCTTCGACGCGCACCAGATCTGTAGGAAGCGCTCTCGTCGAAACAGTAATCCCAGTTCGCGAATCGGGGTGCCACTGGAGTGGTCCTGCTTTCTGTATGATCTGCGCCAAGGCATCTTTCCTGATCGTTTCCAGCATCTTGTTCATTAGGTCCCGCTGTGTATTGTAGCCCGGATCTTTAGACCCATTAGTTAACGCCGGCACTCCCCAATTCAGATATATCTTCTGATGCGACTCGAGCTCCACAGGTCTGGACTTATGATGTCGAAAGTAGAGGTGGCAGCAATAGCATGCTGGCTTACTACATCCGATATAGCGATCATTACCAACGTAACGAAGTTGCTTTGCGCAGAAATGCTCTAATATCTGTATTTCGGCATGGATATGTGGCTGTAAGCTTTTCTTGTCGTACTCGTCGCGGACTCGCTTTGCAATCTGAAATTTATGATTCAGGGACGCCAGAGCTTCTGTATATTCCTTCAATTTGGGGTCGTCGGCCGGCAACATCCGCTTCAAGATACCGTCAAGCTCGGTAAGAGAGTCGGCCTGAGGTCGTGGGCTACTTGGTGGTGAACTAACCAAGCATATCTTACACTCGTCGAATAGGTGGTCTAGTTCGACCGAGTCTTCGATAATTTCTTTTGGTGCCCGTACGTGATGAGCCAACCTCCCCAACCAATGGCGTACCACGGCGAAAGGAGGCCCACGTTGATCAAAGCTAGTATTTTTATTATCGGGGTAGGTTTTATTCTCCAGCGAGCGAAACTCTGGTGTTTTCCGTTGGTCATAAGCTTTGAAGCATATATCTGTTATATGCTTTGTTTCGTTTGGAATGAATTGCTGTAGCCATTCTGCCAATTGGGGATCTGTAATATTTAATATATGTGTAACTTAGATCGCGTAACTTGATGGTAAGAACTAACCTCCTACTTGTTTTATTGCCTTCGATAGTAACTTGGCCTCCTTTTTCACTCTGTGCTCAGCATATTTTATGCATGCGTCGGTGAATTCCACCTCGAGAGTACTCCTTTGCTCTTCTCTAAGCGTAATGATACGACGTATTTTCCCCAGGGATGACTTGAGAAACTCTAGGTTTCTTTTGCCCGCGCGGGGTGTGTTTGAAGCAATCCAGAAGACGTGGCATTGGTCGTTATCCTCAAGAGCAACGGACGAAGTCATATCACCACCCTTGTCGTAGTCGCAAAGGTAAGCAAGGTTCCGAAGCAGCCTCCTACGTCTGCCTTGACTGGCATCATCATCTTGGGGAGCGGAAGTGTGCGTTCCCCGTGTCTGCCCAAGGACCCTCGACAGAATCAGGGGTTCGTAGAATCGATGAAGCAATTTCGAGTAGGGGTCCGTCCTTACCTTTCCCGATGTCTTTGCAGGCCCCATTGTCACCGACTCTCTTGGAAATCAGCATATCATCCAAAGATCAGAAGTTGATAATGACGGATATGAATTAAGATGGTCTTGTCGTTACGACCCGAAAATCTCATCCCGTCCATGACTCCATTGTGCGACCATATATGTATTTCGAGTCAACCGGTGTAGTAGCCGTGCCACCAACCGGGCACTCAAGCGCGTATCCAGCTCCGGTTCAATCATATAAAAGGCCAACATCATGCATGCTCCCTCCAATCACTTACGGTGACTCGTTTTCAGACCGGAGAAAAGCTACACAGTACGCCCTTTATTCTCGAGGGGAAGTTACACGGGCGGTAGGCTGCGGTTGGAGTCATCAGGATATGTGATAGATCATTATTACTCGATATGAAGTTCCACAGGATCGGGGAAACAGGCACGTCTGTTTTGACCGCCAGTAATAGGTCTTAAAGTGCCTTGATACCGTACATTGTGATCTATTATTATACGGTATCATAATCGTTATGAGGGACAGATTCTGCCTCTACGGTGAGAGTTTTGGTTTGTGAGAGCTATTACTGCCAGCGGAACCTCAGAGGTAACCCTTGGTATTCCAAACTACGTATAGAGTGACGGGTGGCCAGTTAGTGGATGTCCCAAGTACCTACGTGTTACGATTGATGATATTTTAACGCCTACTCCTTTTCAACTCTAGGTGGACTCTAGACCTTTTATTTGCAAGTAATAAATGATGATTTGGTAGCGACCTTCAGCCTCATTGGTAACACTTCTATTAATGCCGTTCGCTTAACGCAACCTTCGTCTCCTGATACTAGAGTCCATCGTGTGCTCCACACCAAATGATGGCAAGTCAATTCTATAGGCGACATCAAAGAGGAAGGATGACGTTTGGTCAATGTCATAGATTTAATTTAATTCAAATCGGGATACCTGCGGATACGAAGTACAATTCGTGAATTAACCCCTTATTCTGATATGTCAAACATAACTACAGACTCACAAGGGTCCCGTCCATACCTACACCCTATATTTCTCTATGATGAAGGTATTTGACCATGAAAATGTCAAATGGCAGGGCTATTATATTGCAACAAAATCAGGTATATATGTAAGCAAAAATTAGCGATTTGTATATTTCAATTACAATCTATCATGCGTGGGTGGGAAGGTAAAAAAAAAAAAGAAATAAAAAATAAAAAGATTGTGAATTGGCCATCTGGGGAATCGAACCCCAGGGCCTAGCGATACTTCATAATGATATTGTATAAGTATACAGTAGTTGGTAGAGAATAGGTTTTAGGTGTAGCGGAGAAAGCAGATATGAATAATTCGCTAGGCCGTACCAACACGGCCATTGACCATTTGTTAGATACCCCATATGCTGCTTTGACTTATAAGGCCTCGTTTGGCGTGGAAAAATATTGGGCGTGGAGGTGGCTTGGGAGAAAAACGACGGTAGCTCCAAGTTCCGCACCGATGTGGCTTGATGAAATATGTTGAGCCCAAAGGTTTGTAGAGTTTGCTCGAATTCGGGTATAGGGTGAACCTTATCTGGAGGAATGCCTCTACCGCCGCGCCCATGCGCATGTCTGATCTCACATATGTCACCTATGTCTTCGGAGATTGTGCTTGTATATCTGAAAGTTGAATGAGAGGAACGACTAGACGGTGCATACAATCTAGCAAGCCATCTCGTTAGTATCACCCTGGACTTCTTGAAGGATTGGAAATATATACACGAAAGTTGTATGATACTAATCGCTCCAGATGGTCTCCCTGGAAGCTGATCTACATACAACAGCCCGATAATGAAAAAGCCTTAGTTTTCATTTTGGGTGATATGTCTGTTAAGATATAAGAAAAGGTAAAATTATCGTAGTAAAGTACTTGACGTCGTTGCTTTCATTGCACTTTCTTTATAAGATCCATTTGTTATACCTATTATTTACAAGTTCCTTCCCTCCTTGTGCCAAGAGTCGCTAGATATAGTGAATCTAGAATATAGTTTAGCCAGCGTGACTTCTTTTTTGTCTTTTTAAAAGTGCTGGCTCCTCCTATTTTATGCAGCTCTTCATTTCGTCTCTGGGGGACCTGGTAGGTACTGTCTACTATCAGGTCTCCGGACAACTTGAATACTCAGATATAATACATAGTCTTATCCACATCAATATACCAGTCTCAGGTATTAGTGCTATTTATACAAGTTTAACGTAGTATCTTTAAAAGGATATTGCGTATTAATTAAAGAAACGGGTAATAATTAAAGATAACGTATTAAATTTTAAATATTAATAAAAAATTATTTCGACTTTTATTAATTTTGGAAAAAGAAAAAAAATAATGAAAATTTATGAAATATTATAAAATATATTAAAATATATGGAAAATACGCTTATTCGGAAGTATTTCGATTAAATCTCAAATCTTATCCGTTTTTTTAATTAATGTATAGCATTTTTTTAAGGGTATTACGTCGAACTTGTATAGATAGCACTAATAGTAGATCTATATTCGTGGAGCGACTATGCTATCTTGCTATTTCCTCTCCGCCTCATAACAAGTACCTACTGCTTACGGCAATATGATCACTCCTCCCGTTCTTGGCGAAAAATACAACTTCAAATTATTCTACCTGCCTAGTTACGTCAACTGTGGCTATCTTACTAATTCTATTAGTATGTAGTCCAGAGATGTGTTAATATTTGGCAATGACGGTAAGTTCCCATAGTTGTGTATTCAAGCTCATTTGTCTTTCAATGCCACGCTACACTATCAGTAACTACCTAGGTACATTGAAGTAAGAATGATTCTTCATCACCCAGAGGGTGAACTTTCAGTTCATTCGGCAAATATCTCGTAGACCAAAATCTAAGGCTGGATGTGTTCGAGCCGGCTTACCTTACCCTCAGATCTTCATTGACTCATGTGGCGACACGTCTATTGTTGCCGAGGCTGTCACTATTAAAAAACATGGTTCGCTCAAAATGTGGTAGACTGACGATCAACAATACGACTTTTCGACTTCCTATACTCTGCCAGGGTCTTGGAGGTTCTTGTAGATCGCCTTGCTGTTTGTGGCCGAAATGGTACATTGCTGTGTCATTAGCCACTTCACATGACCCGAGGGTGAGACCACCTCCACGACGACATGGGTTCATTGCCGTTTCCGTCCTCTTCTCAACAAATCTCACCAACGGGATCGCCATCACAAACTTTTCTCCCCGCTTTGAAAAGGGCGAATTGTTTCCGCCAAGACAATATTTGGCATGCGGCCATACGTACAACTTGCTGGTAACGAGCCATGGTAGAGCCAACCGTATATTGTGGTCAAGTTTCTTTATGGGTGGATGGTTATTAGTGCTGTTTACACAAGTTCGACGTAGCACTCCTAAAGGGGTGCTGCGTATTGATTAAGGAAACGGGCAAGATTCGGGATTTAACCGAAATATTTCCGAATAAGCGTATTTCCTACGTATTTTGATATATTTTATAATATTTTATAAAATTTTATTATTCTTTTTCCTTTTCCAGAATTAACAAAGGTCGGAATAACTTCTTATTAGTATTCAAAATTTAGTACGTTATTCCTAATTATTGTCCGTTTCCTTAATCAATGCGCAGCACCCCTTTAGGGGTGCTACGTCGAACTTGTATAGACAGCACTAATACCTAATACTGTTGTTGCTTTGGTGCCCGATCCGGCCTCACGGCCACTGGACCCGTATAGGCAGCTTTTGCGCCTCTAGACGGACGCCCAAGTATTTGTCTGTAATTTTCTAGAAGGTTACCTTCTTGTCGTTATCGACGAGGGTTTTTACGAAGGCTTCTATTTATGACCAAGCTAGTCAAATGACGTTTTAATACGAGGTGTATAAATGTTGACATTATCATGCTCTTGACCAGCCGCCTGGGAATTATCAAAAAGATCAGTTGGCCTATTTTACGACGGACGAGAGTGCACGGATATAACCCCCCATCAAGATCTTACCATTATAACAAGATAAATCTGTCAGTATACGAGTGGATATATATGTGGCTGCGGCACAATATGCTACCTTCTGTCCCCCAACAGGGCTGTTATAATGCGAGCCAAGCCCAACCAGCCACGAATTAATTCAAGGCTAAGCCAGGAATACGATACACTGCTTTCACATGGTCAGATTCGTTGGGTTGACAAAAAAGAATAGCAAATACAACTAAGGATGAAAGAAATCATTAACCTAATCCTCACTTGGGAATCAGATCAGATCCAACAGATTTGAAGGAGACAAGCTGACAGCAGAAAAGATCGTCACTTTTTCTGTTATTTGTAGCAAGTGGACTTGAGTAGAGATTTTATCCTGTTAGTCTGCGGCGCGCAAATTGCTATTCTGGGACCAATAAGGAGGCGTCGACTCCTCCCGCTTCCTCCCTGTGTAGATGGAGCAGGCGAAGGAGGTTAAGGAGGGTACCGTATTGATGAAAGCGGTCGTACTAAAATGCAAATATGTTGCATAGAATAGAAAATAACTGGCCCCAACTAACCAACTAGAAAACTAGAAAATCAACTAGTGAGTCCGGGGTAAACGATGGCACGTTACACTAGGCCAATAGAGTAAGGTATCTGCTGTTCCTTCGGTGCGTTTCAAGCACTCCACCTGCCACATCGGGTCGTTGAAACAAGGCCTATGGGCGGATCTTGGCGGCCCTGTGGTTTAAGCCAGGGGCCGTATACGGGCTGTGGTTGGTTCCTCCATCTAAATGCAGGGACGACAGGGACAGCAGGGACAACAGGGACGAAAAACTTTAATGTGAACAACGCAACCGCGCATGAGATGAAAGGAAAGAGAGTGATGAGTGATGAGACTTCCGCTGTAACTTCGGCCATTCACAGTTAAGGCTGGCACCTCCCCTTGCTTGGATGTACCTGGCAATACATACATGTAGACCTAGCTTAATCTTGCCCCAATCTAACCAATTCAAGGGGGAAAGCCCCTTCTAAAGTTGTGGCTTTCTCGAAAGTCCATGATCTCCCCATTACGCCCTATTACATGCGCCTCTCGTCGTACATTCGTACCGCACGGCAGGTGAAAGGAACATGGGTTAGTTTGAAGTCTCGGGCAATTAAGCCTGTCATAAGCCATCTCTTATCCTGTCTATTTACGTCTGTACCCCCCGGTTTTTTTGTCGATCATCTATACTTATACCGTAAGGTACATTATCGCCGAACCGTAGATCAAGCCCCCATCTTCTACCGACCTTCTAAGAAAGTTGCATCACATCCCGATCTCATCTATAAAACATAACCTGCCCTCCCCATCTTCCCCCCAACTTTGTAATTTAAACAGTATCCATACCGAGGTAGCTAAAAAAGGTGCTTCGACCTGTAAATATCTGAAAAAGGGTTTCATCCCCCCCTTATAAACATTACACTCGCTTCGACAACTTTTCGCTCGCTACCTACCTCAAGGAATAATATAACCAAACCAACCAAACAACACAACAACAAAGAAGTTATTTAATAATGGCACCTCTACGCGTGCTCGCTCTCCCGGCTCTCGCCGCCGTCGCCGCCGCCATCAACGTAGCAGACTACGTCCCGGCCTGCGGACCGCCGTGTATCACCGAGACCGTCGACAAGCACACCACTTGCGACGAGGGAGACAACAGGTGCATCTGCGCCTCCGTCTACACCGTCAAGCGTGACGGCGAGATCTGCCTCCGACAGGAGTGCTCCACCACCGACTATGGTATGTCTCTATCTGTAACCAACTTCGAAAATAAAATGAAAAAGAAAAAAAAAACTAATTTGGAATACAGGCGCTGTCATGAAGGGTATCGATGAGTTCTGCGCCGACGTCGCCGCCGGCCCCAGCGACCCGACCCCGACCCCGACTACCAGCTCCACCGCTGAACCTGAGCCTACTACTAGCTCCACTGCTGAGCCTGAGCCTGAACCTACCACCAGCTCTACCCCCGGCTACCCTACGGAGCCGCAGCCCACTACATCGACGGAGGCTCCTCCCTCCTCCAGCACTCCCGAGGGCTACCCTACTGAGTCTCCCTCCAGCTCTAGCCCTAGCTCCAGCCCCAGCTCTACTGAGGGTTACCCCACCGAGTCCGAGACTCCTTCTAGCTATGAGACCGCTCCCCCGTCTTCCTCTACTCCCGCCCCTCCTGTTTCTTCGGGAACTGGCTACCCTACCGTGCCCACCGGAACCGGTGTCCCTACCACCCCCGTTCCCCCGGGATCCAGCACCCCCGCTCCCAGTGGCCCCTCTTCCGGCGGCCAGGTCCCTACCGGACCTTCCTCCGTCCCTCAGGGCTACCCCTCGAGCAGCGCTCCCGGTGGTGGCGCCAGCACGACTCCCGTCGCCCCCGGTGCCGGTGCCCACGTCGAGGCCCGCCTCGGTGCCAGCGTCGCCGCTCTCGTCATCGCCAGCGGAATCATGTACTTCGCTTTCTAAGCGGCGCCGTGTATTTTATGAGCTAGGTGGTGGTTGGTCTCATGGGAAAGCATATTTGTGTTGTTAGCTTATTAATGCCGTGGCTAGAAAATGGGAAATGGTTTTTGTTTTGTACATGCATATATACGTACTATCGGCCGCAACCTCCTAGTTGAGGGATGGGTCCTCTTCGCTTCTGAAAATTTGTAGATAGCCTTTGTGTACATGCGTTTGGTTTAGGCATGTGAGTATATATTGAATACGTTTGCATCGTTCCATATACAAATATTAAATAAGAGTCCTGGTGGTGAAATCGTATGAAATGACTGACGCGCACTACACTATCCCGCAATATAGAATCATACCAGTTAAACCCTCTCCTTGTCGTCTTCTTTGTTCTCCGCCGGTGAGAACATGTTAGTCAACATGTCCAGTTGGACGCCCAGTCCGAGTCCGACAGACATCTCCTCTTCCTCGAAGTTAATAATATCGACTTCCTCTTCGCCATCTCCTTCCATAGTATCTTCCTCATCTGACTGGGACTCATCCTTTGACAGGCGGGATGCTGTCTCCGTAAAGGACTTGGCACTTTTCGATCTGTCATCCGGACCGAATCGCTGTTGACCGGCTAGGTTTATGGGAAATCTATTTATTAGCAGTGGTGGAGGTGGAAGCTGTACAAATAGAAACGCAACGAGGCCAGGACGAACGGTATTTCTCCATATCGTGCGGGGGATAGCGGAGTTGTCGAGGCCGCTGAGACTGTACTGAGTCCGCTCAATATCGATACTATAGGGCGTTACTTCGAGTATAGTTTGCTTAATAAGTCCATCTATACCCTATTGTGAACGAATAAGTAAGCTTCTATCGATTCTCTATTTATGACACTTAGGGAATGGGAGGTAAGCTTACCTCCCACGTTCGACATAGTTCAAATGCGAACTGGAAATAATGATTGTTGTATTTCACGTGGATGGGCTCGACTGGGGACCCTAGCGAGAATATAACAACAATGCTAGATTCTCCGCTCCCGAACTGCTGGTTTATCGCAACACAGTCCCTTGAATGGTTGCTTGAACGATTCGCTTTTGCCGTTACTCGGTCTACTTTCTCTCGCTGGGCGGAAGTAAGTGACGCATACTGAGCCCACACATCGTATCTTCTTGACGTGGCGAGTCGCTTGAGCTCATCAGCCAGCTTCCCGTGGCCAAAGGGGAGCTTACGAATGGTGTGGGAGTTACTCTCCACCAGGTACGCTTCGAGCTCTTGGTTCTCCCAGTACCGGACGTACTTATTCTGTTTCCTAAAAATGCTTGATGCCCATGGAAGAGTACCAAGGTCCCCCAGAGATAGTTTAGGGGTGTCCCCTTTTTTACCCTTGAAGCGTATTGTGTAGTTTTGTAGAATATTCTTCTCCTTGTCGCCTGCATCTGTTGGGTTCGACAAAGCCGCTGGCTGGTCAACACCTGTGTTTATTGGCGGGCTTTTGATGCTTATTTGCGTTTGGGAAACTCCAGTGGCCGTGTTAAACATACCCCGGTCTATAAATCGTCGAAGAGGTTCGCTTGACTTCAGACAGGCATTGTTGTAATTGATCTTGTGGCTCTCCCTTCCTAGACTACCGGGTGATGCGGCCCGAGCAATCTGGTTATTGTTGCTGCATGTAATTAACTCACGGGGCAATGCAGCGTCGATAGGCTAACTTACGCTGTACGAGGTGATGTGAGGTTATCGAGAGATTTGGAATTGACCTTCGGCGATTCTGGAGCGCAGGCCGGAGACATGGCCTTAAGTACACG
Organism: Entonaema liquescens; assembly: GCA_902805475.1. NCBI lineage: Eukaryota > Fungi > Ascomycota > Sordariomycetes > Xylariales > Xylariaceae > Entonaema > Entonaema liquescens. The sequence continues at coordinate 973,490 of CADCSX010000003.1, forward strand.
ATTGTTTGCTTTGCTGGATGACAGTGTACTTTTAATGTCCCTTTCGCTATCACTCTTCGTGTGAGGCGGTACCCTTGCGGGACTTGGATCAGGAATATTAAGAATAGGGTGTCTCCGCTTAGAGCTTGAGCTCCGGGACAAGGCTTCTTCTATGACGCTTGAAGAAGAAGGCTCAGTTAAGGATCCCCCGGTCTCACTCTTCTCGTTTATTCTTCTTCTTTCAGAGACTATTCTTTTAACATATGCTTCCCTCTCTGACAAAAGTTTGTCTAGGGCAGCCTGTAAGGCTACTTCCCTCTCATAAGCGTTGGGTGATCTAGCCGGAGCTCTGGTTGCGGGAAGTAAGTATATATTAAGCAGGCTAGTATTATAGGAGATACAAACGTCATTTTTGTCTTTGCAAGCTCCACGAGCCGTAGGTGAAAAAGTAAGCTAATTTTTAGCCATCCTAACTCTTCCTGGTGTTTTTTGATACGAGATCGTCGAAAGGGCCATGTGAGCTTTTGAATCCGACTCAGGGCCTTTAAACTTTGCAAATCTAATTCATCAAGGCTCACTTCACCACTGTCATCCTTTGGAACGCCCACGGCCTTGGCGATAAGATGGATAATAGCGGTGTAGACTTGCTCGCATTGTAATGCTAATCGCTCTACCTGTTTTACTCCTGCATTGTTAGCAATTATCTTCCCATCCTGATCGGGTCTAATGAATTCATCGAGCTGTCCTAAAGCAGAAGATGTTGCGCTGATATCGAATGCAATGTCCTGTAAATTTGCTCCTTCTTCAGGCACAGTCTCGATGTATATCTGTAGCGTTGTCGCGAACTTGATGCCAAATGCAGCAATGCCTACGACGGAGACAGCTGCTCCTAAGGGGCCCTCCATCTGTTTCCAAAAATCGTCTTAGACCTGGTTATAGTAAGTATATGTTGACGAGCACGGTTGACGAGCACGTATAGATAGGAAAACAGAAACTGCAAACAAGAACTAGTTATAAACAGGAACATGGCGAGACATAATTCAACGGACCCAGCCTGGTAATCTATTGTTCCACAAGCCAACGCAAGTAAGACGGAGTGATAGGATATATGATACATGGGAAAAGCCACATGGCGTTCAGTGAGAGCGAATGGCCGAATGATGTCTACTTGATCTTGTTTGGAGTATTCAGCAGAAACAGGGGAGGGTATCTTTCAAATTTCCGAGATGTGAAAATTTTGAAAATGTTGAGACAATTGAAATAGTTGAAGTGTAAGGTGCCTTAATATGACTCACATTCTAAATACTAAGATCTGTAACACCGTCCAAGTCTATACCTTCCTAGGTCGTTCTGTGCCTTCCATCTGGCGTATACATAATGTCATACCTATTAGATAATATATTATAATACCTATTAGGTGCACGAATGATTCAATGCTGTGAGAATCACATTACTTGTTTAGTATAACAGGTAGGTTTACTCAATGACTAAAGTGTTGTGCAAACCATGGTGTCGAAAACATCGAGCCAAAATATTACCTCGGCAAAATGGCTGACGCTTTAGTTTCTAGGTCCAGCCCAACGAAAATAGCAAATTGTCATCGTGAATGTCTATTCACACTTATGTAAAAACGATAAATAAAAGTGTATTCGTGTTCGTTATAATCGGGTTTGAGGCTTTTAGAATAGTTAAAGTCCGTCTCGGAATTACATCTACATAACGGACCCGACTTAGGTTCTCGATTTAGTGAACATGGTCTGGGGTAGGTATGTAGGCAGCTCTCTGCAACGCGGCCTGATTGAAAACGATATTTAAATGATGTTCTCTGCCCACTTATCGCCAGCTTAACTCTTCGCAGCTTTAGAAACTAAACACCTTTAATCAGTCTAAACGGTCGTAACTCAATCATACCACCCCATAAATCATCATGCCAGTCACGGAGTTAGCATGGTTTAGAAGCACCCACGGGCCTATCGGAGACGAGGCGAAGGAGGCCATGAATAAAGCCTTAGACGTCCAGAATGAGTGGTGCGTCCGCAACACTCCGACATTACCTAATGGCAGAGAAGCTCGTGGTTTAGCCCTCTTCCAGCAAATCGAGGATCCATCTGTTGTCGTTTTAACAGCGCACTGGGAATCCGTCGCTCAGCACGGGCTTTGGTTGGCCTCCCCAGAAAACAAGGCCGTCTATTCCTCTCTCGGAGACCACTTCCAGACGATAGTCTTCTTTCACATCGAAAACGCCCAATTCTTCGATGCATCGGGGCCTGACGGCAACATCTCTTTATTGAAGAGTCCAGTAGTTGGTATAAGTAGTGTCACTATTCCGGCTGAGAAGCGAAAGGATTTTGAACAGGCTTGGGCTGAAAATAAATACCTGTTGGACGGACATACACCGCTAACTAAGTATGGGTGGCGCATCGAAAAGGAGGACGAGAGTTCGGAACAATTCGTCCTTTCCTGCCCGTGGCCAAGCGTCGAGAAGCACATGGAATTCGCAAAGGGAAAAAGCTTCCCCCAATTCGAGACGACAGTCCTGTCCTACACGCAGGCTTCCGAGGTCAAGCATTACAAGAGGATCCTGTAAGGCATTATTAAGCACACAATAAGAAAGTCTTTTTTTGCTCTTTGGAAATAACAGCCCTGATCGCGGGATTTTTGTGCAATTGTTGTGAATTGTCTACAAGCGTTATCGTGCTCGAGAAATATCAATTCGGAAGGTATCCTTAGACGCCGCCTCATGAAAATACCAGCCCAGCTATAAGAGCATATGCATCACTCCCCATTGGTCTTCGACGACCGCGCTCGTAGACGCCTATCCGTCCATCACCCTGAGTCTTCCCCAGTTGCGATGGGTAGTTTTCCTTTCCCCGGACGTGCGGTCAGCACTTACGCCGTGTGCTTACCCTTCCTGTTCTTCTTGGGAACCTCTTTGATTTGTAGGTCTGTGGTTTATAATGTTAGCACTTGTTCGAGGTTCCAGCTTGCGAAAGAGTCAATGCGTACTCGGGGGTAAGCTCTGCTTTAGCTTCTCGGCCTTGTCGGAGTCCTTAAGGATTAGGGTGTAGAGGTGCTTGGAGCATCGGACCTTGAACTTGGTCTGCGACGACTTCTTGTTCTTCTTGATCCGGGCGGCTGTGAAAAAGTGAATTGTTAGGACAAGCAGGGACACCTAAACAGCTATTTTCTGTTCATTATCTCGTCACGTACACTTGGCGTCTTCCCGCCGGCAGATCTCGATGAACTAAATAACTCAATTATTAGCCAAAATTCGATTGAATAGAGTCTTAAAGTCGCAAACGTACCTTCTTGATATCGGCGATTTCCTGAGGCATTTTGACGGTGTGATGGCGGAATCGATGTTGATAAAGGTAGGAATCGAGAAGTTGACTTTTCTGCCGGTGTTGCGAAATTGTGTGGGCGAAATTCCGTGACAGGGTTCTAAGCGATTTCCCAATATTGATAGTGGGGAGGGTTCTTGAAATTGATAAGAGAGATAAGTCCCACTTATAAGTCTTGAGCACGGTCCACTTGCAGCATGGAACTGACGATGAGGCGTTGGATACCTCTCCTAATAAAATACGTGGCTAATGACGTGGCGTTAGCTTCCACTATCACAAGCCGAAGATAGATACAGGTATTAGTCCTCCTACATGAAGAACCATGATTTGAATTGGACAGAGTTGCCTGATCACTGAACCTGGGATATTAGTGATTCGAAATTATACCTTATATTGATCCTTTTTATGTATATAAGTTGCTTCCGACCTGCCAATCAACCATGCCTACTCTTCTTGATAATGCCATGAAATCCAAGGTGCACAACCCTCATTATTATCTACTACTCCTCTACTGGTAGCTAAGGACCTCCTAACTAATTCGACGTGAGCAGAACGCTGTACTAGGTACATCTGCTTGTTACGTATAAGTCCTTTCGCCTTCGCAATACTGATGAGTGCTTATATCAAAGCCTTCTCCGGGCTCGTTACAGCCGCCCTCGCTTGGTCTTGGGCCGGCGGGAGTATATTCCCTTCTCAGGATGATCCAAAGGGTGACCCCCAAACTTGGACGCGAGAAGAGCTTAGAAGATGGCTCGCTGCCGTAAGAATCTTACCTTATTCCGTCAACTCTTCTCTGTTAGCTAATTAGGTCTAGCGCAACCTTCATCCCCAGGAGGGAGATACTCGGGAGCAGCTCCTAGAAAGGGTCAAGGCGAATATGAGGTAGGGCGCGTTAGCAGTGGTTATTTTCAATACTAGTGTGCTACTACGGTCTGGTCTTGGAGTGGTTGGAAAGTCGACTGTTGCAGTCCCTGCACCGAAGAAGAATAGACGAACCATCGGGTTTCCTATTCTCGAATTGACGTGTACATGACTATCAATCTTGTTTTTATGCGTATGCATATGTAGCTGAATTTGAAACAATAGTATTCCTTATAAACATTATCTCGAGTATATTAAATGTGATAGGCGATGGTGTTGCGTCTAGGATTCGAGAAGTTGACAAGGTACTTTGGTCTACGAGGCGGTGCAGTTGCTGTGCCATAATTTGTATCCTTGTACTACATATACTAGCCACATTACGTCTGACCTGACACGGTTTCTCGATGAAAGCTTACCCCCCCAGCTTGCCTGCCTTACACTATCATAGGTCTTTCCTCCAGCTAGCCTTAGACGGAATTTCCCTAATGCTTCCATCTTCACCGAACTTTTTAATTTCGGCGTGATGGATATCCTTCAGGTATGTCTTATAACCAATTAATATTACTAGGAAAAAATACTAACATTGTACAAATAGCGCCTAGCTCGGTTCTTGGACCGACCCCTCTTCCCGTGGAAGAAGCTCATCATCGGTTTTTCTGTCGCCCAGTATCTCTTCGAAGAATTCTTATCACTACGCCAGTATGGAGTCTTAAAGAAGACAAAGCCCCCAAAGGTTCTCGAAAAGGAAGTCACTCAGGATGTCTACGATAAAAGTCAGGAATATGGTCGCGCTAAAGCAAGGTTCGGTTTTGTAAAGGGTCTCTGGGGTCAAATCCAGAATATTGCCTTCATTCACTTCGACGTTCTCCCAAAATTATGGTCATGGACTGGTGGTCTTCTTCGCTTCGCTCCCGCCCGGTTTAGCGGCGAGATTTCGCACTCAATCGTCTTCGTCCTCACGTTTATCCTGATTCAACAAGCCCTGTCACTCCCTGCCAACATCTACCATACGTTCGTCTTGGAAGAGAAGTTCGGTTTTAACAAGCAGACGCCTAAACTGTTCATTACGGATATGATCAAGTCAAACTTGCTCGCTTTCGTCATTGCGCCTCCTGTTCTTGCCGGGTTCCTCGCCATCGTGAAGAAGACGGGTACTCAGTTTGTCACTTATCTCTGGCTTTTCACTGCTGTTCTTCAGGTTTTCATGATTACTGTCTATCCAATCTTCATCCTACCCCTGTTCAACAAGTTATCTCCACTAGAGGAAGGCAAATTGAAGACCGAAACTGAGGCACTAGCAAAGAAATTGAACTTCCCTCTCCACGAATTGTTCGTCATCGATGGCAGCAAGCGCAGCGCACACAGCAACGCCTATTTCTTTGGACTTCCATGGAAGAAGCACATTGTTATCTACGATACACTGATCGAGAAGAGCAGCTCGGAGGAGGTTGTTGCTGTCTTAGCGCACGAACTCGGCCACTGGAGTCTCGGTCATACTACTAGGCTTTTCGGCATCTCTCAGGTTTGCTTTAAAACGTCCAATTGAAATATAATACACGTGCTAATAATCGACAGATCAATGTATTCTACATCTTTAGCTTGTTCTCGGTCTTCGTCAACAACAACTCCTTGTATAACGACTTCGGCTTTATTAAGGAGCACCCTATTATTATTGGGTTCATTCTATTCTCGGACGCATTGGCACCAATGGACCTTGTGATTAAGTTACTGATGAACATCATGAGCCGCAAATTCGAATTCCAGGCCGATGCATTTGCTCGCAACCTCGGATATCAGGCCGAGCTAGCTTCGTCTCTTATCAAGCTGCAGATCCAGAATCTTAGTACAATGGATGCGGACCCATTATATGCGAGCTACCATTTCTCCCACCCCATCCTTTCGGAGAGATTGAAGGCGTTGGAGTGGACTCCTACCGAAAAAGTAGTTAGCGAGAAAAAGGAGGGAGAGGATACTGCTGAGAAAGCTAGTGGACGGGAGCTATAGATCTTGCCAGATTAGATCTTCACATCGTGAAAATGTACACTAGAGAGCAATTATAGGCAGTTATACTTGGCTTAATGCGATATACAGTCTTGCCTTATACCTATAGAACTGAGCTATACATAATTGTTGGTGCTCTGCATAAGCCCCTTATGCTACATCATGAACTAATATGCCTAAGAGAGGTGCAAGATAGGGGAGAGAAGATATGGCAACGAATCTTTTACTCTAGCTGATATTGTGGTTAGTAGAATAGTTGCTGGTATTACAGTACATGTATATCGGTAATATATGAGATATCTACCTAGTAAACAAACACGTTGATGCGATCTTTAGCTTCTCTCAGGGCATTTGCACATTTAGGGACCCAAGCAGCTGCTAGGTAGGTAGATGCATGCATTAAGGTAGGTACACTAGTTTAAGAGGTAATGTAGTGTGTAGTTACCTGCATATAAAGAATCAATACCAATTAGCCAATCAAGTGCTCTGTGATAGGTGGGGCTGTACCTAGTGACGTGACTCTTAACGCGTGCCCCCGCTAGAGATCCCTGCTAAGCACTGAACGCGCGACGCGCTTTTCCAAAACCACTTAAATCACTTACTTAATGAGCGACTCGTGCTTTTGTTACGCTACTCTCACATATATCTATCATCGCTAGTGGTAATTCGAGTAGAGGCTCTGATGTTCTGATTACCCTATCACTATATTTCCCATCGACTCTGTCCTTGAAAGACGTAGTCATGGCTACCAAGTTCTTACCCCAGAAGCGCACCCTTGGGGACGATTCGGGTCGCCGAAATTTCCTTTCAAATCCCAACGCAAAGAAGCCCCGTCTCGAACCACTCACCTCCTCGCCGGCTTCGCGCCTAAACAGTTCTCAACAAGGACCTGGTTCAAAGTTAACATCAACCCAGCCGAAAAGCACATTCGAGTCAGAAGTTCTCGAGAAATTAAGCCAAGATATTTCGGAGCTCAAGCAGACCAATTCAGAGAAAGATCAAGCATGGGAACGCCCTCCCGTTGTGAACTTCGACCCTACTCGAGACAACCTTACCTTCCAGCAGATAGAGGCTGAAGAAGGTACTCTCCATGGCGGCAAGACCACGGTCAAACTCTTCGGTGTAACCGAGAATGGCCACTCTGTGATGATGCACGTCACAGACTTCAAGCATTACCTTTACGTCGCCGCCCCGGTTTCCTTCACACCCCAAGATTGCGAATCGTTTAAAGCCTTTCTCGAGACCCAATTAGCCCAACATCAACCTGTTATATACTCTTGCCAAGTGGTCCTACGAGAGAATATATACGGCTTCCAGGGCAACACGCAAAGCCCCTATATCAAGATTACGGTCACAGATCCAAAGCATATTGTAAAAGTGCGTTCGGCCTTCGAGAAGAATGAGGTAAATTGGAAGGGAATGTGGAAGGGAGTCGAGGGCGGTATAATGACTTTTGATAACCTACAATACGTTTTACGATTCATGGTTGACTGCAAGGTGCGAGACTCATGACAATTACACTAAAGAAGCATATTGACCATTGTAGATTCCCGGAATGTCCTGGGTAGAAGCACCCGCGAAGACATATCGATTAATACCAGACGGCCAACGGCAATCGAGTTGTCAGATTGAAGCCGAGATAAGCTACCGAGAGCTGATTTCCACGAACCGAAAGGAGAATGGTCTAAGATGGCGCCTCTACGGATTCTCTCCTTCGATATCGAATGTGCTGGGCGGAAAGGCATTTTCCCAGAAGCGAACCACGATCCAGTCATCCAAATCGCGAACGTTGTAACCCGCTATGGAGAGAGCAAACCCTTTGTTCGGAATGTATTCTGCTTAGACCGGACAAGTCCTATAGTAGCAACCCAGATCCTCGATTTCGAGAAGGAATCAGACATGCTCATGGCTTGGAAACGGTTCCTCGATAAGGTCGATCCTGATTTGATTACTGGTTACAACATTGCTAACTTCGATTTCCCCTATTTACTTGACCGTGCCGAACACTTGAGGATTGGTGGTTTCGATTACTGGACCCGTCTGCCTAGTGTCAGAACCTTTTCCAAAAAGACAAATTTCTCTAGTAAGCAAATGGGAAATCGAGATACGAAGACCACAAATACAAATGGTCGATTGCAACTTGATCTCTTACAATTGATTCAACGAGATCACCACCTTAGGAGTTATACACTCAATTCAGTGTGTTCTCACTTTTTAGGGGAGCAAAAAGAAGATGTTCACTACACGATGATTACCGAACTATTCAACGGCACACCAGAGTCTAGGCGTCGTCTAGCGTTATATTGTTTGAAGGATGCCTACTTACCTCAACGATTGATGGACAAACTCTCCTGTCTTGCGAATTATACAGAAATGGCTAGAGTCACAGGAGTTCCGTTCAACTTTTTACTCTCTCGTGGACAGCAGGTTAAATTCATGAGCCAGCTGTTCCGAAAGGCTCTGGAGCAAAAGCTTGTGATCCCAAATATGAGATCGGAAAGTTCAGACGATCAGTATGAAGGCGCTACAGTTATTGAACCTACTCGAGGTTACTACGACGTACCTATCGCAACTCTCGATTTCGCGTCATTATACCCCAGTATCATGCAAGCGCATAACCTTTGCTACACAACTCTTATAAACAAGAGAGCAGTAGAGAAGTTTAACCTCAAGAAAGATGAGGACTATATCGTTACGCCTAACGGTGATATGTTCGTCACTGTTAAGCAGCGAAAGGGTCTTCTTGCCCAGATTCTCGAGGAACTTCTCTCAGCAAGAAAGCAAGCCAAAAGAGAACTAGCTGTCGAGACTGACCCTTTCAAAAAGGCCGTCTTGAACGGTCGTCAGCTCGCGTTGAAAGTCAGCGCCAACAGTGTTTATGGTCTTACAGGTGCCACAACTGGCAAGCTCCCCTGTCTCGAGATTGCCAGTAGTACCACAAGTTTTGGCCGACAGATGATTGAGAAAACTAAGGCGGAAGTAGAAAAGAAGTATAACATCGCAAATGGATATACTCATGACGCCCAAGTCATCTACGGTGACACAGATTCCGTCATGGTTAAATTTGGGACGAAAGACCTAGCTGAAGCAATGAAGCTCGGCGAAGAGGCAGCGAATTATGTGTCATCAAAATTCGTTAAGCCTATCAAGCTAGAGTTCGAGAAAGTCTACTTCCCATACCTACTAATCAACAAGAAGCGATATGCAGGTCTTTTTTGGACGAGACCTGATAAATTCGACAAGATGGATACCAAAGGTATCGAGACTGTCAGGAGAGATAACTGTCTGTTAGTACAGACAGTCATTGAGAAGGTCCTCAGGATGATCTTGATCGATCAGGACGTCCAGGGAGCTCAAGAGTACGTCTACCTCCTTCATTTCTAAGTTTTGTCATACTAACCAGACTCTAGCTACGTCAAAGATACAATTGCGGATCTACTACAGAACAAGATAGACATGTCTAAACTTGTGATTACGAAAGCGCTCACCAAAGAAAGCTACGATGCGAAGCAAGCTCACGTTGAACTTGCCCAGCGCATGAAGAAGCGTGATGCTGGTTCAGCGCCTGGATTAGGCGATCGAGTCGCATACGTTATGGTAAAAGGTGCAAGCGGAGCAAAGAATTTCGAAAAGTCTGAAGATCCGATCTTCGTTCTAGAGAATAACGTCCCGATCGATACAAGATATTACCTCGACAACCAGTTAGCCAAGCCCTTAGGACGTATCTTCGATCCTATCCTGGGAGAGACGAAGTCAAAGTCGCTCCTTCATGGTGACCATACCCGTGCCGTCGCAGTTGCAGCACCAACAGTGGGCGGTCTCATGAAGTTTGCAAAGAAGACCATGACATGCATGGGCTGCAAGAAGCCGCTCGTGAGCAAGGAAGAAAGTGGCGGTGCTGTCTGCTCAGACTGCGCGCCGCGTGTGGGTGAGTTATACAAGAAGACACTGGACAAGGTTTCCGATCTGGAAGTCCGGTTCGGGAGGCTCTGGACACAATGCCAGCGATGTCAGGGCAGTATGCATGGAGAGGTCATCTGCAGCAGTAAAGATTGTCCTATCTTCTACATGCGCATGAAGGCGAAGAAGGACGTCGAAGACGCCAGCAAGGAACTGAAGCGTTTCGATTTTGACCAATCTGCTATATGGTAATGACAAAACATTTAGAATCAGATGCACCCGCGGTCTGGGAAACTTGGGCGTTATGACAGATGTATGATTGTATGGAGTTCGGGTTGGTGGTTTATATTTATGATTGACAAAGCTATATATAATAGGGGTTCGCAGACTTAAGCTCCATGGAAGAAGATACCATATACCGATTAACGCCGTAATTCTAATAGAGTTGCGCTATTTGCAAGGACTTTGATGACATTTGATCGTGGCAATAACATTTATTATTAGATCGTGTGTGTGCTTGCCTGAATGTTTGGCAGAGAGGATTTGACTTCCCCTGAGTTAAGGTATGCCCCTTCTGCAAATATCAGATAAGCCAAAGGCTAAATATTTATTTAGACTTAACTAGATAATATTACTATAATCTCCATCCCATCGTCCTCTTTTCGATTAGCATATACGATATAATCGATTTATCATTCAGGACGAATCAGTAATTTCAATTTGGTTAACTAGAATTAGAATTATCTACCTTCGCCAGTATCTTCGTCGACCCATTCATCTACGAATATTCTTCGGAACATCCTCGTTTCAAGCCCAGAGGCTCCTTTCTTCGACTCTAATTAGTCCGCACGAATCAAGATGGCGATGAAGGCAAGCGAGAAGGCGATCATCGCCGGGGTGAGTAATACGACCAACACAACGACGACCAACACTTCACAGTTCTAATGTGCTTTTCTATTTCTTACCCAGATGTCTCTCCTCGTCGGCCTAAACGTGGCGACCTTATACCAAAACGAGCAGAGGGAGGATCGGCGGATGGAGCTCCACCGTCAGAGGGAGCAGGCAGCTGAAGAAGCCATGTCCGTTGTGCAAGTCACCTTCTCTTCCTCTACCACTAACTACCTACCTAAGGTAGTAAAGTTCTCTTTTTTCCCGTTCTGACTAGACTATCTTATCGCAGGCAAGGGCTCAGGAAAAAATGCATGAAGGCCCTACGCCAGAAGGGCAAGGCGATGCATCAGCTCCACCGGATGGAGGGTATGAGGCCCGGCTCGGAGGAGTTCACGGCGGCGTTTGGGAAGTTGAGGGAGACGGTGAACGAGCAGATTGAGGGTGGCCCTGAGAACGGCGGTGGTGGGAAGGATGGGGGTAAGGGGGGTGGCAAGTAGAAGAAGGGTTAATGGTGTTGTATCTTTGGTGAGGGTGTTGGTGTGCATAGCGGGATGGAGTTATTACTTCTAAGCGTGTTGTTTTCGGACGAGTCTCTTTTCTCTACAGCGTAGCCTTGAGGTCAACTGTCTTACATAGAATCCATTGGTCATGCAAGGTATCCGTTTATATATCATGTCTTCCGCAAGTTCCCGCCGATAATAGCATGTGAGATATCGATATACCATTAATCGCCAAAGTAATCGAGGCTGTTTAGCTAATATTATAAGCAGTAACGATATACGTGTTCCTCCCATGTGGTCGCGTGCCACCAGGTTGAGTTGCTAATTGTCTCGTTGGCATTTCGATGAGCATTTCGATGAAGGTTTAGAGTTTACTCGACGGTTATATGTCGGAAACTACAACCGTCAAGACCGTCAAGGTGCTTTGTTATAAGCATGTATTCGGATGGAAGCTACCACCATTTAGAGAAGGTGCGATGAACATTGTGGGGAGTTAGATCAGAAATCAATCAGTGAATCGAACCCTTGCCGAACTTTCCCTAGTACAACTTTCTCTTACACTGAAATTATCAATCTCATCTATACCACAATCATATTCTAAAATCGCAAAGGATGCCACGTCTACAGAGCACGTCACCTTGTAAGATGATGCCGCGAACATTGTCAGCACAGCTTCAACAGCTACCGCTGCAATGTTTTGCAAAATAGGCAAGTTGACCGAGAATAACTTGGTTACCCGAGAAGTAAAGAGAACAACCGCAAGACCGCAGCCCAAAGATTTATATCAGTCTTGGTATATGCCAGTATGCTAGTAACGTTCATCCTAGGTTAGTAACGTTTCAATCCTCGGATGTTGTTGAAGGTATAGTTTATAGGTTGACTAGCACAAATACCGGTGTCGAGATGTGAGGGGTTCTTCCCAAGGATCATCTCGAACAGCATTCGACGTCTTGGCTGCCTAGAAAACTACGGGATCCGGATGCTCGTAACTTAAATGTCGTATGAGCTTTTGCTCGCGGTTCGTTTTCGTAACGATGCTCGATATGAAATTGTCAGAGCCTGATCCGACTTGCTCCGGTTGCGGAACATCTCGGCCAAATAGTTCTTTGAGACTAGTCGGCGCAACTTTGGTAGCTATTACGCAATACATATCCAACGGAGAGATGCTACTGGATCGAAATTTCCGCGAGATGCATGTCTTGCAGGGTCCGCTCATGTCGTTCCCTGTCTTCACATAGCCTTCCTAGCCGTCCCAAGCTCTTGGCAGGGTCGTTCCGCGAACGGCGGCTGGGGAATTCCATATTCGACACACTTCAAGCGTGGAAATTCTGTCAGCGACATTCAATTGACGTGAATATTGTTGTCGTCGCAATCAACCCACGAATCAACGGCCTCTGATAAGATGCCGCACATCTGTGGCGAAGCTTAAACTTCTCGCTTCTCCGGGTCTGATCCCTACCCTACCATAGCCTACCGTAGGGCGTTGAAATCAGACTCTATGGTTGGCTGATTCTCATCTAGGCTCACGATTCAGCTCCTAGTTCATACATTTCCCCCACAGAGGAACCACATGGTTTTGTAGTAGCCGCCACGAACTCCGTCACCGCTCTGCTGCTCGCATGCGCATCTTGACATCAAGAGCATGTGCTACGGTGTTTTCTTTTTTCTCGCTAACCAAAATTTGTGCGGACATCAAAAAAAGTAGCCCCGTCATTATTATGTAGCTACCCTAACAATTTCCGGTGAAGATAACCACTCGGCTCCCCGGAAATTGGTCTTACAGTACCATACATAGCACTTCAAACGTTACCTAGCCTCGACTACCAGCGAGGAAGTCCTTGGTCCGCCGACAACGCTCTGGACTTAGAGAACTTGGTATAATCTCTAGGACATGGATCTGCGTGGACTAGATTGAGGCATATACCTTGATCCCATCCAACGGCCAACAATTGCCTCAGTTCAGACAGGGGCAAGGCCAGAATAATATGAAGGTAAAAAGAAAAAATCAGCCGGAATCGTTCGCTATGGCCTAGGCCCCCCACACCTTTCTCCCCGGGTAGGTGAGGCTACATACAATCTTACCTTCTGCCATTAGCGAAAAATTGTAGTCATTGAGCGTCACGGCTTGGGTTACCTGATGTGTCTCAGGCATCAAGGGCCACCTTTACAGAATGGCAACGCGTAGTCAAGCCTTGATCGGCATGTTCACCACTTTACCACTTAGTCTGGAGGAGCACCGATGACGGTGTCTCTCGGTCTTTGTTCTTGTCGGGCGGGAGGCACATATAATACCTCGCCTCCCCTCAAGTCTGGTATCTTCTTCTTGGTTCTTTGAAAGTAGAAAAATAAAGTTTGCACTTCTGACGACTCGTTCACGGGAGGCGTATTCCCTATTCCATTTATATTAGCATCGTGTCAGACACAGTTTTAAGATACCCAATTTCCCTGATACCTTTCTCTCTTGAAATTATACCCAGACTTAAGCCCACGTCGTAACCATGTCTCATCTTCCTTCCGAGCCCGAGTTCGAGCAGGCCTACAGAGGTAAATAAATCATAGTAACGGTCGCTAGTGGGTGCTGACCTAGGCTAACGTGAGGGACAGAACTTGTGGCCACTCTTGAGGAGAGCTCGCTATTCCAGGAGCACCCCGAGTACAGAACCGCGTTGAACGTCGTTTCTATCCCGGAACGTGTTATCAATTCAGAGTCGTCTGGGAAGACGACAAGGGTAACCTGCAGGTGAACCGCGGATACCGCGTCCAGTTCAACTCCGCCCTTGGCCCTTACAAGGGTGGCCTGCGATTCCACCCTACCGTTAACTTGTCAATGTAAGAAGACCTCTTACCTAAAAGGGTAACTGCTATTTTCAACCGAACTAGTCGTGTTAACATGCGCACCCAACAGTCTAAAGTTCCTCGGCTTCGAGCAGATCTTCAAGAATGCCTTGACAGGATGTAAGTTTGCGCTCGCGATGGAGAAAATTGGTCACCGCTAACAATCATCTGCTCAGTGAGCATGGGTGGTGGAAAAGGAGGTGCGGACTTCGATCCTAAGGGAAAGAGTGACAATGAGATCCGAAGATTCTGCGAAGCTTTCATGCGAAGGCTTTGCCAGCACATCGGCGCCGAGACCGACGTTCCCGCTGGTGATATCGGTGTTGGCGGCCGAGAAGTCGGCTACATGTTCGGCACATATCGCAAGGAGAGGAACAAGTGGGAGGGTGTTCTCACCGGCAAGGGTCTCTCTTGGGGTGGTAGCTTGATCCGACCAGGTAAGTACCATTGCTATCGCTAGAGCGCCCAGGGCGACGAACAAAGCTAATTATCTGTTCGAGCAGAGGCCACTGGCTACGGTCTCGTCTACTACGTCGAGCACATGCTCAAGTACGCTGGCAAGGGTAGCTTCAAGGGAAAGCGTGTTGCCATCTCTGGATCCGGAAACGTTGCTCAATACGCTGCTCTGAAGTGCATTGAGCTGGGTGCCACAGTGGTGTCCCTATCTGATTCTAAGGGATCTTTGATTGCTGAGGGTGGCGCACACTTCACTCCCGAGCACGTCAACGAGATCGCAGAGATCAAGCTCGACCGCAAGCCTATCACCGAGTTCAGCGGCAAATCGCAATTCAAGTACATCGAGGGCGCGCGCCCGTGGGTACACGTCGGCAAGGTGGACATTGCCCTCCCTTGCGCTACGCAAAACGAGGTCAACAAGGAGGAAGCTGAGACACTTATCAAGAACGGCGCGCAATTCGTCGCCGAAGGCTCTAACATGGGCTGCACGCAAGAAGCGATCGACGTGTTCGAGGCCGCCCGAAAAGAAAAGGGCAAAGACGCCATCTGGTACGCACCGGGCAAGGCTTCGAACGCAGGCGGTGTTGCGGTTTCTGGTTTAGAGATGGCACAGAACAGCAGCCGCTTCAGCTGGACCGAGGAGCGTGTCGACGAGCGCCTCGCTCAGATCATGAAGGGTATCTTCGACCAGAGTATTGATAACGCCAACAAGTACCTCAAGACCAAGGAGGGCGAGCTGCCTAGCTTGGTTGCCGGAGGCAATATCGCCGGCTTCCTCAAGGTCGTCCAGGCTATGCACGACCAGGGTGACTGGTGGTGAGCTGTCTGACGTGCTAGACACAAGGCATATTAGTTGGAGGAGTCGGGCGGCTATAGCTCGCCCATCACGTCGAGGGATTCACGTCTAGACGGATGATTAGCTAGTTCGCTAGACGATCGTTGGATTCGCGGTTGGGGGCCATCACCTCCATGCATGCAGGAGGCCGTTAGGAACCGGCGGATCACATCACATCATCGAGGAAGGAATATCTAATACCGGTACGGGGCGACTCGGCAGGGCGTAGGGCATACAGCTAGATGGATAGCCGGGTTAGCTGGCAGGTTACGACGTAATGTATGATATGATTACCAATGTATAGCTGTGCGCTTCTCAGGCGAATAGGGCGCCCGGAGACAATGGGGGATTGTATGTAGGACATAAACGGAACGAAATGAACATTTTATGAAGCAAGAAAATAGACCGTTGGTTCTCGTATTCGACTAATATTACTCGAAACGGAACTGGGTTGCAGAAAGTGAAGAAACGATGTGTATTGGAGCAAAGGCCGAATGATTCAGGTATTGTCTTGCTATATGGCTGCTGAAAGGGGCCTAAACCGGGGCCGGATGAATGACGATCATTGCATGTGTTGTACTGTATTGCATTTCTTTTTGCGACTCTCCACGGTTAGCGATGGGAATACTACTGTACCTAAGCGTCTACAAGCTTTCTATCTATATTAGGTACAAGTACGATATATATGCATGTAATGTAGTAGAAGTGCATATAACAAAAGCTTCAATCTACGTGACGAGGGATGGCTATTGGACGAGCTTAAATTCCGCTGCAATGCTACGACGGGATAGGACGGCGAGCATGGTACGTGTGGGTGTGGGAATCCCGACGCGGATGAGGTGGTATTAAGCGCTCTCTTTTTTTTCTATATTTCTCAGCTAGATAGATAGGTACTTACTCCTTGCGTGTGTTTTTTCCGGTAGTTAGATGGATGTAAGGTAGGTCGTCTGATTTACATATGCAACTAGGCCGCGATATATGGTCTGTGGAGTGAGTGGGTTTTACGTATGATCGAACCGATGATGAGCCCGGAAGATGGGGGCCAATGACGTTTCGACGGGGTGATGTCCTAAAGGGTATGTCCTAGATGAGGGTGAAGCAGAGTAACGAGTAGCAGCAACCGGGTGTTCGATATGATGTGCTATGACGGCTATATCCGCCGTCAAGGTAGCTGCCGTTCCGTGTGGTTTGTTGGTATCTCGCGCTGTGGCGGAACCCGGGTCCTGAATGCGATCCCATTCCTACTGCTACCGTCAAGACTCTTGGTTTCCTCAAGTTATCAAGAATTATTATGCCTGTCTGCCTATCATCTCCCTAGATCTGGGGTCGCCTAGGTATGCGGCCAGGCAGACAGGACAAGAATCAGGTTATATATATATGTAAATCTGCGTGTCCGAAAGGCGTCGTCATTCCTGCACTTGATCAACATACCGATGCTATGCAGTAAATGTATGGATCCAATGTGCGTTGGTGGTGGCTCGCGCATATACACTATAAGGGTGGCTCGAAGAGGGATCCCGAAGGTCTGGACAACGTGAGACAAACCGACTGGAGGGGGGCGGGGATTTCAAGTGCGTTTCTCAGGGCTGCCATGTGAAAACCCCCCCTCGTAATCTGAATCGTCAACCTGGATCTTGGGTCTTTAGCTCTTTTGCAGAAGGGCCCTCGTCACCCCTTACTTCCTGCTTACTACCCGACACCCGGGCTTCCCTTAGATGTGCATACCTATCTTAAGCGGGCAAGCTTATCCGGTAAGACATCTCCCCCTTCCCCCCAAGTCAGACGGGCGATATTAATAACGGCCAATGAAGGGGCCTTCTTACCAATCCCTCGTCTTCCGCGATATGGTTCTGAGTCGGATATCCTAATACCCTAATTTTACTCTCCGTCCCCCAGATAAATTCGGGGGCGAAGAGGGCAGAGGGCAGAGGGCGTCGACTACGACGAATGATAAAATTCCCCGTAGCCCCGACGCGACCAACATGAGACTTGGATCCTTCCCGATCGGAATCCAGCCGAGTCCTAGGGCTGTCCTCGACGGAACCGGGGAGGGGGGCCAACGTCGGCTCGCGCTTACACGCGCTTACGTACTATGGTATACTTACACAAATATGCTCTAGATGGGCTGATGCTGACGGAATCGCGTGGTAGTGCTATATTGTAGATTCATGTTTGCGGGTATTTGCAGAGCAGGATCTTGCACTAAGAACGTGGTGAATGGCTGACGGAACGTTGCCGTGTATGGCTGGCTGGCGACACCTATGTAACTGTGTTACGCCGGACGGAAAGTCAGTAGTGGGGAAACAAGTTATCTTTTTTAAGGCTGATTGAAACACAAAGATAAGATGGCGATGGAGGTGACAGAAGCACGACAGAGAAAAGGGGCGGTGCTACTATCTATGACACTCATATTAGATGAAGTCGTGGGTGCCTTAGGTACCTAGGTAAGTAGACATATGAGAAACTCTGCTTGCGGTTGGTATAGTCGCGAGATGGGTTACACGGCTGTTTCTCTTTTTGGAACAGGTCTCCAGCCTCTCTACGGTGGTCAATGTCTTGTACCTGCAGTCGAGCGCATTAGGATCTGGGCTATGATGTACAGACTCGGTCAGTCTAAGACACGTCTAATGGAATAAGAAGTGTTGACGGAAAACTCGATACGAATTCTGGAAGTCTTCGCTGACCAATTCAAAAAGGAGAATCTCGTAAAATGACCCGTCTTAGCGTAATGACGATAATTTCGAAACCCGGTCCCGTAGCCTTGTAGAATTCGCCGTTCAATTGTATTTCAGGAGGGAGTCTCAGCGTATTGGTAAAGTGTTACCTATACGCTTAACTCGATATGATATCTTCATAAAGGTGAAATCATTGTTGCGAAGAGATTGATTTTCGAGCGTCGACCAATCATGATTCTTGATCGGGCAGACCTTTTAATAGGGATCGAAAATGGTAATGCAGCCTAACATCGTCTCTGCAAGTTTAGCCACGTTCCTCCACAAACTCGCATCCCCGGGTCAGCGTTTCATTCGCTAATGGTGGCGAGCTGAGTCAATCCCACGAACGGCCTACCGCTAGTTTTGTCGGACAGGGGGGAAGAGTGATGAATGGGGTTGGAAAATGTAAGCATGGCGTCGCATATTCTTTTCTGATGCCAGAGCCCTATCATCTCAGCGTCACCCGGCCGCTTAACAAGGCCACACATTTGGATTAGAGACCGAGGGACCGATGCCGAGCTGACATGGCCAGCGGCCTCCAAATGTCGATTACCGCCATATCTACCTACATCCAGCCTACTTGGGTTGTTACTCGGCCATTTTCTAATACCCTCTAGCCGGGGCATGTATGATAGTATCAATCTGATTTGTTTGCTTCGTGCATGTTTACCTCCCGATTGGGTATTGAATTAGTTCAGCCCTACGTCTTGTCTTACTTTATAGACTGGGATCATCATAATATCGCTCCCATTCCAGCGAGGGGCAGTGAACTGCCATAGGGGTTGTATATCATCGGAACTGTTTGCTATGTTATTAGTGTTGTCAATTAGTGTAAAGCTAGAATATATGCTCTTGGCTTTTTTGGTGGCTGAAAGTACGAAACGGCTTTGAGACTCAATTGTATACATGTAGTACTTTGGTTGATACCGTATTGAAAAGAATAGGAAATGTCGCTATACGATAATCTCGGTGAGCTTAGCTGCCAATGTCTGCTTCGATAAACCAATGCGCATGTGGACTTATTTGTCGCGATGGCCAATGCCTTTGGCGATACTAATCCACAGTCTGTCTGTTAAACAATAGAACAGGCGCTCGAATCACCGAGAATCGTATACTCCAGCCGGCATGGCCTCCAATAATGATGGCTTCTTGCTTGTGCAGAAACTGTGCCGCACACGTCGTAGTCTTGCTAGGTTGATTAAGGGATAGAATGATCTTGAATAGGTGCTCATTCTAGACTAAAGCTTTGCGATGTTGATATCGTATATTTTGTCTTAGCGAAGTTAGCAGCCCAAGCTTAAGCTCGGGTGAACAATATCTTCCGAATTATAAGTCGTTTGTTAGCCAATGAGCGATTGGAATTTCAACACAATAATAACGAAAAAAGAAGCATACCTCTTCACCGATTTTCTATTGGACAATGGATATCCTATGTCATATGTTTCAGCCCCTCCCCCCTGGTAGGATCCCTTGCATACTGTTTGTCCAGAGCCACGGTTCGCTGCTCAGCTTACATAGTAAAGGTGAAATTCTCAGGGGAGCAAAACCGTCTCCCTGGATTTGGGTCAAAGGCCGACGGGAATGCCCGTTTAGGGCTGCTGGGTAGAGCGCACTGACAGCAATTTCTTTAGCGGCATCCGTAGCAGCCGAATAGGTGACCCTCTATAATATTTTACGTCTAGTTACAAAATAATGCCTTTATGAATAGAACGTAGGATGAGGCGGTTTCGTTGACTATGGCGCTTAATAGGTATTGTCACACACCATACAATTATTAGTTGTAACTGTTATAGTTGAACGTGAGAACTACGTTTTATAGTTGGGCTTATAAACGGTGGCCTCGCACCGTTTCATCCTCTGTGGGGGAGTCACATGTCTCTATTATAGAACAGACATTTTAACTTAGATTCGGGTAGACCTAAGAAATATAGGTACCCGTAATACAATAATAATAGAAATCCACTTTTTATCTTAGGTGATTTGAATGATTATGTACACTAGGTATATGTACACTAGGTACATGTAGGCACTTCCATACTATGTACATGGATTGCATATCATGATATGTACCTACATTTAGCGCAAGCAGGTGCGGAGAGCTGTACCCGTTCTACCGTCTTAGATCTCAATTTCATTATTCGCTGTCGTTTCCAGGTCCAACAACAACAGCAACCACCACCACCATCAGCACCACCCCCAATGCCCCCGAGACGACCCCTATCTCTTCTCACCTCTCCACTCTGTTATATTTTGTACTGATTAATATCATATCCGATTAATACATCCATATCCGGAGTTTTGTCCTAATCACTATGTCTTCTATGCTTTGTGATGCGTAGGAAGGGAGGGAATAATCCCCTGCCTATTAGCTTCATTTTTTGTCCTATTGTTCAGCTATCGACAGTATACGACATGCCAATGCAGTATATCTTTATCTTGGTTATTATTATTAGATCTCACCGAGACCAACGTTTACTCTCCAATAGTATTAATGGGCTGCAGGCTCGGCAGACGACTTGGTAACCTCCACTTACACTGGTTACTCCTTTGGGATAGTAACATGGGCTGACGATCGTTGCTTCAACTTTCAGCCCTGCCTCAGCAGCAAGGGTCTGCGCCCCCCCTGTTCTCTTAGACTTGCAGTAGCTCTGCAAGATGAGAAAAGAGCGTTACCACCCTTACGATGTGTTCTAATAGCTACTGTTGGTCGTCTAGTCCGTGGACTATTCGACTGTTAAGCCTCCGCCATTTTCTCATTGTCATTGTCATCATTCCAATTGCATAAAGCCGTGTCTATACGACTGTCGTTGATATACAAAGCCTTTATACCCCTAGTATATTCCCAGTTATATGAAGCCACCGTCCTTCGAGGTGTAAGATAACAATTCCCTTTATTAACACCTTATCCCAGTATACCTAAACTCCGTATACCCTAGTAGTGCACCAATCTTACAATCATACACCAAGCCATCGCTTTATTCTTAAGGTGTTTTAATCATTACTTGCTTTTTCCATCCTCATACACTAGATTACGTGGCAAGCTCCTATATTAAACGGTCATACTGAGGCTATTATTGGCAACTTATTGCCTTGGGCAATCTGAAAATTGCCACAATGCCGTCGGCGACTTTTGATATCCCGGCCAGTGGCGCCGATGAGGCCAAGACGACGTCCGCCGAGGTGCCGGGCACAAATGGGATTAGTAACGGGGCTGGAAGAAGACCTAATAGCAGGGCAACTTGGAACGGACATGAACCTTCTAGTAGCGCGAGCGCTTCGGATTGCTCGACGGACACATTTAACCATAGCTTCCATGGGCTAAACGCAAGCGAGGCGTGGAACCATGCTCAACCTATCCCTGGTCGTACATTTAGCATTGACGATGAATCGGGAGAACAGCAACCTCGAGCTTTTTCCAGGATACATTCGTGGGGAGATGATCCCAAAACCGCACAGTTCCCTCGCATATCTAAGCCTATGGAGCTTATGCGCCACTCATACGACTGTGTCGTTATCGGCTCTGGCTATGGTGGCGGCGTGGCAGCATCCCGTATGGCTCGTGCCGGTCAATCAGTCTGTCTCCTGGAGCGAGGCAAAGAACGCTGGCCCGGCGAATATCCCGTTAGCACGGGCGACGCTCTTGGCCAGGTCCACTACTCCGGCGAGCTCACCCCGGTTGGTTGCCCAAGAAGGTAGTCGACGGTGGCGATCCTACCGGCATGTATCACCTTATATTCGGCAACGGTCAAAATGCGGTTGTCTGCAATGGTAAGTATCCGTATACAAGACATGAAATATATAGTGTTGAACTAACCACAATTTAGGTCTGGGTGGCACCAGCTTAATCAATGCTAATGTATACCTAAGGGCGGACAAAGACACGCTGCGACAAAATGTGTGGCCAAAGGAAATTAGGGAAGACCCTAACTCTTTGGATGAGTGTAAGACCCCCTAACAATAAAGTGACATTTCCCACGCCGTAGATAATAGAACTAATGAGGTGGCCAAATAGATTACGAGAGGGCAGAAAAGGTCTTAGAGCCAGAACCGTACCCCGATGATTGGCCTAAATTGCCAAAGCTTGATCTCCTGGAAAGGCAGGCAAAATACTTAAACATGACAGACAAGTTTCGACGGGTCAAACAAACGACGCGATTCCGCAATGGTCCAAATAGCTGTGGAGTGGAAATGTTTCCATCAGCACTCACTGGTCAAGACGTCACGGGTCTGAACGATGGGTCCAAGAACACCACACTCGTTACGTACCTAGCTGACGCGTGGAACTGGGGAGCCGATCTATTCTGTGAGGCTGAAGTGCGATACATAACCGAGGCCCCCGGTGAGGAGCCTGGGTATATCATTTATTTTGCCTGGCACGGGCGAAATCGCGGCCACTTCAAAGCGAATCTGCATGGGGATCTTATGTGGGTTCACGCAAGGAAAGCTGTGTTTCTCGGTGCTGGTACCATCGGAACAACCGAGATCCTCCTGAGGAGCAAAGATATGGGGCTTGAATTGAGTGAGAAAGTAGGTCAGGACATGAGCGGTAACGGCGATATCCTAGGGTTCGGGTATGCAACCTTGTCACAATTTCAGGCGAGCCTTTACTAACAGTCAATAGGTACAACACGGACTACGAGGCAAACGGACTGGGACAAGCTTCCCCGTCCCCTTCTCATCCTATTGGACCATGCATTACTGGAATCATAGATAACAGAGAAGGCCATGAGAATCCCCTAGATGGCTACGTCATTGAGGAAGGATCTATACCGTCGGCTCTTACACCTTTCTTGCAAGCCATGCTTGAGCTTTTACCTGGCAGTATTGAGCCGACTGGCAGTGGTCTCATCGGTAGAGTGAAGGCCAATCTTGCTCGTGTGGGAAGCGCATTTCTCGGCCCCTATTACCGGAAAGGCGCGATTCAGAGGACACAAACGTACTTGATTATGTCCCATGACAGTAAGTTTACCATTAACAGCTTCTCGACAGAATTAAGTGCTAATTTAATTTAGGTAACCAGGCGTATCTAACTCTAAAAGACGACAAACCCGTCCTCGAGTTCGTCGGTGTCGGTCGTAGCGACCACGTCAAGTACTTGAACCGTGTATTGGAGAGGGCCACAAAAGCTGTCGGTGGTACATTTGTCCCGAACCCCTGGTACGCTCTCCTGGGAGAACAGCAAGTCACCGTTCATCCAATTGGGTAAGTCATCTAACGGAATCTCGTGGATATTTTTATACTAATGATGTTTAGTGGTGCTTGTATGGCCCGCGATGGGACTGGTTCGACCGGCGTTACGAATCATAGGGGCGAGGTCTTCAAAGGCTCCGGCACTGACACGTATTCCGGTCTCATTGTGACAGATGCTGCGGTTATTCCAACTGCCCTAGGCGCAAACCCATTCGCGACTATTACAGCTCTAGCTGAACGCTCTGTGGACCATTATGCCAAGGAGCAGGGTCTCGAAATCGACATGACGCAGAACAAAGTTCTCGATCTCTTTGGCGCTCCTGAACATAGAGCCCACCGTAAAAAGGGCGGCTGGAAAGAGCACGTTGACGACAGGCAAGAAGCGGCCAAGCTAAACAGCGCGACAAAAGCGATCATCACTGCTCGACGTATGAATGAATCCGGGTTCGGCTTCACAGAAGTCATGTCTGGATATATCCATCGAGACAAGGGCCTCAAGCGAGATAATACAGCCACATATGAGCTAGCTGCCAGGACTGCGAAAGCCTTGAGCGAAACAGCACGATTCTTCCTCAGTGTGCAGTCTTTCAGCCTTAGATCAACCATAAACGACCCTAACCATAAGGCAACGCTAACTGGTACTTTCGTCTGTCCTACTCTCGAGGGATCCCCGTTTATGGTACAGCGAGGGGATTTTAATTTGTTCTTATTAGACCGCAAAGCGCCCGGGACCCGAAACTTAACATATGACTTCGACATGCGTGGAATAAATGGGAGATGGCTCCATTTCCATGGCTATAAAGTGGTCGATACGTCTGTTGCGCTATCACCGATACATTTTTGGAAGTCGACGAGTACCCTCTACGTTACTATCACGGAACGCATTCCAGAATCACGACGAATGTGTATGGATGCGGATGAATGTGGTCTCCTGGGAGAAATCGTTGCCAAGGGTATCATGAGGATTGGAACAGAGGATTTCCTTTCCGAAGTACTTACACTCACCCCTACTGGTAGCGGCATTTTCAAGAAGGTCTTAAGTGCCGCTAACTTCCTGACTTTCTTTACCCGAAAGTCTATGTCGCTTCTCCTATCACCACTTACACCCTTACAGTATCCCACGCAAGCATATAGGGGCTATGTAAATAACACGCCTCCGACTGAGACGTACAAGATCCAAGCTTCTGACGGGGTTGTTACTCGATTATATAGGTGGGACCCTACGAACCCAAAGGTTGAACCCAAAAACTTGTTCATGATCCCCGGAGCTGGAGTCGACCATCAGATATATGCGCTCCCTACCATCCGCTATAACGCAGTCAACTATTTCCGTCGAGCTGGCTACAGGGTGTTCATTCCCGTTCACCGTATCTGTATGTTGATGGTCGCACAGGAAGGTTGGACAACCTTTGATGCACGTTTAGATTTGAAAGCTTGTCTGGAGAAGATCCGAGAAGAAACCAAGGAACCTGGTAAGGAGCCTGAACCCGTATACACTATTGCACACTGCATGGGCAGCGTGGCATTCTCAACTGGTCTGCTCGATGGCACGATCCCCGCAAAATGGATCAAGGGCGTAACTTGCAGCCAAGTATTCATGAATCCGCAATGGAATACTATGAATATGATCAAGATAAAAGCCTTGCCAATTCCAGCAGACACAATATACCGGTTCCTGTCAGGAGATTGGTTCAACTTTGGCACGACTGGAAACGATTCTTTAATTCAGCGAACTCTTAACGAATTCCTACGCTTCATGCCAGATGAGCGCCACGAGCTCTGCAACAACGCCAGTTGCCATCGTATCTCAATGGCATTGGGCCGATGCTGGAACCACCGCAACCTTAACGAGGCGACCCATCGACAGATCGACCGGTTCTTCGGAGGTATTAGTATGCCGCTCTTACACATGCTTATGAAGCAGGGCCACGACGGAGGCGTTATGAGCAACGCTCCCCTGTTCGAGCGGTTAGACACGCCTGAGAACGTCCACAGACTGAAGGGTATCCCGATCATGCTGTTTGTCGGCCGCGACAACGCTGTTCTTAGCACAGAGTCCACGGAGCGAACATACGAGGTCCTTACCGACGCCTTTGGGACGGGTGATCACTCGAGCGGCATTCAGTACCGTCGCCACATAGTCCCTAACTACGGGCATCTCGACTGCTGGATGGGACGCAATGCCTGGAAGGACGTGTACCCGTTCGTCCGCGAGGAGATCGACCGTGTCGTGCGTGGAGAGGAGTACAAGTTCCAGGAGCCACCTGACAACTTTTCGGAGCTGATTCTTAGTGGGAAGTTACTGTATTAGAAATACGAGTGGCGCCATTAAGTTGACTGCCAGGGAAAACGAGGGGCTGTGTGGGTTTGTAAAAAAGGGGAGCGGCGTTGAAGGGACTGGGTTGATTTATACTGGGCGTTAGATGTGCGGATATACGTACGTGAGGAAAAGTTGACGGGGTGATATATACCAATCTTTTCTATTTACTGGATATTACCCTCACTGTCATTATGTATAGGGGGTGACTCTTGCTGGGCAGTTTTTCGATCTCTGTACTATTTTGTTAGGGACTGGATACGGGGACTGCCTTACATATCTCAGATCTGACGATATGACAATCTATATCAATTTCTATCCACATAATGCTTTCCTAAATTTCCTAATGCTCTCGTTAGCGTAGGACTTTGTGTAACTGTATATATCATTTTCTTAGGTAGGCTGTTTGGTCACTACTGTACGTCCCATGTCCTTAATGCTTCATCTTATTAGTTTCTTGCCTCTTACGCGTCTCTCATAGCTACCCGATACACTGCTACTTCCGTTATCTCCTACCTCTCTCCCCTGCCTTGTCCGCATTCCTTTCGTGTTGATGCCGTATTTGGTCATGGAAACCACCCAGGATTGAGTCTAATAACTGCCTCTTACTAATGGGAGTATATATTAAGTAAAGCCATATACTTTAAACGCCCGGGAATGGGACCCTTTATAACATAAACGTTTTAGGGACCTAGGCCTAAGCAAGTTGCCGATCCAGCCAATGATAATCTACATATAGAGAGCTACTAACAAACGCCACGTCATTTCCGAGACAATCGTTTATACCTAAAGGCTTCCATTATAAAATTTAGAAGGTGCAAATCATAAGTTTTAAAGGTACTTTCCCCTGGGGAGTTTGAAAATTGCACATTTAGGACGTGTGCTAGATGTGTACTGGACGTGTCACCTAGAATTTCGAACCTGGAAACAGGTACAAACCAAAAAGTTAGGCATATCACACACATTTGGGCTAATGGTTATTACCTAGTGCTGCAACAACTACCAGTCCACCTTTCTTCTTTTCCATTCTCTCCATTCTCTCCATTCTCTTTCTTCTTCTTTCTTTTTCTCGTTTACCTTTCAAATTACAAATCCTAACAGGTAAAACCTACCTTATTTCCTCGACGCCACGAATCTATTAAACCGACTTGTCACGGGTTTTCGAGACTATTGATTTTTATTAAAGCTGGTATAAGTCAAAGTGCCCTAGCAAAGCTTAGCCACGTATACGCGCTAAAATGTCATAGGCAGCCACAGCGCGTTGTAGCGTGCCACAGCGGGAGTTAGTTACGCCTGGACCAACCGGGGGGACCCTGCCAAGCCGCGCTCGGCCGTAGGTACCTAGGTAGATACCTACGTACCTTTCTAGGTAGCACCTTGACCTTTGAGCCTCGTCGCACGGCTGTCGTTACACCCTTCGTCTAATTGCCTTGACAAGGAAACAAGCTTCCCTCATGGCCAAGGACGATTACCTTGGTGAGACTTAGCATTTGTCACATAGCTATTAGAAGCCAGCGACTCCGATTCTTATTTTATTATTTGACACTAATTATGGATTTTGTTTCTTTTCAGGCAGTTCGCGAGGCACATTGTCGTCGATGAGCGCGGAATCATCCAAGTCACATATACTAGAAACCAACCGACAAGATCACCAACGAAAACAACAACTCCCACTCCCACTCCCACCACCACCACCACCATCCCGATCTAAAGAATCGTCAAAGGCGACTAAGAAAAAGAAAAAGAAGAATAGAAAGTCGACGCAAGCTTCCGGTCAAGGCAAACGCGAAAGCAAACGCAAAGCAGAAAACGATTGGTTCGAGATCCGGGATATTATTGATGAGAAGTCAGAACGAGGGAAACTATATTATTTGGTAGATTGGAAGGGTACTGATGAGACCGGAAAGCCGCATGAGCCATCGTGGGTAGGTCATTATACCCCTCTATAACGCTCTTCACCAAGTCTCTTCTTTTGTTGGTATAAAAGCTAAAGTAACATAGGTACCTAAACAACACTTGACATCCCTTGCGATAAATGATTGGATGGTTAGGAAAGCTAGATCAAAGCGCACCAAGGATAAGACTGATGTAGCTATTGGCGACGCTCATAACTCCATGCCAGAATTTGACAATCAGGAGCGTGATCCTGTCTCAACATCCAACCGGGATAACCAAGGTTATGCTAAGAAGCGCCCTTTGGACTATCAAACCTTACGTGAGTCTGGCTTAGGCGAGGGGCCTCCATCGAAGCTGCCTAAACTGCGACCAACGGAAAACAAGCCAGCATTGTCTAAGAGTGCGGGTCGTGGACTTGGACCTTCTCGAGGGCCAGTAGAGAAGCAGGGTGAGCTGAATCAAGACGATTTAGATAATCATCCTCGTGACGATATCCAACTTGACCCAAAGCCTTACAAAAGTCGCATATTAATTCAGCTGCCCCGCAACCCACCATTTCCCGCCGATCAATACATGCGCGTGCCAGATTCGCAAAGTGCTAGCCAACAGTCTTCTCAGCCTGCTAATGCACTAGCTCAGGAGTCCGAGGTTGGAAGCCAAGAGCAGAGAGTTATACCAGACTCTCAGGAAATCTACAGCGCTTTGATATCTGATGTGCATAGCAGTACCCCTGACGATTTAAGTTCATTTGGGGTGAGTCAATCTCAGGGACGAATCGTCGCATCTCAGCAAGGCGGACTCGGTTATTCAACAGAGATCCCCTCGCGCCAGCCGGACCGTCCTCAAGTTGGGAACTTGGGTAACCTGTCAACTTCAACTTTTCTGATTGGGACCGTTGTAGGCTCAACTGTATCCGAGAATTCACAGAGTACTGTTGGTAAAGAGAATCCTAGGTTTTTGACACAAGAGGGCCTCGACATTGACGTTGTTCCCCAACATCTCAGCCCACCAGCTTTGCATCTACTCAACCTCACGACTTAGCTTGGGACGAGCATATCTCTACGACAGGTGCCAGTCAAGATCACAATCAAGACCCTGCGATAAGTACAAATTCACAGGCTGCCCAGATCGTGCAGCCTCTTAGTAGCCAACAGGGTGGACTCGCAACATACACTGAGGCGACCTTTACTGTTTACGACGATTCTGTTGTGCCGGACACTGTGCTAAGAAACGCTCAAGACAAACAAGTCCCGCAAAATTCAAGCCAAGCTCTAAGTGAGTTGGACGGTAACACTAGGAGTGCATCGTTCTCAGAAGACCACCAGCCTGGATTAGAACCTGGGTCGAGTCGTGTAGACATTTCGCAAGGCCCTCTGGAAAAACAAGCAAATATTGGAGGTGAATTACATACTGCCCAACCCCCGCCCACATCACAACAATCGGCCACATCCACGAATATGGATACCGATCAACCCACCCAATTATCAACTCGTGAGAGGCTAAGGTTAATCCGAGAACGCGAATTTGCGGCCCTTAACGACCCTCCGGGGTTTGAGGGAACAAGCCAGGCTCATCTCAGTGTATTGAACGCTGGTGCTGGCGCTGGTCCTTCAGTAGAGCCACAAGCAAACGCCCCCGAACCACAGGTCATTCAAGCTCCTGCTTCCAGAGATATTAGTCCTTTAACTCCAGTAAATCTGGCACATCAGTCTTTCCTAGTTCCACCCCTGGAGACGGCTACCAACGAGACATCTAATGAGCATCAATTACTGGCACCCGAGACGACCGAAGCCCCCGTTGAGCAAGAGAAGGAGGCCGAGCCAGTATTGGAGGAGCATGGCCCTATTGAGACAGGCTATAGTATACATGAAGAAGAGCAACCTACAACCTTGGACCCGTCAAACTTAACGTTGTCTATTGAGCAAGACATGGATGTTGGCCCGTCGATGCCAGTACATGATGATCTCCATACCGATCTACAGGTACCGGATGAGTTTGCTCTACCGCATGAGGAAGATGATACACCTCCTGATTATCCAAGGAGCCTTCTCCCATATGTACCCACCGGGCCTAACGAATACCTCGTTACGCTTCCATTCTATAACAGCTGCCGACCTGTATATAACGACGTACTTCGAGACAATGAGGCGCTGATACGTGAGTATAACGCCTCATTTCGTGTTGCCCCTCACCGAACGCCGCATCCTACAGTAGTATCGAAGATCAACGAGATGTTCTCTACCCTTTTCGACATTTGCGACCTACCGCCTTTTATGGAAACCACGATAACTATGACACCTGCAGAAATAACGAAACACGTTGTTAACACCAACGCGAAGTTTGCATTTGTGGCTGAGCTGCTCGTTTACCTCGCTGACGAGAACTCGGACAAGAAGATCCTCATCTTGTCTCGTCCTGGAAAAGTCATGGATTTCCTTGGTAACGTTGTTGAAACAAGAGGCTACCGTTATATCCGATCAGGTCTAGAGATTGTCGGCCCCTCGAGTGCCGAACATAGTCTAACCGTTGCTATTTCCTCCACACTTGATAATTCCTCGTCAATACCCGAGGATATCGACGTAGTTATAGCATTTGACTATACATATCGACCAGAAGTGCTCCCGCAAAGGGTCCGGGAACATGCTATATTGATGGTCCTGACAAATATATGCTCCATTCAACACCTTAACATGCGTATCTCAGAGAACATAGAACCGTTGGAGCGGAAGAACGTTCTCGTACTCGCGCTAGTCAGAGCAATGCGTTATATAGAGGACATTGATGATTCTCTGATAGTCAGGTTTCATCTGGCAGCTGAGACTTTCTGTAAATACATACAGGATCCAGACGACGACGATTTCTACTGGGAGTCGTATGAAGTGCCAGAGGACGTGTTTGAGGATTTACATGTTGCTAGTTCCCAACCGTCGCAGTCTATTCTGGATGTCCTTGGAAACGACCAGCTTCCCGGTAGTCGGAAGAGATCTCACGAGGTAAGCTAGCCCATTGTGATTCACCTTATATCCAAATACTAATCCCGTTAATAGGGCGAAGATGAGGACGATATCTCCTCGAAGCGCCCCAGGGTATCGCAACCTACAGTTGTCACCCATGTGAGTCACATTAGTGACTCGCTGAAAGGTCTTATCGGAGATGACCCGGTGGACGAGTCGCCGAAGGCAACAATCTCAGTTTCAGTTGGCAAGTTAGAGAAGCTATCAGCTAAGGTCAGTTTTGCGATTTGAGTGAATATTCTTACGAATTTCGGGCTAATCTTGAGCAGGTCACAAGCCTCGAAGCCAAATTACAAGAGAGTCAAGCGCGAGAGAAAGAGTTCCGCCGCCTCAGTGATCGATCTAAGAAAGAAGTAGATGACTATGCTTCTACCGTCAAGTTGGTACAGGAGAAGTATATGACTGCGCTGAAGGATCGTGGAACCTACGAAGACCAGTACTACAAGGCTAAGGAGGAAGCTCTTGGAGCTAGTGCCAGTCTTGAAGCTAAACGAAGAGAGTATGACGACCTGAAGGAAAAGTTTGCGGAACAGCAAAAACAATTATCTGCAGCGCAAGAGTCGCTTCTTGAATCTACAAATCCTGAGGTTGCCAAGATGGCGCGACTAGAGAAGGAGGTTGAAGAGTCTAAGGTCAAGGTGCAGAGCCTAGAAAAGAAGGCTGCATCGGCCAACAATGAGTTGGAATATGCCAAGAATGCCTACCAGGACGCTTCTCAAAGAGCCGCGGAGCTCCAGACCGAGAACCGCACACTCGAACGGCAAGTCGAAGAACTTAGTCGCAAGGCCAGTGATAACATGGTTAAGGTGAACCGTATTCATGCCGAGAGCGAGAGCAGGGAACTTCTGCGGTTGCTGAATGAGCAGAAGGCCGTCGTTCGCGACCGAGACCTGGAGCTGAACCGACTCCGGGACGAGCTGCGAATGCTGAAGGAGAACCGAAGGGGTACGAGACAGAGTAGTGTTCCTCGAAGTCCGCGGTTAAGCGCCTTCGGTGTCAACAGCCCTCGAAACGGTGGCCGAACTAAGGGTAGCTCCAGCAGTCGCGGTACTAGTCCTGCTCCGGCGACGGGCATTTTCGAGACCGGAGGCGGAGCGGGTACACCGGTGCCCAATAGTCGAGCCTCTCATCTACGGGAGTCCCGATTCTAATAAGGGTTAAAAAGAAAGAAAAAGGCTTCCAGATATTAATGAATACCCAGTCTTCATATGGGATAATATCAGCGTCTTTATTATTCATATCTCTCTATACGGTGTATCACGATTTCATTACGATTCCCCTTACAATGCCGAATATCACAGCAGTTGAGTGACGGAAAGGGGTAGAGAGTGCTATATCCTAACTACTATTCCCTACCTATTTCTCGATCTTGCACCCCGTAGACAGGAGAGCTGCAATGCGTCTGTATTCGTTTGTACCTAAGGTTGCGTCGGGCGGAAGGCATTCCGACTCCCCCCCTTTTCGGTGTTTTTATTGCTGTCTCTTAGAACCTCAACGGTTCTTCTTTTTTTACCTTGGCGGAGTACACCCTGATTATCTGATTTAGCTAGAAGGAGTCCCAAACTCAGGTAGGCAGCGATACTAGGATCGCTGCCGTTGCTGTTGCTTTCTTGCTTGGTGTTATTACTACTATCTGATTTGTATGATGACGAACGACGGGAAACTAGAGGGAGGAAAGAAGCGAAGTGGGTGTATATTTGCACAGAGAGAGAGAGAGAGAGAGTATGCGGTGGAATTCGACATGGTTTGCATCGCGTTGCGTTACTTCAATAAGGACTTTATTCCCAACCCTATCTAGGTACCTATGGCTTCTCGAATTCGTGATATGCATTCGTAAGATTTACTCGCTATACTATCGAGTTGATAAACGTGACTTGATAGGTTTAAGACTGAATTATCCATTTTTTATTGTCGCCGTCCTATGGATAGACGCCTTGCCCTCGACTCGCATATACCTAATATACTCCTCTCTCTCCGCAAACGGATAGCCTTAGCCGCAAAGACTTACCTGCATTGTCGTTATATCTTACGATTCATCCTGTGGTGTGACCGGAACGCTGACATCGGCAATATTGGTCCAATTCGTCTCATGCTTCCCCCCACAGCAGCAGTTTTTCTTAAGACTGCCACCTAGTTAGGATAGGAAAGATACGGGGAACGGAAATTGGGAGAATTTGGGAAAAGCTGGGGAAAACAGTTAAGTTTGATTAGTGATAGGGGCAGGTGGTTACAAGTATATTTCACAAGCGCAACGAAGGAGAGAAATACTAAGAGAAATTATAGTAGCCTCTAGCCTCTATAAGCCCCTAATACAGCAAACCAAAGCTCACAAGATACAACCGGGATCTGTAATGCTTCATCTTTTTTTTTAAACTACTTTTCTTCTCTAAGCCCCGAGAGAGATGGGGATGCTTTTTTTTTTCGGTATCTAATTTCGTCTGTTGCTGATGGTTGGGAGGAGTAGTAGTAGTAGTAGTGTTGTAAAGTAGTAAGTGGTAAAGGCAGTAAAAGTAGTAGTAGTAGACATATACACATGCAGGCGGGAAAACAAACCGGATCCTAGACACAATGTGATAATGCATGCTGGACCAGGTCTCTCTCTTGTTCTCCTCACCTCATCTTCATTTGGTTTCTCGCTTTCCTCCAATTTAGCTTCCCTGCTATACACCGATGCATCCTTTTTTTTCGTGCTGTCTGTCTCGCCTTTTTCGTTCCTATTGGTGAAAATGAGGGGTTCGTAGCGAGATCAGAGGCGCGGGGTCGTCTATTTGGCCACCTCGGGGTACAGGTCCTCCTTTAGGACGACGCCGAGTTCTTCGCGCAGAGGCTTTAGCTCGTCGAGGTATTGCTGATACTGGTCCTTGTTCTCGACCTTAGCCTTGATGCCCTCAAAGATGCGCACGGCAGTGGGGAAGTCGTTAACTCTTCGGGCGGCGCGGAGAGCAGCCTCGACAACAGAGGGGAGGGAACAAGATCGTAAGCGAAGGCGTTGTTTAGGTTACGCTATAGTAATTTCTATGTTAGTATAATAATCTTTGGTAGTAATTCCGTCTTGAATCGTTTTTTCTTTCGGTAATATGTCTGACGTCGTGATGGGAGGATTTATCAGGCAAAGTGTGGGGATAGTGGGTCAACCCAAGCTGAGATGCCCGAAGCAAAGTGTCCGAGGTAAAGAAGAAGAAGCGCTATGTGATGGTGTGATCAGAGAAACGGGATGCTGTTTGAATCGAAATCGACGAACCTGGAGCTCGAAAACATCCTGCACCTTCTCAAATTCACCTTCGTACCTAATTCGAAGAAAGCTTAGGTTAGCCATCGGGTCTTAACTTTGATTATAAATTTGATCATGTCTGATGAGGTCGCTTAATGACCAATTGAGCGATATTCAAAGCTCCCACAACCTCATCCCATAACCAATTGAACGTCATAGATGTTTTACCATGTCGCCAAGCTCAATTGATTCGAGGTAGAGCTTGTTTTGATAGCTTTTATATTAGGTAGAATATAATCGGACTGGTCCGAAATGCTGCGATGACATAAAAGAATGAGGTCCTTACCTAGCGGTAAATTCCTCAAACGTCTCCTCGTGATGCGCAGCCGAGTTTCGGGACACAGTAGTGCTGAAGTTGAGGCTCGAGCCGGCAATCAGACCCGGGACGAAGGACGCGGTGGACCGGGTGGGAGCGACGGGTCGGTTTGCGCGGAAGAAAGTCCTAGAGGGACCCCGCGAGGCAATTCTGAGGAGGGACATGGACGACATATTTTTGGTTCGGTATTAGAGGACACACGGACGGAGAGAAGAAAAAAAGAAGAGAAAAAAGAGGGGAGATTTGTATTTGGCTTAGTCGGAATGCGACGACGAGGACGAAAAATTATAGCGTGATTGTGCGTCGGGTAGCTTGTTGTAATAATTTTTCGTCGGTTTAAACAAAAAAAAAAAAGAAAATAAAATGAGATGGGTTGCGAGATAGGATAACACAGGTTTGCGGTTGTGCGATTTGATTTGGTGGACGCTTCTCGACTCAAGTCAATCTTAACTCCAAACAAATTCTCACATCGAATGATGGGGAGAAATGGAAGCCCGGCTCACAAAAAGATGAAATTTGATTGGTTCCTCGGCCATCGGAGTGTGGAGCATGAGGGGACGTAGGGAAGGCCTGTTAAGCCTGTTACGGGCACAGTAATTGCCAGTGAGCTCACTTTGCAACTAAACTGGCTTAGTTAACTGCCAACTTAAGCATGTTGGTCCAAGCGCCGGGGAGCTCCTCGCACTAACTTTATACTTTTTAACGATAGCGACTTCTACCTCGCAGACAGATCGGCCCAGGGTAGGGCAGCAGCAAGTCATGTGAATTACGCTATTGAGTTTCGACGTCATTATTTTTGGTCTGTCAATTATCATAAAAATGTTACCCCTCTGCCTTATGATATTAGGATTCGTTTTATCGCCTAGGAAGAGTATATATAGTTCCTAGGTTAAGCATTCCTAAGCTTGATGGGATTCAAAATCCCATTACTGTTAACAACCTGGGTATTAGCATTAGATCTATGCTGGTAAAGAATAGCATTCCTGCATATCTCTGGGCGCGAACCACCTACAAAGTAACCCTTATTACATTATAAAAAGTATGATTGGCTTAAATGATAAGAAGGCCTTCCTCACAGGTCATCTATATAACTAATCACTTGCTTTGAGAGAATTCCATATAGTCAATTGCTATTTTACTCAAATATTCCATGTCTCATTAAACACGGTTGAGTAGAATACTAAGCTGAGTAACTTGGTTATTCTCTTGTCGTCTAAACTAGAGTTATATGTCTGTCTTGGTATGACTGGAATGTTGTTCTCTATTCGAATATACCTGCTTAGGGACAACGTTCTACTACTTCTACCGTGATATTTCCGAAAATACAAGTACTTGTCGCATAATTTTTTTGGACAAGTTAGCCCGTATATATCAGCTGTATCGTTAATGCGACTGATTCCGAGCTTCCGCATCGTGTTTAATGTGAAGGTTAGGTTGCTGACAAAGCCTGACGTTTAGCTCTTGGGAGTATAATAGTACTTAGGTACTTAACGGCCCGCCAGAATTCCCAATATCATAACCTCCGGATGACACGGACTTATCAGAATTTGAAATAACAACATGAGAATTTACCGAACGCATTGTCTTAAGCGGACAATTAGCTCCTAAACTCGACTAGATTTAAAAAGTTCGTTGTCTTAAAGATCTAAGATAAGTTTATCAGCCACTATTTAGCCACAAATATTAAGCCTTTACCGCATTTACTCTGGGGCATTGAAGGTGTACCCTTTTGTACACCTACAAACCGTATTAGTCCCCCACGCTAAGATGCATACTAACCACAAGCCCCTTATGCCAACAGTCTTATTCCGTTGCATCGCTCATTATTTTGTTGACATTATGGAGTCAAGCCCGTTTTTCGCAACTGACATCTGAATACGTGTCTACAAAGTAATGTTTACCGAAAGAAAAGTACCCATTTTTTTGAAATTGGCCGAGGTTGACCTGTACTGTTCTGTCTCTTGATATTAGATCGATTATCTTATCTTATTTGTTCCTACCTACCTATGTACGAAGTTGCCTGAGTGCATACCTAGGTACTAAAGTTTAGCACGTACAAAACCTTAATATGCACCTGAAACCCTTGAGCGATAAGAGATTGGAGGATTACCAAAAGTACAGCAAAGGTTACAATTGAGTACACCACTCATATTTCATATACGTAACAATTCCAGATACTGCAGCAGAAGGTATAGCATTGACAAATTGACGGTTACCAATTATAAATAACTTCTATAGTTTATGTAGGTTTCATTTCAACAAACATATTGGCATATGCAGGTACAAACATTGAAAGAGAGGTTACCATGGGGAAAGTTCAAGTACTGTTCATGTATATGATTAAGCGTTATAGGTGGTGATACGCGTATTGTTCGCTTGGTATAAAAAGCACATGTTAGCGGTAAGTACTTACGCGGTACAAAAAACAGCCTTATTTCATAAACGGTCTCCGAGGATCCCGCCAATTCCGATCGGTAAATCCAAATGGAACCGGTCTAATTATTCAATTAACCAATCAGATTTCGCACTATGTCGCGTCCCCTATTGTTGGCGTGGAGTTTTAATGAAGAACCGAAATCCCGTCTTTCTCAACTTTTTTTTCCATCTTCACGAGATCCGTCAATCGTGGATTTTTCTTACAAGTCCCAATCTTCTCTTTTCCTTTTTCCCTCTTCTTTTTCTTCTTCTTCTTCCCCAGCCGGCGAGACTAGCGTAGGTCTGTAATACTTCAAGTCACTCCTTCAAACAGCCGTTTCTTACCGCTCGAGCTGTTCGTCCTGCTCGTCCTGCTCGTCGCGGATAGTCTTGCTAGTCCTTATCTCTATTGAAAGTTAAGCGCAAATAACTACGCGACTCCGAGAATACGCTTCAGTTGTGTCTAATATAGACTATTCTACACAATGGCTTCCCCGGCCCCCGCCGCTATCTGGGAAGCTCTTCCTGTTCCGACAGTCGACCGACCTTTTGGCATACAATTATGGCCTTACTTCAGCAAGGCTTTCGAAGTGGTTGCGGGTTATCCTGCCGACGACTTTCGGTTCGTAGCCGGCAAGACACCAATGTCTACTTTAAAGGAGACATTGACCTTCATTGTCATATACTACCTAATCATTTTCGGTGGTCGCGAGTATATGCGCAATAGGGAACCCTTCAAGTTAAAGGCTATCTTTTTAGTCCACAACTTCTACCTTACCGCTATTAGCGGCATACTTCTTGCGCTATTCATCGAGCAATTACTACCAACCGTCGTCCGTCACGGAATCTTCTTTGCGATTTGCGATAAAGAGGGCGGTTGGACGCAGCCTCTGGTAGTTCTCTACTACGTGAGTTTTCGCCCAACAGTCCCTTCAAACAAGAAAGATAATGTGCTAACCCGAGTTAGCTGAACTACCTTACTAAGTACCTCGAACTTCTGGACACCGTCTTCCTCTTCTTGAAGAAGAAGCCCCTGAGTAAGCACAAATCCCGAATAGATCCGGAGGATCGGTGTTTCTAACGCATGATAGCCTTCCTACACTGCTACCACCACGGCGCTACCGCATTTCTCTGCTACACCCAGCTCCTCGGTTCCACATCCGTGTCATGGGTCGTTATCACCTTGAACCTGACTGTCCACGTCGTTATGTACTGGTACTACTTCCAGAGTGCTCGCGGAATCCGTATCTGGTGGAAGGAATGGATTACTCGTCTGCAGATCATTCAGTTCATCATTGACCTCGGTACGTTGGAATATCTGTTTGCGCTATTTTCCAGCCAGGGCGTGGGACTAATTAATTCTGCGCAGGATTTGTTTACTTCGCTTCGTACACTTACTTCACGTCTACTTACTTCCCGAGCTTGCCGAGCGCTGGCAAGTGCGCTGGAGAGGAGTTTGCCGCCTTCGCTGGTATTGGTACTTTGACCTCTTACCTGGTTCTATTTATCTCTTTCTACTTCGCTACATACAAGAAGGACCACAAGGCGCCTAGCACACGCAAGACCCTTCGCCGTATGTCGCAGGCTCCTCTTCCGACCACCACACCGTTGCACACGCGGCGCAAATACCGCAAGCAAAGACTACTGGAATTAAGACCAACGGAGTCACAACCCGATCCCGAAAGGCTTAAGCACGAGTTGGTGTTGCTAGTCCGAATACATGGCCCGTAGTTGAAGACATTTGGATCGCCATTTGAAGTTAGAAGATTTTTGTATTCCGATATGAATGACGGACTCGGGTGCTGGGGACTACCTCTTTCATGGCCGCTTGGGGCATTGTATTAATGGCTTGGTCATTGATGACGATATATCATAAAAGAGGCTACGATGGGACACTGGACAGGGGAGATGATAGTAATACGGTGTACAACTTATAGGAGTTTCGTTTAATTGGAGTTTTCGGACGGTCGGGTGATGATGACAAAAGCATCTGAGGATCTTGGGACAGACAGCATGGAAGGACGCCGGTCCATGTCACAACCTCAATATTGTACCCCTTTCGTGTCGCATAATCCGGGTCGGCGCTTCGAGTCAAAAAAGAGAAACGAACAATATGCATAATAGCAGTAATACGATTGATAATAAACCGAAGTCGGTACGAGTTTAGTTTGCTGTGAGAATGACAATGAGATTTCTATAGGATGGCTTCAGGTAAGGGAATACCATTTTGTTCTTGGTATATGCTAATTGGGTTGGCAACAGCTTGTTGAACAACGTAGCGGGATTAACTACCTAACCTAGGTAGGTAGTTCCAGGGGGGGATGAGGTATGTAGCCGGATACCTGCATCTAGACGCGGGCTGAATACTACACGAGATCAGTAATCCGTTCAGCGGCGTTCGGACTCCGTATCCATCCTATTATATCTCGTTCCTACCGCCACTGGTGATTCAGTTATCCGGGTGGCTGAATGCCGGACTCAGTTTTAACTATATCCCTTTTAGCTTCTTTTTCTATCAATTTGGTGTTACCACTCGGTATCACGCCAAGGTAGCGAAGGTATTAGATAAGGCATCATGACTTCCACATTCTTGCAATCAGGGGTTATCTCGATGTGAGTTTCGTCCAGATCTTTAAGATCCTATATGCCTTGGAGTCCTTGGGGGAATGCCTTGCCAAGGGCGCCACCGGGTTCTGCCGCGGGCTTGGTAGGATCAAGGTGATACGAGTGTCTATAAACATATTCGTACCGAAGTTCACGATTGGCTCAACCAACATCTATCCTAGGAAGACGAACTTGGGAGCTTGGCTGGGAACTGGATAGAGAAAGAGATATTCATACAGCGCCACAGTACTCGCATGCCTATGTTGAGTTGACCTCGCATGACGATAGTTAAACAGGAACGGTCGATCAGATCCGTGATGATGGTTGCACTCTCATCTTTACTTCTCATTGGAGTTCCCTGTGCCGTACAAGTTGAGGCACCAGATGAACTCTTATAACCATGCCACCTTATAGTACGCTGGAAGTCCACACGGTTGAAAACTTTGGTCCGTATGACTACGAAACCACGAATAAAGAGGCCGTTGGACACGCCGATAGTGTATATCCCCAACAAGTTCCTTTCGAATTAGATGGTTCAGGTGCCTATTTTCCGGAAGTTGTGAATCATCAAAGAGAAGAGCCTTCGAGTAACACTACGGTTGTTAACGAACCACCAGCAAGCCGAATTTGTGGCCTATCAAAACGTACATTCT
This sequence comes from Entonaema liquescens, assembly GCA_902805475.1. Classification (NCBI taxonomy): domain Eukaryota; kingdom Fungi; phylum Ascomycota; class Sordariomycetes; order Xylariales; family Xylariaceae; genus Entonaema; species Entonaema liquescens. The sequence continues at coordinate 1,013,479 of CADCSX010000003.1, forward strand.
ATATTGTTCTCGTGGTTGGACTAATAGTGATAATCGGCGCTATTGTTGGGGGAGCAGTAGGCGGCATATTGGGCAGACAAGACCATACTTCCAAACAGTCAGGCAATTCGCAGGATGCCTCGCCGAAGAGCCCACCAGAAGTTCCGGATGCAAATAGCACTTCAACACCATCTCCCAATGAGAACGTACTCAGCATATCAAAACTAGCATCCTCCAACATGACGGATAATAATGGCTACACGCATCGGTTTGTCTTTTTCCAAGACACGTATAACGCTATCATCGAGCGGAGATGGGACTCGCAAAACAGGACTTGGACCACGAGCAACATCACGGAAATCATGAGGGGCTCCACGACACCGGTGAACCCGTTACCCGGAGCGCCATTGGCCGTCGCCTCGTGTAACTACAACACCACCGTCCAGACGCATCTCTGGTTCACGGTTCCGGACAACTACGTAAGCGCCGTGCGTCTGAACCACGCGGACACGGAGCCGGACGACTGGGAGTACGACGCCAAGTTCACGGGCGCGCTGGAGACGCATCCCGGGTCGCAGCTAGCCGCCGCGTGGCAGCGCTGCTGGAGCGAGGCGTGCATAGGGAACTGGGTTCTCGCGTACCAGGCTCCGGGGAGATATCGACGTTGCGAACGCGACGGACTGGGACAATCCAACTAGGGTACTTGCGGGGAGGGATGTGTTGGCGAATTCCAGCTTGGCTATAATTCCCCAGCTGAATGGCCTCGGAACCGATCGGTTGGCGCTCGTCTCGGAGACGCTGGACACGCAGACGAGTGGCGCTATGCAGAAGAGTATGTACTCGACTGAGTGGGAGCCCGGTAAGTCTACTCTCTCTCTGGCTGCCTACCTAACCTAACAGCACCTACCTTGTGCATGATTCTCTGCCTTATATATTATATATTCGCCCAACCAACCACCCGCTAACCCAACACCCAGACGGCCTCCTAATCTCAGACCTCCCCTCCCTCGCCCACTCTACAATTCGCCACCATGCTCCTAGCGAACTTCACGCAGACCATGTTCCTGGCGCTGCGCCCGGACGGCACGGTCACGGCGCTCTGGTGGGGCGGCCACTTCACGTCGATCCCGAGCGTGAGTTTCCGCGGCGGCCCGTCTGCCGTCAACTTTAGCGCCATCTCGGCGGGCGAGGATTCCGCGTTCTACGGCATAGCCGACGACCAGGTCTTGTGGTACGAACCGGATCCGGAGGATCTGTTTGGTTTTACGTATGCGGGGAGGGTGTATCCGTGAATGGGGGAGGGGGGAGGGGAAGATGGTTGTAGAAGATAGGAATGAATGAATTTTGGATTGGGAGTCAGTCAGCTTGCTTTACGTGCAAATAGATAAAATGTTTGATGGTTTAACTAACTAACTAGAGGCACCGTGTAGTTTTAGTTGTAGAATAGAAAGAGGGTTAGCCCCCATTGGATCATTTCACTCTTTGCAAATAACAAAGGATAGATACTCTAACTTAGTATAGTTACGTGACAAGTCAACTTAGGAATAGACGCCCCCTTGCAGATTATTATATAATGGTTCTCGATGCAGTTGGAGGAACGTTTACTTTTAAATAACTCTTATAGATTCCTATGTAAGTAGTTATTTAGGAAAATCCTCCAAGTTTTCATTGAAAATGACGAAGGGTCGAATTGAGATTATGGATAAGCTTAGGTAGTTATTCGTAGTTTTGAGGTCTTAATGTAATGTAGTGACGGCTGCGCCTATTATAAGATGCGATTATTCCAATGATCTAATGTTTTCGTCATTGCGCCTCCTTGCTTATGGTTATACAAACAATCCTTGAAGAGATAGGTTGGTCTCGACCATTTACGGCTCCTAGTTACGATAAGGGCCCTCGTAGTCGAATTCCCCAGAGTAAGCCAATCATTCTTATAGGCCAAGGGTCGTAGATCGTACTCCACGGCCGCTGGGCCCTTGCCTTTGTCCAGCGCACGTTGCGATGCGCAATTGACATGTGGGGGAATTACGCTAATTTGAGTCATACGGCAATGCTTCAATTTATATAGTACTGTATGTTTGAGGGACAGTACAAACATTTGAAATTAAGTATATATAAGTTGATGCTAGACACAAATTGTGGTAAACTACCTACCTAAGGTACCTAGTTTATAACGGCTAGTTTCATTCATTTACCAAAGCCAATTTGATTCATTCCCTCTGGACTTACCACTTCCCATTCTTGCGTCTCGATATGGCTAAGGAAGACAAAGGCTCAGAGAAACCATGGGTGGAAGAGGAAGAAGGGGGCGCTCTATTCCCCAAGCCGGATGGGAGTCCTCTCTTTGAGGGCCCTGAAGTGCTATCTCCATACGAGCTCGAGGAGATCCAAGAAGATGAGAAAGCAGATGCGATCGCGCAAGACGACACGCTCGATGAGCCGGCGAAGATAGATGCGATTGCCGAGATACATGGTTGGTTTAACGGCCCAACGGGAATCATCGACGAATTTCTAGCTAGCGATATAAACGCCGAGGCGACAGCAGCTAAACTGGCGGCACCCATTGAGGAGATGTACTCGACTGCAGATCACGGCAGTGCGTATTACTATGCGGAAACCACAGCAAGGAGCCAGAGAAAGTATAACAGGGACAAGGCGGCTGAGAGAGTAAGTAGCTCCGGGAACTTTCTTGCGTTACTTACCTATGCTAACATTTTGTCTTTTGCAGTGGGGACCCGAAGAGGATTGGCCAAAGCCCGAACCCTCCGCCGGGGAGTCGGACCTCGGCAGCACAGAGGGCCAACTTTGGGAGCTCTGGTACGGGATTCTACATGCGGCGAAGCGCATCCCATGGAGCGATACCGTGCAACAAGAGCGCTTGCTATCCCTCGTTCAAGCGCTCGAGAAGCGTCCTGATCCCCCTCTTCCCTCCCCGATGACCAAACCGCTCAAGCGGGACTGGATCTGGTCGAATGGCACCCTCTGGAGCACGCTTAGCATGCTAGGCCCTAGCGCGCGCGAGTCGTGGAACGACGGCCCCGGGTGCAACGCGGGATGGACGATCCCCGAGCAGCATGCATGGGCAAACGTGAATGCATTTGTCGCACGTCTAGTCGCCAGCGGGACCGTGACTAATTTTGCGTTGTACGGGGAGTGGGCGTTGGCCGATGCGCTAGAGAATAGGCCCAAGAGCTCAGGATTACACAAAAAGGCCTCGGCGATCACGCAGGCGACGGTGAATATCACAGTGGCAAGCGTGTGGATCCGGATTGCCGGGCGGCAGATGTGGGGTCTGCGGACGGAAGAGTGTGATATCCCGGCAGATCTGAAGGTGGATATAGATGCGCGGGAGAAAAAGCTACCCTGGTATGGGTATAGGAAGAATGAAGAGAGGAAGCGTTCTATTGCGCGGTGGGATTTCTGGAAGAGGAGATTTGAGCAGGAGGGGGAGAACGAGAAGTTGCCAGAGGAGGTGAGGACGTTGGCAAGGGAGTCGGCGGAGATAATTAAGGGGTTCTTTGAAATCCCAGAAGGGATAATAAGTTAATGGGTTATTGTCTTGTTAGAGGTGTTGGTTTTTTCTTTACTTCAGAGTAGGATATCCCTTTTCTCGCCGTGCTAAAGACGCTATTGTTAATGTATTGTAACCGAGTCTCCCTCGAAGGGGTTATTAGGATATAACAATACCAATACCTAAAAGTCTGTACCAAATATTTAACTCGCTTCCCACCACCATCCAACGACACAACTCTATTCGCCCGTCGGGAATAGTACAGAAAGTGTCGTATAAGCATGGTGCTGAATAAGTCGTACATGTAAAAGGTAGCAATATCGAACTATTTCTTGCATAGCCACGTTCTGTGGCTGTTATAGGTCCGTTCGTACGCAGACTGGTTCGTACGCCATCGGGCCCGAAGGTTTGGGAAGCACTAACACGCAATATCCCGCTTGGTACTATATGTCTGAAACTATGGGGGAAGGAGGTGTCATATTTTTATCCGTCCACTATAAGATAAACTAGAGGATATAGGATATGGGGTTAGTGGTTAGTGGTTAGTGGTTTTGGTTTTGGTTAGGGTTTGGACTCAGACAACATTTAGGAAAAGTTCAAGGGACGTAATGTTTCTACGCTTTTATTAACGCTACCTACCTAGGTACCTAGGTAGTTATTGTATCAAGTGAACCTTCCAATTCATAGGTATCTTCTCCTATAGATGTACCTTCACATTAGGTAATCGGGGAAAGTCAAAACTGCCTAGGTAACATACCAAGTTGCGTGTCCTTAGTACTGGACTGCAACTACCCGCAACAAATATACTGTGCTGGCTGTAAAGGCAGCGTCGATCGCTGCTGTAAATGTCAAGTCATAGCAAGAACGCGCTACTTATCCGCCAAGCCAATGGCAGCAAAGTTATTTTTCTTGCCTGAATCAACAACAAGATGAAATGACCGATCGAACAACATACTCGAGTAACGAAGGCGTCACTTGTTATATGAGTGTCTTAGCCCCTAAGCGAATCTAATTACGCCCATAGCGTCCGCTTACTCCCGCTACATTCGCGATTTGTGTTTTAATTTCCTTTTCCCAGATTCGATTTCGGATGAACACACCCTCCCGCTTCAAAAGATTTCCGGTATTCATCTAGTCTCACTCAGTCTCACCCTACAAACTAGCCTCCGCTGGCTTCAGATATAACGCAACACTAGATCTCACTAGTTGCAGAGCCGCTTCTTGGCACACGCATCCTGTTCAGGAATTACTTCCGTCACTATACCAAGGAAGCTGTCACCTTCTTTTTCCTTGTTATGGCCGTCATTATACACTACATCTGTACCTAAGACCCGGGGATCTGGCCCGCTGTGGGATTTCGTACTATGTAAGGTAAGCCTGCGAAAGGAAGGATTTCTCGGGTTTCCACCCTACCGGGACACACCAGCCTCTTTACGCGTCCCTATTGTACAACAAGCTGGTCTCAATACTTTGTCCATGGGTCTCTAAGCCTTTGGGAATCACACATCTCATATTTACTAAGCCAGGACGTTGAAGTCACGTATCGCTTCTTGACTCGTTGCAGACACCATTCTGTCGTCATGTCGGATGTTGGGCACCGCTATGTTAGCTCTTATCGCTATGGGGCCTGTCATGTCTTCTTACTATGTAGAAGAGGTGACGATAGCCTTTTTCAGCTCCCCACACTACACTGCTAGGTCTGTAACGTGGAGGCTGGATGCTTGGAACTAGTCGTTTATCTCCCTCATCAAGCCTCCCATTTCGGCTCATCAGAGTACCGCCGACTACTTTGTCATTTTAGCGCAGCCAAAGCGTAGCCAAACCGGCAGACGGGCCTGTCGATCAGAATGCGTGAGCCGCTAGTCTCAGAACGCCACCATTGCCATTGGTTGGCTCTCCTCTCTCGTGCATGTCTTGATCAAGTTTATTGTACTCGTGTTTGCAGCGAGCTCTGTACGGTCTAGTCCCTATCACAAATACAACCCCGTCATGATATCATCAAGCGAGATTTCGATGTACGACATAACATGCACTAGAAGAATTTGTGGCGTAGCGAGCCGACGCGCTATTGGAAAGTCGCCGATGTGAGCTGTCTGTACAATACACAAGAATAATATAAACTGTCCCGTCTGTCCCGGTTGGGATATATCAACAAGAGAACAGTGAGATCCAGCCCAAGTCGCCTATTCATTCCTCAAGACTTCTCACGTGTTATCCTTCACCATGGCCATCCGATCTCTTCTACAGCTCTGCCTTCTGAGCCCCCTCGCCTCAGTCGCTACTGCGAAGCCTATAATAGGGAAGAGAGGTACTTATGCCGATACCCAGAAGCTCGCCGATCCGACTTACGGCCCAGTTCCTGGAGAAGACCCAATCTTCAGCACTTACTATGGCGTCGAGGCACCTTTCCCTGGAAACTTGAGGGATGCTATCCTGCCGACCAAGGCCGGTCCGCCTGGTGAGGATGATGTTGTCTGGCAGAACTTGCTGTCCGCGGAATGGGTTATCTTCGACTTCTATCAGCAAGCCGTCGAAGCTTTCAATGAGACAGCTTTCATCAAGGCTGGCATGCCCAACACCACATACAAGCGCATCCAAGAAATCCGGAATAACGAAGCTGGTCACCTGCGCATCTTCCAGAACCAGATCTCTGCTACATCAGTCAAACCTGGCGCGTGCGAGCATCAGTTCCCCTTCTACGATCCTATCTCATTCCTTGCCCTCGTCACTGTTCTTGAGATCTCCAGCATGGCTTTCTTGACTGGACTGGTGCAGGATGCTAAGCTCCCCTCGTCACAAGCCGCTATGCTTGCTATTGCCGAGACTGAGGCGCGCCACGAAGTCTGGAGCTTGATCGAGATCTGGAAGACCAACCCCTTTGGCGGCCCGTCTGACACCATTTTCCCTTACGCCAACCAGATTCTCGACACTACCAACGGCTTCATCGTGCCTGGTAGCTGCCCCTCAGAGAACCCCGAGTACCCATCGCCGCGTCAGAAGCTGCCCGCCCTGAGCGCCGCGAAGGACACCAAGTCGTTGACGCCCGGCTCGAACATCGGCCTTAACTTCACTGACCCTACAAACCAGCCCAAGTTCGACAGCGACAAGGAGTACTACGCCGTCTTCTTCCACGGCATCGCGAATATCAGTGTTCCCATCGATACATCGTGCTGGCCTGAGAAAGAGATCCGCGTTACCATTCCCGACAAGTTCGAGACTAAGGGCGTCATCGCCGCTGTCGTTGCCGACGCCCCCGGCGCTCCTACCAAGGAAAGTGTTGTTGCCGGACCGGGCATCATCCTCGAGCAGCCATCTGCCCTTGCCACAAAGCTCCTGTAAATTTCTCAAGAGATGTGGTCGTATGAGTACATAGTGTCATGAATAGGATTGTCGGCTTTGCCAATATATACAGGCGGATGGTTTAGATACTGGTTTAGAGCTATACTTTTAGTAATGTCAATGTTTAATCTTATTCAGGCACAAACCATCATTCATAGCATAATATATCTGATCATAACATGACTTTGAGTCGCAGATACAAGCAAGACTAGATCATTCAGAAATTGGATATTGCCTAGTGTATAATGCTAGGTAGCATTAGTGAGAAAGTATCCCTAACTCATTCTATCTTCCTCCTTCGATTGGACTAATGCCTTTTATAATCTTAGGCCCTTCCATACTAGATCATAGCGGACAATCTTCAACATGCGATCGTAGTCCTCGTCAAATCTCCGAACATCGATTCCTCTACTGGTACTTGGGACTAGGTAATTTGACAGTTGGCACTTTGACCTATAAAGTCGGATCATGTTAGTGTTGTCTTGGAGGAGCAAATAAGCCAGCACAGAAGGAAAGAGAGGAAACGTACCGCACCAGATCTGCCACAGCTCCTCGCAGAGCTGGCGCTCTTTACCGGGGATCTCCTCGCAGTTGTCGGCGGCGCTTTCGTTGTAGCACTTGTCGTAGGCCTGCTGGGCCGCGTCGTCCGGGCACTTGACTCCGATGGCTTTGTCGGTGGCGGTTGCGGGGAGGATGGGCTTGTCGATGAGGGAGGCTGTGATGGATAGGGGGAGGAGAGCGAGGAGGGAGAGGTGGGGAGCATCTTGGGTTGATGGGGTTGGTTGGTTGTTGGTTGGTAGGAGATTGGTGTTGATGGTATGGAAGGTGGAAAGGTGGATTTATCGAGTGGCTGTGATTTAGGTGTGGTTTGGGAGACAAGGTCGGGGGAACATACGTGCTTATGTAGAGTTTTGATATGCATCCAGATACTCTACCTGTTGTGGTTGTGCTGTTATTGTGACTCCTGCATCATACTCAGGCATGATTCATCCCCTCTTCATTGGTTTCACGAGAATGGTATGAAGGCAAACTATAAAGTATAGCTATGTCCCACGAAGGAAAGGCCCATAGGCTATGGAGAAATCGTATGAGTTGGATTCATCTACGTTCGCTTCATCGACGGTGGTAGCGAGAGAATGACTATGAAGGTCTACTATGACAATTCCTATGGCTACGATTAGCTAGGATGTACTCATGATAGCTGCTACCAAGGGGCTGCTGTAATCTTCTAGATTTCAAGTAGGAATATCACCTTCTTAAAAAAGGCCAGGTTGTGACTTCATACAATATTAGTCTTAGCTATCGCGACGACAAGGGAAGATATCACGATGCTACTACTGTTGGATTTGACACTGGTACTAACCACATATGATACAGCGACATAGGCGCGTGACTCTTATTCACTCGTGAGCCCTCGTAATACTAGTCCATAAGACGGAAACAGTTGCTTTGCTATCCTAAATGACGTGTGCAAACCTATCATTATATGCGCCATTGAGTTAAAATATTGATATTGATAGTATCACGCATAGATTTCAATTCGCTTGAAAGTCTAGGGCTTTTCGCGTCCAAGGGCTTGTCTCCTATTGCATTGAATTATCCCAGCTCCTCTATCAGATAAGTCAATCTGATACCGAAGTTGAATCGTTCTGGGTCCTCGCAATAACTCAGTAAAATAGGGGAATTGCTTATATATTTCATCAAAATTAACATGTCGGGTCAATAGTCATACACCTAAGCGATGACTAGAACTAGTGGACGAAAAAAAAAAAAAAAAAAAAGATTGTGAAGTGGCCATCTGGGGAATCGAACCCCAGGGCCTAGCGATACTTCATAAGGATATTGTATAAGTATACAGTAGTTGGTAGAGAATAGGTTTTAGGTGTTGCGGAGAAAGCAGATATGAATAATTCGCTAGGCCGTACCAACACGGCCATTGACCATTTGTTAGATACCCCATATGCTGCTTTGACTTATAAGGCCTTGTTCTAGGATGGGAAAATGTTGGGAGTGGAGGGTGGCTTGGGAGCTAGTCAAAGCGTTGAACTCTGTTGAGGGTACACGTTGTCCTTCTATCTGTGGCGGAGTGCCAAAGTGCCGTGTTCGCAGAGGAACGAATTAAGAACTATTATAGGTTTCTCGTTTTAAGTGATGACATTAAGTCATCCATGGGAGTTATCATCTCATGACGCTCTTGGGGAAAGGGGTACTTAATCGCCCGACGGAGAATATAGCACAGTATTGTATGCACTTTACTATCTCTCCATACCCTCTCCTTTTAGACCTACGGTTCAAGTATGTCTACGACCATCGGGCTTATGATGGCTTACTTGGATCCCAAGGACTTTACAGGTCGAACGTTCTATACTGCGTCTCTTCTAGTCGTGGAGATTAGACGCATATGAAAACGAGCGAAGGAGGTCGCAACTATCATATCCATGCCCCAACCTGAGGTGGGATGACGATGAGTGAGAAGAAGGATATGGAAGATATAACTTGGCCGGCTTGTGAGGGCTAGTACCTCTCATGAACCCTCAGGTGTAGGTGTGATGGCATCTTATACTTAGTGCAGACTTTGGCATTGGAAGCTCGAGCTTGATACATCTTAGTTCCATCATTACGGTATATGTATTAACATAGTCGTGACTATGATAGACACGAACAAATCCTTTTCGATGTAATCAGGATGCATCTACTTCAGTGCTTCGTTGAAGCCGCCGTACCACGAGTCCAAATTATGGGGATGAGGCAGCAAATATACCGAGTTAGGTGTGGACAATCACCCATAGACAGACCGGATGTACTATTCGACATCTAAACGCCAAGCTGGTGAAGCTGTTGCCCTACGGCATAGCTTCATAGAACTGACGAGGTTGTGATTTGGGACGAGGCATCCAGTCAGAGTAGGCTACCTACCATAATAAATCCCTGCAACGGGTAACGGCGATAGCCCCGAGCTTCGGCGCACTCGCAACTTACCTAAGCGAGCCGAGCCCGTCCGCCGGTCCGTTCCCGGATCGCGTGACCCCGACACATCCAAGCAACATACATATCCACCTAGTCTACCCACGCAACAGCGTCCAACTAGATCGATCCTGTAATCTTGCCTCCGTAGCCACGTGCCCTACAATCCGCCCGTGCAGTAGATCGATATCCTCCGTCAGAAAGCGACTCGGACCATCTGAAACGCGCAGGGGCGGAAGGCGAAACGAACCAGCCTAGGACAGGGTTCGCGATATCCACCGTCTGTGCGCGACCACGGCAACGGCAACGACAACGACGACATCTCTTTTCTTCATCTGAAGTTTCAGATCGCGGTTTGTACCTTGCGCCCTCGTGCTGGGAGGGACCGTCATATCATATTACGTCTTTCTATCTATGTGACGTAACCCGACGGGACGGGATAGACGCCTGTATCCCGCATGAACAAGATACGACAGCTCTGATACCGGAGCCCGCGCGAATCACCGTCTATGCGGTCATGGGAAGACGCGGCCTCTCTTTCTCTCTAACTTCTTAGCTTGCTTTGCTCTCCTTTCCTGGGTTGTTGAATTGAATCTCGGGTCAAGATAGTCAGTCGGGCTAGGCTAATGGGGGCCGGACGTTACGAATTAAAGAGGCAATTTAGGTAGTTTGGCTTGCAACCGTATATGCAGCCACTATGCTATATCTTATCTAAGCGCCTAATTAATCTAGATCATCCGATCTTCTCATCTGGATCAAGTAGTAGCACTTACACAGAAAGAGAGCGGCGAGAGGGCGGCGCGAAGTTGGAACAGGAGCTGGCGTTTCGATGGGCTACACCGCAGAACCCCTCCCCCTCTATTGCGATCTCGACCTTGACTTAGACCACTTAACACTTAGACCACTTAACGACCCGTGAGTGAGAGAGGGAAGGAGGGGTGTATTCTTTTTTTTTCTGGGGAAATCTATGTCGATGCGTCGGTTACCAAGAATTAAGCTTCTGGGCTGGTGGTTTGATATTCCTCGGGTCCTGTTTCATCCAGGGGCCCGACGCCACGCGCCCGTCCAGCTGCTCGGGGCGCCATGCTTGCGTGCTTGCTCTTGCTTTGCTTTGGTTCAAACTTTAATAGCATATCCATATCTTAGGTAATAGATACATCCATCTTTTAGAGTTAAAGCTTAATTCTCTTTTTTTTTTTTTTTTTTTTTTCTTCCTCTTTCCATTTAATCGATAGGCCCTTGTCTGCCCCTCCGTTATCGACATCGGACGGTTTCCTCTCACCTTATCCCCTTATCATCCAATGCTATAATTACCACCTACCTACCCACCTACATACCTAACCTATATCCGTGCCGTGCTATAATATAAGTGAGGTATGCGTATACTACTCGTATATCATTGGTCCGGGTGTTAAAGATCTTAGAAGAGATGCGCCTCTGGGAGAACGAATGGTTGGTGGTTGATCGCCGAGCCGGGTTTAGTTTAGGGTCTTTACATAGGTTAGGTACATATGTATCTGCTCTGCCTAGTGGTTTGTAAGTATGGTGTTATGTGAGTAAGAGTCGAGTTCCGGACGAACTAGGCCCCAAAGTATCTTCTTTATGCGGGTGCCGTGGGCGTTTATGCGATTTTGGGAAGTCGTGATTCGCTTGTGCGAGATGGGGGCAACCGCTGTGTTGGGGTTACATGATAATATGCAACATACTTTAAACTATAGGTAACATACTAAACCTACGATGCATGTAGTGTTATATATGTGTAAGTTATATATGGTATATGTATGTACTACGTAGGTCGCAATAGGAGAATTCTGCCCTACCCCTTACTTTTTTGTTGCGTCGGGGCTGTTGTGTCATGTTCGCGCATAGATGTACGGAGTACGGCAGCAACAGTAGCGTATATCTTGTAAGCATATATCTCATACTTGCAGTAGTCTTGTGCGACTTCAGAGTTTGTTTGCTGTTGGCATCTCTACACGTACATACGTACCTGCGGGTAGTAAACTGCGAGTAAATCTACAGGTAAATAGGATGCAGTTAGGTATACATATATGTTATATGTATGTCTTCAACGGTCCTAACGGTCTAAATATGTGGTGATCCATACACCTTCGATATATCCGCAACCGAAGCGTACATAGATTGAACCCCCTCCCTCCCTAATAGCAAAGTCGTGATGCGCGCGGGTCGTCGAATCAGCGGCAGTTATTCTCCTTTCTTCTCCCATAGCCACCCCACCATCAGCTCCGCCATACCCATACCACGTATAACACAGCGAACGTCAAAGGTGGGCAGCGCGGTCGCCGCTTCTGGATTGGCGGGATGGGGTCACGCAGGCATTAATATACTAATAGTCTAGGACGGGCAGCAAAAGGTCACTTCTCGGTCACCACATTCCGAAGGTGGCGCATAGCCCATCGGGGCGGTAAATACTACGGATCTTGTATTTTTTTTGAAAGGGGAAAGGAGAAAGAGAGAGAGTGAGTGAGAGGCGCACATAAAGTTAAAGTTAGGTTGAGTATTACACGGCAGCTTGCAGCGCAGTTGCAGCTTACATCTTTCGCTTGGAGGCGTCTAGTGATATGATAATGACGATTAGGTGTAGTGGGCTGCGATGATTCTCTTCTCCCCGTATCCGTTAACTTCTACCAAAAAAAAGGTCTGATGTCAATACCTCGTATGCGTGTTTCTCGTGACTTCTAAAGGAGGTTGGGTGAACTACTAGTTCTATGAGAAAGAGGTTAGATACTCAAGTTTATGGTATAGACCAACGCAGGCTTGTGCAGGTCAGAGTTCTGAGTTGGCTGGGGTGTGGTGGGAGAGAATCGTGATTGGCTTGGAGTATTTTCTTAGTCTCGTTCCTTGCATGTTGTAAGCCAGTTCCAGTTCCGTACGTGTAAGTCTTGTAGCCATAATGGTGTCAACTCCTTAGACCGCCCGCTATCGGCAGAAGAGGAAGAAAAAAATTCATCAAGGGAGCTAAGATGGTATTGCGCTATACGATATAACAATTACGATTGGAGATGCGGTAAGGCCGATTGTGAAACTTGGTGTGCTGAAAAATCAAGATCTGGCTGTATCGTCAAAGTTTCGTTTCGCCAATCATAGTCCAGGGACTCTTGTTATACTGAAACATTTATCGGGCTCAGCCTAACATCAGACGAAACGGATAGAACCAGCAGAGGAATCCCCCATGTCACAGATAAGCCATATCACTTTCGCACAAGCCGAAGTCACGAGAAAAATAGGAAACTCAATAGTGAAAATCAAGATGAGTTGTGACGTGGTATCATTCATTTAGGAGTCATTGTAAGCGCTATAGCAGCGTCAATAGACTGATGTTAATCCTCCCATTAGCTTATTGCTACTAAAATTTCCCCTTTTACTGCGTGGCTCATTATCAAGCACCTCCCAAGGTATCAATCAACACTCCCATTACCCATGTCAAACTCAATGCACCTATAATCTGCGGTGATGATGATGCGCCCCTAAACCTAACTCCATGGTTGTTTCTAGAACGCCTCCCACCCGTATGTCCCGGTATTAATGAAATTAATAAGAAATTATGATGATAAAGAGCGTGATATTTACGGCTTGTTGAGCCGTAAGCTTCGTCGTCGATTCATATTGAGACCACTCAGTATGCCCCTCTTTAGAGTTGTTGGGCTTGGACTCGAAGGTAGTGATGACGGAGGCAGTTTGGTAAGTAATCGTGGGTTTGATTCCCTCCGCGCCGACATCATGATATCGTTGTAGGTCACGGGGATCTGAGGCCGTGCGGGAAGAGCAGGCAGAGGCTCAGGTTTCTTCGCTTGCTGCTGCTCCTCACCGGCTGTGCGTAACGTATTTAATGTAAGTTGAAGATCCGTAGTTGAGCTTGATATAGATCTCAGACTGAGAATGCTATCTCTGGAGGCGGCGTCCTTCAGGTTTGGGCGGCTACGCTTCCTGACTAAATTCATCGACCTCTGGAGACGATGGAATGGTGTCTTAGGTCGGGGGCTAACGTCAGTTGGCATCGGCCCCTTTAATGTGGATTCGAGCTTGTAGTTGCTAGTAGCGAAGGGATCCTGGTTGAGGAACGCAGGACTCTCCCTAGGCATTTCCATGCTAGATGCGAAGCTAGCTTTCCGTAATGGGTGGCTATGTTGACTTTCAAACGAGTTTGTGCGGATAGAAGGAGAAGAAGATCTCGTTCGAGGTCTTCGGATGGGTGACACTGATCTTCGACCGCATACTAGGTCCACGACTAAAGGCTTTCCGACATATACTACCGAGACGGCCCTAGCGGTGTCCTCCTGACTCTTGCGTCGCTCTGGAGACTTCTCGAATAGGTCGCTGCTAGAGTCGCACTCGTAATCAGAGAAGTCGTCGGCAGACGAAGAGGCATCTTCCTCGGAGGAAAGGTAGGCATCGTGTGGGTCGGTGATCGGTTCTGTCGTGATACGCTGTAGGCTATTTAAGAGTCTTGTTGTCCTGAGTGCACTCCTCTCTGGTAATTTGGGAGTCGCAATAGTAACCTCCCGAGCATCCAAAACTGTAGCCTCTTCGATTATGCATGCATCGTCCATGTCGGTGAACACGTCGGTCAGGTCTTCTTCGCAAGTCGAGTATGAAGCGAAGCTATTTCTCGACTGTTCGCGGGATTCCTTCGATATTCTTGAAGCCACTGACTTCCGAACATCTTCCATCCCGTTCGATGGGTGTGACTGTTCTACAGACATGATGGTTGTCATATTCTATGATATGATATATAGGTTATGGGAGGGGATATGGGTCCGCTGGCGGTGAAGCGCTTTGGGCGTTATATAGTATAGCAATATTGCAGAGTCAAAAATGGAACTGAACCTGTCGATCCGTAAAGAATGTAAGCTGAGGCCAGCTCTTTTTTTTGTCTTAAAAGGCAGTTATGGAAAGAGCATCGTGGGGTTCAAGTTTGAATGTGGGCATGCGGATATTTCATAAGGAACAGAAGTTGGGCAGTAGGCGGTATACATATTCTTCCTTCCCTTTGACTACGGTTTTTCGTGTGTAAGTGAAGGGTGGGGGAACGTAGCTACGTACCTTGCAGACAGGGGCCAGGGGCAGGGGGTTTATGTTCCCTGAACCTGGAAACCTGGAACACTGGAACGCAAGTCTTAGCGGGTGTTGTAACTCTCAAGACTTCAGACCCTGGACAGGGTTGAGGGGGGTCACGAATGGGTAGGTGCGTAACCAGGACTGGTTAGTCCATCCTTCACTCATCAAGAAGAAACCGTTCGAAGTGAAAGTGTGCTGAGGGATGTAACTAGTACAGTAATACTAAGAAAATACGATGGACAGCCCTAAATAAGAACATTGGCCCTCCTCTCGATCTCAGTGACCTAAAGTGTATTGTTTCAAAGTGAACATGGGAATTAAGGTAGCGGCGTGTGCTTCGAATAAGGCATTGGCGGTGGTTAAGCACTTACGTTGACTTGATAAGCACTGTAATTGTGAAGTCGCACAAGTCGACGATGTTGGGGTCTCGCTCGTTTCGTAAAGATGATGGTTAGGAAAAATGATGTATCTGAGATATGGATTTGAATAGAAAAGTAAAAGTTCTCTTTGAAACGGATCAACTCTACGTTAAGCAAACTTTGGGGGGAGAACCGGTTATGAAATAATAATCGGAGGGCTGGGCCGAAAAGCAAGTCGGACAGCCGATATCATAGCCACAGTACGCTTTCTTCAATATGTAATTGGATGTATGCTATTTTTTTTCTCCGTGCGTTTACCAGCATTTAACTTATATGATATATGATCAGCTTCGCCCTCCCTTAGAACCATGGCACCATGATGCCATAAAGTCATCCTATTTTCAGACACCAACTAGATTTATGGCTTTTTTTGCTCGGTGTAAGGACATGAATAAACATTCGAGAGGACAGTCTTTGGAGAACAGCGGACAGAACTAGCATTGTGGAGTCTGCCAACGGGATCTGTAAAAATACTTCCAATTAAGGACATGATCGCCTAAGGGTCCTAAGGTTAGGATTGGGTTGGTCAGGTTGTTCGAGGTAAGAATCTCTACGGGAGATCCGTTCATCGTCAATCCTTCATGACGATAGAACTTACAAGCCCGTAAGCAAGACCTTTTACATAAAGTGATTGTCACTCGACATATGGTTATGTGGCGTAAAGATGTAATCGTAGACGAGGCTCACAACTCACAGACGTAACGCTAGGCTGACTTGTGCTGAAATGATGAACGGCATGCGAACACATTGGATCGAGAACCTTGAAGCTGATCACCAACTCAACGGAGTTAATCTTTGCGACATTTTCACATAGCATAAATTAGATGCGCAAATCTTGTATAACATCGTGCGATATAATTCAAAAATTCAGGCTTGTGATGCATTAGGTAGAATAGCGGTACAGTAGCGGCCTGTTCAACTAATTCGACTAACTTGGAGTCGTTAGAACCCGCAAGACCCCTAGACCCCACTGGTACTAGCTACTGCGGCCGGTTATGTGCGACGTGTACTGCGTGTACAACATGTCTAAGTCGCCTGTCATTATGGACATGTAGCTAACCCGCCGGGGCCCGGAAGACCCGTTCTTTTATTATCCGTACCTCCATCTGCTCCTTACATGTCTGCATGTACCTACTGCCCGGTCCTCAACTGACATAATAAAACAATACCCGAGATAGATCAAGACTTCTTCAAAACGCCTCAGTTCTAATAACAGCATAGTGGTGGCCGTTCACACATCGCATCACGCATCGCAAGTGGCCAGCTGCTTTCAAAATTATCTCTTTACCGAGCACCGAAATCCATAATATTGTATTGTGCAGCAGTGATCTGCATTACCACCGACTACCGCCGAGACTTTTGCGACGATTTATCCTCCAATACGGCAGGTACATAGCGGAAGTCTTCTTCCAAACCACACATCGCTGTCCCCTTTTACGAAAGTCTTAGCAAGGGTGAGATGCTTCTATTCAACTTCTTTCATAGTTGACATGCTTGCAAGCAAACTAATTGGACTTATTCGATACGTAAGTCTTCAGGAGAAGGGAGATCGAAATGTTTGAACCATCATGTGAGAAACCAAAGAGGGAGAACTCGGAGCGCGAATCTACCAACCATATCTTGAGGATGCAACCCGCATCAGACAGGTTGCAACGCTTGTAGCCGTCGCACTTGAGTGATTGGCCTATCGTCAACTTCGGCCGCTTGGGTATCATCGAGGTTCTACAGGGTCTGGCCACTCAGACTGCTTGCCTTTTCGACGGGTTCACCACATCCTCTCATGCCATCACTAGCGTCAGACTTCATTCGCGAATCACACTTATATTATCTTGTCGGTCGTCCATCAGATAGGTTCTGCCATGAAAGCTAGCTAAACCTTCCGATGTTTTGCACTCGCCCCTAATCTATTGCGAAAATTATGATTAGCTATCCTATCGCCGAGTGCGGGGAGACGACTTCAACCACCTTTACAGGAGTACTTGTCGCTAGCCGTCATCCGTCATGTATTATGCATCCTTCCATATAATGCGGTCGAATCCTTTACCCCGGGTCTACTCAAACCTACTCGATCGGGTTTGCAGTCTGTGATCTGAGTCCAGGCTGTTCAATCGCACTTGCAAAAGGACCTCTGTCTATTCACTATATCGAATAATCGTCTGAATAGTATATTACCCCTTAAATTCATGAAACGGTGTGACCCGAGTTCACTGGCGAGTAGAGGCAACGATACGCTTCACCCCGACACGTTTCCAATTTTCCAATTGCGGATAACTAGTGGCAAAACGCTTCTTGACATCTAAACTGCTTCATAAGTACCTGCGTATAATTCATCAAGCATCCAATGCATTAAAGGTCCTATGACATATTGCTCACTCTGCCGAGGGCCCGGTTCCAAAAGAGCACACTTCGCCAAATAATAGCCTGAATATTGCATCTGCTTGAGTGCATATGTGTCTCGCTTGCGCATCATCTTCCGTTTGAGCGGAAGACGTTATCGGGACCTTGCTTTCGACTATTTCGCCACAAGACCTTCCCTTCGGACATAATGCATTCGTCCATGGTAGTTCATCCTCTGGTAAGGTTTCCCCGTACCCAGACTTATTGGTTTCTAAGAATACAACCCATGAGATTTGTGTGTCTTGTCGTAGGTAATTCTACCTAGTACATCAAGGACCAAGGGTACGTACTTCTAGATGCGATCTACGTTTCGACAGTTATGGCGTCACACCCACTAATCCGCATCCGAAACGGCCAATAACAATGAGAAGAAGTGTTGTTCTCTTGCCTAATTTAGCTAGATGGAATTTGGCCTAGGACTGATCTCCACAACCTTAATCCTGATCGCGTTTCTAAAAATGCATCCCACGAACTCTGACGTGACAAGTTTCCATAGTACTTTTTACAAATACACACTTTTTCGACATTCCACCAGGTATATCGTAGACGTCGACTAATCTTCGTCTAACCACCATAGACTAGATAGCACGAGATGATCATCGAACTAGGCGATTCCTCAGCTCGGTATCCGCGATTCAAGCTCTGTAGATCTCGCAGATCTAGCTTACTATGAAAACGCGCTGGTGTCTTTAAGACACATCTCCAGCCACCTAATCAATGGGAAATGACATCGACATTTGCCACGACGCCTCGAAAATCCAGGGTCGGATTGTTTGCAAGACACTTTGTTTCTACTGTCTTATCGGTTGCCCCGGATGCCTGCATAAGGAGCTTAGTCCTAGTCAACTTGCGAACTAAATGCTGAAAAAGGTTACTAGCAGTCGATTATGAACCAGAGACAGCTTATGCGCGTGTCCCGGTAGCTTGATAAAACATCTCGGCCGAGCTTAGAATGCGACTATCGTCTTAAAATATCACCTCAGAGCTGCACATGGCATTTGTTCCCTTGCATACTAAAGGGTTGACTTCCATTTGCCATGGGTAGACTCATAGTTCGTCGCCAAGCTGAGCTACTTAGCTTTATCAGCTTCCTTTTCAAAGGTGCACGTTCTGATTCGAGGCGCAGCTCTGTTACTGAAGTCCAGGGTGTGATGAACAGTATTCTGTATTCAGTCCTAACCCTGGCCTATGTCGTGCTTACTACACTGTACGAATGGAGCCAGCATCCGTCATGTCAGAATAGGCTATCCGAAATCGACAGAGAGGCCATGTGCGTTCCCTAATCAGGGTTTACCATGGCCAGTGAGTAGTCGACTGCTTAATCCACATGTCCGCTTTCAGCCGCTGTCGATCCCCAGAGTTGAAACGGGAATCGACGTTGATTGGCGAGAACGAGACTTATCACAAGACGACCTCCAGGCCGATATCTCTCCAGCAAGACAGTAATCTAACATTATTACAGCGAGATAAGTGGTTTCGGACATGTTCAATTGGTGATTTTGGACGTAAGGGGAGATCTATGTGGCCTAAATAGGGAGTCGAGAGGCATATTTTACATCAATAAGCTAGCTGCTACTAGCTTAGTTGGCTATACTACTTGTAAGGCGACGGCAAACCTCTCGACGGATATTGAACCCGCGATATCTCCCGTATCCTTACGTTTATTGCACAGGCTTGCCGAATCAGTGATCACACTACCGGCAAATAGCATCTTAAGCTTATCGGTTTGAGGCACATCAAACTCCTCCCTACCGCTTCTAGAAATAGAAGCCCTACCGTGTTTTCCACCCCTTACTGGTTGTTTCCACGCTAAGAGTAAAACTCCGAATTGTCATGTGCACCTTGCTATCGTTGGTAGAAGTTTGGTTCAAGCATCTTTCTCAGAGTTAGGTGTTCGCAGCACCAGACGGCTACGCCTCATCCTTCCGGGAACCTATTTGCGGAGGCCATGGGTAATTCATTCTAGATGGAAAGTTTAAAGTTTTTGAAGAGAAGCTGTAAGCGATCCTATTCGGGAATCTTTGAAACATCGTGGGCCCCGTTTCTTGGTTCCGGCAAATCCTCCGAATTGTTTCGTAGCCACCGACCTGCCGTAATGGTCAACAGCCACCCTATACATGAATCGCAAGCCACGCAAAGAGGACTTGTATTTAATATCTACGACGCCCGCGGAAATTATTCAGGACCTTTACTTACGTTCTTGTCTCCTTTGCTGTTCAAGTACACGTCGACTCCCCACGGCTATTGAGCCTCAGTTTCTACAATTAGAACACATGCTTTTTTCTAGCTTCCCGAATGCGATGCCTAACCCCCTACTCAAGGCTTAGCGGTTCGTCGCATGTCGCTTCCAGAAACTATTTCCGTACACAGTCGCAAGCTTTCTTCCTAATTAGGCACTACATACTTCCTGTCGCGTAGACTGGTGATCAAAAGATGAAGCCTATGTAGGTAGTTAACCTACCTAGTCTACCGCAGAATAACTATCCTTGGATCGGCGGGGGACGGGACGGTGAGTGAGAAGTTAATAGTGAGTAAAAATAGGTCCCACGAGGAATACATACAAAGTAGTTCGGCGATCGAAAATTCGCTTGCTGTTAGTTTCACTTACAAGTGAAAGGAACTTACCGTAATGAAGCTCAGCAATTGAAGGCGCTAACACAAGTGTCTCAGTAGCGCATTATCATAGGCCAAACAAAACAGTTGGTATATAAGCACCAGTTTACAATTAAATCTTCAACATCCGCCAATAGGAGGATAGATCTAGAGTATCCAGTCCTAGATAAGCCAAGTTCGGCATATCTAGTAGTCAGGTCGGCAACGACCGGCTTCCAACCACGGGGCGTGTAACTCAGTGGTAGAGTGCTCGCTTTGCATGCGAGAAGTCCAGGGTTCGACTCCCTGCTCGTCCAATTTTTTTTACATCTCGTCGGGCCCCTCGGACCCGTGACTAGTTTGACGTCTTTATTTCACACGTGCGCTTTGATACCGCTTTTCGCCTTTGCTTTTATTTTTAGTTTGTTTCAGTGTCACGATATTTGGGTCGAAACAATCTCTGGGTAAGGTAGTATTGACTACTATCACCTTCGTGACAAGGAGCGAAGGCCATTGTTGTCCTAGCTCTACGATCCGAGAAATAACTACCTCCTTGGTAGAAATGATTCAGGTATAGCACTTTCGATGCATCGCTTCGTTTTATCCTGAAGCCAGCAGGAAGTTCAGCCCTGATACGATGGGCATAGCCACTATTCTGGAGTCTGAAAACTAAACTTCATGCTATTATGCTACGCAAGCCTCTCTTGGCTCTTCTTTAGCTCGTGCACTGCTAAGAAGTTTGGGATAAGCCAGATTTGGGTAGGAAGGTTGGCGATATCCTAAGGGGCTTGAGAGCGGAATGGAGACTAGATGGTGAGTTAGGAGAGCTGGATGATCTTCAACTTGGCTGGACATGCGTTCGGCTGGTGCGATAGCTCAACCTAGACTCCTCAAAGCCATAGAAGACAATCTGTTAACACAGCTTCCATCAGGACTTAATAGTTTACTGGAATCCATTGCTGGTGAGCACTTAATCCTATCTTACCTCTTTTCGCACCATGTCGGGATTCTAGCTACCTCGTCTTGCATCTAGAGCAAAGGATAGCACTCTTAATATGTATAGTCATGGGCTCCTATAGCTTTAGTTAGAGTTCCCTATCGAATAAAAAGGTAGTTTTGATTCCCCTTAGTTCTTTCTACTCGAGATACACTGAACGAGCAATTTTTCATGTTGAGACATTGCTGTTGTCAAAGTCTAAAGTCGAAGATCTCCAGTTTTGCCCCTTTCATCGTCGAGATTCTTGTAGTTGCTAGAGAAAACTCCTAAGTCCAACCCTTTTCGGTAGAAATATTATCGTAGTGTCTCTTAGTAACTAGAGTATATAGTCACTTTATCTTGCCTGTATTTGTACCTAGCGTAGGCATTTTTAAGCACTCCTAGGGGTAGCAGGTAATCTTCGAGTTTCTATCCTCAATCCATATCCAAGTTTCCACATCCAAGTTATCTAGAACAACCCCCCTTTCCAGATCCACAGCTGATTGACGACACCCCGATCGACTTGCGATGCGCGATGAACATTTATCAACATAGCTGGCTTACCCAAACATAGAAGCGGATATATCCTGAAAGGTACCTACCTAATATCTATTTAGAATACGAGACATAAATCCATTATAACTCGATCTTTGTCACTGTAAAAAGCTCCATCATCAACTCCAAGCCTAACACAACAATCTCTTAATTCACCAACCAGTGCGTTCTTTCAACTTCCAGGTCACAATAGTTTATAAAACCCGTTACCGGCATCATCCACACACAACCTCATCTAACATTACCTACTAACCTTCAATCCTGTTGATCAAGTCCGAAACTTTCAGAACCTACCATCATGGAAGCCCCCAAAATCAGAGAGACCAACTTTCCGGAGATTGCGGTAATACTTCTGTTCACAACACTGGCCCTGCCGTATCTGGCAAGCCTCGCGGTATACCTAGCATATCTATTTTTTGCGTTGATGGTCATCATGTTGGCATATCTTCTGATATCGGTATAGAATAAACAATGCGCACCAGAGCTTGCTTTTATCGTAGTGATAAGACCATAACTCTGCTCATGGCATATCATTAGTTACGTTAGCTAGTGAACTATATTGATTTCTATTAATAGAATTACCTAGCTCTACGATTCTTAGGAGGCTCACTCGCTATGACATGCTATTATCGTTAGGTACTACGAGCAGAACCAGGAAAGATTAAAAATAGCTAATTAGAGAGTTGCGTAATCGAGTAATGATGAGTAAATAAGTGAGATTCCATCCCATAATATATGATTAATAGACTCCGATAGGAAAGTAGCTTAATCTCTGTGTGCATAATAAAATCTAGTAACTAAACAGACGGTATAGGAGTACTGAATTAGGACAAACACCTTGCAGTATTATAGTATTCGCATTGTCTTTGCTTATTGTGGAAGAATTTGACTCGACCTTGTTATTATTAACTAGCGTCTCCTATAGATTTGTATCTCTTTCTTGAGATAATTAACACTACTTCTTATGGAATAGAATATTAAGGCGACCTTGTTTGTAAAGACTCAGGATGTGTATGAACTTGATTGTATTAGGAAAAGGGAAGCAAAACTTCTCTTGGGAAATTGATATACGAGTATCTTAACCTAATTACCTTAGCTATTCAAGAATACAGAGATTTGTTATAAACTACCTATTGTAGCTAACTATGTATTTAGAGTTTGTTGCTTTGATAAGCAATACATTGCAACGATATTTCTTTGATAGCTAATAGTAACGATCGTAGTGTCCTGACATCTGCCCTTTTTTCAAAAAAAGACGACAACGTCCTCGTTGTCTACGAGTTTTTCTCGTTATCCTTTTCGTTGTTTAGCACTAGGGGAAACATCGCTACCATCTTTCTTTTCTTGTTTGATGGCAACTTTTTGTTCGGTCTGGCATTCTTCTTCGGGATTACTTTACCTGATAATCCCTTTGGCGTCATTGCTTTCATTGCCTTTGCTGGAGTAAGTGCTGGTTTTGGTGCCACGGGCGTTGGTGGTCGATCTACCACCTTTTTCCACTCAACGTTGGTGGAAGCCTCTGCTTCTTCGCTCGGGAATGGCCCGAACATTGATGCTTTGCGCTTTTGACTTTCTGTCAATGGTTTATGATAGTTCGAGACATATCTGTCTGTTGCTGCGCTGGGCTCCCTGTCCGTGAACATTCGAGGTGCAGGTAAGTAAGCTTGGCATCTGCCCTTCCATGAGGAGACGTTTACAACGTCCTCGTTGTGTTTCTCATTTCTAGCTCTATGTGATCTTCATGCTTTAACTTCTGGGCGATACTTTGCGGTATCTTATAAGCCTGGTAGGTGCTCATAGGAGAGATTCCGCGAGCCTTTGCCCTCGGTGTGCTTTTAGGGACACTCTTAGGAACACCCTTAAATCCTCCTTCTCCTTTATCGTAGGCCTTTGACCTGCTTGGCTTGCTGTATAACCGGGTCTTAAGCAATGCACATTCTCAACCTATTTTTCGTTCTTGTATATTTCTTTCCTACTGGCGGAACAACTATTCCGCTCGGGAATTATCTGGAATACAGCCCGGTACTGTAACGTTTGTATCGCATATTAAGTGTTCTCAGCTATATATGGTGCTGAGATCTTGTGGGAATATAGAAGGTTCGTCTATCGATTCCAGCCCACTTGGGATTTTGTGTTGGCCTGTTTGAGTCGTCTGGTATTCCGGGCTGTGCATTGCATGCTCCGTGGATCTTGTAGACAGCGATCCTTGACTACTGCTCGTATTATGCGAAAATGCTCCTTCAACGAACCCGAGTCGAAACGGAGTCGACATGATGTTGGTTCCTAGAGAGTGTACTTATGAGGTAGGTACACGAGGAAATAGTTTAAAGATATGTCTCCATGCTGAGAGCATTTATGCGGTTCTGCTCAGCTCTTTTGAAGTGCTTCAGCAAGGTGATTCGGTTCTCAGCTAGACTATGCTGACAGTTTGTAGGCGGGTATGGTGTAATCAGAGTGCTGAATCGTCTCAGCAAAGTTGGCTTTTGGTATTTGGCGAACTTTCAGGTGTGTTCATATTGTTGCAGATAATTCGCATTTTTCGATATTCAATCTGGCTTGGTAATGTTCCGAACCCCCACTTCTTCCCGTCACCGTAGATGCGAAGTGCCTCGATTGCTTCTTAATGTTGTGTCCATGGATCAAATTTTGTAAAGCCCTGTTAGATTAGAATATTTTATATTCTTGAATTCGTTATTGTGGGTAATCAGTGCCGTTGGTCGCATTGATATAATGCGACGAAACGATCGCCGGGGTATTAGATGGTTGATGCAAGACTGTTGTAGATGTCGATTTTTTCATTTTTTCTTTCCCTCTTTTCTCGAGTTTCGTCCTTGTCTTTGTTGTTGTCGTTTTTCTTGAAGTCATGATTGCGAAGTTTGAACTACTCGAGACCATCTCCCCAACTAATGGTGCCAATGTCGATACTGTTTTTCCCAACTTCGCTGTCGGCTTTAGAATACCTTTGATAATTCTCTTCTTGCTTCACGAAGTCGGCATGCTGACTTTTTCTCGGAGGAGCTATGGTTATCCTCGCTGGGCGATGCATTGAAGTTGCGCACAATAGTTCCATGGGGAGGTAGGTGTCGTTTTGGGTTGTTGAGTTAGGCAATAAATGATTATGATAATTAGTGATAGAGTCGTGCCGTCTTTTTAGTTTTTCTATTGTTGTAATTGGGATTTAATTGGGATTTAATTGGGATTGCAATTGAAGTTGCGATTAAAGTTGTTGAGTGTTGAAAGGTTTCGGCCTGAGAAAGTTGAGTCTTATTTATAAAATTTGCTCGAGTGTGGGCTGCAGCCTAACTGCTCGTGCCTGCCTTCTTAACATAAGATAGGTACTTAGCACTTTACTCTCTAGCAGGGCAACTAAGGAAAGAGGCAGTTGCTGGGGATGTAATCAACCCCCTCGGCTACATGTACCTACATGTAGGTACCTAGGCAAGATGACTTAAATAAAGGATACATGTATAGCTGCACATGATACATGCTAACTACCTAACCTAGGTACTCATCAATTGGAAGTCATATGATTAACATTACTTCTCTGATGGTGGGTAAATAAGCTTTCAACCTTCTTGGAATTTGTGTAATAGTATTCAAAGTAGTAGCTATAAACAAGAGGCCTAAGTTGTGCCAGACCAGACCATGACTCTAACTTAGGGCACTTCTTCGCTATGTAGGGATACCTGTATTAGGTACCAACGCTTTCTAAAATTTGAAATACCTCCAGTCGTACATTTACATCTTACAAAGGTGGTAACTCCTCCCTACATATCGGGCATTGCAGTCTGAACCGCATCCAACCCTCAAGACAAGCGCTATGGAACACATGTCGACACGGGGTAACCATATACGCGCGACGGGCAAACACGCCCGCCACACCTCCTGCCGTAGGATCATCATCACCTGCCTTTACGACCGGTACCTCTAGGACTTCCCTACAGATAGCGCAGTCTATAACGTGCGTATTCGTACGCTTCTTATCCTTATCCTTGCTGGCTCCCTCCTCGCCTGTCCTTACCCGTTCTAGAGGGCTACTAGGCGCAGCCACTAGACCAATAGGTAATCCACCTGCCTCGATGTTGTCCTCGCGGAGAACTGGATGGTACTCCCAAGCCTCTGGCATCCAGCCCTTCGGTATGCCGAAGCGAGGGCCGAGGACGAACTGCGCCGCCAATATCCATATTTGGATCCAGAGCCAGCCGGCGAGTACGGTGAAGGCAGTCCAGTCTGGCTCTGCAAATGCGAAGTTGTTTGGGACGATGTAAAAATACGCGATGGGCAATAGACGTAGAATCGACTGCCCGATAACAAAGCGCCACGATAGCGCTCTACGACAATTACGGTATACGTTGCGATAGATCTGCGGGATCCAGAGTGAGAAGTAAATGAAGATTATGGTGTTAAAGTAGCCGGCACGGATGCTGGGCCGCCAACTTGCCGCGGCAAGGCTCAGAAAGAGGACAGTTATTCCAATGAGTAAGAGACGACCGAATATGTTGCTTAATTGTGTTCGAAGATTCTGGGCACTCGGTGTGGCAGGTCCTGCAGTTGCTGGAGCTGGAAGAGTGGCATTATTGGTGTTGGTCGTGACTTCGGCAATTTCAGCATCAATATCCTGATCCGAAGGAATGATAATTGGCGGAGATACTGATGGACGAGGAGTGGGAGTTGTAGTAGTCTCACGTGGGTTGTTGTTGATTGGGTTGGGTGGATTCGTATTTGCGGGCGCGTTCTGTCGATCCCTCTCCCGTTCTTGTCGTCGCCATTCAGGTTCTTGGACCTTGTGGATCTCAGCTAGGAAAAATGTCCCAACAGTCATAGATAGAAATGAGACACAGGTAATAGCAAGAGAAGGCAATAAAGTAGTTGACGCCGAAAAACTCCACGCCGCTGCCCCAGTGAAGAGCATTCCATCAGCAAGCAACATCATACAGCCAGTGTAGAAGCTAACACGACCTAACGTCGAAGGAGTAGAGGTTTCCCTCATTTGCATCTTTAGTAGTTGGAGTTGGCCGAACACGATTAACGCGAGGCCTAGCAGAAATGTGCTGACGCTATGGAGGAAAATTTCTTGCTTCACACCGACCATATGGTTCCCGTCAGCCGGCGTATATGCTGGTGGGCCTTTTGTTTCGAGGAAAAAGGCACAATCAGGGGAATACACGACAGCTGACATTTGTAGCCGTGGTATTCGGCGGTGCCCTGTGCCCTGAGGGAAACGGAGCTCATTTTCGATGTCTTGAATTGCCTTAGCCACATTCTCTGGACCTGTGAGACTTGGCTGTACCCGTAGTATATCCTGGTCCAAGGGATGGATTTGAATATAAATCAAATACTCGCAGTGCGGAGACGGATTCCAAGTCTCACCCGGCTCTAAGTTGGAGGCCCAGGGATCGTTTTGCTCAGTAAAAGTATGTAATTCCTTTCTTCTGAGGGCTGCATCTAGGGTCCTGTTCAGTAGTGCCTGACTGGATTCGAAGAAATCCGGTCGAGTGGTAAGATGAGGTAATCCGAATATACCAGCGAACTTTTCGCTTGTCGTGGTAAGAAGCATGGCCCCTTGACGTGGCCAGTGAACACCATGGAGTCGCATCTCCCAGCCATTCCCGGTGCCTTCAATATCGTCAATACTAGCCAATGCCGAGACTTCCCGGGCCTTGACCTCTGCTCTCTCGAGTGTCATCTTGTCTATTTCAGCTGGTTCCGTCGCACTGTCTTCATTGTCTTCAACGCGCACCATTATTTTTCCTTCCGTACCGGTCGCATTCCTGCTCCATTCGGAGTTCGAGCCGGCCCAAGCGACGCCTGGGCTAATCTGAGTTAGATTATAGCTCGAATGGTATCTCGGCGAAGACGTGTTGGCCCTCTGCCACCAGCCCTGCACCACTCCCGTCGCATTTTGCCATACCGGTTGCGCTACTTCTGGAATTCCGACGGCATTGGCGCTCCACTCTTCGCATCGATTCTTGAAACGTTGGAAATCTTCCCACACGTAGCCGTCTTCCTCTCGAAAACCTGTTAGATTCAAGTACTTGGTTTCGGTCTCGGGCGGGTCGTCGGTAAGCCGCGGCGAAAAATCACCCCATTGTGTACTATTTAATACGCCTAGAGCGTGTCTCTGGCGTAAGATGCGGTTCTTTACCACTGATGGGCCGGCGATGAGGCCTGGACTCGAGTCTGGACTAGTGGCAAGCCAGAATATCAAGATGATGAGGAAGACGGCGCGTGCGTTATCTTGCGGCTGAGGCATCGCAATGTATTGTTTCCATCGTGCTTAAAGCATTTGTGTAGTATCTAGTCTGCCTGGTAGGAGTTCTCTAAGAGAGAATAGACTAGCCTGACTTGAAGTCTTATTTTATGAAATATGTTGAATGTAGGATGAATATCAAAGGATCAGAACATTGAACTGACAGTTGACGACTGATTTGATTACCTAACCTAGACGTTTGGAGAGCAGCAGTAAAGGCATGGCGCACAAGCCATTCAATGACATGCACAATCGATAAGCCCCACTATATACAGTGCACCTACATTTATACAGGTACGTAACGTGTATCTATTTAATCCGCGTACTGTCTTCAAATCTTAGTAGTTCACGCGCCGCGCATTTGACTCTTTACCCGAGTACTTCAACAAACGGAAGTCCGTCTCGTATAGAGAAGTAAACACCAAACAGCTATCTAAATAGTTTCGCACGCACAGAAATATTTAGTTTCCAACATGTCGTCTAAGAAGCTTGAGGATACAAAGAAACAGACGGGCAACGTAAGAGCATTTACCTGCGATACTCCGCTCTATAGGTCTAAGCTAACGCGACTCAGAGCTCGGACGAATTAACCACGGTCGTTGAGGAACTATTGAACTCCCTATCAAGCAAGTTTGACGGTGTCTCGAGTGAAATCTTCGCTAAGAGTAAGCATAAACTCTATTTAATAGTTTATACTATCGCGCAGTTATCCAGAGTCTCCTTATTAACCTTGATATAGTGGACGATATGGCGCGCCGATTGGACAACCTCGAAGCCTCACTTCAAGCTAACGAGGAGAACGGTGTAAACTCATCACCTAGGACATAATAGGGACAGGGGTAACTGGAGATTATTCGGAGCATCGCATGGCGTTAAGGGGAACGGTTTGGTTCATCATGGTTTGTATAGGACAGACGGTAACAGCAACTAGACTATACAATAATGCGCCTTCATATTACGCACTTTTTTCTTTCGTTATTCGTTACAAACATTATAACACGCCCGCTCGGCTTGCTTTGTTTATGACGAGTTACCCTATAGCTCTTCCTTCTCATCGTCACCTGTGATCTTCTCTTCAACCTTCTTGAGGAATTGCTTCAAGATGTTGGTCTTGCTTTGGAGCTCATCCAGCTTGGAAGGGGCCAAGCCACCCTTCTTGATGATACCATCCAGACGAGCCGACTCCTTCGCAACATAGCCCTCGTTCTGCGACAGCTTGTCGAACACCCTGATATAGTATTGCGCATACTTGTACTGCGCATCCTCGGCTAGGCCAGCGGCGATCTTCTTAGCCTCTGCAGCTAGATCGGCCAACTTGTCGCTACCAGCAGCATACTTCAATGCGATATGGTTCAGGACGTCGATGGTACCTCCAGTCGCATCGAGGCCACCGCCGGGAGCACGGTGGGTGCCGGTCTTCTCGTTAAGGAAGTCAACAAGGTCCTTCTCGGTTCGGCCGCCGGAGTAGGGTTCGCCTTCGGTAGAGCCCTTAGGGAAGAACTTGATAGTCGGGTAGGAAGTAACACCCTGCGCATTGGCAGTTGCCTTGCTGTTGTCGGCTTCGGCATCAACCTTAGCGATTACAACATGGGGCTCGTTAATGAAGTCCTCAGCTAGGGTTTCCCAGGTAGGAGCTAAGGCCTTGCAGTCTGCCTGAGATTAGCAAATTTGGCACTCGTGTTGGATAATTGGGTAATACGTACGACCACACCAAGGTGCAGTGAAAGCAACCAACACATTCTTATCGCTTCCAACGGTCTCTTTAAATGTAGTGTCTGTTAACATGTTTACTTGACTGGGCATCTCCAACTTCCTCTTAGCCTTGACACCAGTCTTGTCGGTGATGAATTTGGTCAAACTCTCGAGATCTCGGCCGCCCTCGTAGTCGGTTGGCTTATCACTCTTGCCATCGAACCACTTGAGAGTAGGGAACCCTTGAACACCATACTTCTGGCCTAGGGACCTCTCGGCATCGGCGTCTACCTTGGCAATCTGAACATCCTTAGAAGTAGCGAAAGCCTGAGCTAACTCTTCGTAGACGGGAGCAAGATTCTTGCAGTGGCCGCACCAAGGGGCAAAGAACTCGACAAGAGTAGGCTTGCCAGACTTAAGCACAACTTTGTCAAAGTTAGAGGGGATAAGATCAAGGACTGCTGATTTAGCTGCTACTGCGGCAGCTAGCCCGGCGAGCACGAAGCTCTTTACTAGAACCATTGTTGCTTTGGTTTACAATTGTCTGTTATATAAGAGAGAAAATAGGGTAAAGAGAACAGTATGCAGGAAAGAAAAGTCCCAATTTGGCCAAGGGAATAGAGAGTTGGTCAAATAGTGGCTATTCTACCGTAATTATAAGAGTGTGGTAGGTAATCAATTAATTGCTTTGAAATACAAAGCAGAAGATGCCACTTTGCAACGGGCAGCACGGGGTGTGGGTGAATACCGGCTGCATCATAGCTTAATGCAGAACCTGGTAAAAGTCGAGGCGGGATTATCGATAAGACGCGATAAGGCACGTGCGTGGCAACCGTGGTTTCCTTTTGAGTTTCAAAAGTTTCAAGAGCTTCCGGATTACATAATGTGACAAGAGCTAACTAATAGCGGGGCTTAATTCTTTGGGGTTTTAAAGTCCAAAGTACGTACTTCGTACCCCGTTTTTTTTTATCAGTACCCCTGCAGCCCTTACGCGAAACCACACACAATTTTCCTCTCTCAATCCATAATCTCCAAAAACTCGCGAAAGTTTTCCGAATCGTAGTTCGACATCCAGCAACACACCGCAAACCAAACGTTCGTGATAACCGTTATCGCAACACCACAACCGCCAACATGTCTCACGAATCCGTCTGGAACTCGCGCCCGCGAACGTACGGCAAGGGCTCTCGTTCTTGGTATGTCGACATATTCTCGAGAGCTTCTTCTATCGTGATGAAGTCCATCAGCTAACATAGTACCAGCCGTGTCTGCACCCACAAGGCCGGTTTGATCCGCAAGTACGGCCTCAACATCTGCCGTCAGTGCTTCCGTGAGAAGTCCTCCGACATTGGCTTTGTCAAGGTACGAATGAATCAGCGACGATACGATGTGAACGCTGTGACTAACTTTTTTCTACCCAGCACCGATAAACGCCCCTTCGGAATGTGACTTTCTTTCCTACCACGATATCTCTCGTCAGGCATCGTCAAATGCGACTGCGGAAATGGAGTTGTTGGTTTTTATTAGGAACAGGGTTGAGCATTTGCCTTGAGGCATTGGTACAGGCTTGCGTGGAAGAGAAATGAGCAAAACGGCTCTTCAGTTCGACTAGACAGCTAAACCACCACGACAATGCTTACGAGAATTCGATGATATTATTCGTTCTTACATATGAAATGTGACGATTTTCTTGCAAAGCCCCCGACTTAATCCGAATGAAGATCCTGCGTTTCTCAGGGGGTAACCACCTACTAACTTAGTTATTCCTCAAGGAGGGTAATACGAGAGACGAAATGGTTCTATCCGCTCGATCCCGGAGGTTTTATTGTAGCTTGCTAACTGAAGTTTCTGAGGGTCACTTAACTCCGATACCACTTAAAGTGGGCATAAGTATGAGGAATCGGAATAGGGACATGACTTTCACACCACAACCACTTTTAGCTTCCAGCACGACCCACGATCAAGTCCAAAAGGCGTATATGCTATAATCGTCTTAAACCTGAACTTCGCATGGCCAACGCTCCGCTCCGAGGATGAATCTGAGTTGAATGTTGGTACCTTATCAAGCAACATTTATCTGAATCCACCCAACCTTCCATGTTGATCCACTGCTCAACGGAGAGCGGTATACTGTTTCAAGAGAGAATGGCCCATAACAGTGATGCCAAGAACCGGGAATACTCAACGGGTGTAATACCCCTGGGACAGATGCATAGGTGTTGTAATGTTTATATTGTTCATAATGGGTCTTGATGCGATTGCGCGAGTTCCATTGCTTGCGTATTTATGGTTCGTTACACAAAAGCAGCAGTGGTGTAGTCGAGATTGGGTTATATCCAGAATATTCCCGTGTTTATTTCCGTTGACGTCGATCGAATATACCTACCTCCTATATATAGGTAGGTAGATATAGATTCATCTCAGTTATCCGTGGGTTATCCGGGGGCTGATTGGTTAATTCGGATCATCCCATCATGGTAAGTACTACCCTGATCTTGTTCGGTATTTAATTATCCTGGTACATAACCTACCTAATGTACTTCTGTGTATATGGGGTGGAAGTACCTACGACAAACCTAGGTACCTAAATTGAAGCATTCCATGCTACATACCTAGGTACCATACATATCTTGCCTACCTACTTAGGTACATAATGACACCCTCCGTATAAATTGGAGCTACGGGCAATTATGGTATGAGTTAAGGGGTGTATTAGGTGCACGCACTGTACTAACCTTAGTATAACCGGTACGTATCCGAAGGCACTATGTTCTTGCCTCGAGGCTACTGGCAAGGTGAAAGAACGACCCATGCCTTGAATAAAGGGCATTCACTGTACGCCTCGGCTTAAAAGGGAAGGATCCTTTTGTTTGCCTAAGCAGGCTATATATGCGACAATGTCCCAGCTTCCTACAGGCAGGAGAAGACGGCTTCTTTCAGAACACCAGCCACAGACTCATTCTTATCTTTAATATCAAGCTTTTAGCTTTCTCTACGAACCATGGCAGGCTTCCACGAGTTGATACCAAATGTCGTTAAGAGGAGAATCAACCAAAAGCGTCCTCTTTTAAAGATCTGTCATCCGGATCGTGCTCCTATTGAAGTGACATTCGCTATCCTTGACAATGCCGTCAACAGGGCTGCCTGGTTCCTTACCGAATACCTTCCATCGGATGAGTATTTTATTTGGATGTCCCAGAGCGATATTCGCTACATAATATTTATTATAGCCGCTATGAAAACTGGCAAGGTTGTCGTGCTCCCGTCTTTAAGCAATCGAGTCTCTGCCAACCTTCGGTTGTTTGAAACGGTTGGAGCTAAGCATATGCTATACGGACCCGAATCGTCAGGGGCACTAGCAGAACTCATCGACAAGGCCAGTCCAAATGTAGCCGCCAGGCTAGGTCCGACACTCGAGGAAATCTTATCCCCTGAACCTGTTCCCGACTTCCCTTTTAACAAGACTTACGATGAAATCAAGACGAAGAGATTCATGGGATTGCACACTTCTGGGACATCAGGTGAGACCTTGTTTTAGAGCCCCATTCAAACTGAATTCTTCATCTGTGCAGTTTTCTCCCTTGCTTCCAAATTGCTTTTTGTTATTATTCGTGGCCCCTCGGGAGGCGGTTGTAAATGAATTCTTGTTTAACTTAAGTATCCCTATTAAGTCTAACACTCTGCTTGTAACAGGACATCCGAAGCCAATTTGGTGGACGCATTCCCATTTTGAATGCCTATTCTCCCCCCTCGAAGAGGGTGTTCTCCCTGAGGGTGTCCATGCAGAGAGGCCAACATGCAGTACGCTTGCCAACCACGATGTTCTTGTGGTCGGGTCGCAGTCGCATGTAAGTCATCTACTAGTATTTTTAGGGATAAGCTCGTATTCTAACTGAGATAGGCTGGCGCCCTCTACATTACCATGGTTTCACTACACTCTGAAATGACCGCCATCCTTATGCATCCCGACGTTCCCGTCAGCCCAGCTAGTATTACAGACGTGATCAACCAATCCGGAGCCAATAGTCTCATTTGTCCGGCCGTGCCCATAGAAAATATGCTTGACTATTCGCCCGGCCTCGAAGCCTTCTCACGCCTCAAACATATTGGCTACGTAGGCGGACCTATCAATCCCGTGCTCGGTGCTAAGGTTGCTAAGGTCACACCACACCTATATAGTCTTATTGGAAGTACAGAAGGCGCCTTAATGCTTATGAACTACTCGCCTAATTCAGAGAACTGGGATGCAATTCGCTTCGTTGAGGTTGGCCAGCGCATGGAGGAAGTGCTGCCCGGGTTGTACGAGCTTGTCTTCCCTCGTACTCCTACCATTGATCGCCTTTACGCATACTTCCGCTCTTATCCGGATCTCGAGCACGAGTATCGTACCAAAGACCTGTTCTCCCCGGTACCTGGGCAGCCAGGATGGTGGCGTTTTCGCGGTCGCACCGACAACTGGGTCGCTATGGCCAATGGCTACAAGATGGACCCGACTGACTTCGAAGCCATTGTGACTGCACACTCAGACGTTCGTGGCGTTATCGTGGGAGGTTCCCATCGCTTCCGGCTGTGCATGCTAGTTGAATTGTACGACCATTTACTCCCAACAACCGACGAGGAGGCACACGCTGCGCTTGAGAGGCTCTGGCCTACAATTCAGGAGGCTAACAAGTCGTCTCCAAAATTTGGCCAAATTCCTCGTGAGCTCATCCTGTTCATCCGCCCGGGTAAGCCATTCCTGCGGGCTGGCAAGGGTACTATCCAGCGGCAGCTCACCTTTCAGGCCTACGATGATGAGATCAATGCGCTATACGAGCGCGTCGAGAGTGGGATCCTGGTCAACGATCTAGAGCCCATTACCTCCCTAACACCGGAGGGTCTGACACCTGTGCTCACGCAGCTATTCCAGCAGGCGCTTGACTCGCACGATCTCAATGCTGACACTGACGTCTTCGCTCGTGGGCTTGACTCCAACGGCGTTACCCTTACCGTTTCGCGACTCAAGGCCGCACTGCGTAACTACGGTATGTCTGAAGATATTTTAAACGGCATTCATATCAGCCTTTTATACAGCTCCACGACTGCGCGGTCCCTGGCACATACCCTTTCCGCATATCTTGGCGAAAGCAATGGCAAAGAAAAAACAGAGACCCCAGACGGTGGCGTTTCGGATATGCTGGCCAAGTACCTCCCCGGATCCAAACACCGAGGCAGCCCCCAATCCATCATACTGACAGGATCGACGGGGTCCCTTGGTACTTATCTTCTCGCAGCACTACAGGCACAACCCGAGTCTCGTGTACGCCGCATTTTCTGCCTAAACCGGGCTACGGACGCAGCATCCAAGCAAGCTGCGGCATTGAAGTCACGCGGGCTTCCACCGGCGCAGGAGTCGAGTGGTCGTGTAGTTTTCCTTACGGTAAAGGACTTCGGGGCTCCGCGTTTGGGCCTAGCGCTCAAAGACTACGACTTACTACTTGCCGAGACTACGGTCATCATCCACAACGCTTGGCCTGTAAACTTCCTACTTCCCTTACAGTCATTTGAGCCATCAATCGCAGGGCTAGTGCACTTACTTGAAATCGCGCAGAAGGGCGCACAGCGACCGGCAATACTCTTCGTATCGAGTATTTCGGCGGCTATGGGTGCGGCACGCGACGTCCCGGAGGAAGTCTTGCCAGAGCCGGCGGACCTGGTTCTACGGCAGGGGTACGCGCGGTCGAAGTATGTCGGGGAGCGAATTCTAGACGCATGGGCATTGGCAGGTATGGCAAATAAGAGACGCGCCGCGATCTTACGCGTTGGTCAGGTCGCGGGCCCTGTGGCAGCGGGAGGTGCTTGGAACCCCTGGGAATGGTTCCCGAGCCTAGTCCGCAGCTCCAAGTTCCTGGGCATACTACCCAAAAGCCTCGGCACAAGTAGTCGCGTCGAGTGGGTGCCCGTTGACGAGTTAAGTAAGATTATCCTAGAAGTTGTTGACGAGGTAACTCGTACCGACGAGGACGGTACTTCCTTTAAAAAGGCCAAACAAGAAGGCGCAAAAGTGTATAACCTTGTGAACCCTCACGCCGTGTCTTTCTCAACCCTTCTCCCCGCGCTACAAGAGAAAGGCATCGCGAGCAAGACAGTACCTCTCGAAACCTGGATTGGGGCGCTCGAGCGCAGCAGCTACGAGCGGAAATCGAGTGTGCATAATAACCCCGCAGTCAAGTTGTTAGACTTTTATAAGTCTATTGAACCACACCATGGCGGCGACGGTGTGAAGAGAAATGCGAACGGAGAAACCAAGAATGGGGGTGGAGGTAGTAAAGGAGGAGAGGACGACTATACCTGGCGTGTTGACAATACCTTGCACGCGAGCCCAACTGCCAGAGCGTTAAAACCGGTAAATACGGAGTGGGTGAAGCTATGGATTGACCGCTGGGGGTTCTGATTTATAGAAGGTGAGCTCGAAGTATATCGTATAGTAGAGTAGTAGAGTTTATAGATCATAAGAGAGTATCAACAGCTTCAATATAGAATTAGCAGCCTAGATGTATCTAAATCCAATGTATTAAATGTGGATCGTAGATCTCCTCTATAATAGGGGTAAGCCCGTTTAATGTCAAAAAGTAGAACTCTTGATTATCTAACGTCATGTCAATCACACTCAAGTTATTCACCTGCGGTACAATTCACCGGAAAATATCCAAAATGAACGGGCTAGTTTAATTTCTATCTTTCATATTAATTCATTACACAATACTATATATGCCACGTAAGCAGGCGGCTAGTCTAATCAAATGCGATGCGTCTAACATGTGGTATCTCAAAATATAGACACCTTCTCCAAAAAGCCCAAGACCAAAATGCTCATTTTTAAAAACAAAGAGCGCCTTGCCTTGCCTTGTCGTGTCATGTGTCTCTCTTCCCCTGGTCTATATTATAAACGCCTCTATGCTCCACTTCGACTTTTTGACCCCTGGGCCCGGTGTAGTGGGCCGGAATGGAACCGCTTCTTCTTCTCTTCTTTCTTTCGAGTAGCCTGTGCCGTTCCTGGTAACGGCGCGCGAGGCTTCTGCGATGCATTTTTCTAGGTTACCCTCTAAGGTGTTGGGTACCCTATATCTAGCCGAGATTCTATAGTTAACCTCTAGTTTTAAATTGTAAGGTATTCCGTAAATCAGATCCTCGTTCAAGGGTTACTGACATAACTCCTTGCGCGTCTCAAATCCTGATCTTCCGAATCATCTTCCCGAACAACGGGGCCGATGCCCTCGCTCGCGTTGGCGATCTTCTCGTCCTCGTCGCCGGCGTAGGCGTACTTGCTCTTCTGCCGGATGCGCTCTCCGTAGGTCCAGAACAGGAAGGGGATACCGCAGCAGGCGAGGGAGATGAACGCGAGAAGGGTCGTAGCCCATTCGTAGCCGAGACGAGCGTACATCTGGTTGGTGAATAGGACCACAGCGGCACCCCAGAACGAACGGATACATGTCTTGGCGGCGAGTGCGGAGGCGGCTTGGTGCTGGTACGCGTCGACGAGGTAGTTATTGGCGCTGTTGTATAGGAAGATGAAGCCGAAACCGACGGGGAAACCACCGAGGGCGGGACCGACCCAGATTAGACGGGGGTACGATGTCCAGGCGAATATGAACAGACCCAAGGGGATGAACCAGCAAGAGCACATCATGGGGATAAGACGAAGCTCCGGCGGGGGGAGACCGTTGTGCTTAGCGATGAGTTTTCGGTAGTGGGTGTTCACAAGGGGAGCACAGATAGCTGAGCATACGACACCGACAGCTAGAGGAATACTATTTGGCAGGTTAGCAATTGAATTAGATTCATATAAAGGATTTGGGTGTGTACTTACAACATAAGACCGGTGATACCGGCAGAGTAGCCCTTGCCTTCCTGGAAGATAATAGGGAAGGCAACGAAGAACATGTACAGAAGACCGTATAGCACGGACATGTACAGACTAATTAAGAAGACGATCAGTTCGCCGAAGAGGAGTTGGAAAGGCCGGATCAAGAAGATAGCCAGTCGTTCACCAAGAGGTCGCTTATCGATATCCTCTTCTGTAACGTAGTCTGGTTGGCCGGTTTCCTCGCGCATCTTCTTGGCTCGCTTGGCCAGAATCGTGGGTGCGTACGTCTCAGGGACGGTGAATGTGATCAAGACCCAGACGACGAAAGCAAGAATTAAGTGAATCCAGTAAAGCCAACGCCAGCCAGCGGCATCAGATAAGAAACCACCGACGAGAGGACCGACTATAGTTCATGTTAGCGACTAATAATAACAATAAAGGACATTTTATCGAATGCTTACCAGCTGGGCCAATAAAGGGAGCTGCGGAGAAGGCAGCCATGGGGATACCTCTCTCCTCGGATCTCCAAAGATCGGCAAGGGTACCACCGACAAGTGTCATAGGAGCAGAGAAAGCAATACCATCGATAGCTCGGGCGACTAGGAGAGTAGCGATGTTCTTCGCGACAGCGCCGGGAATGATGAAAACCACGGCGACTAATAGCGTCGTTCCATAGATGATACGTCTCCCATAGATTTCGGATAGTGGGGCGAATATCATAGGTCCTTTTCAATTGTTAGTTTAAAATTTCATTCGTCTCAATTGCTTTCAAGGGGCTTGTGTTCACTTACCGACACCGAATCCTACAACGAACAGAGTAATACTCAGCAGCGCAACCTCTTCACTAACACCGAACTCATCGGCTACACCAACGATATCAGGCGTGACGACACTAGACGAGAAGGCTACGACGAAACATGTTGCAGCCACGACCATAGTGCAGTACCACTTATAGGCCTTCGACCAGTTCTTGGGGTTCTCAGGGTCGTTCGGCACGAAGGTAACAAGTTTGTAGCGGCGCTCGCCATCTGGTTCTACGGGACCTGGTATCGCACCAGAGGGTGTTTCTGTGGTATATTCTGAAAGGTTGGCGTCGCCGGAAAGTGTTCGGTAGGGCAAGTTCAAATCCAGGTTTGGATCTCGAATTGTTTCCTTAGTAGAGCTTCGAGCCAATGGGTTGGTAGGCTTGCGAGCCAAAGAGCCAGGGACGATGGCCCCATACCTGACTTGGCCGGCATGGTCAGCTTGGTCGACTCGATCGATTTGATTATTGTTAGGTGGTATGGACGTGCCCTCCATAGTGGGCACTTCGTAAGGGTCCATGTTAATTTTATTATTCCTTATTTATCCTTATATCTTCGAGGAATGTAAAAGGAAAGTTATCTCAGGATGTCACACGATGAGTGTGGGAATGGTTATGGATCTCTACCAAAAGCGCGAAGGGGGGCGGGATCCATCCTTTATATAAGAGAAGACCATGACCCTCGAGGCTCTAGGCCAGAAGCCTTCGGGTAATGACTCGTCTGGTTAAGGGATCTCATTGGTTCACACCAGGATGTTAGAAGTTTTAGAATTAAGAGAAAGAGCTGGATGATGCCCGATGGCGGAGCCACCGAGATTTCCTATTAGAGTATATCCCCATTGTTATGCGAGAGGGGATAGGTCACAGCGGGTGTGTTGGGTTGCTGATAATGGGCAAAGCTAGTAACCTGGTAACCTGGTAAGGCTTAATTTGGAACGAATTTAGCTTTTTCAGGCGCGAGAGCGCGAGTCGAGAAAGATATGTTAGAGAAAGGAGATGGTTCGGCGAATTTCGGTGTTGCGAAGGATCCACAGGGCCGGGACCCGTAAGGATTCGGGGCCACACGGCTTGAATTCGACGGGGCCGGAACGTGGCAATTGAGGAAGTTGAAGGAATTCTGAAGTAAATTGAAAGCCATCAACAATTACTATTAGGAAAATGATCTACAAGAATGGTTTGCTTCTACAGTAGAATATCTCCTGTAAAAAAAAAAAAAAAAAGCTCGTCATAGTGAGCAGACATTTAAAAGACAGGAGAAAAGTGGTGTCGTAAGGGTTGAATCACATTCGATTATGGGCGTCCCTCGAGCCGCAAATTCCAGGGGTCCCACTGTTTGCAGCTCAAGAGCTAAGGAAAAACTAAAGACCCACAGAAACAAAAAACTCAGTACCGGTCTTACCACTCGTCTTACCCGATCAGGTAAGACCCAAGAGAGCGGAAACCAGTCAATGGGATCGATCAAGTCTCATTTACCGGTTGAGGTTTCATTCTACCCCCCTGTTACGCCTTCGTAAAAGTTCTAAACCATTAAAACACTAACGTAAGGTGGCATGCAGCTATTAATATGAGGCGAACTGACAACTTTTCTTCAAAAGCAACACTATTCTATGTTTTTATTTTTTTGCTCTTCTTGTTGTTGTTGCTCCTTTCTTTTTGGGAATACATTCAAAAAGTGGAAGAAGTTCAAAACAGGTGACAACGGTATCTTATCGACAAGGCCAAAAAAAAACCGGGCTGAACCAGTGCCGCTAACGATCTCATGTGGGCCCCTGATAATAGAATGACGGGAACAAGCAATTACCTCGTCGGGCATGCCCTAGGTGATCCTTCTCTCTTACATGTGCTCCTAACGTTTCTACAGTGATATGAGGAAAGGCTTGGCGGTTTAAAATACCTCTTTTTACTCCAACTCCAACAGCGACTTCGGGAGATAATGCCGTTCGAAGAAGAGGGTCACGAAGCTCATGATCTCATTTTCATGCTCATCGTCAGCTTAAACCTCATCATCATTACTAGCTATGTCTAGCAGTTTCCCGTGATGACCTGAGCTCGGTTACATCGTTCATGAATATTGACAACGGATAGACCAACAACCTTACTTTCGAGAACTCGGGTGCCTGATGGCAAATATACGCTATACGTGGTTCGAAGACGCGTGTATAGCTTTTCGAGATCGTTTAGGGCAAGGGTAAGGCCTGGAAGAAGGAGCCGTCGACCAGTGACATAATGGGGGACCCAGTTAGCCAAGATTGCAGAACCCGATGGGAAGGGACCCTCTTTCGTGGTCTCGGCGACGCTACCTATTCGTCCGCCGAAGCTTGTCACAGTTTAAGAAGCTTGTCTGGTCCGAGCGGGCGTCGAAAGCCTGAAACGGGCTTACCTAAGGGCAAAAGCTAACCCGGGAATAACAGAAAATTTATATCCTCGGCATTAAAGAAGACTTGGCTATCGTCAGGAACAACTTTTAATCTTCACTATCGTCAAAGTTCTCCCGGACGACTAAAATACGACCTAGATGGTTTAACCAAGGCTATTCACGTGTGAATATATACCCGATAAAGCACACCTTCATAATATTCACCATCAATAGTCTCGTCGACATCATCGTCACCTGCCTCGTTATCTACGCTATGGTCTACCAAAACCGGCCAATGGTTACCGGGGGATTGTTATTATTTCAACGAAATTTTGGCGATCAGAATTCGGAGCAGGAGGCTAGTGCCAGTAACCACCGTTAGTAAGGGACGTTACAACCTTTCACGATATGGACTACCTGGGTGTTGAAGAATCCCAGTCAGTTGGGCAGCAGGTGATGACGCTAGAGTAGAACACGAGTGCTATCGTGGAGTTGGTGACAGGTGGGTCAAGGTTTCTTCTTCTCAGCTACAAGGCGTGATCGGCCATCCTCTATTCGCGACAGCGACCTCTCAGAGAATAGAACGGGAATGCACACGTGTAGTCCCCCCCTGAATCTGTGCGGGAGTTGCCAATGCCGTGCTAGTTCACGCCAACGGTAGATGTTACACAGATTCAAAAGCCACGTAAAATCCTGGGAGGGCCCTTGAAATTTGGCTTGTTATTGGGAATAGTGGCGTGATCAATCTATAAATATACACCCTATTTGCACATGTGGAACTACTTTGCGATATTTACACATATCCTTCAAGGTGCCTTTTCATGTGAGAGGGAATAGGGGCCAGGGTTGTCAGCGGGGGAGCTCAAGGTAATAAGCAGTGAATAGTATAGCTGGAAATTTCCGCATCTCCAACGATCATGCAAAGTACTTAGTCGCATATAGGTCTATGGTGAGTTATATATGAGATAGTAGTAGAATGGATTTGCCTAAGCTTTAGTTCTTCTCCAAGACGTGGCTCCAGATCTTGGCAAATCCAGTTCGCGATCCGAGCAGAATATTTGGATGACCGACGGCGCGAAAGACACCGACTATAGGCGAGAATTTCGGCAAAGTCTATTAAAGCTGAAATATTATATGGGCTATGGACCTTTGAAGCAGGGCTGGGACTAGTAGGCATAACCTCACAGCTCCTGCTAAAAGGCTAATCGCTTTCACACCAGGGGCTCCTACATTAGGCTTGATTTCATAGCAAACAGGTCTGAAGTAGTAGCCGGTTATCGATCCTGTCAAACTAACCTTCTAGTGTAGCCCTCATATTAAAGGGGTACACTAACACATCAGCATGGAGAGTTCGTATTTACAAATATTTCAGTTCCATTATGCACCACAAACAACATTATGCAAAGTACGTAATTGTAGTTCAAACGTTTACCATTTCATCATGTTCTAGAGTTACATTACGGGGGGAAAGACGATTCGTAAGCAGAGGGGAGATTTAACGAGCCACGGGGGACAAGAATGTCATGTGTACATGGGCTCCAAATATAATACAATCCGAAATCCCTTATACACAAGAGAGCAACGCCAAGATTTTCCCCCCCATGCCGGCTGAGAAAAAGCACAAAGCCGAAGATGCCCGTTCTATCCCTCTTGCACACATGGACCAGCCCCTCCCTAAAATAGTCCGTGGACCGACTTATTGAATGATTCGCGTAATGATACCGGTGGCGACGGTTCGGCCACCCTCGCGGACGTTGACCTGTTGACCGGTCTCGATGGCGATCGGGTGGTGTAGAGTAGCAACCATCTCGACGTTGTCACCGGGCATGACAGCCCTAGACTTGTCCTCAACATCGTCGGGGAAGTGAAGGGCTACGGCCTCATCGGCGGTTCGTAGGTACATTTGGGGTCGGTAGTTCTCAACGAAGGGTGTGTGTCGGCCACCCTCCTCCTTGGTTAGGACGTATAGGGAGACCATGAACTTGGTGTGGGCCTTGACGGTGCCAGGCTTGACAATGACCATACCTCGCTTGATATCCTCTCGTCGGATACCTCGGAGGAGGAGACCGGAGTTGTCACCAGCACGGGATTCATCGCAGGACTTCTTGAAGGTCTCGATATCGGTGACCTTGGTCTTGATAATTTCGGAACCCTTACCGATCAGCTCAACTTCCGCATCCCTCTTCAGCACACCTCGCTCGACACGACCAGAGGCGACAGTTCCACGTCCGGCAATGGAGAAGACATCCTCAACGGACATCAAGAAGGGCTTGTCGAGGTCACGCTGAGGGGTAGGGATCCACTCGTCGACGGCCTTTAGGAGCTCATCGATCTTCTGAACACCAATCTCAGGTCGCTTGCCTTCCATAGCCATCAGGGCAGAACCCATGATGACAGGGGTTTCGTCTCCTTCGAAGCCGTAGTGGGTGAGAAGCTCACGCATTTCCATTTCGACAAGTTCCAACATTTCGGGGTCCTCGATAGCATCGACCTTGTTGACGAAGACGACAATTCTCTGGACACCAACCTGACGGGCGAGAAGAAGATGTTCTCTCGTCTGGGGCATTTGACCATCGGAAGCAGCAACAACAATAATAGCACCGTCCATGTTGGCGGCACCAGTAATCATGTTCTTGATGTAATCGGCGTGACCAGGGCAGTCGACGTGGGAGTAATGTCGGTTCTCCGTCGAGTATTCGATATGCGCAGTAGAAATGGTAATACCACGCTTCCTCTCCTCGGGCGCCTTGTCAATAGCGCCATATTCTAGGAAGCTTGCCAATCCCTTCTCAGCCTGTCTCTTCGTGATAGCGGCAGATAGAGTGGTCTAATCCAGCATATATCAGTTAGAATTGAGA
Source organism: Entonaema liquescens (assembly GCA_902805475.1). NCBI lineage: Eukaryota > Fungi > Ascomycota > Sordariomycetes > Xylariales > Xylariaceae > Entonaema > Entonaema liquescens. Next base: position 1,057,094 of record CADCSX010000003.1, read on the forward strand.
GGTACTTTTCAGAATTTTGCGTAATATGATATAAGATTTGCTATAACTAAGTATAATCTGATATATGCTCTGCTTTCAACATACCTTGCCGTGATCGACGTGACCAATAGTACCGACATTTACGTGAGGTTTCGTTCTCTCATAAACGGCGTATGTACGGGCGATGTTGAGGGCTGCGGCTACATTTTGCTGTCGCACAGCAAATTGTAACGGGTTGGCAGTGCTGCCGGATATGAGAGAGTGACGTGAAGCGCGCAAGAATGGCGCTAAGGTGCGCGAAAACGCCGACATCTTGAATTAGATTTACCCTGCAGCCGAGAGGAATAAATCAATTCACACGGAAAGAAGGGACTGGTGATGAGGGACGTGGGACGTGGGACGTGGGACGTGGGACGTGGAGGGGAATTAAAAAATGACCAAGCGGTATTGAAGATAAAAAAAAGCTCCCACCAGCTAGAAAAATTTCATTGGAAGTTACAAGCGTCGCGTTCATTGGTCACTAAAATCCACAATTCCTTATCGTATCATCTTCTATAGAGTATCTATACTTGATAAGAAGACTTACCGGACTAAAACAAGAGGCATCGAGCTCCGCATTCGAAGTACCCATACCGATTAAAGTTAATTCTACTCCCACATTCTCGGAATTTAGTCGCAGCGCCATATTTTCAACTATGTAATAGGTCTAGGGGGGTTTAATTGAATGCTTCTAATTGGCCAATGCTCATTTATACACCTTGAGTTCTATGGCACGAATTCACAAGTCAATATGATATATGTACCTACTTATGTTATGAATGCTGCATAAGGTAATATGGCATCTAGGTAAGAATCTAAGAAGGTTATGAGAACCCTGTTGGCCTCAGGAAAACTATAAATTTATTACTTGCTCATGTTCATCAGTTTCTTTTCTCTTTTTACCCCAACTACATTCTCTACAAGATGTCAAAATCTGACTCTTTTCCGTACGTCTCTACAGCCCATGCCTTCTGGCCATCAACAAGAGCGTTTATAAACTCGGGATCAAACTCGGTGAGCTTTTCCTTCTCCTGATCAGGAACAGTCCTCCATTCAACCCAGTTCGTTGCCTTTGCTCCCTCCGGCGCTCTGAAGAGACCTACTGCGATATTGAGCACCTCACTCTCCTCCGAGGGACTCCTATCTTTATTTTTGATGAACACCACGGCGCCACAACGCCCACAGAATCCCTTGGTGATTTTATCTGATGCCTTGTACGTCTTCATCGTCCCGATGAGAAGATTTGACGGTATTTCGGGTTCAAGCGAGGCCCGGGGGATTAGAGCCCAGGGCATGAAATAAACACTCGCAAGCCTCCGAGTCTCTGCGTCGAAATCGAGGTATGCTTTCCACTTATTTGCGTCTCCTGGTGCGATGGACCGACTTAAATATTCGTCGTTCCGCACTTCATCCGAAGGTCGTTTAATTGTGAAAGAAACCCCGCCGCATTGACAAGACGCACGCAGTCTCTCCCCACCATCCTCGCCAACTTCAAGCTTATCCTCAGGCGGGATATCGCGGTCCATGGTAAGCATCTTTATACCCTTCACAATTGGTTCCGGAAGCCAGGATACCAAGCCGCCGTCTCCAGGGGACTTTGGAAACCCGAAGCCTTTCAGCTCGAAGAAGCTCGGCCCATCGAAGAGCGCGGCGTCCGCGATCCATTGCATGGCCCAGGGTTCGTAATGCCCGTTATGCGCCCCGCAGGTGGGGCAGAACCAGCGTTGTCCGTGGCCGCCGGCGCCGCTACCCTCGGTCTTGTACACGGTTAGGTTGACGGTGCCGTTGGTCCACTCCGGTGCCACTCCTTGCGTCAACGAAATGTGGAAGCTGCCAAAGCCGCCGTGCGAGTATCGGCATAATGTGCATGTGCACACATAACTCCTTAACGGCAGACTCGAAACCGGGAGGACGACTGCGTATTCTACGTTTCCGCAATGACACCTCGCAGTGAATGTTCGCGACTCTTCTCCCGGCTGAGCCGTGGCCTCCCTGTCGCGATTGAAAAAGGTAACAAGTTGATCTAATGACAACATGTTTGCTTGATCCCTGTTCTTATCTCTATCTTCTAATCCCAATTAGAATTGATTGTGAACGTCGCCCGCTTAAGTAAGTTGGGCAGATGATTACCAAATTATATCGGGGTTTGGTAGGTGGTGAATGATTTACATACCTACCTGGGTACCTACTTATACATTATGAGAAGCTGCTGGCCTGTCAAGCATTAAGATCGGCTTCGGACTTGATCTACGACCTGAATCTATGCGAACGTATAAAGCGACGAATAATATGCGGTGATGCAGCGGCGCAGCAGCGCAGGTAACATCTAAGCACCTAGGCATCTCAGGGGTCTCGCGGCGAAGTGCCGCTTTCAGATTCTTATGTTGGATTTGCCCTAGCGCTGACACCTAAGCGCCCCCCTACGAAACCGATAAAAGAAGTTGACAATAAACAGCGTAGTTGTGAAATATTTATATTTAAATTTAATATTGAAGTATCCTGGCGCATAGAAGGCATTCACATGTTAGTTTATATGCCTATGAGTCTGATTCGTCTGCTATCATGGCTTGGTACAACTAGTTTGCTCCTTTTTCATCAAATCCAGGATACCTAGATGCGCATTTTGCAGCGGATTTCGGTGTCCGAATTGTTGCTGGGATAGTGTGGATTCGATAAATCGACTGCGTACCTGCCGATAAGCCTCCATAGTCTTCAACTCCTCAGCTGTCTTCCCGGTTAACAGTTTCCTTTTTATTTCGATTTTTCCCGGGGAGCTACTGTCCAGGCTTGATGCCATATTTATATCATTAAGTGATTTCCAAGGTCTCTCGTTGCAGTCGCAAGTCGTCCATTTGCCTTCATCATCGGAGTCAAATTTTGGCACGGGAGGCACAATTCCGTCGTTGAGGTATGCTCGGATATGTCCTATCGTGCAAAGTGAGATGCACGCCGTGGTACAGTGGCCCTCCGCTTTCTGCTCGACAAGACTCGCTTCCGAGAACTTGCGCGTCATTTTTAGAGCATAGTGTAGAGGTGTGACGGGGTCGAGATTGTTCGACATAAATAAGACGGGGAAACTCGTCTCGATAGGTTCAGGTTTATGAATAGGATGGTCGTCCCAACGCATTGGCGGATCTTTTGCCTCGATTTCCCATCCGCTACAACCCAGATTGAGATCGACTCCCATCCACTATAATAGCTATTAGAGAAATTCCCTAGATATTAGTATTAGGTATTACTCACGACGTCGGCGAATGATGAATAAGAAGCCATCTTCTCGAAACGCCGTTGAAGAGCGTCGAGGTCTTCATTGAGCTGCTGGATATTAGACCTGGCTTTTTAGAAAGCTATTATAGGCTAAAGGGTTCTCACCTTATATCGTTTGTCACTGCACGCAATCACCTTCTGAGCATCATCAGGCCATACGAGCCTGGTTAGGTTCTGGCAAAGTATGCTGGGTGGCGGACCGTCTACCATCGTGTGCAACCGGTTATCAACGACGGCCTGGAGAAGCATATCCACAACAGGAAATGTGGCGATCGGGAGGTACAACGCTGAAAATATGATTTGCTTGAAGTCCCCGGCCGTTATCAAGACAGGAGTGTTTATGTGTATCGGGAAGGCAACTACGGGCTCTTTCTCGAGCCAAGCCATGATGTAGTTGAACCGTTTCTTAATATCGCCAGGACTGTCCCTGCTCCGATAGAACTCACATTGTGATCCTGCATCAGCGCAATAAGTAAAGAAGCGTTCCCATATCGCGTCGGCATCCATGATGCCGTCTCCTAACATCGGGTTGACATAGTGGTCAGCATCCACAACGCCATCTAGGATTACCCGACCAACTTTGTCTGGGAACATAGCCGCGAAGGTTGCTCCGAGGAGTGTACCGTAGGAGAATCCCCAATAAACAAGTTTTCCTTTGGTGCTGTCCTTTGGTTCAATTTTAGAGTCGGTCCGGAGCCCAAATGCAGTGTCTGATTTCTCCGTAGATTTGACATCGGAGCCCGACCTCCACTCATCCCAAGCGTGAATGATCGAGAGCATATCGCGTGCCACGTTCGGAGTATTTGAATACCGGAATATGCTATCATCGCCTTCGGCTTCATCTCTCCGCTTGCAGAGCTTGGCAAGTGCTCGTGACCTGATGTCAAGCTGGCCGAGTGCGACGTTGCTTGAGTTGACAAGTCCGATGCTATGACCCGACACAGCCCAAGTTTGTCGATTCATCAGAGCAATATTGCGTCCGTTGAGCCCAAAATCATCATCCGGGGATTCAAAGCAATCAGCCTTAGGCGTGGTAGCGCCGACTCCGCGCGGATCGAAGCCGATAATGTCACGATCTCCGCCGATGACTGTTTGAAGTCCTGACCCCGAAGTCAAGGCGAAAAATGCGCCGCTACCCCCGGGGCCGCCGGGATTAATAAGAAGTGGAGATTCCGAATAGGATGCCGGATCATCGGTACGATTGATACCGGGCTTTAAGACTAGGGCTATATGCACTTTCGGATTATCCGCAGACTGGTTTAGTGGTCGGTGATAATCCATAGGTACGGTTAACCGGGCACACTGGAAGTCACCGCCGAATATCGAGAAGCACGGCTGCCAGACGAGTTTCTCGCTCGGTGTGATCTATTTCATACAGAGACGTCCGTGTCAATAATTCTTCACTATAGCAACTTTGGGATATTACTCAGGAAAGCTTACGGTGGACCATTCTGTCAATCCCTCGGAAGGCTCTGTTGCTGCTTGATCCCCGAGTCCGGACGGCGGTAGCCATAGTGAATCGGACCGTGTCCAAAATGACCAATGATTAAAATACCAGATACGACGGTTAAAACTACTGCACTGAGACGGCGCCAGCCCCAATTTGGTTCTCTTCGTGGTGACTGGATACGCACACCAATGTCATCGGCTTGCTTCTCTCCCAGGAAGGGTTGCACAGACGAATCTAGAGACGTCATGTTCTATCGCATACAACTATTGCCCGCGAAGAAAAAGGGTGAGACTACTAGAGTAGACCTAGCTCATAAAACGACGTCGAATCTTTTATAAAAACCACCCTGATCTGATAAGAGATTGATAAAGTCGTAAGACTTTCTGCATCGATGATCGACAGGCAGCCACTTAACTGAAGTGGTACGCAAGCCGACGGGGTGGGATTGGCTCGCTGCGCAAGCTTGCGTAGCTTGGAACTTCAAATTATCCAAGGAAAACGGACGCACACGTAGGATTAGGATGCGGCCGCTGTGCCTCTTTTGTACAACTCAGGCTTGGTCGTCTTGGCTGCTTCTCAGCTCGACGCTCAAATTTGTTCGTGTAGGTAAAAACAAGAAAACAACTGCATGTTAAATACGATTTCTAAAAATGGTGAGGCTGGTTCCTTTTTGAGATATTGAATAGAACTTGGGGAAGGGTTGAAAAAGCAACATCCCACCATACATCCAGAACGAGAATAAGACATACGACGCCACACTGAGGCTGAATAAGATGCTGATGCCCCTAGGTAATTTTCCCCAATTCCCCCGCAGTGGACTTGAAATCTTCTTCATCAACAGTAAAACGTGGGACAGATTTATCATCTTATTCATCTTGACTTTTCTGGCATGTCCAAAAGGTTTAAATACAAGACGACGCCTAGAATCATGTCAGCTTATAAAATTTCCTTGAGTGTCCAAGGCATAGTATAAATAGGAGTATTACGCGTGCTACGTACTCCTAAATACCGCAAAGAGTATCTGGACTATGCATAGAGTTGTTTCTATTGGTGAGCTGGTTCAACGCTATCTCTTGGCTTTGCTTCATTGATGGTCTCGACCCGATGCGTTTGCAGAGTCCACTAGGTGCTGCAGGCGATCCGGTCTTGACTCACTCGGCAGTGCTCCTTGGTATGAATTAAGCATCGGATTGCCACAGATCTCTCTTGGGTATCTTCTCAGTACATTTCTCGTTTGCACGTGTCCAAGTTTATACCGTAAGTTGATATCCCCTTTTCATCCAAACCCTAGTTGCTATTCATACTTAGCACTTCCGGGCGTTCGGGCGTCAGGTCTCATGCTCATGTCTCCGCTAAGTCTGAGACGACACTGACAACCATCACTGGGGCCTTTTGTTAGACTGAATAGTCCAGACAATATATAAAAATAGATGCGCTTTGTATGATCTACAGGTGATAGTGGATGATACTATATGCGACTCTTCAATATGTCTATAATGGCTCATTTCTAACGTTTGGAGGCGAGACTCAAGAGTATCAGATTGAATCTTATGGTATTTATCACATTTAATTATCTTTCATTATAATTAGGAAACCAGAGCAAAAGTATGTGAACATACCTAATATTTCAATTGTGAGTCGTCTCTTTACTAGTTGAATCAAGTTCTTAATCGCCAAGGTAAGATGTTTCTCAATCTCATAGGTTGGTATTGTACTGTCTTCAATATCAAGTCAAAGCGTCTGGAAGCTTATCTCGATCATCGCTAGATTCCCCAAGACGAACGAATCAGTGGATTACGCGGCGAAGAAAGCTTGTTAGGTCTTGGAACGCACTGGGCGCGGGGGCCGATGAGACCCTGGTCGCTTGGCAGGTCTCAAGACCCAAGATTGATACTCATCTCACACATTCGTCTTTCGCCTCTTATACCATAGTACTATGCCGCTGTCTTCTAGCTCGTCGCATTGACTGACTTTCGGCACTTGGCAGGTTTAGCCAAGAGCTTCGTTGTCATGTATCTAGAACGGTGATAGCTACTTCCGTACTGTTGTTTCCCTTGATCCCCGTCGTCTAGTTGCGTTTCGAGCGCTGATAATGTTGTTTGGTCCCCGCATCCAATGGCGAACAACGGGAACTGTCTACGAAGAGATCACTTCTCTCTGCAAACATGATACACAAAAAACCCTGCTTGAGATATTTTTAACATAGTTATTGAAGAAGAAACACCTTGGCACCGGAGGAGAATGGGTATCCCATGTCGTTCACCCGCTACGGCCGCTTGGCTTTCGAGGTCCCGACTCGATAGCTAGGAAATACCGACGATCTAGGATGCTTACCTCTCAGCGTATATGAAGGCCTTTGTTGGCCTCGAGATGATGATTTGGAGTTACTCAGCTGTGCTCAAGTCGTCGTCCGAACTTTCTCGTTTCCCGGTCTCTTAATTTCTATTCGCAGAGTAATTCTGTCTTTACTTCTTCCGCTGGTCGTCGCTGGTCGTTTTATATTACTCTTAATAACTATTTTTTCTTCTCGATATTTGGGACATACCAAGCCAAGGAAATCCAAGAACATCTTCCAAGAAATATCAGTCAAGATGGTCGGTTATCGTATGATTGCCATTACTGGCTTCCTCGCCAGCGTTAGCGCTCTTCCTCTGAACATCAACCTTGGCGCCTACTCCCCCGCATTGTACGTACTAGTCGACGTGTATATATAATTATTCGAGATATCTAATCCATCTATAGGGTAGTCGGTGATGGTGAAATCTCATTTGGCGGAGGTCAAGACGTTACGAACTTAATGAACGCGTTGGAGGGCGCAGCAGTCAACGCCGCCACTGGGACAGCAGGAGGCGCTACAGAGAACGCGGCCTCTGCGCCAGTGGCCGCAACTAGCGCTGCTCCAGTAGATGAAAGTGGTGTTGTGGCTGCCCAGGGTAGCCCAAGTCCGGCTGTTGAGACCCCCAAAGCCTCCAAGGCCCCGGAAGCTCCCCAAACTCCCGAAGCTTCTGAGGCTCCCGCAGCTCCTGCAGACCCTAACTTAGAACAACAAGGTCAGCTTCCCATATTAAGGACTTCCCTGAAAGGCGGATGCTAACAGACTTTAGCCGCCCAAATATCAGGTCTTCAAGGCATGGGAAAGGAGATCGCCCCTCGTGACTCTGAGACTCCTAAGGCGAAGCGCGACCTTGCTGGCTTTGACAGGGCTCTCACATACGCCGAAGCAGCTTTGACCAAGGGCCCCTTGATCCAGCTTGGTACTGGAGAAGGCGGTGCCGGTGTCGGTATCATTGTTGATAACAACGGCGGCACTGTTGGCGAAGGTGCTGCTGCCAAACGTGATGAGTCTTCGTCGCAGCCGCGTCGACGAACTAAGGTCACTCGCATGTATGTGAAGCGTGGCGTCCCTGCCGGTGAGTAAATCCAACCTAGAATTTTACCCCTTATATCACACAGTATGCTAACTAGCGCCCTGTCGAAAGCTATTCAGACATCTAGTGAATTCGAGACTCGCTCCGTCAAGACCATCCCCGTCGCGAACGTCCCTGCAGTGGCTAAGCGAGAAAGTACCTCTTCCGACACGATCGATGCCATCAACCTAAACGTGGATGATAGCCAAGGATTCACGATGACATTTGTTGAGACGACGGAAGATGATGACGATGCCACGACAGATGAAGCGCAGGAGTAAGATACAGGGTCAATAGTGTCTTGCTATCTAGTATCTTTATCTGGTACTTCGCGCAATGTTATTTCCAACATCATTATTGATACCATATATTGGAGTCTGGGGATGGGGAACTGATACTAGGGACGATTCGTCATATACGCGCAATTCTTATTTCTTATTTGGTTTTGGTTACAAAAATCTCTAGCCCAAGAGTCAATACTCCGGCTTATAAAACAGATCAGTTAGTCGGTACTATAAGCAATTCAAAACGACTGGCCTGTTCATTGACAGTTCGAGGCTGGGCAAACACGTTAGAGCGTCTATTCATGCTAGCTACCTAGCTACCTAAGTAGCATATGTAACGAACTATCTCGCGTCAATTCCAATGTAATATCTGATTTTCCACTCTTAGTAGAGAAGTGTAAGTTGTCCATGAAAGACAGGCGTTTCAACTTGTTGAACGCCGCGACAAAGCCAAGATGTGATAAGAGATCGCCAAGAGCCTCATTAGTTCCTTTACCAAGACACGACACGAACTGCCGGGCTCCACATCCATTGACACCTCCCCTAGCAAGTGCTAGGGGAAATACGCTGCTCAAACGTTCCTATCTGCTTCACATAATCTTTACTATAGCGGAAGGCCTATTAGTTGACATCATGAGTTGCAGCGGCGATCAAGGGGCTGGGGTTTGTAATTCGTAGGACATGGTAAGGTGTACGCGGCGAGTGAAGGCGAACTATAATAGCAGCCACTGACCTATGTTATGAGGTCAGCAAGCCGTCGCCCGACTTCTTACCGACTGTGGCAGTTTCGGCACCGTTCCGTGTATGCGCTTATCTCGAGGCATTTCGTGTAACTTAAGAGTCATCTGACGCATTTGGATGTCCTATACATACATGAGTGGTGGTGACATTTCTGAAAACTGATTGTTTGGAAGATATCGGGTTAAACACTCCGCTTCGAAACACACGCGGTGATCCTAAATATTTTCTTAACCCCCCCACACTTGATATTAACGTCATTTAGTGAAGATCTAAGAATTTGGAGATGTGATCGACAATATGAATGAAAGGGTCTACCTTATTGGAAAATGACATTTCTGGTCAAGTATCAGACCGAACGTTGTCATGTAGATATAGCAAGAATAAGCGTCTGCCGCATATGTGATAAGCCTAGCTGTGAATTCGCCATCGTAAAGGAGCCTATGCAGCTCATTGACTAGAATTCTAAGTTGAAGATGCAAAAGGTTGAGCAGAAGTGGGGGTTGCTGACTTCTTAAAATGAGGGTTTCTCGAGTCAAACACGGCGTGAATTTCCGGAAGCAGAGGCATGTGTTATTCCCAACATTATATGTATGCTGTACGACCAGATCTACATGCATCGCTATAACCCGGTGAAGGACAAATCCAATCGCGTTTAAGACATCTAAGTTTGACATCCGGGGTGGGTAAGCTGCACGCCAATCTTATGTTGCCAGGCTTATACGCATGATCTCTTCGCGGCAAATGTAGGGTTCATGAGGCCACGAGGCTGCGCACCGAACCCGCGTAAGAGACGTGTTTAAGCGGCCTAGGCGCTAGTATCAGGTGTTAAACTGCAAGCGCATGGAACCTCCCTATACCGGTGAGGAAAATACGGGTTGGTAAGTGGTGAAGTCTTCATCTGCCTTACCCCTATTATCCCGATAATGCCCGTGTTCTTATTATTGATCTATAGCTCACCGTGCTAGCTGACAAAAAATAACTCAGCCATGATTAAGCTACTCCTCTTTCATGTGTGACGTTACTTGACAGGTAGTCTTCGCTAGGCTCAAGTAGGATTTAATATTGGCAAGATCGTATCTCATTTGCTAGAAGATCGGTACCAATGAGTTTCATATCAAATATTTTACGCCGGCAAAGGCGTTAAAATCTGGGCGGCTTGAAATTTATTTAGACACTCCCCATCCCTATCAGCAAACTAGAACTTTGGAGTTTTGCAAACATACTTTGAGATTTAGTTTGTCAGCCAATGGCAATATTACGCGAGCTAGTGATTAGCCTGTTATATAGGTGTCTACGTTTTAAGAGAACTATAAGTCTCTTTTATCTTGTCTGGAAGGTTGGCTACATTATTCTAATGTAAGTTTCTTCACGCCTTAGTAGTTGTCCTCAGCGCTGAACTTTATACCAGGCCTGAACTCATTACCTACCTAGGTACCTAGTGATATACCCCTGAAATAAAAATATGAGGGCATACATCAACGGCCCTCTGAATGAAGCTTTCACATCGAACAATTCGAGTTAATATAGTTCACGTAAGCTAAATAGCCAATGCAATTAAGACCCGTCTATGTGTCTATGGGGAGTTCCTAGACACACACTAATTACAATCTTACCCATCACATGTCACGAATTCGTACGGTTACGTGGTAGTATACAAGTTTCAAATATCTGAAAAATATTGGATGCTCATATAACCCCTCAAAGCTAGCTGCCAATTCCATGACGTTTCGTGGCTTAGGTATACACTTTTGAAGCGAGCAGAATTTAATACATTTTAGCTAGGATTATAAGGCTTGGATTGAAGTCTATATTTGCCCTTATACCTTCAAACAACTGCTCCAAAGTTGATTACTTCACTTTGGAGTGCCTAGCTCATAGCATGGACTATATTTTCCAGTCCAATGGGCAGAAGCAGGTTCAAAATCAGGTTGTATGTCTCGAAGCAGGTGTATACTAAAACTGTACGTTTTACGGAGATCCTTGTTTTATGAATTCAAAGATTGTCTTTCTTGTGTTCCATTAAGCGTACAACATTGCTCATGTGAGTATTAAGACCTGCAAGCCATGTTTTCTCATGTACCTCACCGACAAACCCGTAGATCGCACGATGTCACCGTCGCTATTTTGTCTACCTAAAAGATTTGATAAAAATCATCGCATAGTATAGGTATTAGTTGCATAGGGTGCAGTAAGGTATGCCTGACCATGTGAGAAACCAACCCTAACCTTCACCGCTTGTGATATATCATATCCTAAGCTTGAAACCAGTTTTCGTAGCATTCTTCCCCTTGACGAAAGTTCTTCACAACGCACGTGGATAAGTTGGACAGCGTTGTTGAATAGTCGCTCATCGGTGTAGAATCTACCAATGATATTAGAAAGACCCTTCCACCGAGTTGTCAAGTATTGTCATTGCCGTAAATATGTATCCAATCAGACTTGTGGACTCTTTTGTATGGTCGAACCGGCCCGACCCGAGAGTTCGCCTAACTTCCTGACCGGTTCTCCGTGAACACGGCTACATTCTGAAAGAGGGTAGCTAGTCCAGTTATAAGTGGGATGAGCTGACCGGTGCTCTTTAAAGTATTGACTCCCTCGACGTGGCTCCAGAGTAATGCTAGCTCGACCATTAAAACGAAGAAGACCAAGGTTATGATTTGCGTAGTTATTATGGCAAAGTTTCCCATAGAGGTCATTTCGCCCGACGAGGGGGTAGAGAGCCGCAGTTCGAATGTCGTCCTCTCGGGAAGCAATAGCCATCTTAACGACTCGGAGAAGTTCCTCCCCCTAAGTTGAGTCATGCCGTACCATGACCTGTAGGCTGTATTGCATAATGTAACTAAGAAAGCGAGTAATGTCGTCACCTTACTAAAAGTGACAAACCATCCCAAGAGGTATACTCTGGAGAAGAAGAAGACAAACGGTGTGCATGGAAGTTCGTCCTTGAAGCGGGATATTAGTATTTCCATAGTGATAATGGGTTCTCAAAGTGGTAACTCTTATTTACTTACCAGAATATGAACGCCCAGAAACCAGAACCAAATACCCACTGCTGAGAATCCGAGACTGGAAGCCGCCGAGAGGTAACTAGTAATCACCGCAGGGCTAGTCTGCAGTGAAGCAGTAATAAGACTGGTCGTCTGTGATGTCAAGCCGCCACCAGCGCCAAAAATGAGCGAGATAAATATATCAATGCTGTATAGATGGCCAGAAGTCTCTAATGTTGCTAGCTTCCAGAGGATCGTCACCAACATTCCCAGCTGAAATGTATTTAACGCGACCCAACTGTGCGTCTAAGGTATAAAAGTGCATTAGAACATTGCTGTACGAGATAGCTGAGTACATTAGGTAGGTATGTAGAGTCTTACCACCATTCTTGGGCAACGATGATATGCCACGATCAGACTGAGCCACTGCAAGTATGAACCTAGTCTAATGCCTAAGCCGTAGAGGTTATCATCCCCATCAACACTGCAACCGAGCGTCTGACCCTGTACAGCGGCATGTTGGGAAAGAGCAGCCAGAAGAGGCGGTGACTGTTTCGTATGCATATCTATAATCTAGACCTTGTGGTTGGAGTGACTGAGAGTAAGTTCGTCCGATGAGGACTTCTGCATCATACATGTGCAACACCGTCAAGGCATATACTTGCTTTAGATGTCCTTTATGTATGAATATTGAGGCTTTAAACGTACGAAATCTATAGTGGTGGCAGAGGCGGACTTGTGCTACACTAGCGGAACTGACTCCAATGATTTCTTATAGGAGAAATGAGCTGCAGTTTTATCACGGCGCATAGACAGGTACCTTTAATTGGCCGCTTGTAATCGGTAGTTTGGGCAATTTGGGGGTGATCCTATACATCTTACACTACGACGAGAGTATTCGCCTGAAGTAACATGATAAATCATAATGCTCTCAGAGGAATGTAGCTATGATCTTCATAAGAGCCTTGTCTACCTAAAGGATAACATTAAATTTGTGTTATTCGTAGTATGCTCTCAGCCCAAGTCTTCCTCTAGGGTATGGGAGTAGCCGCATCTTATTTAGTGCCCAAGGCCCCAGATAGCGAAATACGAGCCAGCGAATTCTTGCTTATGTGTATCTTTGGCTCAGTTCCAAAGCCACATGCTATTTCACTTGTTGCTATTTCAAACAGTCTAGAAAATGTCAGCTACTCATCCTGCGTCATCATCCTTGGAGACCTTCTGCCCAAGTCAATCCCCAAAAAATCCCGTATCTACTACGGTGGTAGATAAGATCATCCAGGAATACCGAAGTAAGCTTAGTGGTGACGAGTTGAGTGCGATCTTACAAGTTCATGATGCTAAGTTCGTCCTCGGACGTTGGCAGTCAGACTTAAGATTGCTGAGCAAAAAGCACCCTAAACTCGACGCCATTATCCAAGGCTACGACAGATTTATGACTCTGTGGACCATACTTGGTGCCGCATCTCCAGAGCTGGGGTGCTTGCTCTGGGGGAGCTTGGAACTAGTAAGGACTGTAAGTTGAAACCTTCGACCCACAGTCCGCGAGGATGGGAAGCTTTGGCATAACGACGTATATGCTAAATAAAAGTAAGTAGAAGTCAAAAATTGCCAGAGATATTCAAGATACTATGGAAGAAATACTTATCGAGTTCTGTGAGCTTGCACCACATCTTGGAGAGTACGATTGTATTTTCAGTGGGCTCAAGAACTCGAATACAATACAAAATGCAATACTTAATATCTATAGAGCGGCGCTGGATTTCTTCTACGAAGCAAATAAATGGATTAACAATTGCCCTACTGGTTAGTATTTCTACCCCGTTTTAGCATAGGGGGATATTCTCCAAGGTAGTACATGCTAATAAGGCATCTAACCAGGTATTCTTCGCTGTGGCCCCAAGCCACAACCGGTGCAAGTTCGAGCCAGCATCGAGAAATATAAGAAAGCTAGGACGGACCTGGAAGTAGCCATCCCGCTTGCCAGTCTTAATCTTCATCGTGGATGGCATCAAGAAATCAAGGACATGATTACCAAGGCCGCGACTCAACCATTGGGGTCACTTCCCTGTCGATTTATCCCATACTCCAATAACCCTCGGTACATACGACGTAATGACATTCAAAATATAATGCAAACAGTCTTGTCGGATGGACAAGCTGGTCAGGCATCTTTTGCGTTATACGGGACTGGGGGAGCTGGAAAAACTCAGATTGCTCTACAATACATTCACGATCATCTAGATCGATATCCAGCGGTTTTCTGGATGGCTGCTGATTCCCTTCCCATACTTAGCCAGTCTTATGTTAACGCAGCGAAACAGCTCCAGATTCAACAAAATGAATCTTCACGCGACCATGACACAGTTGTTCAATTATTCAACTCATGGCTAAGTCACACTTCTACGAACTGGATCATTGTTTACGATAATGCAGATGACTTAAATGTTCTTCGGCCATTCTGGCCACCAACCCATAGAGGCACAGTTATTATCACTAGTAGGGACCCTGCCTCGGCGAGACTAGCGATGTCTAGTGCTCACGTTCCTTCAATGACTGAGGAAGAGGGGCTCGACTTATTCTTGCTAACTGTACAAGCTTCCCGGATAGACAAAGTCAAGGAGATGTTGAACAAGCTAGGTATCTACGCGCTCCCAGTTTCGGTATATGTATAAGTCTAACTATTGTGTAGGACATCTACCCCTGGCAATACACCAAGCTGCCAATTTTATAGCCGAGCGAGGCTGTAGCATAGAGGACTTTCTCGAAGTTTACACCGAATCCTTGAATGATGAAACGATATTTACCAGTCTCGATACTGACTCCCCTAATTTATTCTATGCGCATTCTCTCGCCACTGTCTGGAAGTCCTCTATTGAAAAGCTGACCCCTGAATCCGCGACCCTACTATCAATTTTGTCTTATCTCGACCCTGGCGGGATACCCGAGGCAATAATACGTAACGGGGCGTGTACTTGTAATGGAGTTGGATTTATTTCAAGTGCAGGTTCTTATACCATTGCGGTAAAAGAACTACTCCGCACTGGACTCATCTGGAAAACGAATAAATCGCAGAGTAATCTCGAGAAGCATCCTGGGTCGGAATCAGCATGCATCATTGGCCTACACCAGCTGGTAAAAGAAGTGGCTTTCCACCACCAACCGCTCGCTCTTCGGAACCAAACATTCAAAACCGCTGTTGGGAGTTGTCTAGGAGCCTTTCCACACCCCGCGGGGCCAAACCCTTCGCTCGAGGGTCGATGGTCCGAGTGTGAACTATGCTTACCACATGTGTTAGCATTGAATGCTCGCTATATGAGCTCACCTAGAATTGCTGCGGATTTACGCTTAGCAGAACTCTTTCTATACGCTGGGTGGTACCTTTATGAGAAACGGGTTCCCGAAGCGGCACTTCCCCTCTTGACGACTGCCCGCATAATTTGCGACACGGAGAATTGCGACGCAGAGTGGTTCCTGAGGTCGAGGATCCTCAGTGCACTCGGATACGTTATCTTCCAGTGTTCTATGTATCAAGAATCCGAAGATTGTTTTCGAAAAGCGCTCGCCATCCAGCTAGAACATGCTAAATCTGACGACATCTCTCTTGCACATGGGTATAAGGACTTAGCTCTACCGGTAACGGCCCAAGGCCAATATGAAAAAGCTATCAAACTGCAGAAAAGAGCGTTAGGGATTGCTGAAAAGAACGGCCATGGAACTAGTACCCACTGTGGTATGCTATTTCATATCTATCATAATATGGCACGTACCTACGAAGCGTCTGGAAACGCCAAAGAGGCAATCCGTCTGCATCTCATCCAAGGCGACGAGGCTGGGAGCAGCTTTCGAATAGAGGTGAGCGAAACCAGCGCCGTGCACTTGTATGGCGTTGGGAACTGTCATCTACTACTTGGGAATCAGGAAAAGGGGTTGGAGTATCATTATCGCGCACTTGAGATTCGACGGAAACTCTTCGGTGAACGCCACTTTTACTATGGCATTTCGCTACACAAAATAGGATGCATCAGGTGTCTCGCCGGCGACTACACTCCGGCTCAAGAGGCACTGGTATCGGCCAAGTGCATTTTCTCAAATGCCTCCAGTTCACAGCGAGAACTCAGCCGGACTTTGTACTATCTTTCCAGGGTCTATATTCAATTAGGTCAAGGAGATCAAGCCATGAAGTACTGGGATGCTGCTTGGACATTAAGAACGGAGTTGACGGGAGAAGAAAGACTGGTGAATGAGGAACTTCATATGAAAGACGAAACGGAGGGGTTTGACAGGTTGGTGACCTATATATATGCGTGACCCGGCTATATATAGGGATCAAAAACTATGGAAGATTATATATGAGTTGAAACTATCATTCCTCATACATTATATCTTTCAGGAAAGTGGTAATCCCCAGTTCGGACAAGAGTAGGAGTCTGAACTGATAGATGTAGTAATGGCTCCTTTAACCACGGCCCCTTTTCAAAATAGGGGGCGGGGATCCACTCTTTGTATAGGCATACTAGCTAGCGTAAATAAGACACTTAGAATATCATAACAGGTCTCTCCTATTATTACTAAATGGTAACTACATTATAACAATTATAGAATCAAATGTTGAAATAAGTGGTCAAGGGACTACTTAAGGTACTAGTACATGATGTCTCGGCGTAGAATATATATATAAGAAGGACCTCCCTCCTACTCATACAGTTGATAGACTAAGTCAATATACAAGTACAGCTCATATACTGTATCTTTCAGCACCAAATATTATGTTTATGTCTAAGGCATGATCCCACCTCTCATTGACCATAAACTCTGGGGATTCCGTGATCGCATCTACTCTCATACATAATAGCTGAATGTAAGGAAATCATCTTGCCATAGTGCTAGCTATGTAAAACCCACGTGATGGCGCAACGTGGAAAGATCCTTTATTCCATGGAACTTTAGAGACAGGCTGTCGATGTCTATGGGAAGCCCGCATGTGGTACATTTAAGCTCTTACTAGGCCAAGTACTGAAAGATTTGATTGTCCCGTGTTCATGGATGCCGCTAGGACCGCTGATTGTTGGTGCTGCTGCTGAGTTCCGCGCGATTTGGCTATTGCTACTGCGCAGAAAGGACAACTCTATGAAGCTCCTTACACTGCGCATTAAACCACCCGCTTCGAACAAGGCTGAGAATACTCGCAACGACGGCAGGTTTACAGCGATGAGTGCTATTCCGGCCTCAAGCATGGTATAGAAGAACGATTGAGTCACAAGGCCTAGGTAATGTCGGCATTGAGTCAGCAAAATAAGTTCCTTGTTTATAATCAGCAGTAAACCCACGCTCATGATCGGTATAGAGGAGGTGATTTGGACCTCCAAGCTCGATTTTGATATATTGTACCATTCGAGCAATCGAAGCACCTAGGCCCCTGAGTTATAAGTCAATAAACCGATTGGGCATTAAGACTTATCGTCGAGGTACTTACACGAAAGCCAGAAGGAACACGCCAATTATGGACAGTTTTCTCCGTAGAGTTGTCTGGAGATGTAAGATCTGTATGGTGTCTCGATTAGCAACTAGAAGCTAGATGGGCAATTCCCAAGTGAAGGCCAACGCACGTCAGGTACCGGAAGAACCACGATCCAGATATCCAATAGAAAATCGGAAATTACGAGCCCGTATAGAAAGGGGAACGAAATAGTGCAATATTAGACATAGGTGCCATCCCATAGCGCAGAGAAGTGTGTACCGCATTAGAAACCCGTTAGGAACTGGAAAATGAGAAGTCAGTACATCTAGGGAGATTTGAGACCAGGCAGAAACAGGGATCATTAGTCAAGCAATCAAGAGCGAAGGAGAGGTGCTCGATTCTCACCACATTATCTGTTTTGCCCATTGCTTCTATCTGCTCAGGTGTAAAATCATGGCTAGAGTAGCCCAGCACTTTGTTATGAACCACTGTGAGTGTGCAACGGTTAACTATATCGATCT
This sequence comes from Entonaema liquescens, assembly GCA_902805475.1. NCBI lineage: Eukaryota > Fungi > Ascomycota > Sordariomycetes > Xylariales > Xylariaceae > Entonaema > Entonaema liquescens. The sequence continues at coordinate 1,075,230 of CADCSX010000003.1, forward strand.
TATCCGTTGGCTTACCTACCTAGATTTGGGGACATGACGTAATGACGAACACGCAAATCGATGCTCCAATATAGGAAAGCTAAAGCCACCATCATATCATCCATTGTCAGCAATGATATCTATTGAGTGTTATGCGATATAAGCTGTATAGTTGCCTACTTACCAGAGCAAGGCCAGCAAACCAATCGTCGGCCAGTAATGGTAGTCCGTACCGCTTGCGTGCTAAAAACCGGAGGCCGACGGCGATGGTCGATAAGCCCATCAATGAGGCCAGCAAGAGCCAACACGCCCTCCTTAGAAGAATCTGACATGACGGGGGGCTAGATGGTTCAAGAGTTCGGCTTCAAAATAGCATTTGCATTCATGGAATCGCATGAGCAAGCTTCTATGGATAGAATCATTCGAGTTGCTTGAAGGATAGCTTGCCACTGAGCACGGGGAGGGAATATTGGATGTCCCTTACTTCATGGTCAGCCTAACAACGTGCTACGGTGCGCGGGGTCTCACTCGGGACCCCCCGGAACAAAGAATCTGCTTTGTATGTATAGGTAGCCATCCTGTTTAGAGTTCCTTGTAGAGCAACAAAATTGCTTCTTGCTCTACATCATAACGCGACGACAGTGGAGCCCTAAATTGACAATGATGTGTAGGGTTCAAGCCCGGCAGCAACATCATTATACCGCGCTTGAATATAAAACTCGGATCGTGTATTCTAACGAGTTATTACTGACTAAAGGGAAGACAAGACAAATGTCTTATATTGCTTGCATTGGAGGACCAATGGCGTGCGTTACACTAAACATTTTAACAGTCGAGTGGCAGTAAGCTTTAAATAATAACCTCTGCTGTTAGCTGTTAGCGAACCATTTTCATCTTTAGTGATACAGGGCTATACACCCGTCCTACCACGACGAGGGATTTCACTCAATAGTAAGTCCGTGTACAACACACCAAGGTCGTAGGCTGTCTATATAATACTTAAGTCGGGCTCGCTGCTTTGGCTCGTATATTAACTCGGCATCCCATCGACCCGCCAAAAAGCCCTACTCATCACTATCGTCAGGTATAGCTACCCATAAACATGCAGTTTCACACATCCATACTTACCATTCTAGCCTCTCTGGCTATTATGGCAAGCTCTTTGCCGACTCCTATTCAGGATAAAGGTACATATTTTCCCTCCTCTTTGATTTCCAAATGATCAAGGCTAACCATTTATATTTTAGGAGCCATCCTTCACGCCGAGCATTCTAAGAGGATTCCATGTCCTCCTGCCGATAGTAAGGTCACGGGTGAAGATGATAAGCGCGACACGGGTGCCATAGATGGCACGGATGGGGGCGATTGTTGTTGTTGTTGCTCTGCTTAACGTCTGAGCGAATGAGCATGGCATGCAGCATCTTAGATTGTCCGGTTCATGTTATCGACGGTGCTACTAGGCAAAATTTCCGTCGGTATATCTCGGCGAAGACCAGCTAAGGATATACGTTGGCTTTCTCGCCTATCGTATCGGATGTAATCTCTTCTTACCAAACTGAGTGGGCAATGAATTAAAGAGTTTCCAAGGTCTAAAAGATTAACGGTAAATGAAAAAGACATTGGCACATACGGAGCCTATAAGGGCGGTGCTGAGAATGAGTAAAACTCGATTCCATCGTACCGATAGGCATGCCTGGGAGATGAGAAGGAGAGCCTTTCTCTTCAATATCGGATCCCTCCTGAGATATCAGGATGTAATCAACAGTCATCGTGATAGGTAGTGACGCTTAGACGAAGATTCGAAGTATAGTAACGTAAATAAATACAAAGTACTTGTAAATGCGAAGGAAAACATCGGAAGCGGTCTAGTTAACTCATAGCAACATTTATAAGACAGAGAGACGAACTAACACGTTACACCGCGGCGTTAGAGTTACCCACTCTTCCTTTGAAATCCTTCCACTCCACAACATTGTCTTCCCACTTTTTCTCTCCTCCATTACATTTTCCATTGCATAAAACCATGGCAGGAATACGGATCCAAGAAGGCAAAGCGTCTTTCAAAATCCTGTTGATCGATGAGCCATGTTTCACTTATTACAAGATCATTGGTGACCTCTCAAGCGGCAGTCCTCCGGTCGTTGTAGCCCATGGTGGGCCTGGCGCCGGACATGAGTATCTCCTCACGTTTGTAGATCTCTGGCAAACATATGGCCTTCCGGTAGTCTTCTACGACCAGATAGGCTGTGCCGCCTCTACGCATCTACCACAAACAGCTGGCGACCAATCTTTTTGGCAAGAGCAGCTCTTTCAAGATGAGCTAGACAATTTGCTAGACCACCTTAATCTGCGCCGCGACCCTGGCTTTCATTTCCTCGGTCAAAGTTGGGGAGGCATGCTTGGCGCGGGCTTCGCAGCCCGTCGGCCCCAGGGGCTTCGCAGACTGGTTCTCGCTAGTGCGCTTGCGAGCAAGGAGCTTGCTACTCGAGGCACTCTGCTGCTAAGAGAGCAGATGCCGCTGGACATGCAGAAGGCCCTTAATGAGGCTGAGGAGAAGGGCGAATATGATAGTCCCGCTTACAAGGAAGCGCTAGACTTCTACTACCGGAAGCACGTGTGCCGCGCCGATCCGTTTCCGCCGGCGGAATTGCTGCCGGCTTTGAAGAACCTGACTGAGGACACGACAGTATATCGTACAATGTGAGTTATGCTCCACTCTCCTGCTGGGATTTTCCATTGCGATCACATAGAAAGGAATAATCAAGATGTAGTGCTGCATCTAGAGCATTTCCAAGCCTTGCCTTTTCAACTCCCCACCCACGCTCCCCCTTTCTATTCCCCCGAGCAGACACATTATTACTAAGTGGTACCTGCTTCTAACTCATCTAGGAACGGCCCGTCGCCTCTTACAGCAGATGGTTCGTTGGATAGCTGGACTGTTATCCCCCGTCTTTCCAAAATTAACGCTCCGACGCTCGTCTATAATGGGGAATACGATACTTCGCACGACATCACCCAGGTCCCTTTTTTCAACCTTATCCCACGGGTTCGCTGGATTACTTTCCCAAATGGTGGCCACATGTGTCATTTGGAAAAGGGGCTGCGAGAGAGGATTCTTAAGGTTGTTGGCGAGTTTCTGACGCAGAAGGAAATTGACGGGCAATGAATTTCTTTGAACATAGCGGTAACTACCTACCCTATCTAAGATTAGCTTTCAATTTCAATGTTACTCGTTTTGACCGATCTATTTCTCCCACGTGCTCATAGCTAATATACTAGTCATGGTGTATAGTTTGACCGGTGTTGTAAATTAGGTGTCTATGTTAAAACTAAATATCATTGTAACTGAATATATTACTGCAGACACTTAGTTTAGAAATACGTTGATCGAAGATTACCTAATATACCTGCTGGGTATTCTGTACGGCCACCAAACGCCAACGTAATCTCACAAATCATACATCTATAGACATTATTCTCTTAGATATTTATATTTTCGATTCGTTGTTAAGGTCTATAGTTACCTAACTCTACCGCCGGAGTGATCAACCATCCACTGGTGAAGAGGATCTTTCTGCTTTGGCTTGATGTTCTCCGTGATAGGCCACGTTAAGCTCTTTACTACCTCCTTTCCCTTTTCAGACAACTTGGGCCGCCAGTCTCCAGTATAAGCTTTCCTTCGCGGAGTTCCTGGCTGTTCCTTCTCGCTACTGCTGGTGCTTGCTCTCGCCTCCTTGCGGGTATCTAGCGATGGGATACGGTTGTTGAGAAGGTCGAGGCCGGTTTCTACCTTCTTCTTGAGTCCCTTGGTACTACTGGGAAGTCTGACATTGTCTCGCCGCCATTGCCTTATATCTGCTACTCTGTCGGCAATATGGTCGCTTTTATGCCGTTTTAATTGCCCGGGTCTGATAGGAGCACGACCTTTTTGGGATTTCGTACGATCTAGCTCTATAGCAGTGTTGGCTTTAACCCTCGAGAGCTTTTCGGTCCCCTCCATCCGGGGTATAGGAACCTTCGTCTACAGGTTTATCCTGGATCGGGATGCGCTAAGAGTTCTCTGGCCAGAAGTAGGATTTGCGACCGAACAAGGTATTGATGTACTTGATGTTAGGAGTAAAAAGGGGTTTTCGAGGATATAAGAGAAATATATATCAATACTTTACCAAGTGTTTGCTGAATTCTCAAGGTAAGTAGACGTGTCACACGTCGATATTCAGTAGGTGGCTTCAGATCGTGTCTGTTTGTACAGTCCACCCAATCAGGCGAAGGACTAACAAATTTCTTTACCCCGTGAATCTTCTCATAAACGCTTTTAGGACATAGCATTCAATCTCTAAGAAGTCGATAACAGGTAATTATGGTGAGCTTGTATGTTGTTAGAATGTACTGAATATTAGATTTATTATTCGCGACCTTACTTCAGGATGGTATCGCCCTAGTATAGACATTATGATTGTTCTCCTTGACGGCCTATACAGTCACTACAAGACTTTGGCAACACAAGTAGATTCTAAGAACTATGACCTTGACGCACCTATTGTGACTCATTTCTCATTAAAAACAGCTTACTTGGCATCCTCGTCTAACCCGTCAGAGTAATACTCAAAACTCTGAGGAATCTCCGGGCTTGGACCGTTAGTAGCGTCTGAATCTATCTCGACAGTCCCCCTATCCTGAGTCTTTTCCACGCTGGTGGTTTCCGCTCCCTGGCTCCAATAGCCTCCCAACAACTTCGTTATGCGTTGCGCCCATTCCCAAGGTCGCTCTTTACCCCGGGTAGACCGTTGAAGTACTCCCATCCCATCATACCTCCGAATTTAGAGAACTGATGACGCAGGACTGACAGTGTCGGCCCTAACACTTCGAAAGGTACCCAGCCGGGCCCATTATCTGGCGCTGTGACAAGACCGATGACGACCTTTTCCGGTGGCCAGCCCCTTGCGATACACATCTCGTACATCACTGGAGTACTAGCGTCACCCCACCCACAGTAGAACTGAGCATTGTACCAAGCAATTTGTCTGCCGCGCATCACCTCCAGAGCTTCATAATCGAAACCGCTGAGATTACGTCTGGCGTCCAGAAGAGCTGCTGCGACCGGTGCAAGCGTAATGATAAAGTCAGCACCGAAATCTGCCCTCAGCCTATCGATAAGACGTATGATCCCCCCTAGCGACATCTGCTCTTCAACGTCTAAGTCAAGGCCATTAAGGTTTCTTTCCCGGATGAGGTCGTAGAGAGGCCCGTAATATCTCTCAAAGGTCTCCTGGTCTTGGTCTAGCCGAGTATAAGAACCCTTAGCTGCTCCGCCCAACATGCCAAGAACCTTGATGTCGCTGGCTTGAGCGATGCGCAATTCTGCCCACATGGTAACAAATCGCGGGTCTGAATGAGGGTGATCGTTAAGTGTTAAGCCATTTGGATCTTCGTTGATGTGGATGGCAGCCACTATTAGGTGTGTGATAGATATATCAGGCTTCGTAATCAGGGGTAATATTGAGATATGGTTGCCGTTGGAATCGTGGATAGTCTGGTAGTACACGATAAGGCGAGGGGTTATCCCCGCTGGCGACGACGCCATGGTATCGTGTTCAAAGACCCAAAAATAAAAGAACGTAAGATCTTATCCGGAAGCGATATTCATGAATATTCATGCAATGAATAGGAGTTGCATACCTAGTATATAGATTGTTTAATAAGTCATAGTATCGCTAGTATCGCTAGTATCGCTAGTATCGCTAGTATCGCTAGTATCGCTAGTATCGCTAGTATCGCTAGTATCGCTGGCTTAATGCGCTCACTGGCGGTCGAGCCTCATGAAGTAGGCAGGAATGGTGAAAGCAAGACGCAGCCAATCGCGAAAAAATTGGGACCCACTAATAAAATAAGCTTAATAGCCCTGTTGTAACTGGCTGCTGAGTCCTATAATTTCCACCATACACAACACTGATCCTGCTAGTAGTCTGCCAATACATTTTCATTCATTCATTCCCTTTTTTTAGAAAAAAAGGAAAGAAAGAAAAAGGTTCTTCAGCTGGTAAGCTTCGCTACTACCCCTGTCATTATTCCCCAAAGTATAGCGCATACTTATGTGAGAATAGTGGTTCATTTTTTGAAGATACACTGTTAAATTATTGTCGATCAGATAGTCGGAAATCGTAGGAGGGACCAATGAGCAAGAGCTCATTTCAACTTTATAAATGCAACCAACTTGCATACAGGCTCATATAAGTTTATGTCAACATTATATCAACTATTTTATAAACCTGACTCGTACCGCCCGACAACAAGCGAATATAACCGCAGCTAAAGGAGTGCACGCTTTTCTCCAACATGAGCAAAGAGTAACGTCATGGATAATATCTGCGTACTAACTTTATTGTATCCCCACGATTTTATTAGCCATGTCAGATGTGCAGCTGAACTGAACTTTAAAGTACAGCTACGCTACTGTAGTAGGTATATACGCCCTATACCCGCTTGAATATGGGGATAACGCTAAAAGGGGTGCCGAGTACCGTTCGGAAGATTATAGTGGTTTGTAGTGGCTCGCACTGGTTCCTAATCGGGAATCTAGACCCAAGATGGAGGCATGAGCAGGCATGGGCTGGCATGGGCAGGCACGTATAAGACCCACTGAAGAACGGTGTGTGGTAATGTCACCCTGGTATTAGGGAATAGATGGGGCAAGAAACTTTTCAGCTTTTTTTAAACAAACGAGGCGGAACTTTTTATTTCTTCGTTTGTCGATCTAAACTCTTCTCCGGCGGTGCGCGTCATTTCAGGGGCCCGTTTTCCATACATTCTTCTTTCATACTTTGATTCGTTATTGGGTACCGTTCTAGACATTTGAATATCAACTTCCCTAATTCAATTCACTATTCATGCATGTCAATTTAGATCTGAGTTTGGAAAGGTTTAGTCCTTGCTTCGTTCTCTTGACGTCATGAAGTTTGCCAAAGAGCTTGAGCAGGACCATGTACCAGGTAAGTTGTGGTTTTAACTATAACTAGTAGTTATAGGGAACCATCCTCATAGACTTGCTCATTCTACCGTATCTATGTGATACCTAGTATCAAGGTAGACGCGGGCGCTAACATGAGAACTAGAATGGAGAGTGAAATATTTAAACTATAAAGCCGGCAAGAAGCATATCAAAGCCGTTTCGAGGGCAATTGGCAAGACAAATGGAACGCCGCTAGGTCTAGCAAAAAAGGATGACCCTCCACCTCAAGAGGTGACCCCTCGTCCTAGACGATTCTCTCGTCAGCAAAATGGAGGCCCCGAAACAGTAATCGTAGATGAGATAGAATCTCTACAACAAAGCCCCGCACCTATAGGACAGGCAGCTCAACCGACGCCTATTCCCGCGCGGACGGAGCGTCAATCGTTGACGACGTCGCCAGGAAATGGAGGACAGTATGGCAGCTTCGTACCTACACCGCCTTCAACTATGGAGAGCTGGAATGTGTTTGAGTTGCCAGATCCTGCATTGGGTGACCCTGCGATGCCAATCGAGCAACCGCCATCTCGGCCTACAGACGCACTCCAGAAGTCCATCAGCCGGCAGTCTGTAAAGCGCAGCGCAACTACTAACGCAGTCACTCCAAGAGGCGCTCCACAATCAACCCCCTATATCCGCCCAGGTTCTATGCCCCAACAAGACGCGTCTCCCGGTAAACTGAGGCGTATATTTTCGACCGGCCCACACCTTACCCAGCGTCTTAATAGAACTGAGAGCGTCAGGTTTGGATATGGCCTGGAAGCGATCGAAACGGTTAGGCAGCGTGAAAAGGACTTCTTCGACTTCCTAGATAGCGAACTTGACAAGGTGGAGACGTTCTATCGCCAAAAAGAAGAGCAGGCCGGCCAACGCCTGGCTGTTCTTCGGGAACAACTGCATGAGATGCGGAATAGGCGTACACAGGAATTGGCCGAGATGAGACAACGTAAAGAAAGGGGCGAGGATGGGAATAGTAACGATAATAAGGGCGTCTCGTCTGGCGCCAATAATTCACTCAGTTGGGTCGATCCAATTAAGTCCCGAATCTTTAAACCCGGGGGCAATTCGAAGGCATTTTCAAGGTTGCACTTCACTCCAGTGCTGGGCGCGATGGGTGTAGACTCGAAGAAGGACTACATGAGGAGACCATCTAGCCACGAAGTATCATATAGGACGGCTAAGCGAAAATTGAAGCTAGCCTTACAAGAGTTCTACCGAGGGCTAGAACTTCTTCAGTCTTATGCTCAACTCAACCGGACTGCTTTTAGGAAACTCAACAAGAAGTATGACAAGGCTGTCAACGCTCGGCCGCCCTATAAGTATATGAACGAGAAAGTAAATAAGGCATGGTTCGTGAATAGCACCATAGTGGATGAATACATTCATTCGGTGGAGGACTTGTACGCGAGATATTTCGAAAAGGGCAATCGCAAGATCGCCTCGGGGAAGCTCCATCGTTTAAACCGGCGGCCGGGCGATGAATCTGCAATCGCGTTTCGGAATGGGCTCTTCATTGGTACTGGAGCTGTATTTACCCTCCAAGGCCTCGTGTACGGTGCGCAGCTTTTATTCGATCCGGATCCAGTTGTGCGAGAGCAAACTAGCTACCTTATGCAAGTATACGGTGGCTATTTCCTAATGCTCGTTCTAATGTTCTTATTCTGCATTGACTGCTACATGTGGACAACTAACAAGATCAATTATCCATTCATATTCGAGTTTGACACGAGGAACAGCCTTGATTGGAGACAATTATCTAGTTTCCCTAGCTTTTTCCTCTTGCTTTTTGGTATATTTTTCTGGGTCAACTTTACTAGATATGGGTCGGACGAGTTATATCTATACTATCCAGTAATTTTAATAGCTATTACACTCGTTATCCTCCTACTTCCGGCGCCGATCTTTTGGCACAAGAGTCGCCAATGGCTTATGTATTCACACGTAAGTATTATATCATTGGAAGCCCAATTTCTGTTAACTGTTCCTAGTATCGATTATTCTTCGCAGGGTTATACCCAGTCGAATTCCGTGACTTCTTTCTCGGCGACATGTATTGCTCCCTTACTTATGCTACTTCAGTAAGTGGTGATAACCGACGGGTCGTAACCTGTTACCAGAGCTAATTATAAAACTAGAATATTGAACTCTTCTTCTGCCTCTACGCACATTATTGGAACAATCCCGTCCAATGCAATTCAAACAATTCTCGCCTGTTAGGATTCTTTTCGGCACTACCACCGATCTGGCGTGCACTGCAATGTATCCGTCGTTACCGTGATACCAAGAACGTTTTCCCGCATCTGGTGAACGGCGGCAAGTACTGCATGACGATCCTGGCTGCAGTAACGTTATCAATGTACCGCATGAGGGCAACTAAATCAAACCTTGGGCTCTTCATTACTTTTTCTATCATGAATAGCATATATACTTGTGAGTTATTGAACACCCCTGGCTCACCTCTTCATAGCTATAAGGAAGCAACCTTTTTTAACACGTATCTAGCGATATGGGATCTGTTCATGGACTTCTCCTTCTTTCAGCCCGACACACGGCACCGGTTCCTGCGTGACATCCTTGGACTCAAGCGCCGGTGGTTATATTACGGCATCATGGTGCTTGATCCAATACTGCGTTTTAGCTGGATTTTCTACGCGATCTTCACACACAACAAGCAGCACAGTACCATTGTCTCATTTCTCGTCGCGTTGGCTGAAGTCACTCGCCGAGGCATGTGGGCCTTATTCCGTGTCGAGAATGAGCACTGTGGTAATGTTGCCCAGTATAAAGCCAGTCGCGACGTGCCCCTCCCCTACCCCACGCTACATCACGAACCCCTCGTCGAACGCCCCAGCAGCGAGGAAGAAGACCAACACCGCATCGCTAAAACGACAATGAAGCCAGGGCAAGCTCCTGTCTTACCTACCGAGGAAGCTACAGCTAGTTCAGCCGACCTAAGCACAATAGGCGCCGCAGCGCTCGGTCGCGAACAGACCAGAGCCCAGATACAGACGCCAGCGCAAGACCAGGCAGAGGCAAGCGGGGTACGGTGGCGCAGACGGCCTGAGGTGCTGCGCGCCAGATCGATTCGTGGCATTATGGCGGATGCACACAAACAGGATTTCGAGAAGCGACGGAAACCAGTGGAGCCTGCATCTTCGCAAGACACCAGCGAATTGGCAGAAGAGGGTGGTTTACAGAGTGAAGAAGAGGACGACGATGACGATGACACGGGAAGTATGCTTGATGAGCGTATGGAGGCACGGCGCGCGGAGGGCTTAGTGAAGCCCGAGATGAGTGAGGAGAACGTATAAAGTAATTTTTTAGTGTGATTAAATGTGAGCTTTTTGGCATAGCATTGTTTTGGTTAGAAGGGGAATGGGATATAAACCTTACATGAGTTGATGGGTTAGAAAAAAATTAGAAGATTGGACGGTGGCGTCAACTCCCACTGTAATGCTCTTCATCCCACCATCACACGGTGTACTTCTTTTCAAGCTCCCTGTTCGCATCGCAATATCTTGGGTGTATATCAATATTACAATTTTGTCGGCTTAGACCAAGGCCTAATTTACTTCTATTTGAATAAGGATGAAGCTTGACTTTCAATTAGCAAAGGCGGAAAAGGGGCTTGCGCCTTAAAGTAGAGTTTTTACTCGATATAGGTACCTTATATAGCATACGGTCGAGTTCACATGCAAAGACATTATGCCCTTGCGGGTACAGATGCCCAATGCTTGAATTTGGATTCGACGCCTGCGTCTGCGCTTGGCGCTGGTCTTCGAGAGTTTGATTTGTTGCATGAGTCGTCTTAGATGGGATGGTATTTATGTATAGGATATGCGAGTCCTGACCTTGGACATAAGCCTCAGTGCCAACTGTCTTTGATACTCCGCCGCGCCTTATTGCGGACTACCTGAAACTTTCCATACGGTTATTTTCGTCGTGGGTTTACTCTATAGCACTGTCTCAATCTAATTGGTGTTGATGCAGGTAGCCGGGATATTCAAGGACACACATCCGATTGGATGTGATGAGCTGCAACCACTTTGCATATATAAGACATTTGCGAGTTGTCACATAACAATAGGCCTATGGTGCAATGGTAAAATCTGACAGCGAGTTCTCAAGAGCTTAAATATTAATAGCTGAGTCCGTGCAGAAATATTCCAGTACCATTGGTGAGACAACCTGAGAAACTCGAGTTCGATTCAGCTTCAGAGCATAAAGGGTCTGTGGTAAAACTCTAGCAACAGGGCCATCCAAAGAGATGATAGAACCTTGTAAGACGATGAGTTATAGAAGTCCCGCCTAAAGCCATAGCTGTCGGATCTTAGGGAGGGTTAAGTCTCCTGAGAAAAAAACAGTAATGTGCAATATCATTACGAAACAGTACGCGTACAAGAAATTTTTTTTCCCCTTATTAGTGAAGCCGTGATAGTTAATTACCCCAGCTGCCTTTTTCTTGGCCTTACGATGCTATTCACAACCTTTTAAAAAGCGTCCTAAACATGTTTTCACACCTTTTTAATTGCTTCGGGTAATATTTAATTGTGCTTCATCGGTCTTCCTAAAATACCTACCTAAGTACCTAATATGACCTTCAATCGGGAAGGGCTAGAAGGTTCTGTCACCCCTCAAGTCACTTCTCAACGCGCCCAAACCTCACCAGCAACTCATCAGCCGGCCTGTAAGTTAAGCTCGGATTCGCCAATTTGACACCACTGCCGAGACGCTCCTCTCCAGACGCTAACAGTTCTCCATTCTGTCGCTCGATGCCAAGGAACTGCCACTGCGGGATTAGCTCGACGAGAACAGCCTTAACCTCAATCAGGGCGAAATTACGACCGGGACAAGTCCGCGGGCCCTGAAGAAAGGCTTCAAATGCGAATGGGGTGGCTGCGTCGCCTGTCAACCGGTCCCAACGATCTGGGTCGAATTCTACGGCGTCCGGTCCCCAGACTAGCGGGTGTTGGTGCGCAAGCGGGATGTTGAGGTCGATCTGTGTACCTTTGGGTATAGACACTCCTTCTATTATAAGATGCCGTGTAGCTTCGCGCTGGGCCATGTATGCTTTAAAGTCCAATTGGTTAATCTGGGTGATCCTAAGTTATTCTTAAGAAAACAAAGGCATTTTTAGAGAAAAGGGTTGACCTACATGGGGGAAGACACGAAGAACTTCCCGGATGAAATTGTGTAGATATGGGAGGGCGGAAATTGCATCATAATCTGGCTCTTGGTCGGTCTTTAATAGGGTGTTTATCTCCGACCGCAGTCGATCTTGTATAGGAGGGTTGGTTGCGAGAACGTAGAGAGACCATGATAAAGTGGCCGCCGTACTCTCATGACCTGGTTAAGGGGTTAATTCTATGAAGCCCTGAGATTTAATGCGGCTAGACAGGTATAGGACAAACCCGCAGATGTGAAATTTAGGAGCTAAGAAAAGCATTGTTAGCGTCGGGCAACGATGGAACAATGCGTGGATTCTCACATGGCCGATTATATCGTTTATAGACCAGATATCCTTTCCCGTCTCCTGTCGTCGTGATTCAGCTTCTTCCAGCATATATGTAAGAAGGTCTCTAGACTCCCCCTTTTCTCTTTGAAAGGTCCCGTTTGCGAGATCTGTCGCGCGTTGCCGGATGATCTCTTGCAGCATCTTTCTCAAGTCGGCAGTTGTTTGAATGAATTTATGGTTCGCTTCTAAGGGAATGATATGTCGAATGGGCAAGAAAGCGTTGATAACCCAGATTAACTGGCCTAGGAACCCTTGGTGAAGAACCCGGTCATAGAGCTCCTGGAAACCCAGAGGATACATTGATGATAGAGTATCTAGCTCAATTCCTAGCACCGTTACACCTATAGTATCCATGGTTGACTTGGAAAAAGTCTCAATTGCTGAGAAGATATCAGTCTCGATGATATAGACCACAGAAATAGGGTTAAATCAGCACTGTACCGTCTAAAGTAGCGTATTGCTTTTCGCCGAGCAACTGTTCAAAAACACCTGAAAGAGCTTTGGCTTTCGTCCGAAAGATAGGTAGAAGCTTTCTCATGCTTGGGACTGAGAAGGGGCCTGCTAGTAACCTTCGTTCGCGCTTATGAGCCTCACCTTCTGAGAACAGTAGGCCTACGCCTGTGATCTCTCCAACCAGCCGCGCAAAGAACGGCGGCTTAACGAAATCATAGACATATGTCTGGAGAACAGCCTTGTGGGCGGCTAAGCTGTTCGCTAGTAGAACCTCCTTGCCAGCGAACGAGATATACCTGATAAAGGGCGTATCTGGCCATTTTCGCATCCATTCCAGCTGAACACTAGCGGGGCCATCGGCTTTGAACTTTTTCACTTCTTGCCCAAGAAGTAAGTTATGGTCCTGATCATACCTAGGTTAGAGTAAAGCTAGTTTGGTTTAGTTCGATTCGTAAAATACCTTTGGTCCTGGCAAATGTCTAAGTGGAGAATGGAAGGTTGGGTAAAGGACAACACGGTAAAACTTTAATACAGCATATTGGACGAAAATGAGAGAAAAGAATCTCTTGAATATCAACAGGCTATCAAGTTCCCTGCTAGGTTGGAGCGCAAGTAGCTCTAGGACAGTTAACCCGCTACAGATAAAGACATCCATTTGGAGATTTAAGTGGTATAGGCAGAATGATATGTAGAAATAGCATTCGTAACAAGATGATGAGTCTGCTATATGGGATTCCGCCGTGCTGAGCCCAAGGATAAAAGACGAATAATAATACGCAGGTAAGCTTCAGAGAATAAAGAGAAAATGAGAAGTGTTCCAACATAGTCATAAGCCGTAAGAATATCTATCACCTGGGCTTAAAACGTCAACCCACGATGGCGTCAGCCAGAACGCGATTATTGTGTTTGACTGAAAGTAGCCTTTCTCATGTATTGAACAATGAATTTTTCTCCTAATACTGCTTTGCATCTCATTCTAATTTGGACGAAATAGATTAAACTTAAAGATACCTACCTTAGTATGTATATACATGAAGTTATTTGCTTCATAATTTAGAAGTTAGGGTTGGAAAGCTGTAAGTTAGTAAAGACTCTGTTGTACGAAAGACAAGACAAAAGAAATTAATATTAATAACTAAGCACATTATCATATCACATTATGTAAGTGAAATGCGTCGTAGTCATATAAGTTTACTTTTCGTAGTTTGGGTAAACTTTAGACGATGAATCCCCCGACATATTTCGTAACCGCGCTGTGTTCTTCGGTATATTTTAAAGTTCAGGTGGGGTTTGGGGCATGTCAAGGTGTGCTAGGGGGTGCGTAATGGGGTCCGGGGAGAACGCCTAGCGCGCCTATAAGTGGCACTTGAGGCTCCGAGCTGGGTCATCTGGAAGGGGCAGCTGATGCAATATCTTATCTGTCGCAATCTCTTAGCGCTTGCGAAGCCGGTTGCCTGGTAGTTGCCGTCTTGTTGACTTCATCTTCCCAACCTCCTATCTGTCTTTCATTTCAAGGCTGACTTACCGCTATTTTATCCGGATCATCTCCCAAGTGAAAAACTCACCTCTTCTCTTACTCCTCCTTCTCTCACTTACGCAACTACGAACTCGAACCCATACCAAAAACTCACAGTTGACTATGACGCGACACACAACCGACTTTCTCCGCCAGCGCACCTCCAACATGTCTCTCCGAAGTGAAGCTGCAACGAACGCTTTAAGCACGTCTCGATTGTCGAGCTTCGCTAACCCTTCCGATTTCGAAACCGAACCAACAATATCCGATGCTGTAAAAGCATTTGTTGTCGGCGACTTAGCTCGCAAAGGGTCCCCAGTGTCCCTTTGCGATTCTTGTCGACAGGATATATCAAAAGAAAAGCGATTCACTTCACATATTATAGTTAATAGTGATCCGCAGAGCTGTTCTGCGTGCCATGTGCTGGCGTCAAAACCTGAGGCGTTCACCGAACCTTTCTGCAAGTTTCTTCAGGAGAATCCTACTGTATTTCATTCCGTTGGCTATTTTAAAGACAAGTTAAACGCGCTTGGCTATAAGGAGGTTGGTATTCCAAATTACTCATCATTTCCGAGATATTTAAGCTAAATATTGATGTAAGCTTCCTGCAAGGGACGATTGGTCTAGCAAGCTTAAAGCTGGTGGCAAGTATTTCGTAACTCGAAATGGCACCTCCATCATCGGATTCACGGTCGGAAAAGCATACAAACCCGGCAATGGTGTAGCGATCATTGCAGGTCATATCGACGCTTTAACCGCGAAACTAAAGCCCGTTAGCAACAAGCCGACCAAAGCTGGGTATATCCAACTGGGAGTTGCTCCGTACGCTGGTGGCCTAAATGAAACATGGTGGGATCGAGATCTTAGCATCGGAGGTCGAGTTATCGTGCGAGATGAGTCTGGAAAGACCTCGAGCCGACTCGTCCAGCTTGATTGGCCTAGTAAGCATGCTACGCGATCTAATATGTGAATCTCAATGCTAATTGGTCGTAGTTGCTCGCATACCAACACTTGCTCCCCATTTCGGTGTGGGTGCAATGGGTCAGCAGAACAAGGAGACAGAAGCAGTTCCGATTATTGGACTTGACAACTCCGATATCTCGTCCTCGAAAGCTAAACCAGTTGAACCTTTAGGTCCCGCCGGATCGTTTGTTGCTACTCAGCCACCCAGGCTCGTCCAATTAATTTCAGAGAAGTTGGGCATTAAAGACCACACGCAAATTGTGAATTGGGAGTTGGAGCTTTTCGATCTCCAACCAGCAACTGTGGGTGGGTTAGATAAAGAGTTCATTTTTGCCGGCCGCATTGATGATAAGTTATGCTCTTGGGCGGCATTCCAAGCCCTCCTCGCCTCGGAGGCAAACGATGACGATGGTGTTATAAAGCTAGTCGCACTCTTCGACGATGAGGAGATTGGTTCTCTCTTACGTCAAGGTGCGAGAGGAAATTTCCTTCCATCTGTAATCGAGAGAGCTGTCGAGTCGCTATGTGGAGAGGACAAGGCATTTGGACCCGGCGTTCTAGGTCAAACGTACGCGCAGTCATTCCTTGTATCAGCCGACGTCACCCACGCCGTAAACCCTAATTTTCTATCCCGCTATTTGGATGGACACGCACCTCGCCTGAATGTTGGAATCACTATTGCTGCAGACAGCAATGGCCACATGACTACGGATTCAGTATCGACTGCAATCCTCACCAGGGTTGCCGAGTTAAGCGACTGTACACCGCAAGTCTTCCAGATCCGAAATGACTCCCGAAGTGGCGGCACAGTTGGTCCGATGTTAAGCAGTGCGATGGGCATCAAAGCCGCAGATGCCGGAATGGCCCAGCTTAGCATGCATTCTATCCGTGCTACATGCGGTTCTTTAGACCCCGGTTTGGGTGTTAAATTCTTTAAGGGATTCCTGGACAAGTGGGAGAAGGTCGACGCTGAATGGCAGTAAATGCACTTTCCACGAGATAAGGTTCTATATCGAGACCAAGTCGTGTACATTCTGGTGTATCAATAATCCATTCAGTTCGAGCGGTGTCAGTTAGAATCTAGAATAATTAGGATTTAACAATTGTAGCTAGGTATGTTTTTACGTAGCTAACAACTAGTTATAATTTAAATATAACAATACACGAGGGCTTCTACCTACTGTATTCTACATCGTACATGATAAATTAGTACATGCAGGAACCCGGGGACTATTTTGCATGTGATTGCGGAATGATGTAATCAAGGTCCCGACGGACCCGCGACAGTGGTTAGGTTTTTGGAGGGCACCAAATAGGTATGCAAACAATCCTAACAAAGTATAACCTTTGGAGATCTTATATTGAGAGCACGCGACTATCGTCCGACTAGTATCTATTCAAGTACGCAGATTCGGGGATAGCTTTTCCCGAAATAATTTTGTTCAAGGTAGTTACCCATTGAACAAGTTGGAAGGGGGGATTTCTAGCTGCAATGATGACGTGTTGGCCAGGAAAAGTCAACTGAAAAGGCCAAGGAATTGCACACTGCCATTGGCTCAACCCACTAATCAACGCTAATGTTTTAATCTTTATTTAGCTGCCGACTTCTGTCAGGCCATTTCTTCGCCTCTAAGAGGCTTACACGATATACAGTTCCCATTCGTTACTTCTCATTCTCATTTACTCTTTCGTAATTTATACTTTTGAATTGTTTTATTAAATTTAGCATCAGCAATTATACCTTCTAGAAATTAATGATACTCGTCTATAAATACGTATATGAGAACTCCTTCCCGGACTACTAGCGGAACGGCGAGGCTGTGTTCGGTCAACTAACTCAATTTTCCCCCTTAGCGCCGGCGAACCCTTAATCTTGCCTCTTAAAGCAACACTTCATAGAGGAAATTTCGAGAATTTTATTCTTTTTCATACGGAACCTCGGTTGGAGCATTGAATTCTCAACTTTTTCTCATTAAAATATTCTAGCTGTAACTGTTCAAAGCGAAAGTAATTGTCTACGCTATCATAGCGATCTATCATATCACGAACTATACTTAATATCCTTGATCTATTCACCAAAAGCCCATTGGCGACGATCCATGGCACAACCTGCCAATCCCGCCAGAACCGACAAATGGAGCTCGCTCCTATGGCGGTTAAATCCAATTCCGGGTTTCTCGGAGTTTACGGGACCATACAAGGTCGGCACTGTCGACGTTGAGATCCCCGTCTCAGAACTCGAATCCCCAGCACCGGCACCGAGCAATGCCGCAGAGATAGAGACGATACAGTTTCGAATATTCTATCCGGCGCATCCGGACGCTCAGGGCAAGCGCATCACTTGGCTGCCGGCTCCCCAGCGCGAACATCTGTCTGCCTATATCCAATTCTTAGGGATAGGTCAATATTTAGCGGAAGCTATCTCGTAGGTCTATTAAATCTCTATTATTATTATAAACAGCAAACGTATACTTATATAGAACTTGTAACAGTTTTCTACCGAGGTATCTACACTATACTTCGATCCCCGTTATTAAGAATGCGCCGATACTCGAACCCAACACACCGAATAAGCGGTGGCCGACAGCCATATTTTCCCACGGCCTAGGCGGTAGCAGAAATGCATATTCGCAGATAACAGGCTCGCTAGCCTCACATGGTGTCGTGGTAATATGTCCCGAGCATCGGGATGGCAGCGCCGTGGCATCCTATATCCGCATCCCCTCGCAGCAAGACCGGTACTTCGTGCGTAGCACCCGCCGCATGGTCCCCTATAATCGTATAGCGCACGATCCTACAGACGAGGTATACGCTCTCCGCAACGACCAGCTCCGGATACGACTGTGGGAAATGGGATTGATTCACGAGGCTATACTGGGCATTGACAAAGGCTCGTCCTTGACGAATCTAAATAAGACCACGCCTTCTCTTGCCCCGTTCGTCGACAAATTACACGTCCACGAGCCGGGCAGCATCATATTCGCCGGCCACAGCTTCGGCTCCGCTACTACCGTCCAATTCCTCAAGTCCGTATTCTACGCCGGCCGCCCGGAACTCGAAGCCATGTCCGAGCCGCTATTCGTGCCGTCCCGCGAGTCCTCGCTCTACAAGCAGATCACGCCGCGCAACATCGCCATCCTCCTCGACATGTGGTGCTTCCCGCTCCTATCCTCCGCCACCAAGCCCCTCTTCGACCTCCCGCTGCCCGCGTACGCCGGGGACAACGCCTCGGCGCCAGGCGGCAACGCCATCCTGGCAGTCGGATCGGAGGACTTCTTCAAGTGGAAAGAGCACCTGCACACGACGGCGCGCGTGCTGTCCCCGGACCCGTCGGCGCCCGACGTCCAAGCTGCCGCCTTCTACGCCGGCGGCGTCAAGCTCCCCGAGCCCCACTTCTTCTTCGTCGAGCGCGCCGCTCACCTCTCCCAGTCCGACTTCGGCGTCTTGTTCCCCCGCCTCACGCACCACGTCTTCGGCTCAGAGGAGCCCGAGCGCGCGCTCCGGCTTAATCGCCGCGCGGTGCTCCAGGTTTTAAGGGCGAATGGCGTGCCGGTCGCGCGCACGTGGGCGGGGGATCTGGTTGATGGCGTGGTGGGGGGGAAGATGCTGGGAGGGAGCAAGGGTGAGAGTGGAGGTATGGCTGTTGATGGTGGTGATGCGACTACAACTAATCAGGGAAGTGCAAAGGGCAGTCGCGAAGTGGAAGTTGGGGATAGGAGTCTTGAAGACGGTATCCACGACGACAAGACGATCTTGGATCGTAGCGGGCACGAGACTGTCGACGCGTGGCGCTGGATTGATATCGTGGGTATGGGCCAGGTGGTAGATAAGGATGGCGAAGTCAAGGCGGGCGCCGAGGTGGTGGAAGAACAGGAGCCGCAGATGGCGGATGTTATCGAACCCCGTGCTGCGGAGGACGATGTGGCGGAGCAAAAGACTGTTGTTAAAACCGTATAAGGCAGTTGGTTTAGAGCTTTGGCGTCAGGTCATTATTCATATCGAAAGTCTTCTTTCTTCGATCGAGGTTAAAGGAAGGAAGGGTTGGGGAAAGAAAAGGGGGTTGTTAGATATGGAACGAACCGCTTAGCGCGAGCAGCGAGATTTTAATGGTATGGCGTTATTAAGAGGACATAACGGCAGAGGTTATGTTATATAGAAATAGCTTTGAGGGCATCGGATAAGCGGGAATGAATTGATAGTATATCTATCTACCTACGTTCCTGACAAATGTTGATTCTGGGCTTGGTGGCCAATGACTCGCAGTTTTTCGTCGTCTATTGAGACTTCATAAAGCCCGCCTTGTGAACAAAAAATAAAGTGGCCAAGTATTCTATTAAAAAAGAAGCTACGAAATCAATACTCCTGGCCAATCTTATACAATCAGATATCATTAAGCCAAGACCTGACACTTATGACACGTCCATCTCACTCATCGGAGTTCTCATAGCCTTGCCGACGTCTCATCTGAAGCGCTCTCAAAGTATCCGGCCCGATGCTAATGTCGTGAGTTGAGTTTTCCCCTAAGCCTACGCGCTTCCGTCTCTTGTTTTCTTCGTATACCCAGTCAACATCAAACCCACAGTCTTCCAGTATAATCTCCAATATATCTTGCAAATATTCTTCATCGTGGAATATGTCCGTTATCGTTTCGCCATTGTATTCATCGAAAATACAATCAGGGCAGTGTTCAATTTTCCTTGCCATGACGTAGGCAATTAATTGGAAGCCAGGGACTATTTCGGGATGTAGAAAACAGCTATAGTAACGGGCCGATAAAACTGGCGAAGGCTTGCGCGCTATGCACAAAAGGCGTTGAGCTTTGCGGAGTCTCGACTTCATCCGTGAATACAAGATAGCCCATAGATACTGTATCCATAGGATCCACCGAGTCCGCAAGGCCAATTCTTCGCTGAGCAATCAAATCAAATCTCATAATGAGCTCCTCGGCAGTGTACTCAAATAAGTCACTGTGGAATTCACTTGCCGCTGAATATATATGCACAACAAATTCCAGAAAGGTACCATTGTTGACGTTGAAGTCAACGCCTATAAATTGGCAGACAGACACCCAGGTTTCAAGGGTGTTCTTAAATTCTCCTTTCTGATTCAACCATCCATTAAGCGTGAGCAACAATCCCCATAGTATCGGGAGTGTTTCATGCCAGAAGCATTCAATTTCAATCCCAGGGAGGCTTAGGAGGTAGTGAAATATGGCGATGCCTTCCTTATTTTGTGATAAAGGATTCGGTGTACTTGCCATAATTACAACATTCATACCACTAATATAAGTGAGCCTTTTAGGACGCCCTTCCTATGGCAAAATAGTGATCAGTTATAGGTACTTACTGTCGATTCCGTGCGTTGATATCTGCGCCACTCTGCACCAGTGCTTTACAGATATCCAAATTGCGATATAACACGGCATACTAGCTTCGTTTAGCATATTTTGAATCATTGCAGTTGCCTTTAAATCTAAACGTACCATGAGTAATGACCATCCATTCAGACGTCGGTCTGAAGGTGAAACATGCTTTTGCGACAACATTTTACGGACAGTACAGATGTCATTATTCCTTATAGCTTGGAATATCTCATGCTCGTATGGAAGGACACGGTATATCTTCCATCTGAGACCGAACTCGGGGCCCCCTCTCGCGTCGGTTTTGTTCTCGTACGTCATCGAGAAGCCTTTAGATATCCAACTTGGTGACGGGATGAAATGTACTGTAAGCTCGTACCTCTTTGTTGGGTGTCCGGCTGCGTTAAAATGGTCTCTATCTCGTGAGATAATTGTTAGGATTCCCAGTTTTGTTTCCATACCCGCCAGTGCTGGTAGAACATGGTTACGCTGTTCTTATCTGACCGATCATGAACCTGGCTCTTAGGGGACAAGAAGCTTGGCTCTTCTGGGGTAGCCTTATAGCATTCAGAAGTATGCAGGTCTCTTTCAGTTATCTCTTCGTCCACGCTTACTACTGTCTCGGAAACTTGTTGAGTAGTCCTGCTGCGATGCTGTATTTTGTCAATTACGGCGGGTGTCTTTTGAAGGATGTCATCGAACGCAGTCCGGGCCGCAGATCGGAACTGCTTCGTAACTCCTGTGAGTAATTCGTCTTTGTATTGCTCTAGTAGGGGCTGTAACGCGTTAGCGAGGGTACTGGAGTCGCTGCCTACAGGAACTTGCTGGGTTACTCTGGCGAGAAATTCCGAGTTCTCTACCTTAGCATGAGCAAGTGATTCCAAGGTCTCTGACTGTTGAATTTGGATATGCTGGATGCTTGTGATCACATCATTCACTGAAGCTTGGAGACCTCCTAGTCCTTGGTAGACTACGGAATTATCCGTAATAGACTTCTGTGCTGCTTGAGTATGCAATAGTATATTTTCATCCTTCGCCTCCTTAATAGAATTCAATGCTTCCAGATGTTGGTCCTTAGCGGTCCTTCCGAGGTCGGAAATTAAACTTTCGATCGTCCCCTCAAGGCCATCAAGCTTTCCTAGTATCATCTGCGTATCATCCGTAGTTGACTGTCGTGCCACTTGGTATAGCTGAGTTTGCCTACTCCGGAATGCATAGTAGAGGATGAGTTCACTCCTGAAGTGTTCTAGTATCCGGGAGATCTCCTCTATCTCCTTCTTATCCCAGATGGCTTTAAAAGCTATCTTGGCCCGATGAAGCCGACTATTATGTTGGCCATGTTGAATACCACACTTCACAAGGCGATCGAGGAGGCTGTCGGCAAGTTTGCAGCACCCATCGGCTACGGGTTGGAGATCCTTATTGTTGATCCAGTGTTAGCATTTTATTCCATGGGGAACGAAGTTAAAAGTACATGAGAGATAAATACCTTTTCCTCGGGTGAGGCTGTGGTAACAGTTTGGGAGATTGCCTTAGCTGATTTGCTGATGCTTTGAGCGAGAGTCTTTAAATGCGTTGTAATTACGTGTAGGTCTCTATTCTCCGACGAGGCTGTATTGCTTCGGAGCTCATTCGAAATACTGATTAGCTTAGCTGAGAAGTCAACGAACTGTAAGACGTTCGAGGCAAGTCCGACGGCAACGATGGCCTCCATTGTTGCTATGTCATGTGAAATAGTGGGATGATAGTAAAAGCATACCTAGATAAAGTATGCCAATAGAGAGCGTACATATTCTTCGTAGCCTACCTTGGAGCAGCCATGCGTCCCTGATGCATCGCCCCCTCATCACTGAGTCAATACGCCTCACCCAAAGCCTCAGTGTTTTTGTCCAATTATATGCACATGAACAGACCGAGCCTGTTATGATACACTACGCAAGAGGCGTACACAATAAGTGGCTGTATTAGTTATGTATTAGTTATGTATTAGACTATTCTCATCGCCATATGTGTTTTCCGTCGTCGTAACTGTGAGTTTACTCGTTGGGAATAGCTTCATAATACTTTACAGGTCTAAATAATCACTTGGGGTTTCGATAGGTAATTTGGAACATTGTAGGAAAAGTGGATAGAACGATTCAAGCCTCGTCGAAGCTTTAGAGAAGAGATGCCGAGGCTATGGGGCCGTCTCGGCGCATGAAATTCACACGGCTGAAGTTGCCTTACAGATCAACAAAGATCGAGTTGCCGCGAATAATTGCCAGAATCCTAACTTTTTCTGAATTGACCCGAATCGCTTGTCGGTTCATAGATCTACCAGCCGCTTGGACTTCACAGGGGACCCTAGGAAGATAGGATAGTCAAAACGACCGAGTTTTACGGATGAAGATCAGACTTGTTAAGTCGGGCGGATAAGACGTCTTCTCGTCGGGGATCTGCTTGCTGAGACAGTGCCAAGAGCTACGGAGCTTGCTTAGAGAAACAGGTCGATGAACTGAAATTGAAAAGCCTGCGAGTGGATATTATTATATAAGAGGCGTATAGAAATGAATGCATTAGGTATAGGTAACTATGATGAACAAGAAGAGAGTTGACGGTAATAAAAATAACTATCGATTGTTTAAAGATTAATATTTAGAGATGTTTGGGAAGGTAGGAAGGTAATAGGAAGGTTATTTGATGGCGTTTGTAAGAGACAAAACACGTTCTTACCTGTAGGCCCTGCCAAAACAGGAAAGGTAAGGCGCATCAACCCGGCGAACTGGGGTCGACCAGGGTACCGGAGATGGAACCTCCCGGGGTCCTTAGCTTCAATTTAGTAGCTCCCGTTTCAGGGTCCCGGTTCGGAAACCGAGAACAGCGACAAGGTTGGCCCCTTTGGTGTCACGAGCCGTTAGTCTTCAACAAAATAATTGACGTTTGAGTATCAAATATGAGCAGGAATTTCTGTTTCTGTCTAGTTACATCGGGTTTCCCATCGAGACTCTTTCACGAAACGTCTCCTAGTTTTTATCGGTTAAAACATGCTCACCATTAACATGGTCAAAATGTTTTAATATCTCTAGTTCGTTGACCGAACATTATCTTCATTCTGCTACTATTTTCTCTATTTTTTTCTTTCTTAATAATCCTCATTTCGCATCAGTATACTTTAATTGCGTCTTAGACGTCATACTTACTTACCATTCAGCATCGAGCACCCTGATACTTCACCTGTCGGTTTCTCACTTCTACCTTCATTATATTCAACGCTGGGCGACAACTATCAATCATACACGATATATACATATATATACGAACTGATGATTTAATTGGCTGTCATATAATACACGATTGAAGTCGGGCTTACTGCGTGGATCGTGGACTGAACCGGTGTCAACTTACATTCGCTCTATTACTCTATCGAACGTAATAGTACTCATGGTCGAGCCGAGAAGGATAACAGCATTATTCCTCTCCCCATTTTCCTAACCCTTCTTCTCTTCCGCCAGCCTCTCCTTTTCCTCCTCATCACGATGCCTTCCGTAATAGAGGATGCCAGCCCTCGGACCAATTTCACCATGGTCGCCGACGTGTTACCCCACCAAATCTTAACTGGAAATCGTTTAAGCTACTATGTAGCCGTCGGTACGGTCTTGTTCTGTATCTGGCTATTCCGGTCAGATAAGCGGAAATATAGTGTCTCGGCACCTTTCTACCAAGCATCCCGATTCAAATGGATGTTTAATGCCGACACCTTGATTAAGGATAGCTATTCCAAGGTTTGCGACCTCTTGTTATTAAGAAGATCTAGTTATATGGTACTAAACGTTCCTAGTTCCGCGACAGTGTGTACCAGATCAAAGCGACGGAAGGTGTGAGAACTATCATCCCGTCGTCACTGGTCAGCGAACTCAAGGGCCTCCCAGAAGATACCTTGAGCGCGAGGACGGCTGTTCAAGAGGTTAGCTTCAAGAAGAGAATCTGCCTTACCGAAATTAAGGTACTAACCATATTTATGTAGGCTATGCTGAGCGAGTACACCAACCTCTGCGCGGGCTCGCACGGTGATACGCTGTCTCTAATTTTGAAATGCAAGTTGACTGGACAACTAGCAAGAATGACGCCACAGCTGAAGGAGGAGCTCGAATATATCATCGCCACTGAGTTTCCGGAGTGTCAAGGTAGATCACGCAGACGACACTCCTTGAGACGACTAGTCAACTGATAGATAATAGAATGGACCCCCTTCAAGATACAGCCTTTCATGGTCCGAACGATTGCCCGCCTGAGTGGACGAGTCTTCGTCGGACCTCTACTGAACCGGACAGAGGAATGGATGGATGTGAGCATCAACTTCGCCATAACAGCCTTTATCGCCGTTATCAAGCTGCAATTCTTCCCACCATGGATGCGACCTATAGCGCAATACCTAGTTTCCGAGCTGCGCACGATCCGGAGAGACTTGAAGAGAGCACAGTCTATGCTTCAGCCCATTATCGAGGAACGTATCCGCGATGCAGAAACGCCCGGATACGATAAGCCCGATGACTTTGTTCAGTGGTTACAGGACGCCCTGCCAGAGGACCAGAAGACAGATTCTTACATTCAGGCTAAGATGGAACTGCTATTAAGCGCGGCCTCGGTCCACACAACGAGTAATCTAACGACGGATTGCATCTATGATTTAGCCGTGCACCAAGATATGCAAGAAATACTTCGTGAAGAAGCGCGCGAAGTATTCTGCGATGATGAGGCATGGGAAAGGAAGGATAGCATGGGTAAACTGAAGAAACTGGATAGTTTCATTAAAGAGTCCCAGCGACTATCCGGGAACATCAGTAAGTGCTCTCCAACTAGAAAAGATGTCAGAATTGCGTCCCTTAACCCTATTCAGCATCCTTCATACGTAAAGTAATGAAGCCAATCGACCTATCCGACGGCACCCACCTCCCCGCAGGCACCAACCTCCTCGCGCCTATGGCCGGCATCGCCATCGACCCGCGGTACTACCCCGAGCCAGAAGTCTTCGACGGGCTGCGCTTCTGGAAACTCCGACAAAACCAGCATCAGCGCTCGCCATCATCCTCGTCGTCTTCTTTCTCCACACCCGCCGCAGACGAGCAGCATACAAACGCCAACGGCCGCTGGCAGTTCACCAGCATCGGCGACACGTCGATGAACTTCGGCCTCGGCAAGCACGCCTGCCCCGGCCGCTTCTTCGCCGGCTGCGAGGTCAAGATGGTCCTCGCGTACCTCTTGCTGCGCTACGACATCAAGCTGCGCGACGGCGAGGGCCGGCCCGCGCCGAACATGTTTATGATGACCAAGGGCCCGAGTATGACCGCCGAGGTCCTGTTTAGGAGGAGAGAATCGGCGGTTTAATTCTATTCTCGATGGATTTACTTGTATGAAAAGGGGAACGGACATACATATCTCGGGGCCAGGAGCCAACCGGGATTGCTAATGAGTCCGATAGGTGTAAGATGAAAACGGATAATTTAGGGCATTCATAAATGGAACGGAACGGGCTTGCATATACCAATACCCAATCGTACATAGCATGTACATACTATATACCCAAGCCCCGTAGCTGAGTCTACGGGCTTTGAGATTACAGCATCGACATAGAAGGCGTTTAAAGGAGGCTTTATTCATCAAATAGACATCGAAATAGAATTATACACAAGCAGAAGGCATGTTACCTGAAATACATTTAGATCATTCACGTCAAAGATGAAAGCTTGGTTTAGAATAAATATTTCATTATCAGAAAAGAACGGGGGTATCTCTAGACTTGCTGCGCTTGCTTTGAACATTCATATAATCTCCGATCTCATGACCAATTTCAAGGCTTCCCGCGCTTCCTCATCGTCATTATTAGGCATCATAAGTTCGTCACGTCTTCCTTTGCACACCAATTCCGCTTCGTTCAAAAAGCATGTCGCCTCAAGTAGTTCCCCTAAAGTATCGTCTCGTCTCGCTTCCAGAGCCCTCCGCACACCCGCGTAGATCCAACCCCCTGATGATAGTATATCGTAAACGTATGATGGCCAGCCATTGTCGCGGGATAGTCGAGTGAAAAACCAAGCCTCCCTCCAAAATAAACAATGTAACCCAACTCCCAAATGCTCTTGACCAGATGCAGTGGAGCTCTCCCGGAGGCCGGTCCCGCGACAACGAGTAGTAAAATATTAGATGATATGCCTTTTCAGACAATCATGTCGGGTTAAGAATGTAGGTAAAATAAAACAGAGAAAATTTTGTATATCCAGAAATGAAGTGTATTCGCTAATGTCCCAGTCAACAGGGGAGCGAGTTTCTTTGTTGGAGCCGTACTGTTTTACCGGTCTCCTATGTAAATGCGGTGACATCGAGTCTTCTGGTTCCTGCCCATCTCTTGTATTTAAGTAAGAAACTAGATTTTCATGATAGGCTTGCGCCCTCTTTAGATCTTGAATGTTTTCTTGCGATGCTTGTTGTAATTTTCTTTTCCTATGCGACAATTTCGAGGAGAGATATAATGTAAGAGTGCAAAGGTATGGGTTTTGTACATGTCGATAAATATTAGGGAGTCCGATAAGGAAAAAGAATGATCCCATTAATGGGGAAAGCCAGGGGTTTCGAAATCCAAAGACTGGGGTGCCAAAGACATTGTGGAGAGTCGAGGAATGTCGAGATATCTTATGCCAAAAGCATGTTATATGCTCGCAACTCTTCCTCTTGCTTCGGGCATTCTTGCGTGGCATACCATAAGCTTGAGACTCGTTCCCCACTCCTCGCATTCAGCTAGCAAGGCCTTGTCGTTCCAAATACTGGTAGTCATTCCGGTTGAGGTCTCGTAGCATCGGTTATACCACCAGCGTCCGACTTTCGAAACCATCTTCGTGATATTCTCGTCGCCCATCTCGGTCTTGTCGTTCATCATTTCCGCTAGACTCCGCTCATCCTTCTTGCCTTTGACTCGAGAGGAGCTTGTAATCGCACTCGCCACGGGCACACCAACACGACAAGTCTTGACGTCAATGAATCCTTTCTTACCAAGAAGGCGGAGAATGAAGTCTGCTGTGCTGCTGAGATTATAGTCGGGGTTGCGTGCGCTGATTCGCTCTTTGAGACGGCGTACTGAGCGCCGAGTGCGGTTACCCATATTATTTAAGTCCACGTCGAGGATGGATAGTTCGATATATCCTCCTGGCTTGAGAACGCGGCGCGCCTCTGAGATTATATTGCGATAGTGGGATTCAGGGGCTGCAGATGGAAACCGGAATACAACCGCCGTAAAGCTATCTGGCCCAAAAGGTAACTTATCCATGTGTGATATGAATTGGATTTGGTGATGATTAGGTGGCGATAGGGGAAACGTAGGAGTTGATTTTTGCTCCGGCGATAATGGTGCGCGAGGAGATAAGTTAAAGAAGGTTGCATCAGGGTAGGTTTCTGCTGCATAGAAAGACCAATCGTCATTTCCAAGGCCGTCAATAACGAGAATCGAATGGCGCTTGGGTGAGCCGACGTCATTGATGAGATCTTCGCGGACAGGACTAAATAGCACATGACCGAACGTAAGCCATTTGCTCACCGTCATTGAGCCTACCCGGAGATTGACCTGAGAAAGAGGGGTGTCTTCGCTAGTACGACTACTGACTGAACTTCTCTTGGTCTTCGTGCTTTTGTTCGAAGATGAGCTGTCTCGTTGAGAAATGGGCGTCTTGTCTACTTGTACGTTGCTCGTATTGTCGTCGTGTCCAGGTGTAGATTCCGGGACTGAGAAGGATGTTGTCGGTTGATCAGTGCCGAACCTAAAAGCAGCATTAATCCTAGCCGTCATATCGGCGCTGTAGTGGCTTGACGATGTAGCGCTTTTTCTAGTCTCAATGGAACTGCGAACGCCTTTGGCGTGATGATTATCGACGGTGGGTGATTCGAGTGACTTGCTTGGTTCCTTTGCTAACCTAGAGCCATAAATTTCCAGATGGAAAGGCGCTCCTCGGGAAGAGGTCGCTGACGGTGGCACCTCGCCCAAGAAGTCGTTGTACTCATCCCAGATTTCATCCTCAGTAAGCGGGGCATTCGGTGTTGGGGGTAGCGCAGCACGGCTGAATATATGCACTAGTTCAGAACTGCCGGACCCCGAGCTTGTGCTCTCGGAACCCTTCTGAGGCGAAAAAGAAAGGAATTCCTTTCCAGATTCGCCGAGCTTGAGGGGAGAACCTTCAGAAGATAATTCCGGTTTGATGGGGACGTCATAGCTGGTTGCCGTGATCAATACTTCCGCTTGAGTACGTTCGGGGGATAGAGGCCTCGTTGGACTCGGCCCTTTTGCAACAGAGTTTCGATCAATTCGGCTTAGGTCGGGAGGTGGCATTTGAAGACTGACTCGGTGGAAAGGGCGAGAGAAGCTTTTCGGGGACGTCTGTTCTGGGCGGGTATTGATAACCTTGGGTATCCTACCAACTTGAGGGAGCCTGCTCGGGCGGACTACGGGATTGCTTGAAGTAGAGGTACTAGTCGCATGCTGTCGCTTTGGTACCGGTGCCTTTCGTGGGTTCATCTGGGGAGTAACGTCTCGCGTCAATTTTGGCACAGTCTCTTGAAATCGGTGTTGATGAGTACGAGACGGCTCTAAGGATCGAATACTACTTTCCGAAGGTCGTCGGCCATGATCATTAGTTGAAATAAACGGGATAAGAACCTCCGCTTCCCTCAAGATTTCGCAAACGTCTTGCTCCTCGGTTTCATCTTGCTCAGAAGAATCCATCAACGTATAGAACGCGACCGGCTTGGTTGGGACGTGCTTTACTGCTGCAGACACACTCGCCTCGACTTTCTTGTTCGTGTCCTTAGGGGGCTGGCTTTGAGATCTTCCAAATAGATTCCATTTACGTGGAGACTTCGCCCTCTTAGTGAGCTTTCGTGGCCCCGGTCTAGATTCAACCTGCTCATCGATAAGTTTCGGCTGAGGCTCTGCAAAGGAGTCATCCGTTAATATCGTTGTCTCTATGCTTCCTACCGAAGGAGAGGTGATACCTCTGGTGTTAATTGGCTTAGGAAGGTTTAAAGGAGAACTATTCGGGGACCGCAATCGTTGAATTGATCTTCTAAACGCGATAGTGGGCTTCATCGAAACAGCTTCCGAGTCGCTACTATCCGAAGGTCGAGACTGGACGGACTCACGAGGGAGTGCCGATGGCCACAACGTTTGCCGCAGCTCTTCCCGTGAGGATTCGGATGCAGTCGAGTTATTGCGTGAACCAATGCCCGGACGGTTTGGAATCATACTCTGGCTACTTTCGGTGCGCGCTATTTCAAAGCTCGTATTTCGGTTTTCCACGATTTCGCCACCTGCGATTATCACGGGGTTCATTCGTTCCAGGAAGAAAGGGTCTGTTGACTGAAGACTTGCGAGACTTTCAGATGAAGGAACCGAGCCTGGGAGACCCCGCGGGAGGTTCGCAGTACTACTACTACGCCTTTTAACGGAGCCAATCCTCCCATATCCTTCGTGGCCAGTTCCGGCAGCAGGCCCTTTTCGAGTTGGTTTTTCTTTCTTTTCAACTTGCGGTAGTTCTGGAGCTGTCTTGGTTCGCTTCCCAAAGAGCGGAAATCTTGTCTTAAACGTAGTTGCTGGGCTAGGCGTTCTAACGGCCCTGCCTTTTTCTTGAGTCGGTTTGGCGGCCTTTGTGATGACTGGTCGCGGTGCTGGCGTGGGCTCTCGAGTCACGGGTCCTTTCAACGCAACCGAACGGTCTTGGACAGAAGGAGTTATTGACCTTGGCAACGAACTGGGTGCTAGCTGACCGCTTTGACGTCTATCGGCGAGGCTTGTCGACGATAGGTTGCTGTGTATTATAGGAACTGGGCCGCCAAATTGGTAGTAAAGATCCGGTGTCCCGTCTCTGCTAGGCCGTGAAGGCGGTGTAGGGCGAGTCATGGGGGACGTTACAGTTTCTTGGGGTTTCCCGTGGGATGGCGCAACAACTCTGGATTGAGATGGAGACTTTATGGAGGGTCGAACAATTGTTTGAGGGACTTCAATAGACGACTCGCTTCCTCCTCCAATTCTCTTGAACTTTTGAGATGACTTTCTAGGAGGAGGTTTTGGTATCACAGGTGATAACCCTCGGCGTACCTTCTTCTCCTTATCTTCGGGGCGCACAGTGGAGTTCGAAGACGATGAGGTCAACGCCTCCCGAACAGCAGCAAGGCCACTAGGATCAGTACCAAAAATGTCACCTTCATTTGGTATGCTACCAGCTCTTCTCCGAGTTACAGGTGGGCGAGTCTCGGCTGGACTCGCTTGCCTTGCCCTAGAAACAGGAAGACGATGCGGCACAAAGAGCCCAGGTGACTGTGATGATATCGAAGTGGGAGTGGTATCTCGGCTATAAGGCCCAGGCCCGGGCGATTCGGAAAACCTGGTAGAAGGGCTGGCGCTAAAGGCGCTCAGCTGGCTATGGCTGCTCCCGCCCGAGAAAAGTGGTGTTGGCGGAGGAAGGTTCTCGGTCGATAGCTTAAATGGAACTTCTATACTCGGCCCGCATCTTGGGGGGATCTCGACGTTTCTATAGCGGTCCAACTCCGGATAGATCCCTGAAGGTTGCGTGGCGGTTCGGGAAAACTCGAAGTTCTGTGCAGTACGAATCTCAACGGGGCTAGTGGTGATGTTTCGATCCGAATAGGGAATGCCGGGATCAATAAATGTTTGTGATCTTGGTATCGAAGACGATGAATCAGTTCTACCTGAACTCGAACGTGACTGGTTTTGCATGCTAGGCTGTTCCCGAGACAAGCTTGATTGTTTCCTACGTAAGACAGCCCGTGGCGACTCAGGCGGATCGCTACGCCCACGTGTGCTCGATGTTGGCACTTTTGATGCTGGCTTCACAAAGTTCTTCGACCAAGACAGTGTCTCGTGGGTCGATGGCGTCTTTGATGGTAATTTGGAACCAGAAAGCTTTCGTATAGAGGCATTTTGAGGAATCCGGCTCTGTTGTGTTGTAGCTTGTGGGATTGAGGAAGGTCCAGGCTGAGTGTCATCAGCTTTCTTGCGAATAGTCTGACTCGAAGCGAATGAGAATTCTTGGTTTGACGTTTCCATTACTCCTCCCCTACGCTTCGTCCGCGTCTCGTCTCCCGATCTAGTCCGCGAATCTAACCGTGGGCGGATGGACGCCATATCTACCTCTCTTATCCACGAAATGAGGTTCGATGTTTAACCATACCAAGCTCAGGAGTCCATATTAACTTTAAATATATGAGAATCGGGTGGTTTTCTAAAAGGGTAGTCAGCGGTAGAGCCCAGTGGCAGGTTTATCAAGAATCTCCTAGTAATACCGTTACAGCCGCTGTTCCGTTATTACACTACTTCTCCAAGGTGGCAGTACAGACACAACAGAACAGGCGAATCTAAGCCTGCTATGAATAAACAGGGACGGACAACGTTCCACGAATGCCTGGCTATAATCTCAGACCCCTATTCAGATATATCGGGCCACGGGTTCGGCGGTCACTAAACACCAGCCAGGGTGGATCGGAAGTACTACCTTAGGAACTGGCAAGCAACAAGAAATATTACAACAGTAAAAATTAAGAAAAACGTATATGAGCCCCCGAAATAAAATCGGTAGCAAATATTGTAAATGGAGTTTGAGGAGGTCTAGGCTTCGGGAGGATCTGGTCAAGTTCTTAGTAACGGGTGGGGGACAACCTTGGCGTGTAGATGTCGACTTGACTAACTTAGATACGCTGGGGAATGGTGTGGTAGTACAAAGCTGTGGGGGATGTACGAGCGTTTAACAAGCGTTAGCGGCGTCGAGATTTTTTCTTCTTCTTCTTCTTCGACCGTGCTATAGAATGATCCGTAGTCGGAGCTGATGGTGTTTGAGGTTTTACGAGGGTTTCCCAAAGTAAGCAGCTAGTATAGCTGAATAGGAAGTTCCTTAAGCAAGTATTCGTCTCGGCTCGGGAAAATGGATAGGAATACGGAAAATAAAACATACAAATTGCCCAAAAACAGAAGTAAGAAGAGACAATATCAGGAGAGATGAGGTATCGAGGAGGCGAAAGAGATGTATGACTTGTATATAAGAAGATACTTGTAATTGTTAGCTCGCATCGCCTTTCCACCTTGCATGCTCGCAAGACGATGATGTACCCAAGGGTCTGGACAAGGGTCGCGGTACGTAAACGAATAGGCCTTCTAGACAGGTGTGGCGCAACGATCCCCTGTCGATAGCCAAGATGCGACCATTTTTGGGGATGTTTAACATGGAATCGCCGAGTGGGCGGTCTAGTTGGCAGCGGCCATTGCGGGTTAGAACGTATAAGTTCCAACCTCTAAACAGGGCTTAAGCCGATAGCCCAGCCAACAAGGGTCCTAGACAACCAGAAACCCACGCTGTGCTTTCGAACGTTAGCTGCGTTGAGAAAGAAAATCTACGTTGAGTCACCGAAGCTCATACGAGACAGGAAAAAAGGTACTATGGTAGATCGACCACATCAGCATACTTGGGTTTTTGTCTCTATCGCCGGACCGGCCAAAACGAATTGACCACTAACTTCGTCTATTGCTCGCATCGCATGCTGTCCACCATTCCGACTGTAAACAATATGCGCGTGAGCAAGCAAGAGGAACCGCGCGAGTCATGCTTGGAAACTGGTCTCGGATTGTGCATATTCTGATGTCCTATGAGAAGAGCGCTGCAGGTTCTTGAGGATATAATTCGCTAAATAGAATCCTTGACGCTTGGAGAGCTTTTCCTGGTTGGGTCGGACCCAGGTATAATCAAGTGCTTCCAGAGCCCACCTACAGTAGTGGCTCTACATATAGATGGGGTCATACGACGCTACCAGTATCCAGTATCAGCGAAATACTCAACCGGTCTCTATGGCCATCCGAAGATCAAGTCGGTTATTTCAATACTTATTACGAGGAGAAAAGGGATGCATGTAGGAATATGGCTTAGGATCATAGTGCGATAATCGCAGTCGATAATTGTCGAATAGCAATTCGCAGATAGCTTTGTTACGGAATGATAGGAGATTGATGTTGAGGAACAAACAACCTGAAGTCCTACGGGCATCCGAAAAAAAAGGAATGGGTAGGAGGTAACCTTAGGTATCTACGTACCTAAGTACCATAAATTTCAGTACATTAGGTGTTGCATGTGGCTAGTGCTGGGCCGCATCGGGTACCTGCGGGCGAGAGGCAGCCAGCCAGGTCCTTCCCACTTCTGCCACTTCAAAAACTTGAATAAACAACACTATCAATGCTTGCTGAAGGACAACATGGCAGTGGCAATGAATATCTACTGAGTTGTCAATACTGATACTGTTAGCGGGAGGGAGGGAGAAATATGTCTGATTAAAAAACCAAAGGCGCGGGCCGTCTGGGGTCGTTAGCAACGTGCAACTACCAACAACCAGGAATCCTTGACTTCAGGTAGATTTGCCTCTAAAAATCTAGCAGTACCATAAAGATAGTAATACACTACAAAATAGTTGGGTATAGCGGAGTACTATGTAAGAAGTACTTCTATCTTAGAGATGGTGGTGCCCACTTTTCTAAGCGCCGGGACTTTGGTTTGAATTCGTCGTCACTTCTGATTTCCTAAATTTTCAAGTACTCACTCTCACTCTAAGGACATATCAATTTTCTCACGGCTCAACTATCATCATCACGTTCGTTTATCTCACCACTTGAGAGACAGAAGAATTTTCTATGTTTCAGACGGTTAGCTTCGCTATTCTTGCAGCACCCCCATGGTCCCATTGCAGCGTTGGCGGCTACTGCATGTCTCACTTCTGTTGATATCCGAGAACGCCTAAAATCGTGCACCAGCATCAGCGATCTTGGTTCAACCGGGTCTGGGCACTGACAAGTTGAGTATCCTTGTACCTCCACTTAATAAGCGCTTGCAATGTATATATATAATAAGTGATGTCAATGCCGGGTCTTGTAAAATCGAGAGTCATACTTGAATATAGGCTTTTGCTTCAACTTGATCTATAAGTTGTACAAATCTTGTTATACGTACCTAAGGTGGTGACAGAAGACAACGGATTATGACCTCAATGCGCAACCAACAGACCCTACATTAATATACTTCGTTAAGCAGAACCAGTTCACTCCTATTAAAGTCGCAGAGTATTACGAGTGTGAGATGTGAATATTCAATCACATACTAGCAACACCAACCTAGAAGGCTCCTCGTAAGCTACTGCGGGCATATAAACATGATAGATTAAATGTTACCCAGGTACAGAACCTCAATATCTGTATGTGGAGTTAACAGGGGTTTTAGTGGCCAAGGATCTGATAGCAAAATTCATGAATGAATTTTCTGATTGGCTTATGAACGTTCATTTTCCGACCAATAGAATTCCTTATAGTGGTTTTCAACCAGTAAAGCTTAGACGAGATGAGGGCTTTAATCTGCATGTCTCTCCCTATCCGTGTGGATTCTGTTGCAGCTTACCCGGACTCGATCCCCCATTGAGATCGCTCGGTGAAGCCTGCTCATATATAGATTAATGCCGATCGTTTCTGATAACTCCATACGGAAGAGCACAGGAGTCGCGTCTTCATTCCTTCAATCACAATTCACTCTTATTGGAATCAATTCCGAGGACTTCGTATGCGATCCTTAGCTTTTATCTATATCCCCTGGTCCTCGTCTACCAGGGGTTCCGGATATCAATCTTCTATTAGCAAGTCAATGTCCAATGTGCTTACACATCAAAATGTAAGGGATTTCTTCCTACATTCGACTTTCTCCAAGTCGCTGCCACCATCATTTTATTATAAGCAACCAAGTTTACAGGTGAATTCCCATAATTTGCATGCGTTTCTAAGAGTCTTATAATAGAACAACACTAACGTCACTTAGTCCGTTAGTCTTTCGCTATGTGGGCTCTAATCAAGTTAACCGCCCAGCTGACCTGTCAGTCATAATGCACTTAGAGAAATGAGTAGGTCCCTCTCCTACCAAGGATTGCCTCTTACTTTTTGGTAAGTTTTCTAGCATCTGCCTAGTCGGAAGCCTCATCTATTCGTGTGGCTCAGCTATAGTTTTGGTTGAACAGTATAAGCTGAAAGTCGCATAATCTGAGGCAAATGCAATGTGTTGGCACGGCAGGTAAATCTGGCGTCAGTATCACTTCGGCCGGTTCCAGAAAGAGTCGCGGCCGGAAACCTCCAAAAAGTTGATCAGAACCCGGCAACTCGGACCCACTAGCGGTTGTGGCGAGTGCCGACATGCAACTCCGCCACAATCGTATCCTAAACATTCAATTCATCATATACTTAAAGTACTTACCTACAGTACCTACAACCCTAGCTTAAATTTATCAAGGCTATGCCATTAGTCTTTTGTCAACGTGGCAGTCTCAATATCCAACAATTTTTATGAAGCCTCTGGGATCATGGCCGAAGCATGGAAAAATCAAAGACAAGAGTTTTACGACTCATATTGTAAAAAAAATAAAAATAAAAATAAAAATAAAAATAAAAAAAAATTAAAAATAAAAAAAAAAATAAAAAAAAAACCATATTCCGTATCACTCAGACCTAACAGGTTTGCCGCAATTGCTGAGCCGCGGCAAGGATAGGATCTTCAAAAGCTACGGCAGGCTCCTCCTTGGCATGGAGGGAACAGGGTTCCAAACCCAATCGCAAGCGCTCGTCTTGCCGTAGGCAGGGTCCTGTTCAGGTGAACAGGGGTCTTCTACAGATTGATTGGATCATCCCAGCGAGACAAACAGGACCAAGACTTTGGACTTTTGGTGTCGCCCAAATAACGTGACGAGCGGATGGTGTGGAAGGATCTCTCTTCTCGGTCGAATTGCTACCGGGTCTTCAATTCTTTCCAATGATATCCGACGTTTGGGGGAAAACTATTCGCCACTAACTTCCTCTAAGATTTGGTAGATGAATGATTTACTACATATGTCCGGACCGTCTCTTGTTTGGAAATCACCCCGCAGCTCGGTGGCGTCGTCAGCACCGTGACGAATGCAAAATGAGTACGCTTCTATCTGCCTAGACAGGTCTTGTTGTTGGCGTCAACAAGCTTCCGTACCACCAACATCACGGTGCTTGCGAAGATGAACAAGCTCTGCAAATGCGAGGTCTTTCCACCACTACAGCGTATTGCAATGTGCTGTCGACACGTCAAAGATCTTCAAGTCCGCCCTGAACATCAGGCTGTTTCCTCAGCTGATCAGTTTTATATCACAACCTGATACCTTATTTGTTGGAGCGCGTGTACTCCAACCTGAATAGGGAGTCATTTCTCTACTCTTCCAACTAATAAAATCATCGAATTTCCCCATTCCCAATAAGCGCGGGATCGAGTCAGCAAGCGCTTCTGTTAGCGCGGGTTTCCCTTTTGGGCCAACCAACAACATCACCATCAACGACATCAATAAATGACTCCCAGGGTAACCCCAGCTTCGAGCTGTCAAGTGGATTAACGCTCTAACAAATAGCCGCCTCTAGCACAAGCAGTCTCTCACTACTAACTTCCTCTATCCCGCCTAGTCCGAGATCTACTTGGGCAAGCCTCGTTTTGGTACGCCGTGTATACACAATAGCGTTACGGGCTGTCCAAGTTAAGGAATGCTAATTCCCCCGTCCTCATCGGGGCATAGTGGGCTAGGACTTAGGTCTCTTATCGGATAGGTCCTTTAGTCGGTCCATTTCCCTATGAATGCCAAAGTCATCTGACTTATCAACAAAGGAAATATCCGCATGATAAAGCTCACGCCATATCTAGCATACCTATTTAGCTCTAGAGCGTAGATCTGTAGTGCAATCGTAGTAGTGGCTAGCTGAGGTTATACCGCCGTTAGCTTATCTCTCCAAGATGTACATTGCCAATATGATAAGTCGAATTGTCTCCTTAACTTCGGGGGAAATAAACGGCAGATAGTCCATCAAGGTGGACGTCGTATTAATTTGTCCCCGGCGCGAATAGGCTCATCAGGAACAATTATAAAACGATTGATAACTCTCGTAGATATGTCATATATCTCAATAGTCAAATTGCGGAAGTTGATATCTCCAAAGTAGTGGGACCGCAAAAGGCTATTCGATCCAGTTAAACAATAGAAAAGCCCAATTCCGACATTCGCTTTTCTATAATATGACTAAATTATAGGTATTAGTTAGGGAGCTGCTAACAAATATAGTATTGTCGAAGATTATATTAAACTTAACGTCAAGTCTGGGTGATTAATCTGTGCTGAAATCCCAATACCGTAGTTTTATTTTTTCGGATATCTTGTATCAAATTCCTTTTTAGTTTTTGTAATCGTTCTTCTCTGGCTAGGAGCGAAGCACTGCCTAGTTGTAAGGGTAGCAACCCAGACAATAGCCATTTACGTTCTTGGCAGCCCGCTTTCGCTTATGTCTCAATAACTTCCTTCAATATGCTATAGGATAAAGCTGCTACTCTTTGTCATGATTACAAACCGTATTTCCATGATGAAACTTGAGCTTCCCTGTACTTCCAATATTTTAATCGTGACAAAATAGGCATATAGGACTATTCTCATCGCTGAGGGCGGCATGGAATTATATAAAGAAAATACCCTGTTATATAATATCCACTCTTTACAACCCCAAGTTCTATAATGTTATTATAAGAATAACTATGCAGTGTGACTTCTATATCCGTGTCTGCAAGTTTGTGATAAATGTCGCAATTACTGTGAAACGCGCGGCGTTAGGATTGCTATGCCTGCCGAAAATACTACCCTGTTCACATGTTTCCCAAGACCTTTTGAGTATTTCCTTTCCGGCGGTCCCTCTTCATGTGAGAAGGCGAAAAATTATCTCAGCAGGCTTGGTTAGTAACGTCCGAATGGGGAATACTCATAATACATCGTCTCTTGGGAAATGTGAAGAGCTATCGACTGAGCTCTGCCTGAGGAGGTGAGCTAAAGATGAAGATTGTCTCAAACGCGGGAGCTCGTTTTTATTCCATTTCACAGACGCATCGTTCCCAAATGAATAAACCTTATACTTATTTAAAGTTTATGAAACCTCAAAGTCAAAGGCAACAAATTCAGTCGAGGTTAGATCGAACTCAGAATTGAGCCGCATCTTTGCCGCAGACTACCCAAACCCAACTAAACTCATTCATTACACCTCTCGGAATTGCGCACTCAAACGATCTCTTAAAAGCTTTACCACGATATTTGGTTCAAAATGTGTACGGAAGTTTGGTACCTGTATGATTGCAACCCCCGCAAAAATAGGAGGCATCTGGTATTCGACCACTACCGAGCCTGCGAATTCTGGAAATTCAAGTACTCCTCTGCGGGCGATGAGGACGGCAGCGACGAGTGCTCTCAGTACAACGTCTTGGAGGACCATGAGACAGTTGAGAGGACCGGGGAGAGATGTCCGCAGTGCGCAAACTCGGGTGGTTCTCCCAGCTCGTCGGAATAAGTTGGGACAGCTGGGATGATAACGTTGGGAATACGAGTTAGGGATAAGGGATACATGACGACGGACTTCTCATTTCAAAGGGCGGGCGTTTTAAAGGCAGAAAGTTGACCTCGTGGTCCAGGGAGTTAATGGCAAACCGGCGGTTCTATTTTACTATGCGGTGCATTAAGAATGATTCGTTTACGACCAGTCTTCACAGACTTTCATCTTTTCTTATGGGTCAGGTTAATAAGGAATTTCCATGATTCTGTTTCCCCCGGGGGGCAGAATAATATCAAGATCCTCTTCAAACGCTTCTGGTGTGTGATATCGCTTAATATGATAGTAAGAACGATGTATAACTTGCGAGCACACGGCCTAATCAGCTGCTAGAATCCACGTTTGAAAGGATAATGTCAACGGAAATGCCTATTTCAATAAAATTCACGTTGTAATTATATATGATCTGGCTACCTTATATATCCAGATTGTAGTAAAGCGAGAAATATAAGGTCTCAATCCATGCTAGTAAACTTTCCCATTCTGTATCACACCAATCTCTACTATTATAAAACTTATAAGCCTACCATCCGCCACTTACCAATTGGATAAACCCACATTTGACCATCCCATTTACACCAAAAGTTACTTATTTTGAATATATTGTAACTGATTAATTTTAAAAATATTTAAGAACTATTTGGTTAATGTAATATTTTAAAAACGATTTATTAAATGACGTTATTTTAAAAAAAAAATATAAAGTTTTAATGATATTATTATATATTAAAATATTAATAAAATTAAATATATAATCTTGTAAATTAATTATTTATTCGATGTTAAATTTTTTAATTAAAATATATAATGTTTTTTTATTATATTAAAAAAAACGTTATTAGCGTTTTATTTAACGTTATTAACGGCGGTATTTTTATTAAAAAAATTTCCGAAAAACATAATATTTTTTATAATACGATTAATTACCGTTTAACTGGTAATTAAACGTTTGTTAATTTAATACAATTTCTTTAATTTATAAAAAATTAAAAAATATATTTATTTATTTGGATTTTTTATTAAAAAGTTTTTAGATATTTTTTTAATTATTTAATTATAAAATATATCGCGTTTAAATATGCGAAAATTAACGGTTAAATTAACGTAATTAATAAAAATTAAATTAAAAATTTTATATAACAAAATTTAATAATTAAAATTAAAATAAATCGTTATATTAAAATTAAATAATTTAATAATTTTAATTTTAAAATTATTATTTAATATTTTAATATTAAAGAAAATTATTATAGTAATATATTATTTTATTTAATATATAATATAAATAAAAAAAAGTTTATAATTAATCATAATACATATTTAATTTTGGTATTTTTTTTTTAAAAAAAAAATAGTTTTATTAATTAAAATAATTAAAATTTAATAGTTTAATTTTAGGAAATTTAAAAATTAAAAAAACGTTTATAAAAAGTTTTTAAAATAAATTTTAAACGTTATTTATTAAATATATTAATATAACCGGTGTTATGTTAAATTTTAATATTATTTTTAAAAATAAAAATTTATAAATTTTTTAATTTAAAAAAAAAATAAAAAAAATTATAATTTAACGATTTATTTATATTAAAAAAAGTTAAATTAATAATTATATTGTTATAAAATGGTTATAAAACATATTTATATTATAAATAAACGGGTTATTTAATTACGGTAAATTATAACGTTTATTAATATTAAATAATTATAAAAATTATATATTTGTAAATTTATTTAATTATTTATTTTTAAATATTTTTTTTATATTTTTATTATTTTTTATTATTTTTTAATTAATTAATGTAATTAATTTAATTATTTAAAAATGAATTTATAATTATATGTTATTTTAATAATATTACGTTATGTTTTTTTTTAATTTATATTTCTTACGGTTTTTAATTTTTAAATAACGGGTTTTTTAATATTATTAAATTAATTTATTGTAAAATTTTAAATTTATTAAATAACGTTATTAATTTGTCGCTTGTTAATAAAGTTAAATTTATTAAATGTTACGATATAATTAAATGGGAAAAATTAATTTAAAAAATATTAAAATAAGTTTTAAAATTATTGAAAATTAACTTATTAATAAATTTAAAATTTTAATATATTTTAAAATTTAAAAAAATTAATTTAACGGTAATATAATAGTTAAAATTAAAGTTAAAATTAAAAATAAAATTAATAATATTTATTAATTAATTTAATAATTTTAATTGTTTAATGTTTCGCGTTAAATAATTAAATTAAGTTTTAATAAAATTTTATTAACGAAATAAATTATAAAATTTATATTTAAGATTTTTATTATTATTAAATTTAAAATAATTTTAAAAGATTTTTATATATAATTATTAAAATGTTAATTAAAAATAATTAAATTAAAATAATATTAAAAAATTTTTAATTTTAATAAAAAATTTATTAAAATTAATGAAATAAATAGCGAAATTAACGATACGGTTTTTATAAACATTAAAACGGTTATAAATAATAAAATAATAATAATTAATAAAAATATAAATGAAAATATAAATAAAAATATAAATAAGAATAAAAATTATAAAAATTAAACAATTTTATTATTTATTAAAATATGTTTTAAAAAAATTATAAAATTATTAATTGTTAATAAGTACGTACATAAAAAGAATAATAATAAAGTAATAATAAATAAATAAATAAGTTAAAATTAATATATTAATAATATTTAAAAAAGAAATTATTTATTATTAAAAAATAAAAGAAACGCGTTTTTTATATAATTTAAAATATATAGGTATTTTTTTATGTTAAGTACATATTATATAATAGTACGTGTGTCATTTAACTATTATTTATTTTATTTTTTTTTTATAATTAATTAATTGCGAATTTGATATTTGTTTTATGTTTTATTTATTTTTTTAATTGTAAATTAATTTGGTTATTTTTTATTAATATCTTTATTATTTTATTAGAAAATATTTTAATTATTACATTTACGGGGTTATAAATATTATATATTTATTAAACGTTATTTATTTCTTAATTTTTATATAATTATTTTAATATTATTAAATTAATTATTAACTTTTTTTTATTCGTATTATTTATTTATATTAAGTATTAATATAAGGAAAAAAAGTTAATATATAAAATTAACAAAACGTAAGGAAATAATAAACGTTTTAAGATGGTATTAATTATATAATAAATTACATATTCCACATTAAATTTTTAAATTATTTTATAAATTTTATTAATAAATACGTTACAAGTAATTCGTTTATATTTGGTAAATAACCAATAAATAATATTATTTATAATTCGAATTTTATTATTTTGAAAAATA
This sequence comes from Entonaema liquescens, assembly GCA_902805475.1. NCBI lineage: Eukaryota > Fungi > Ascomycota > Sordariomycetes > Xylariales > Xylariaceae > Entonaema > Entonaema liquescens. The sequence goes on from CADCSX010000003.1 coordinate 1,117,833, forward strand.
AGTTTTTTATTATTTAAAACGATAATATAATTAATTTATAAATTTAAATTTTTATTATTCGCGAACGATTTATTAACGAAAATATATAAATGTAAATTTTAAAAATTTAAATTAATATAATAGAATTTTCGTTTTTAATTATTTATTTATTATTAAATCTTAATATTAAAAACTTTAATTTCTTTTAATTCCGGTTCCACATATTATGCCATTATTATATAATCAAACGTAACTTTAAATTAACAAATTAATAAAATATATGTTTTTTAAACCTTTTATTTTATAAATTATTTAATTATATTTAAGAATTTTAAATTTAATAGTTTAAATTTTTTAACTTAACTTTTTTATATGGTAAAAACTTTATAACCTTTTTTATAAATTATAATACATAAATTATTAAAATTTTTAATTCTTTTATTTAATATTTTTTAAAAGTATATTTTAATTTTTATTTTAATTAATACTTTATCTTTTATAATAAAAAATTTTATAATATTAATATTAAAGATATTATTTATTTAAAAACTAATAATTTTAAATAAGTTTGTAATTATTATTATTAAATAAAAATTAAATATTAATAATTTTATATATAATTTTTTTTAATTATATTTTAAATAAATTTCGAACTAATATATGTTAAATTTAATAAAATTATATAATAATTTATTAATATATAATAATATTTTTTTAAGATATTTATATTTTAATTTAATTAATATTTATATATAAATTATCTTTAATATAAATATTTTAAATTAAGTATAAATTATAATAATATCGTTTATTATAATTTTTATCTTTTTTTAATGGAACATAAAAGTTAAAATTAAGATAAGTTATTAATTAATTTTTTAAATAATGGGTACATAAATTATAATTAATTTTTTATTAAAATTATTATAATTTTAAATTATTAATTATAACTTTTTATAAAAAATAAAAATATTTTTACTTTTAATTTTACAAACCATTTATGATTTAAAAATTGTTACGTTTTTATACACTTTTAAGTCATATATTACCAATTTTAAGATATTTTCTTTAAATAAAATATTTAGTTTTTTTATATCTAAAACTTTATATAATTTTTCTAATATAATTATTTTTCCGTTTTCTTAAAATTATATTATTAAAATAAAATTATTTCGTTTTTTAATAATAACAAATAACGTAACGATATAAAAAAAATTATTAATAAATATAAAATCTTCTTTAAAAATGATTTAATAATTATTAAAATTAAAAATAAATTTAAATAATTTAATTTTAAATTTTTTAATTAACATTAATTTTTTTTAAATTAAGTATAAAATTTAATATAAGAATTTTAAAATATAAATATGTTATTAAATATATTTAAAATAATAATAACATCTTTATCGGTAATTAAAATAATTTTATATAATTTTTTTTATCCGCTTTTTTTTTAATAAATAAATATTTTGTTATCGATAGGAAAAAATATTAAAAAAGTTTTTTTAATATTAAAATTATTATAAGTATTTAAAACGTTGTAAATTAAATATTACGATTTAATTTTTTTAATTTTTATTATTACTTTTTAAATTATTTACGTTTTTTATATTTGTAAAAAAATAAATAATAAATTTATATTAATTTTTAAATAAACACTAAAAATTAAAAAGGTTAAAATAAAACCATTTAAATTAATAATATTATTTATTACTTTAATAACCATTTAAAATTATAATATATTTAAAATAAAATTTTAAAATTTAACTATTATAATTTTATATATTTAATAAATAAAATTATAATATTTTTCGATTTTATTAATTAATTAATGCGCTTCGATTAATATTTAATAATAAATAATTTTAATTATATGAATTTTATTTTTAAATTTAATATTATTAAAATTAATTTCGATATTATATATAATAATATTTAAAAATTTAAAGTAAATGTTGATTTAATATTATTTTAGTATTTTTTATATTTTTTTAATTAATAAATTTTTTATGAAACGTGTTATTTAAAAATTAATAACTACGTTAATTATATATAAAATTGGTTATTTATTAAAATATATAACATTAATAATCACTTTATAATTAAAATCCATATCGAGGTTTTTTAAATTAAATTTAAATTTTTACAAAGTTTTATTTTTAATTTAATAATAATAATAAAATTTATTAATTTTTTTAAAATTATTAATGTTAATATTATACTTTAATTTATTTAATAAATTATAAAGTTTATTAATTAATGGATAGTTAAAATAAATATAAAAATATTATAATTTATTTTTTATAAAATAAATAATATTTTTAAAGTAAAATTATAAATATTTTTATTTTTTAATAATATTAATTGTTATTTTATTTTTATATATTAATTAATTAATAATATTATTAAAATATATATTTAATCAATTTATATTTTTTAAAGAAAATAAAAATAAAATATTTAATTTTATAACGTAGAAATTTATTTTATTAAATAAAATATTAATTATAATTATTTTTAAAAATTTAATTAATTATTTATTATTAAATTTAATATTTATTTTTTTTACGTAAAACTTATTTATCTTTAGTTATTAATTTAAGTATTTTTTAATAAAGGTAAAATATTAATTTTTTTCAATTATAAATATATATATTATATTTATATTAAGTATAATATTTTAAAAAATATTTTTTATATATTAATTTAAAACAAAAATAATATTAGATTTCTTATCTTTAAAAAAATTTAAAGTAATAATACGGTATTAAAAAACTTAATTAGATAAAAATATTACCGTTAAAAACAAGTTATTTTTATTATCCAAATTTAGAAATAAATTAATAATATTTTCATTTTAGTTAAATTTTAAATTAAAATCGTTAATTTTTTTGAAATTTATTAAAAAAGTTACGTAATTTTTTTTAAATAAACTTTATTTAATTTTTTATATTTTTTTAACTTTTTTACGTTTATATTTTAAATATTTTATTAATTAATATTTTTTTTTTTTATAAACCCAACAATAGTATTTCCATTTTTTTATTTATTTAAAACCGTACTTATTTTTTTTATTATTATAATAATATTTTTAATTAACGTAATTAATATAATCATTATTATTACTATTATTATATTTATTAATAAAAAATTATTATATATTTTTTATAATTTTATATATTTTAATTAACGTTTAAAATTTATTTATTAAATCTTTAAACTACGTAAATAATATAAAAAAAACGTATTAAAATTAAGGTATAGTTTAATATGTTTAATATATTACAATAATAAACTATTATTCGCTTTAAAAATTATAATTTAAAATTTTTTAACATAATAAAAATTTATTAAAAAATAATTAAAATATTTTTATATTATTTTTCTTTTAATTTTATTTTTTTATTTTAATATTAAAAAATATTATTAAAATTTAATTATAATAATATTAAATTTTATTTTATTTAATATTAAAATAACATTTTATAATAAAATATATATTTATAAAACATTAATATTAAAATACGTTATAAAAAAAGTAAATAATTATTTTTTTAATTAAAATAGTAAAAAATATAATATAAAATTATATTTATTAAATTTTTATTATATAATATATATTTAAAAAAAATTTAAATTTATTTTTAAAAATATTATATAATTTTTTTATATAATTATTTTTAATATTTTAAATTTTTTTAAAATGTTTTATAATAATAAAAAAGTATATTTTATTAATAATACGTACTAGGGGAATTTTATAATAAATTTAAGTTTGTTAATTATTAATAAATATAAGGGTTTATTTTTAAAAGCTTGTTATTTATGTAAGTAATAAAATTGTTTAAGAAAAAAAACCATAATTTTTTATTAATAGATTTTTTCCGTTTATTTCGGCATTTAAAAAAAACGTTAAAATTATATATAAATTATCTAATAACAATTTAAAAAGTTTAAAAATATTTCCCGTGATAAGTAAAATAATTTACTTTTATATTAAGTTAATTTTTTATTTAAAGTTATACTTTAAGGTATTGTTTATTTATTTTAAGTAAAATATAAGTAATTTTTATAAGGTAATAAAAAGAAAAAGCGGGAAAAAAAGGTTAAATACCGTTTAAAAATTATTTTAAATTTTTTATTAAAGTTAAATTATTAAATATTAATAATTTAATACTTTTTATAAGTTAAAAATAAAATATTTTATAAAAAAACGAAATAATAAAACGCGTGATAAGAAAAAAAATTATATTAAAAAAAAAAAAAATGGTGTTAATTATAAAATAAATAAAGTAAATTAAATATAAAAAAAAAAGTTCCTTGTAAAAATAATATTAAAAAAAGGAATTTACCTTATATACATAACTTTACAAATAAACGTTTATAAGTTAAAAAACGTTAATTATTAATATATTAATATTTAAAAATATATAAATTTTTATACGTTAAAATAAATAAGTTTTTTCTTAATATTATAAATTAAAATTTTTCACGCTAACACATTAAATTATTTTCGTTATATTTTTTTTAATTCATTAAAATTCTAAATTAATAAACCATTTATTTACACAAAATTAACAAGGAATTCCATATAATTAATATTATATTAATCCACATAAATACTTTATTATATTAACGTAATTTTTAATATCGATCGTAATATTTTTAACATAACCGTAAAATTTACTACTACAAATCCTTAAAATCGCTCTTTATATTTATTTAACATTTTCTTAAATATTCAAACGTATAAAATATTTTTATTAATAATTTTAAAATTTACTAAAATAAAAAATATTTAAATATTTTTTTATTAAAATATAATTTTTATAAAATTTATAATTTCCCACTTTATTATTATATAATTAAAATATTAAATAAAAGTTATTATTATTTAATTAAAAAAATAACTTAATAACTTTTATAATTCGTTTATATTTTCTTACTTAATTAAATTATTATTTATAATTCGGGTTTATATTTACGTAAAATTTTTTAATTATAATATTATAAAAAAAATTAATATTATAAATAATAAAAATATTAATAATAATAATAAATTTAAATTATTATATATAAATATAAATTTAAATAAATTATAAAATAAAATAAAATAATAATTTATTATAAATAATTTAATTATTTTAATAAAAAATATTATATTAATATTATATATATTATTATAATAAAATTTTTTAAATTATTATAATAATAACTTTTTTAACTTTATTAATTTATATTATTATAAATCTAATAATATTAATTAATATTAATAAATATATACGTAAAAAAAATAATAATAAAATAATAACAAATAAATAAATAAATTAAAATTAATATATTAATAATATTTAAAAAAAAAACTATTTATTATTAAAAAACGGGAAAAACGTATTTTTTATATAATTTAAAATATATAAATACTTCTTTATATTAAATACGCATTACATAATAATATATATATTATTTAACCATCATTAATTAAATATTAAAATTAATTAATTTAAACGTTTTAAATTAATATTATTTATATATTTTTTATAATTTATTTTAATTATTTACATTTATTTAAATACATTAATTTTTAATGTAAAAAAAAGTGGTTAAAGTGGGTTTGTCCAATTGGTAAGTGGCGGATGGTATTATATTATTGTAAGTAAAGAAAACTTTTATGTAAGTCTTAGTAATATTGGCTTACTATAAGCCCATTTGGACCTCTATTATCCATGTCTTAATACTAGTAAGCATATCTAATATACATAATCTATTATAATCTCCCAAAGTCTTTTATAATGGCTCTTCTAAGACTTATAGTTCATTGCATTATATATCTTCCTACTTAAGATAACGCAGCAATCTAGTTTCTCTTTGTGGCTGTTGACACTGATGTAAAGCCTCATATATTTCCATGATACTCGGGTTCTGGACGTTCTATAGCTTTATTTAGAAGCCATACGGATAAGAATAGAACTGAAGGTAGGCAGGTTGAGATACACCCATGGCATGCTTGGCCAGTAATTTAATCCGGCAACAAGTCCATCCACGCTTAATGGTCGCCGGTCTGACGTCTGCGTCGATAATAATATAAAAGCCCCCATTACTGATTTATAATCGTAGTAAATAGTTTACTGATTTTTATAAGCATTTTGACATGTGCTTATAGCCGAATGAATAGTAACCAATATTGTTTCGTAACACCAGCCATGCTTCTCTAGGTATTCTAAGTCCCCCATAGGCAAGATTATATCCAAAAGAGCCAGATGCAAACGCTCATAAATGTGAAGTGGACAATCGAACGACATCTGCTACTGCCAAAAGGGTTCCTAAGATATCGCCACTGTCTTAAAGAGTTTCTATTACGTACAGGGCCCTGTCTATAAGAAAACGACCAAGAGAGCTGTTAGACCTCGGAATGGACGTCAATCTATCAGGTTCATTCCGCATTCTATCGCAGCCCCTATCGCCGAATCAGTAAGCGATGACTTACGTTACTTCAAACTCGGTTCTAATTCTCCTATCGCCTTGCTACTGGCATGGCAGATCGTCACGAGGCCTCTAGACCCTGTGGGGATTTCCTATTTAGCTCGGCATCCAATATAACCAGCATGGCGAAAAATGAGGGGAAATGCTGCACGTCCAAGCCGAATTCGTAGGATATCGAGCTCATCCCTAGCGGGAACATCACCGGCTCCGGCACCATTGTATGGGATTTGTTCGGCGGTCCTGCTGGGGAAAGCCAAGAGTGCGGAGCCAATGCGAACAATAAGATCGTCGCTCCAAGTTGCTCAATCCCACGCAATCCCCAGAGAGCTACCCAGATACATCTGCCGGGCTTGGCGTCTGTATAATATATACGACACCTCTTGGGAAGCCGACTGGGCGCGATTCGCGTCCTCGCAGGGTCCCCCGATGCTGGCTAGATATGTATAGAGTGCGGAGGGTCGCAGCCGGGCCAACGATCTAAGGTACGCGACTCCAATCGGCTAAAATTGAGATTAAGAGCGTATACTCTTTTCGATAGTGATAAGATGCCAAGAAGCGGTGTCACCCATCTACATTCCCAGTGTTGTCGTGTAAATCCCATGCGAACATCAGGGCAAGATTTGAGTTAGTGACATCTGCAATGCAGATGGATAAATGACAAAAGATAGTGTGGGGGAGGGGGAAGTTACATCGGACTTCTCAAGGTTATGGAGGATGGAGCTCCGACAACGCCTTCATCATCGCCGCTGTCAAGTCTATAAAGCAGAAGGGGTGAGAAGCTGGCGAGGGACCGGATGAAGAAGAAGAAGAACCTCGACGACTTCTAACTTACACTCACCCTTACGTATCCCCAGCAGCTAGCAGACGAAATCACAATGGCCATCTCAACCGATGTTCCCCAGACCGTGGAGTGGAACGGGAAGAAGGTCCCGGTCTACCCCATGGAGATCATCGACTTCTCGAAGCTGCTCTCCCAAGAGCCGGCCGAGATCGAGAGGCTAGTTCGCTGCTGCCAGGAGACGGGATACTTCTACCTCGACCTGAGAGGCATTGACGGCCGCAGGATGCTCGAGGACCAGCAGGACACCCTCAAGCTCATGTACCGCTTCTTCGATGCTCCTCTCGAGGCCAAGAACGAGTTCGGTCTCGTTGCACCGCATCTCGGGTGAGTGGCACCGAACAGAAAAGAAAGGAAAAGAGAAAGAAGAACTTTACTGACGAGTGAGCAAAACAGATACGAGCCCGTCGGCTCCCGTACCGGTGTCCTCGAGAACACCAAGGACGGCTACGAGATGATCAAGGTGTCCCGCGACGAGATCCAGAAGGACAGCCCCCACCTACCCGCGGTCATCAAGAACAGCCCAGACATGAAGGTCCTCGAGCACGCCATCGCCGGCGCCAACATCGCCACCAAGACGATCCTATCCGCCCTGTCCACCGGCCTCGGGCTCACCGGCGCCTCCCGCTTCGAGAACACGCACCGCAACGACCGTCCCTCGACCAGCACAATCGCCATGATGCACTACATCCCGTCCGACCCGACCGCCAAGAACATCGGGCACCAGAAGCACACGGACATCAGCTCGCTGACGTTCCTATTCGCGGAACAGTGGGGCCTGCAGGTGCGCCCGCCCGGCGCCAAGGAGTTCGGGTTCGTGGAGCCGAAGGACGGGATGGCCGTGATCAACGTGGGCGACTCGTTGCGGTTCGCCTCCGGGCACACCATGCAGTCGTGCATCCACCGCGTCGTGCCGCTCGACCCCACCGAGCACCGCTACTCCATTGCCTACTTCCTGCGCGCCGAGAACGACGTCTTGTTTACCGACAGCGAGGGCCGCATGATTACCGCCGGCCAGTGGCACGACGAGAAGTTCTTCGCGTTCACCAGCCCCCCCGAGATCCAGGCCCTAGCTCCTAGCTCCATGATCCTCGGCGGCATGACTGAGGAGGAGGACGAGGCCGTTGAGGCTACTGCGTCTAAGGATGCGCCTAGCCCGATTGTCGGCGCGACTACGCTCGGCGAGTCCGTCCAGGTATACTAAGCCAACTCGAAATCTCGAAATTAAGCGGGCGGAGTTAAAGGCTTCCGAAGAATAGTATAAAGAGAGGGGAGAACGGCTGGGTGATACATACCTACCGACTTACCTACTCCTAACGGTCGTTATGCCTGGAGGACTTCCGGAAGAAAAAAAACAAGAAAGACGAAATGTCCTGCTTGTCTCTCTTTCCGTGCCGGACCGGCTGGTACAAACCTCTAGATCGCCTCGCGTATAAGGGCGGATAGATGGAGGAGGACACGAGCATATTCTATAGTATTATTATTGTTATATGTAGTCTTCAATAGGATTATTCTCCTTTGTCGTTATGAAGATCTGATTATTCCCATCTGCTGGGCTTTTACGTGACTGATCTTTCGTATTGGAAAACAAATATGCGATAGTGATGAACTTCTTGCGGAAAACAGCGCGCATTTTCATTAAATATGATACCTACGCCTAAAACAATGCTGAATAGAACCGAATTATGCTATGGGATCACCCGATGATCATACGGGCGCAGTGGTCGGATATGATCTTTTCCCCATCGACATCGCAATGCAAACGCGGCACCTAAGCCATGATCTCCGGCCTAATTAGATTCCCAGTCCCCCTAAGTCACGAGCGAGGTTATCAATGTCATGCGCGCGCTGTACACCCGCATCATAGGTGTGGTTAGCGCCGCCGACAGACGCTCCGCACTCCGGACACATTGCCCTCTCCATCGGCATCCCGCATTCGCCGATGGTAAAGGGGTGGCCGTTCGTGCATAAGTACCAATGGCCCGTTCCGGAGAATTCGGCTGACATGGCACGGTACACCGCCCGTAACTCCTCCGTAGAGACAGGGTCGTAGAACACGCTGTCACGAATCATCTTTTCCGCTGCCTCGATCTCCATCATCATCCCTTTGGTCCGGCCGCTATATTTCGCAACCAGCTCACGAGCGGCAGCTAGGTGTCCCTTAGCCTGCTCCTTAAGTTTCTCAGCATTGACCATGTTGGCCTTGGTCTCTTCCTCGGTTTTCCCAGCCGGGGCCAGTGCTCGGCTGAAGGCGCAAAACTGCGCGAAATAGACATGTGCCTCAGTTTCCTGTCTAGGGTGACCAGTTATTTTGGCACGATTTGCCACGTCCTCGCACTCTCTCATATGCTGCGAGAAGTCCAACTTGATCTCCTGTCGGGCCTCGAGAAGCGGGGTCCTTTGGGTCATGAAGTCGGTGACGACGATGATATCGCATTTGAGGGAGAGTGTGCATGCTTGTAGATACCCTTTACTCTGGATTCTTGCCTCGTCAAAGGCAAATATCCCCTGGGTTTTCCGCACTCGTGCTGCGTGCTGGACAAAGTCGTTCACCCTCTGAAAGGGCTGCTCTTCTCTTCTTACTTGTCCAAGGAAATTGCTGATATCGCGCCATAATTTGAAAGCTTCATCATATCTAGGGCACCCTATCCAGTCGCGTATTAGTTGCACCTGTCTTAGACGGCCAGTGGAAAAGGTCTTCTTCTTTTTCTTGGGGACGTTCTGTAAGAGGCGGGGAGGAGCTGGGGCTTTTGCGATGCGCCCCTGCGCATCAAGTAGAAGTTCTGCAAGCTTGCTATACTCAATCTGGGACCAGGAGATGAACTTCTTGGTGGCCTCATCAAGCATGGCTCGTCGGACAATCCGCCCATATCGTGAGATATTGCGTAGTGATCGACGACATTTTGGACATGCTTTTACCTCGTCCATGGAGAATGGTTCGGAGTTATTGAGGATAGCCGTTGGATTATCCTCGGCCGACATCTCGTAATGGGCTTTCATATCCATGATCCCGTCCATGTTACTCTTCGTGGCGAAATGACCGCAGTCTGGGAATATGCAGGGATCCTCGTTTAGGTCGATTTCACCATATTGCATGCCCATGATGTAGTCTACCATGACCGACTTGATCTCTTCAGAGCAACAAGTCTGACAGAATACCGCGCTGGGACATGTCTCACCGCATACGGATGGACATTGATGACCGCAACTCAAAACCCCTTCGCATCTCTTTGAGCAAGGCACCCAGTCGCAAGGTGCTGCGCATGGCATACTGCATTGCGCATGTGGACACTTCGATGCGCAAATCTGCTCGGCGCATGGCACGCAAGGTTCGTGACATAGCTTGCTGCACTTAGAATGATTACACCTAACTTCGCACGGGGCTGGACATAGTGGACACTTAGCCTCACCGTGACATGCCTGCCGGCAAGTGTGGCTGCAGGTTGTGTACGACCGGCCGCAGGCTTGCTGGCAGATAGGGTGGACTGTCGTGATGATTTTGCCATCCTTCCTCGCTTTACATTGGTAGCACATGCTACGGCAGTTATGACCACATTGCTGAGGGTCAAGACATAGCTTTGTACACTTGTAGGTATCGAGGCTCACGTCTTGGTGACAAGCTACTTCAACGGTATGCCCACAACCAGGCACATCCTTCGAGACCATTTTCTGGCAAGAGATCTTAGAGGGATCCTGTGCTTGCCAACAGTATGCTGCGAAGATCTTGTGGCCACAGGGTAGAGTAATGTTGATATCTTTGAGATATTCCTCACATCTAGGCTTGCAAGGTTCGCCGCAGACCAACTTACAAGGATGCTGACATCCCTTCTTTGGTCTAGGACAAGGCTCTAAGCATTTGACGGCGTTGTGTAAGTTCTCATGATGGCATCTATTGATACATGAGTGCCCGCATGAGAGGCGTTTATCGCACGGAAGTATACAGCCTCCTTCAGGCGCGACTCGTAAGAAATCGTCAGCCTTTGATACCAAAAGGGGCGTATCGGGATTCGGATGGCGTGGACCTATAGGAGTAATAGTTAGCATCTAGTTTCATTCAATAAAGGGATTACTCACAGTGTAACTCCAGCTGAGTTCCCAAGTTCCCGTTCTTAGTGAGGATTTCCAAGACCTTTGCCCACATAGGCACATGTCTGTAGGTGTTCGCATTTCCGATCAGATACATGCCATGCTGAGCACGAGATAGTAACACGTTGATACGATTAGACGTGCTGAGGAATCCACACTTATTCGCGGCGTTACTCCTTACGAGCGAAATTACAACAACTTTCGCTTCCTCGCCCTGGAAGTTATCGACAGTTGCTAATCGAATGCTTTTAGGAGAGTTTTCTTGACCGTGACAGGCCTGTGTGGTCGGGGTGCAACACTTCCGGCTGTTGATTGATCAGCGTCGAGAGCTTCTAGCTCTTCTAAATCTCGCTCGCCAACTGAAATCTCAAACAATTTACCCATCTCGCGGCGAAGTTGATTGAGTTGTCCTAGATAAGGTGTGATGACAGCGATATCGTCCGGACCGTATGATCCTTGTCTAACCAAATGCTGAACAAGCGCTATGGTCATTTCTATTTCAAAGGTATTTGTATGTGAAGTTGTCGTTGGATCGAGTTGGACTTCTCGATCTTCAGGCAACTCGTGATGCATCCAGAATAAACGTTTCTTCATGCCATAAATTTCTGGGTACTCAGCTACCTTGCCACCATCCTCGAGCTCAGGGTACAATGTCGATCGAATCAACTCTGAGACGCTAGGATGCATTCGTCTCTGGGTCTCGAGTGTATCATATGGTAATCTTGGGTCTGTGTCATTTGGTGATTGAATCAAGCGCTCAAATAGAGATACATCGAGAGAGTATTGAGCGCCTCTCGCGCTCGTGCTTTGTAATTCGTAGTTTACTATCTGGGGCCTTAGCTGTTGGTGATCCCCAATCAAAATAGCCTGCTCGACAGATGGCAGGAGGGCAGTAAGAGTATGCGCCTCGAGGACCTCTCCCGCCTCCTCACAGAGCATGACTTTACATCTTAGCTTTTGAAGGAGGCTAAGATTCCTTGCTAAGCCGGTAGTTGTAACACCAACTACCTCCGACTCATGAAGGCATCGAAGGTCAACGTCACGAGACACCTTTTCGATCTCGTTCGTGGCATTTTCATAACTCTTGTACTTCTGTATGATGTCGGTTATGAGCGGGTCACGTATTTCCCGTAGCCAATAATTGTAGAGACGCATCCTTTCTGCGCTGCTCATGGTCCAAAGGTTTGCGTGAATTAATTCGTCTACTTCTCGAGGAGGATAATTTGCCCAAGGACCAGATGTAAGCCAATGGTTAAGAAGTTGCGCGGGGTTTTGGCGCCCTTGATGTTGCCATCCCTCTTCATCTTCAGTCCTAAATAGAACACTTGAATGATTCTCGTGGTGTATAGAAAGGTAGTTCCTTATAGAAGCCGGGGTCTGGCAAGCTGCAAGCTCATTGATCGACTGTGTTATCGTGCGAACACTTTCGTCTCGCTCCGACCTTAGATCCCACATCTTCCCCTTTTCAGCCTTGGTGCGATCCGCATTTTGGGCCACGATACGGAGATTGAGGCCTTCTAACTCCTCTGATTTCGATCTTGATCCAATCCGAATAATCTTGACTCCATCCTTTTGCAGATGCACCAGCAACTGATCTAGAGCATGGTTCGTGTAGCATACGCAGAGGATAGGTCCGAGATCAATCTGGCGCTTATTCGCGAGCAACACCTTGATTATCTTTTCGCCGGTGAAACCTATATTTGCTTACGTTAGTGATCCTCGTTATTCTAGAGTCCATGGAATCCCATCGAGAAATATAGCCTCCTAAAAGGTATGTTCCTTTCGCAACACTATATTGAGGGAAACCAGGGAATTTATGCTTACTTTTTCCAGTACCTGGAGGACCTTGGATCAGAGCTAGCTTTCTCGATAATGTGTTTAAAAGAGCACTCGACTGAGTGGCATCGAGCAATGAATGGCTTGCCAACTCTCGAGGGTCGAGCGGCTCTCGGGGTGAATGTCGGAGAGTTGTCTTATCATTCGTAAGACACGTTAAATTGAAAGAGAAACCTCGTTTCGTCGTATACCGGGGAGGGCCAACGTTTTTAACTTCCAAATCCAACTCCGCCTTGGCCGGAGCAAGTAACTCGTCAAAGGGCACATCGGACTTCTTCGACATTCTTTGAAGGGCTATAAGCGTGTGTTGGAACGAGGCTAGGAGAACACGAGGGAACTCAACCAGGCATTGTTGCTGCTCCAAACCAATGTTCTGAAACCATCGGAGAGCTTGTCCGATATCATGCGGGCCAGCCTCAACAAGGTGCAGGTGAGCATAAGCCCATACATCATCATCAGCAAGAGATGGTGTCATCACGGCTTCCTCGACCTCTTCCGCTGTTTGAGGGCCTTTCTGATTGCCCGCTATGATGGTGCTATCACCAACTACACAAAATAGCACAGAGCCATTTCCGGAAAGCATACAGACAAGACCACCAGGTTGAAGACGTTTGGAAGTTCCCCACCAATCCCTGCGCTGTTGGACGCTCTTCTTGGTTACGGGTTGTAGAAACTGAACCAGCAAATCCATGCCCCGATTTCTCTCAAATTCAACATCAACGATTGACGCTTGTTGGTACGCATAGGTACGGGTAGTGTTTCCGTTGCTATGGTCCTGCTTGTATTTTGGATCCCGCATCGTCTTGAGCTGGGTACCGACTGCATCTCGGAGTTGGCCTACCGTATCTTCTCGCAGTAGACGGAATTCTCTGTCAAGACGTCCCCTAATTCCAGGTACGTGGAATGAGGAAGTGTCGGTAGTCGGTAAGTATTCATTACGTACCGACGCAATTTCTTCGTGCGTAGGTAGAATTCTGATATCGCATATGTCGGCGTGATCATTATCGTGCCGTGGGCCGTCTGCTGAAAGGCGCCCTGGTAAATCTTTGCGCATAATAAACTCAGCTCGCGTTACCATAGTTCTCTTGCCCTCTTTAGCCTCAGAAAGTGCATCACCAACACCAAGACGTCGCTGAAGGTATTGCAAATGCTTCTGAGCTTGTAATTTGGAAAACTCGTTCGTAGAACGGCTTGCTGCTTGAATGGGGATATCGAAACGCTTGATGATTTTGGTGAAGTTATCATTAACTATGTTACTCGTGTTACAATCGATTATGGCAGCTAGGACCGAGAGCGAAAGTTCACATGCAGATATTCCGTTCTCGTCGTCTTCAGCCATGGGAAAATGAGGCCAAGAGTCAAGGAGGTCTAAGATGAAGTCATATAATGTACTCGTTCGCCTTCCACCAATCCCTAGAAGAAAGTTGCAAATAGTAGCAACTTGCTGTTCTAGTACATTGGAATCAACAACACGGGGATGGGTAAGGACCTGGAATAGGGGCTCTATCTGGACCTTCCATAGATACGTCTTGGTGATGTTGTTCGAAGCTAGGGGAATCTGTTGATCAACAAGGTCCTTGATAAATGCGAGACCAGAATCTTGGGCCATCAACTTGACTGTTTCCTGGGAAGCTCCGATGTCTCCCTCCATCAACTCGAGAGCGAGAGTGAAAAAGCGGTCGCACGCCCGTTGATTTGCAGGAGTAGATGAACGAGTAAAACGCGAGTTGGAAGGGGGTTGGTTGAGTAGCCTCTTCCATTCCCGAAGACGATCTTGGGCTGGGGACTGCGTTTCCTGACGACCATTGCGCCGTGATGGTGTCCCGGGTGAGGCCAATGGGGCCGATGAGGTCAACGAAGTCTCATGAGAAAACTTGCATGTCGCACCATATTTGCATCTTCCAAAGCGGAAGAACTCGCGACACGGATTGGGGTTTGACCCGCGCTTTTTTCTGGATATGCATGTCAGCTAAGGAAGAACTTAGAGCAGGACGCAGCGACTATGCGACGAATTGTCACATATAATATGCCTGCGGAAAGGGAAGTAGCTTTACCTGTCCATGGTGTGATATGTAGAATTATCCTAGTAGGGAGGTAGTTGTGTAGGGCAAATAAGGCTGCAGGGTGGAAAAGGAATATTATTTGCAGCTTTGTGTTTTAGGGAGGTGATAGGCTTTAATAAAGAGTAGGCGACTATCTGTAGGTATTATGGCTAAGACACATGAACGTGCTTGGAATAGCCACCTAGGGTGTAGTAGATGGGAGATATTAAAGTAATGAAAAGGAAGCGAGAAGTGTTGTAGAGAAAAGGGTTGGATAAGTAGGCAGCCGACTGGGACCATTTTGGTAGCTGGTTGCTGCTGGTTGTAAATGCAGGCGCAAGGCGGCCATGGGTCGCGAGGCGAGCACAGCAGTACCTAGTAGGTAGGTAGGTAGGTAGGTAGCTAGGCATACTTCCTCGCGTTACCAACTTACTTGGACCTCTCACAAACGGTTTACCGCTGCACGACAGTATCGCATCGTCTACGTGCAAGAAGGACCAAAAGATACTGACGAACAAAGATTTTGTGCAACTATACAAACAGCAGGGGTGAAACATTGATTGGATACGGTCGACCGCAGACCCACGAGATTACATAGATTCGCAGCTTATGTAGATCGAAAAAGAAAAAGAGAAAAACTCACGAGAAGTCCGAACGTTGATATCCACATCATGGGAAGTGACACCCGCATGTGAGAAGTAAAGTACCTACCTGACTACCTATGACTGATAGGGGCTATGCCATACGAGGTAGCTATGTCATTCTTCAAAGACTAAGAGGTATGCCTACGAGCATTGTAGCGAAGCTTCGAGAACCAACGTTGATACGTCTCTTGACCGGTTGAGTTGTTTGACGGTCTATTCGGGTGGACGTTGTGAGGCCTAATGCGGACTCCCTATGAGGCCCGAGGCCTCCTCGGTTGATCGGCCGAGTCCGCCCAACGCCTGAGTCCGTAGCTATAGCCAATCGTATGGCCCGATTTGACCGTAAATGTCATCTGCCTCTCTAACCCTTGGTATTTACACCAGGAATAATGCTGTTGGAAGTTGTCAGTCTGATATTTGACATACTCTCAAACACTGAAGCTTTTTCGTAGGCAAGGCAGATTATTCAATACGGGGAAGTTCAAACTTGGTGGGTTAATGAGACGATGTCTCGACCAAAGCACAGTGTTATAATGGATACACACTCCGGGGTTTAAACCATAATTATTACATGTCGTTTTTTTATGATATAAGCGACTTTGTGTCTTCCCAAGACAGGCCAGCCCTGCCTGCCAGCCTACGTGAAGAGCAACCGAATCATTAGGAATACCAGGCAATGACACTCCCAAGGGCGATATGAGGTAAGTGTATACGTGTAAAGACGAGAGGATTTCTTATCTTACAATATCCTGGTAGCATTGCTTTAAAGGTGAAATGAACCGGAGTTAAGTAAAGTCGCCCGGACCACGCTGAAAGATAAGAGTCGAGCCAAATCAAACCGAATCACTCTCAAATTTGGCATTTGTTTTATGTCATGATCTTCTTTATAAGCAGGACATATATGAAGTCGAACCTGATTTTCTAACAAGGACGATGTTAGATATATTGTATCAATATCGAATGAGGTTACGACGGAAGAAGAGATGTATCGACGTTAATTGGTATTGACGTTGAAACGAACTTCTTAATTAAGAAACACGCTAAAAAGCTGCAACTCGGCAGACCTTTTTACACTTTTCTAATAACGGAAATGATCATCGCTTAATCATATTTTGGGAATAGGGTCACTGACTAAACAATCACGAATATTCCTTGAGAACTACAACTATGACAACTCCACCGATCTTTTTTCCTTATGAACTACCGGAGTAAGTCGCCTAGGGTCCCTGGGAAGATAGAAATAGGTATACGCAATATTCGGTAACATCGAACCCAATTCTCTGCTATTAACCATGCTTGGTTCTGGGCGCTGTCGCAGGTACGCGCATTCCCGTTTCATCCGATGAGACGCGAAATGATGCGATCGCCCGATATGTTACGGAGATCTTCCACGGTTTTTACAGTAACTCCATGCTGCAGGTCATTCAAATATCTCCATCGTGCCTCGTTCCCGGTGACCTTTCTATTTGATCAGCTTTGGTTCGTGATTTTCATTTTACTTATCTATATTGCTGGTCAATCTGCGCTATCATAATTAATTTCATCTCATCTCATCCTATCCCATCAAAATGTTGTGCAAATCTCTTCTCATCCTAGCGGGTGCATCTGCAACTCTAGCTTCTACCCCTAAAGGCTTCGAGCCGGGGACGACGTCTACTCTGTTAGTTTCATTTGGTAATGTCGCCGCAGAAGATGGAAATGTCCTGGAAAAAGCAGGTGAGTCTTAGACTCAAGATTCTTACCACGATTCAAAATCGCTAACAAGGATGATAGCAACTCAAACAGCTTCGACCATTGGAACGCAGTCAAAAGTGGAAGGGACATCATTCGCAATTCTGATGATTGATCTCGATATCCCAACGGATAGCCCGCCGACAACGTCGACTCTGCTGCACTGGCTGCAAACCGGTCTTACACAGAGTACGGAAGCAACACCGATAGACACCTCTGCTGGAAGTACAGATGCATTTGTGTTTCAAATTCCACAAGAACAAGCGGCCTTTGCAGAATATCTTGGGCCCTCGCCTCCCGCAAGGATTCCGCTGTCACATCGATATACCCAGATTCTGGTAGATACATCAAGCGCCACGGAAGCCAACCTGGATGTCCTCAAGAGCGCAGCTGCAAGCCGGGGAGGTTTCGACGCCCTGTCTATCTTGACACAAGCTGGCCTAGCAGATAAAGTATTGGCTGGAAATTTCTTCAACGTGACGAACCCTGGTCCGGTAACTTCCTCCAATTCATCAAAGAACTCTACGACTGGTAATGGTAGCGGAAGGGCCGGCACTACAGGCACCGGATCTGTCGTCGGCCCAACTCAAACGCCGTTCGTCCCTGGTGCAGCCATGACACATAAAGCAAGCGGAATGTTATTAGGGATCGTGATGGTTGGCGCTGTGTTCATCACTTTGTAGATTGAATAAGGGTTGGGAAAAGAGCGGTAGAGGAAGCATCAACACGTAAAAGAGAGACATACATACAGCCCTCAAAGTCGCAGGCCGTTTACCTTTGCCGATATCCCCTGCTTTGAGATCCGCGAAAATCACAGCAATGATGACCCAGGCATAGTAGGCTCGGTGTTTCGGGAAGGCAACTAATCCGATTATTCTATCTAAGGTGCGCGAGCAGCCTACTTGGGGAGATCCCGAGGGTTCCAAAGACGCGCACGTACTTCGACCCGCTGGGAGGCTTCATGTAACAGTAAGCTCTACGTACCTTTTCTTGCGGGTAAATAACTACGGCCGGGGAAATACAGTTGTGTTATGCCGAATCCTGCGATCGTGGGATATTATTTAATATACTTTCTGCCCGGTATCAACTTACACTGTACTGATGATCTTCGATGGGGACCAGAACTGCCGCGAAGGTTTGAAAAGATATCTCGGGACGATATACATAGTACCTACATGATCAGTACCCATTCTCTTATTTAGTAAAGGGTGACTTAACCAATCATCGATCTAGACACTACATTATTCCAGATCTAGGAACGTTAACTGTGTATCCCCTCCTCAACCATCCCCCTTTGTCCTCTTGGCCGCCTTATTTGTTGTGCTTTCAAAAGACTAGCTCCAACTCTTTGGCAAGCTTCCCCGCAAATTTATGTATAGCATAGTAGCATGTGCATGTTTGTGTTTGTCCAGATGTGCCCCCACTTCACCGAGGACCGAATGCAGAGAGCTTCTTTGCATCAAAGCAACTAACCTAGCAGCTTCATCAGATTATTCCTCATCTACACCTACCTTATGTAATACCTAGCCATATCAGTCTCGAACGTATAGCTTCTCCGCTAAGCAGACGTGGCTGTTCTCGGAAAGCCAGTATAATTACTTCCTAGGCCCAATGCTAACGGTAAACTGACGATGGGCGCTCACTAGCCCGCTCCCAAGGGCGAGGGGCATCACAGGTGCGGGACCCTTGCCTCACACACCGAAACATCGCCGAAGCATCCCGGCGGGCCGCCGAGTCCCTTTGTGATCAATATTCGGGATATACACCACCCACACGGGTTGGACAGGCTCAAAGAGATACGTCCAACGTGCATTTTGGAGGCTGTGAGACAATAAACCCCTACCTAGAGCCTCGGAATGCCTCATCTGTACCTCGATGTCGCTACCTCCACTTGATCCACTGTGTACATCAGCTACATAGATAGTAGCAAAAATGTAGCCGCAGCTCCTGGTCCTTCTGCATCACCTAGCGGCCAATGTTGGAGACTACTACGTGACCGCGCCCTGCAGAAACTATCAAACAACGGAGACTATCTCTGCCTCTGGGCTAGCTCTGCGCTCGAGATGAGCAACTAAAACATTACCCGATAGTGTCCACCTCTCCGCTTCCCGAGCTGTGCTATGTTTGAATCGCTAGGTACGGACGAAACATGCCGTTGCGGTTCCCCTTAACCATTAACTCCTTTGTCGCGCGAGGTGAAGCTCCAACCCATAAATGGTCACAGTCTCCCCCCATCATAGATAGCTTTCTCTCTCCCTACATCTCTTTGATCCTCTCTCTTCATATCTCCGTAGTCGAGTTTCTTTTTTCCCAGAGAAGCTCATACAGGACCAGCATAGATCCCTCTACTTATAAGCTCCACGCGTATAATACCCGACTCGTCTAACGAACTTTACATCCACGGCTATTCATCTCATTGGATAAAGATATCATAAAGATATCTCAAAGACATTCAAAATGGTATTATTAGCTCGCCCCCTTTCCTCCTGCTGCATTCGTCCCATATCTACGCGGGCATTCTCAGCAGCAGCTCGTTCTGTCCGCAATGCTCGGCCTTGCATGCCGCTGCGCGCTGATCTGACGTCACGCGCGGCCCTGGCATCCAAGAGTTCGCCAGCGACCCTACCCAATCCTCTATCATTACGAGTTCCTGCTTCGACGCGTTTACTAACTACGCAACGTGAAAAGGTCAAAGTTCTATTAGTCCTATACGATGGAGGCAAGCATGCCGAAGAGGTGAGTGACGAAGAAAAAAAAAAGAAATTTCATACAAACACTCCTATTGCTCAATTCCAATATGACGTTTTTACTTTTCTTTTTTAAAATCACATTTCCTACTCCAACTCCTAAACTTCACTCTCTTATACCTCTTTTGCCGTCTCCCCGCAATGCCGTTTCTTGCCATAAGCAAGCAGTTCGTCCAATAGCGATGAACTGACGCGTCATTGGCTGAAACGTGCATGCAATAGTCTGTGTTTGGTAACCAAAGATGGGCGGCAGATGTAAAGGTTGAAGAAAGAGGGGAGGGTGAAAAGGGAAAAGGGGCAAGGGGCAAGGGGATGAGGGGTAATTGAAAACCCCAAAGTTCCAAAGTTCCAAAGTTCCAAAGTTCCAAAGTTCCAAAGTCTCAATCACGATCCATCTTTTTGTTACTTTAGACACTCTCTCCACTTTACAACATTAAAACTAACCTATCTTTCTTCCACCCAATTATAGGTGCCCGAGCTACTGGGAACGACCGAAAACGAACTTGGTATCCGAAAATGGCTCGAAGACCAGGGTCACACCCTCGTTACCACATCCGACAAGGAGGGAGAGAACTCCACCTTCGACAAGGAGCTCGTAGACGCTGAGATCATTATTACCACTCCGTATGTGACCTCACTGTCTCTTTAACAACGTCCCCCCTCCTCCCCCTTTCTCCTTCGAGAATAATAGTTTCAATATCGTAATATCAATAAGCTCGGGTGGAGAAAAAGAAGCAAAATACTATAATTAATTATATGATTGGGGATATACTTGCATATAGAAGACTAAGACTAACACACACGGTAGCTTCCACCCAGGTTACCTAACCGCCGAGCGATTGGCCAAGGCTAAGAAGCTGAAGCTCGCTATCACAGCCGGTATTGGATCCGATCATGTGGACCTCAACGCGGCGAACAAGACGAACGGCGGTATCACGGTGGCCGAAGTGACCGGCTCCAACGTCGTGTCGGTAGCCGAGCACGTGGTGATGACAATCCTAGTACTAGTCCGCAACTTCGTGCCTGCGCACGAGATGATCGAGGCCGGTGAGTGGGAAGTCGCCGCCGCGGCGAAGAACGAGTACGACCTGGAGAACAAGGTCGTCGGTACCGTCGCCGTCGGCCGCATCGGCGAGCGTGTCCTGCGCCGCCTCAAGGCCTTCGACTGCAAGGAGCTCCTGTACTACGACTACCAGCCCCTGAAGCCCGAGGTCGAGAAGGAGATTGGCTGTCGCCGCGTCGACAGCCTCGAGGAGATGCTTGGCCAGTGCGATGTCGTCACCATCAACTGCCCTCTGCACGAGAAGACCCGCGGCCTGTTCAACAAGGACCTCATCGCTAAGATGAAGCCTGGTGAGTCCACACACATCTCTCCCCGACTCCCGTATAATACTAATTAATATGCACAGGTTCATGGCTGATCAACACCGCCCGTGGCGCCATCGTCGTCAAGGAAGATGTTGCGGAGGCTCTTAAGTCGGGCCACCTACGAGGCTACGGTGGTGACGTGTGGTTCCCCCAGCCGGCGCCCAAGGACCACGTTCTGCGATACGCCAAGAACCCCTTCGGCGGCGGTAACGCCATGGTTCCCCACATGTCCGGCACATCGATCGATGCCCAGAAGCGGTACGCCGCCGGCACCAAGGCGATCCTCGACAGCTACCTCTCCGGCCGCCACGACTACCGCCTTGAGGACTTGATCGTCAAGGACGGCGACTACGTCACCAAGGCTTACGGTCAGCGAAACAAGGCTTAAGCGTAACTGCTACAGGGTTAAAAGAAGAAGAAGAAGAAGAACAGTGTACGTGGCAGGTCAGGCTTTCCGGGAGATATAATATTAAACTTTTGTATGACACTTTACTATTACTACCTACTACCAAGTCCCCAATAGTGGGAAGGGATGAGATTATGGGAAGGACGATAGCCGGTTGGTTCTTCGGCTTTGCAGATAGTTGTATGTATGTATTTAACGAGCAACGCTATATGGAAACCTATGAACCTCTCATCCGGGGACGGATAATGGCTAGATAGTCTTATAATAGCAGCATAGCCAATATTTTTTGAACAACAACCAAAACAGCTCCTGTACTACTAAAAGTTGCATATGTCTTAAAGCCACCATCCATACTTTAAGCCCCTTGTGACCAAACCTCCCAACGAATAGACAATAGCATCCCACAACCACCTGATTGAAGTCCAGTACCTCTTATGTAAGTGGCTACCGCTAGTCCCGTTTCCTAGACTCAAATGGGACAAAGCCTTAGCTGACCCCCTCTCCCGCCCAGCGCAGCTTCGGGTCGCTGACGTATCGTTTACACCACCTACCGCACCATAACGGGGTCATAACGTATCGTTGTCGTCAGAGACTTGGTGATTAGTCTCTCTCTTTCGCTCTTAACAAAAGAACACAGTACACACACACACACACACACACACACACACACACACACACACACAAGTCCAACTCCCCCCATCACCAGTTAGTTACCTATGTACCCTCGTACAAGTTACCCAGGGGCTTATTCCCGAAAGAGGTCCTTTCGTTGTAGTCAAGTAAGTTATGTAAAACAATTAGGTTAGGTTACTAGTTATCAAGGGAGGTAATCCAGCGGTATATAAATAGTCCTCCATTCCGCCTACCTTGATGGCCAACTTTTCCCATTCTCGACATAACCCATCCGACCAATTAGGGAAGTGAACAGCGCCTATTGCAACATAGTCGCTACCGATTACAACTTGCATTACTACTTCTGTCATATAACTTTTGTTTGCTTTAACCAAGCAGCCCAATAACACGACGCAATGGCTTGCAACTGCAACAACGCCGGCTCCTGCACCTGCGCCACCTCCGGCACCTGTGCGTGCGAGCAGAACTGCGGATGCGCAAACTGCCCTGTCAGTTACCCCTAAACAAATCTCCTATTCGCCGCCCTATTTCTACATGTACCCTGATATCACGTACTCGTTACCTATACTAACCCCCGTAATAGAAGAAGAACTAAACACCCACCCCGCTCCCCTATTCTTCGCTTCGACAAGTTCGACTATAAGAGCCTGCGGATTATTATGACGGGAATTGGAAGAAGGATGCTATTAAACCCTACCAATCCTTAAAGAACAAGTTTATAAAGCTATTCATGTAAATAGTTAAACGCTCTACCTTTTATAGCTGGATTTGGATGTGGCCAGCAGGTATCTCGGGGTAGTTCTAGTCATTCCTTAATAACACAAATATTCCAATTATGCAGCACAGTACTCCACGTGCCATTAGTCAATAAACAACTCGAATAGTCGTTGTGAATATACAGGTTCCGGTCATTAAACTTGCCTGTTTATGCGTCGTCCATAACATATCCCGGCCTATGCTAAACCACGCCACAACGCCAACTATGCAAAGTATCCCAGCCTAATCATTAGTCTTCTTCGTCGCTGCTATCAACAATAAATCCCGCCCTAGCCCGCCGCCTCGTAGGTGCTTTCGTGGCAGGCTCATCGTCGTCCTCCGCGTCTGCCATCTCAACATCTGCATTGCTCGCGGGCGGGGCTGAGCTAGGCGGCTCCTTTGATAGCCGCCTCCTCTTCGCGCTCGATACTGAGCCTGCACGTGGACTCGACGACAACGGCGTATCATCCGTTCCCGAAGCGCCATTTCTTCTCCCTTCGCCCTCGTCTTCATCTTCATCCTCTGACCCTTGCGGCAGGATAAGATCGTCGTCATTGTCGCTCTCGTGATTCAGTAGCTCCTGCGCCTTTCGCTTTTCAACCTGCTTCGGGGCGGCAGACGTTGTGACCGCGACTGCACTGTGTGCCGCGGCGGCATTCTGTCGCTGTCGGATGCGCTCTTCGTTGGCGTAAAATTCGGCCCAACGCTCCCCGTCGTCATCCGATTCATCATCACTCGCGTGCACGTACAAGTCGCTCTTGAACCGTCGTGCTTTAGCTTTCTCGCGCTCCTTGCGCGCACGCGCCTTCTCTTCTAGTTGCTCTTCGCTAGGCTCTTCCGCATCGCTACCGCGTCGTCGGCGCCGTCGCGTCTTCTTCGGCTTATCTAAGAATTCGTCTGCTACTTTTCTTGCCGTTGGACCACCCGCGGGGAAGAGGATTTCGTCGTCATCATCGGCGGACCCACCATCATCGTCGTCAAACACTGCCTTCTTTCGTACTGCCGCCTTCCTCCTTAATTGGTCCTCGGCTAGCTTGCCGTCGTCGAAAGTTGGTGGACTAAACTCGGCCTTCTTGATCAAGTCTAGGGAATCCTGTATCTGGTCGGCTGTCACATGTGGCGGGATGACCCAAGCAGACTCAGGCGTCTCGTCCACACTTGGAACAAGCCGTTCAAAACCAACGAGCTTCATGAGAAGTCGAAGATGAGAATTCTTGAACATGGCAGTGCTGCGGGCATCATTATCCGGGCGTATAGCTAATAAACCTATTGTTAGTTATAATTCATTAGAAACAGAGTAGGGAAACCTACAAATAGGGGGAGATTCTTTAGGCGGGTTCTCTTCATTCTGCTGCTCGCCTTCCTTCTCACCTCCTTCTATTGAGGGCATTGCCTTGTCGGCTGCTTCCCAGGCCCTCTTTTCGGTTTCTGCTGCGGATAGCTGGCCTTTGACCCAGTTAATATGGTCACCCAAATTTTTATCCAGTAGAACGCCGACAGCAATTGCAATTTGCTGATCCCGCTCCACGATATGTCGGAACTCTAATTCAGCCCCTGGTTTGGGTTGTGATGTAGATAGAGTTTGCTTTTCGTAACCAAACTCCAAATAATGCGCTGTAGCATTGATCTTCGAGAACAGCATTTCAATGATCAACTGAGGCCGCTCCTCGACCTTGCGAATACACTTCTTGAGGATCTGTTTCGATAGTTCCTCCCATTCCTTGTACATTGAGGAACTCTTATCCAGAGGTTCCTGGCCCTTGATCATGCTGTAGAATAGTTGTATAATGTCAATTCGAAAGAGCATGACACTCATGTTCTGCTTAAAGGCAATACGATAAAAGTAACGATGCGCCCGCTTTAGCTGAGAATCATTAAGGTCCTGGTAGTATTTAGTGAATTTCACAAACGTATCCACCACACCTTGAGGAGTAAACCGATTCGCAAAGCGGTTGAAGTCGAACTTCCGCTCGCTAGACGTTCGCTCGGCATTCGCCTGGTCGTTCTCGGAATCATCTTCCTCTTCCACGGGATTCTCTTCGTCCTCCCCGGCGACTTTCGCAGCCTTCTTCTTTTTCCTGACGCGCCGTCTTGACCGCACCTGCATATCCACGTTCTGTTTCGAATACGCTTCTAGAACGCGAAGGTAGGTATGTGTAAGCTCGGTGCAGGCATCGAGATACTCGAATCCTTGGTCATTATAATTCCTTGCGATATTCGCTATTCTGTCATGTGTCTCCTCTTCGTAGAAAATACGGCTAAGAGTGTTCTCTGCGATCTCTTCGTCTTCCTCATTCCCCGACTCTGACATTTCTTGAATTGTCAAAAGAATCTGGGTGAAACATCGCATAGCAGCACACAGCTCTTGCCAACGCTTGCTCTCTAACGCATCCCCGATGGCCCTATTCAATGTGATAAACATTTGTTGATTTAGTACGCCAGCGACGAGGTTAAATGAAGTAATATCTTCGGTACTAGCTGACTTGCGATCCTTCACAGCCTTCTTTCGTGCTCTTTCCGCTTCTAGAAACCAGGATACGAGATAGAAGAATTGGCGCGAGTGATATTCGAAGACATAGTCCTTTTGCTCGTCAATCTTCTTCCGGATATGCTGAAAGAGAGGATTGAAACCAGAATCCAGGAATTCTTCCACAAAACCTTTGAGCTGTTGCCGCGCTCTAGCGTTCAGAGATACGGGAGGACCCAGATCCTTCGGCTCCATTTCCTCTTTTCTTGGTCTTCGTGGGGGTCGATATACCTTGCTGCTATCCATCTTATGTTGTCTCCTCGCCGCATCCAGTAAGGCATCCTGACCGCTAACAGTTGACACTTTGCCGTCACCTCGATCCACCCAGACCATAGTCCCCCATCGATTATGCCTAGACGGAGCCTTTCGATTGTAAGGCCGGTGCATTGCCGCTTCTTTATTCATCATGGCTGTGAGTTCATTCGACTGCGCCTTGCTAAGCTGCTTCTCATCCATGAATAGTTTAGAAACATCAACACGCTTAACTAGATGGAAGATGATCTCCATCACGATGATGCCTTCCTGGTTGAAATCTTCCCCCATATTCGAGGCAATCGTAAGAAGAGTTAGTAGAATGTCTTGGTATGAAAACGCATCAATCAGAGCCGATCGTGAGATCTGAGATTCGTCATCATCATATTTAATGCCAGGGGGTGGTGATATCAAGGCAACATTTCGTAGGAATAGTAAGATCAGCTTGATAATTCCTTCGTCACGTCCAGATCGCTCGCTACGAGATAGAGCCATAGAGGGCAACGCAACTCGCACAGCGGTGTGGAGAATCTGGGCAGCATCGAAGTTTATTATAGAACGCTTGTAACCGACCTGGGCAAGTTGCAGCACGGGTAGATGTCGATGGTGGTTGACGGTCATCTGGTCGAGATCCCGCTCTAACGGCCATGTCAATGGTACCATAATCTCAAAGCATGCCAGAGCAGCTCTCGACCTAAACTTGTTGTTTGTCTCGTTTTCTGTCCAAGAAGCAACAATATGTAGTAAGTCACCATCGATTATGTTCGCTTCGGCTAAGCATCGTGCAACATCCATTCGGTTCGTTTTCTCGTCGTAGAAGCGAATCCATTTCTTGATATCACGTAAAACCTCCAGGGCGGAGTCTCCAAGTACGTATCGACCATCATCGTCGGCGCTGAAACCACCAAGCTACACCATAGTGATTAGTCTTTCTTGCTAGTGAAAGAGGTTGCGACAGAAATTACTAACAGCTGAGACGAGACTGTTGATGTGCGCCCGAACTTCGGGATGGACTACATCAGTAGTAGTACCATCTGAAGCCTCCATATTGGCTATGAGGAATCTTTTCCTTACGCCAGAGTTTTTATCGTGATTCAATCTTGAATAGTCGTCATTAACGCCAAGAAGGGGAAGGCTTGAACTGATATAAATTGAAAACGCGTCGGACGCGTTTTAATTTACGGATTGACGCGCCAACGCTTCTTCCAATTGGAGTGGGGCCGAGGGGTCTTGCTAGTTGGCTCGTGCGCTATACTACAGGTATCTATGTACCTAAGTCACATAAAACTGTGGCACCTATGTAGATCGATAGCCCCACATATATCCGTAGCCCGAGGCTATCCGGTAACTGGCCGGCCCATTCCTCAGCTTTAACTTATCTTAAGTCTTCACAACTCATAACTTACATCCACATCGGTGTTAGAGTATCATCCTAATATAACACAATGGCAAGTGCAATTGGAAGAATAAGAGCTTCTCAGCTCAGCCGTCAGATTAGACACTTTAGCTCCAGCTCAGCTCGATATGCTGCTGAGGTAAAGAGTCTAGGAGTCTTAGGCGCGGGTCAAATGGTAAGCTTCCATTGCTTCCTTCACATGTGATCCGAGACATTCGCGACTCAGCTCACACTTTCTCAGGGACTAGGTATCGCCTTGGTGGCTGCTCAGAAAGCTGGTGTTCCTGTTACACTCGTAGACTCGTCGCAAGCTTCACTTGATAAAGGAATTGGTTTTGCAGGTTCGTCGTATCATTCCCAATCAGCCCATTCATTCAGTATAAACTTGAGTACTGAGTAATATCCAGAGAAGCTCCTATCCAAAGATGTTTCCAAATCACGAATTACGCAAGAGCAGGCGGATGAAGCAAGGTCTCGGCTCTTCCCGACAACGGCTATTGAAGAGCTCTCGAAGGTCGACTTTGTAATTGAGGCTGTACCGGAGATTCCGCAGTTGAAGTTTGACATATTCTCCAAGCTTGCTGAAGTCTGTCCAAAGCACGCTATCTTAGCAACTAACACGTCGTCAATCTCTATCACGAAGATTGCCGCAGCGACTACCAAGGACCCTACCGACACATCGGCAAGTTCTCGCGTGGTATCCACCCACTTTATGAATCCGGTGCCTATACAAAAGGGTGTCGAGATCATTAGCGGGTTACAGACGAGTTCTGAGACCCTCGAGACCGCTATTGCCTTTTGCAAGGCTATGGGGAAGATTCCCTCTGTATCTGCTGATTCCCCAGGATTCTTGGCAAACCGCATCTTGATGCCCTATATCAACGAAGCGGTGATATGCTTAGAGACCGGTGTTGGTGACCGGGATTCTATCGATGCCATCATGAAGAACGGCACGAACGTACCGATGGGGCCGCTCCAACTAGCCGACTTTATTGGACTCGACACATGCTTAGCTATCATGAAGGTTCTTCATCAGGAGACAGGGGACTCAAAATACCGACCGAGTGTGCTTCTCGCTAAGATGGTAGATGCTGGCTGGTTAGGGAAGAAGAGCGGGAAAGGTTTTTATGACTATTAAATAAGCAGAACCCCAAAAGCCATGGCATTATATATTTGTATCTAAGTATTATCTTGTCACGAGTTTTGTCGCTTGAATAAGCAGGCGCATTGGCCGAAGTCGAGAGCATCATGGAAAACATACCAATTGAAAGATACTATTAAGTAACTGCCTACCTAGGTAGGCATTCATCGATATCAAGTATCGTTCCTTAGTCGTGTCGATCTAGGAATACGTCCGTTGCTATTCGTAGCTGATATATCGAGAAGCGTCAGTAATAAGAGGTTCCCAGATATAGATAAGTAGACGTAAAAGAATTTACTCCAAGGCCGCCTCAGATCACCATGATATCAACACTCTAAGATTCAGAATAGAAAATTTCGCTTAATTTTCATCATAAACAGCACAAGGTACCAGATATGGTTTTGTAAATAAAAAGATACTTGCTTCATTTCTAGTCTCCTACACCAAACTTCCTAAGCCCATAGAGAGGTCAAAAAATTCAAGGATTATTAGGATGTCTGAAGTTAGCCGGTTTTGGCTGGCTCCTAGAACGGTTTATGGATGAGTTAGCACTTATCCAATAAGACAATATGGTACACAAAAGCAAGCAAAGACAAGGAAACAAATCTCAGATGGAATGAGTAAATTCGGGTCATGCACTCCTTTATAGGGCCTTCCAGGAAAGAAACTTAACATCATGGATATGCATCACTCATACTGTGTTGGGAACCGGGGGCGTGTTCAATACTTACCATATCATGGCAGCTAGGCAGGTAGTCTGGTGCATCAGAAATCTGGGTGCGTAAAGCACAGCGGTAGAAGTATAACGATAATATTCAAGGCGCTACAAGATATATAATAGCGATAGGTTGTCCCAAGTGCCTTATGGTGAGAATGTTGCATCTTGCATGCAGTTTAGTGGCATGCAGTGTTAGAGTAACAGGACACTTGATAAGTAATAAGTGATGGAAGAGAGGCTACCAGTCAACAATATTTCTTGGGTTTACTTGCCCTTAGAGGCAAGCAATGTTGGCCAGATATTTCGTCACTAAAGTAACCACAAGTCATACGAATTCGTTGCTTAGGTGGGCACCTAAATAATTATATATTCGTTTCTAAAGCACCTACACCCGTTGTCTATCTTAGGTGATCATCCGGCTTTGGGATTCTAAACTTTCAATAAAAGGCAGCAAGAAGATTTAATCATATCAGTTTCTAGATTTCTTTGGTCTGAGTGATCAGTCACTGGACTTTTTACCAAAACACTGCACAAAATATAAGGCAACAAAACGGAGTCCCAACAAATCTCTTCTAAGAGCTCTTTTTTCTAAGTAATAAATCCAAAGGTAAATGTTAAGTATTCAATTCGTTTGATATGTGCAACGAACATTCAAAGAGCGTAAAGGACATGTAAAGATGCCTGAGAAGCAGTCCAAAGGCTACATACCTACTTCTAACATGACTGTAAAAGGGGGCCTGCACCGATATCTAAAATCTTCCCTGTGGCTTTCCGTGCTTTTCTTTCTAATTATGACTGTTCAAGTGTTACTCCGGTTTCTGAGTTATTATTTCTTGCGTCCCTTGCAGTTGTAAGCTACGGCATTTAATCAAATATGTTGGAACACGTTTAGAACAAAGGGCACTTCCATGATGTTTGTACCAACAAATCATCATCACTTCACACATAGCAAGAGTAATCACATTATGATTTGACGTCTTCATATTTATAGCTCGACTCAACTGCCTCATCCGCGAAGAGTAAAGCCGACCTTCTAAGTTCGCGCTATCTGGGTATCGTCACCATTCAGCACCTCGATTCCTCCTTTCACTTCAAAAAATCATCGAGATTCCTCATGCCCCCTCTCCCCATTGCCCTATTACAAATAAAAACTATAGTTGAAGAAGAAAAAACGGACGAAAAGAAAAGAAAATCCTTCTAGCTTGCCTGAGTAGGCTGCTCTTTAGACCCCTGGTCGATAAGTGGTATGCAGGTATATACAAGCAAGATCTGTAAGTCTTCTTGTTATGCGACTCGAGATAATTACATACAAACGGGCCGCGGGCCGAGCAGTGACGCAAACGAGATATATTGTCTAAGCTGATGGGTGGTACGGTACTGTGCGTGAGCTACCGAGACCCCTCGCTCGTCTGTGTCTATTTTTCCTGTCTTCGGTTTGCAAGCGCGCTCCTCAGCATTAAGTTCTCTGCACCGCGTACCGGATGCGTTATTAGATGAAAAAGCTTCCTATTTACAAAACCCCAGTGTGTGTATCGAGACGCTTAGCTGAGGTTCATGACCAACGGTCCGGCGAGCGTGATGTCGTCGGTGATGACGCCGTCAGCAGCAGCGGCGCTGGTGAGCGTGACGTAGACGGTGCCAGCTAGGTTGGGCGGGAGAGCGCAACCCTGAGCAGGGTCGAAAGCGGCGAAGGCGGTACCGCCCGGCGCGGCGGAGTTCGTGAAGCCGCAGAACTTGGCTCCGGACGCGGCGTCGCTTTGGAAGTTGAGCATGGTGCCCTGCGCGAGGGCCTGGACACCGGCCGCTGGGGCAGGGGTGGTCATTGTTAGGGTGGGGAAAGCAGTTAGGATCAAGTTGGAACCGGCAGGGCACGACTTGATGAAGGGAGCGGCCAAGGAGAAGACGGCCTTGGGGCCAAGGGGAGTATCGAAGGGAGATGGCGAAGCAGCGACTTTCGAAGCGACACGGACGAAAGACTGGTGTCTAGCCTCAATGGTAAGGATAGAAGCAGCTGTGCTGAGGATCTTACTGTCCGACACAAGGGGCGCAGCGCCGAGGTAGGCAGAGATACCAACACTCTCGAGGATGGATGCGGTAGCAACCATACCCGCAGCATCAGTAAATCCAAAGTCGTACTCGCAGGGCTGGACGGGCTGGACACCAGCCTGTGCAATAGAACTCTGTAGTAGACCAACGTGAGCCTCTTCGCTGGAACCTATTCCCTTAAGATCGCTAAGCTGTTGAGCGTTTAAGCCCAGAGCGGTGAACTGGTCGTCGCCGAACTTGGCAAACCCTTGCTGGTAGAAAGAAGCCTCAAGCCACTCGAGGGTTAGGGCGCTATGTACATGTTAGTGATTTATATATCGATGATTGATAGCCCAAGAATAACTCACAACTGCAGGATATCGACATCTGCCAAGCCGAGGGCAGCAGCCGCAGCGTTTTGTCGCTTAGCAATGTTGTAGATTTGGCTTTGTCTCGTGGTCAACTTCGGTTGGGCGGGTAGAGCACAAGCAACAGCAGCCAGTCCCGCCATAACACCCATAGTCTTCTTGAAGGAAGGCATCTTGTCTGATTAATATTCTGATACGTCCGTTTAACTTCGTTTTCGTTTCGTTTCAAGTAAATCGGGCTTTAGTGGCGACAGCGTCGTACAGTTCGTAAATATAAAGAACGTCTGTCGAAGCGAAAAAAAAAAAGTTGAAAGCAAGACCAGCCTGGCTGTTCTACAAAAAATCCCACCTGGGTATTACAAGAATTACAAGGTGTCGAAAATGAGAGTGAAGACGTTGATCCCGCGGGAAGCAGACCGGCGCTTTGAGTTCGGAGTTGGACACGAAAATGTACGGGATGAGAAGGGAAGGGGAGAAGAAGCAGATCAGAAGATGGGAAATGGAGCTTCATTAAAACCAGTCTCTAGCTGGTAGCTTTAGGAGCTGATAGACGTGCGGGTCACGGAACGAAGGTAGGCCGGCGGTAGGCAGGGCGATCCTAAGCATCGGCCCCCCTTGAGGCTCCTTGACAATAGGAACAAGCGTTTTCATTTGGTATTACTATGTTACCCATCCTCCCACGAGCTTCCGACTCCGAGAATCAAGGGGTAGCCCCAGTGCTCCCGGGCAATCTAGATTCCATAGCTTGTTCGGAATCTATCAGAGACAGGGACCTATTCACGATGAGAGGTCGACTAACCTTACATAGTGGACAAGAACGAAGAAACGAAACATGGATAATAAAGTGTGCTTGCGCCGAACCAATAAGAGCTGAGTTTGATGATCAAGCTTGTAGGTTAAAGTTGAGATGAAATAGCTTATTAGGTCCCGGTCCGGGTCACTGTGTGTTCGGTTAAAGAGGGTCGTAGCCAAGAAGCTGTCAGGGGGACGACCAGGGGGTTTTCTAACTATTTGGGGAAAGGAGCCGCCGCTGGGCACGGGGTTTTTGCAGCCCAGTCTGCTTCAGATGTCGTTTTGAAGAGCGGAAAGCCATCCAGCCGAACCCTGAAACTGGGGGACTTAGCTATGCCGATTGATTCGTCCATTACTACCTCCCCTAACTAAATTCTCCCTGGGGATTCTTCCTCGTTGATATTACTGTAAATGTAATGACGCAGGTTTGCTCAGGGCCTAACTGATAGAATAAGTTAAGCTTCACAATGCACTGGCGCAATGTTGTGACACGGCTTGGCAGCGGATGTCGGATCTACTTTCAGATCTTTCTGATTGAAGTAATTACAAATCGGGATGAGGACCTCTTTGAGCTTGATCGACGCGGGAGATATATTATGTATGTGTTAAGGAGATTATATTACGATATTAGTCTTATATTATGTAGTCAGTCTATGGAACAGAAATATACCTAACGAATACCTATAGTTTTATCAAATAACTAGTTAACTAAGGAAAAGCAAAGAAATATATTAACTTATCCATGTATGTACGAACATCGCATATTAGGTAGGTACCTAACCTAGGTGAGAATAAAGGGTCTCCCAGAGACCTGGTAGACCGCCGACCAGGGTATTTCATTGGTGGATGTTGAATTAAAATGACAGGAATGGCAAATGTCGTATCGCGCGTTTCTCGACGCCGCTAATCTTCAGCTTAACCTTAGCAACGCATACTACGGCTCGGCGAACGGACTAGAACGAAGAGAAGAACACCAAGGAAATTTTACCAAGGACCGACTTACGGACTATCACATTCCTTGTCATAAATCTAAAAAGTACACAGGGCGCCTTAGGCGGTATCCGTGCTACATCCCCAGAGATGACGAGATCTACTCTTAATACATTCCACAGCGCAGCCGAGTCTGGTTCCAAAACCTCCCCAACAAAGAGTATAGCACGTGAGAAGGAAAGGGGGGACGAGACGGGCCGCTACATAGTTTGTGCGAGTTCTCGAAGTAGCCGACGTTAATCAAGCTTAAAGAACCAGGGGTCCTTATCTCGGAAAGGCACATAAAACAGCGGCAGCTGTGGCACGTTGCACATCCGGAGATCCATCTTACCGGATCTGTCTGACTGCCTGAGATATTCTATGCATCGTTCTGAAAACTACAAGTACTCCTCCTTAGAAACCATTACTAACTTCTCATGGGCATTGGTTCGAGCTAGATGGATGAATACCTACCTAGGTACCTAGCGATAGTTACTGAGATTACAGAATATAAAATTATTCTTATAAAACTACGACGTTCAATTATGCACGCTTCACCTATAATCAGATCTTGGGAATGCGCATGGTCGATATTGTGCATAGTACGATTTCGTATATTTCTGTTGACTGTGGCAGGTTCCTAGTTCTATCTGCCTCTTCATGAAACGCTTTTATCAACACTGTAAGAGCTGTACTTCTCGGGTTCTAGTCGCGGTGGCGGCCTTACAATCTACCCTATTCTCTTTACTACTTCGTTCTGTATCACTCAAGCAACATACCAATCGCCTCAATGCCCCCAAAGTTCATTGCTCCGTCCAACCATACACGTCAAGCAAACCATACCGTCGTTATGGACGACTTAAAGGGCATATGGGTTGAGTGAACGAATCGTCAAGCACCTGCGTTTTGTTAGTTTATTCATGGCATGGGGAAATTGAAGGTTCACATACGGTGGACTCTTGCTGAGATCCGTCTTAAGGATCACAGGCACTCTAGTCATCTCTGTTACATCTTGGATGTATTCTCCGCCTTCTTCCCTCAATGTAAACAATTTGAGGTACTTCTCTTTGTTGGTTAGACGGGTCTCTACGGCTTCTGCCATAGGTACCTTCGAATCGGACCTGGTTCGGTGAAGTACACCTGGGTTCGAAGAGGATCGGGTTGGCGAACCCGGAACGCTCTGAGTCGGTCGTTCAGCCAATGAAGCACCCGCCATAGCTTCGGTGATATCAGAGGCATTATCGTCGTCATCGTCGAACAAAGCATCAACGTCATCTGTAGACATCGTGCCTGTATCCGTCTGCTTTCGAGCAGCTTCCTCTCGTTCCTTTCTGGCCCTCTCGGCCTCTTCTGCCTGCCTAGCAGCCGCTATCGCATTCGACATGCGCTGCGATGCACCCGCCTTGGGTCGCTCGTCTTCCGGTACATATGCTGAACTTGGGACACCCTTCTCCCAGTAGAGTTCCAGGATTCTCTTCTCCTTCCTGAACTCGGCTTTCTTAAGCGGTAACTGGTCACAGTGCACACGCTTCTCAAAGCCCCACTCGGGGATTAGAACATCGAAAGCAGATTCGTAAACACAGACGACAATGCCTTCGCTGATGAGGTCGCCGTTAACCTCCTGGCGTTTCTTGTCCATAATTCTGCATGATTCGATATGAATGCTTTGCTCCTGCGCATTCTGTGCCGATTCCTTCTTGGTGTTACAAGATTCAATCGTTTTCACAAGATTTTCGATATCATCATTGTACTCGACCTTGCCTTCCGAGAGGACAGCTTCTAGTTGACGGTGAACGATGATGTCGGCATAGCGTCTCGTGGGTGCAGTAAAGTGGGTATAAAGAGGTAGGTTCAAAGCATAATGGGGCCATAGCTGTTTGTTAACCTTGCCAGTGATATAGTATTTGGCATGGTGCATGCTCTTAAGTAGCAATGTTTCCATACCCTTGCGAATATCAGAGTCGTCAACCTTGAAAAGGCTGTTTTGCAAGGTGCCACTGCTAGTAGTGTCAATATCGTATCCGAGTGCTCGCATGCGTTCGACGAATGTCTGTAAGCGTCGAGCGTTGGGTGGGGATTGGCGCCGGAGCAAAGCCTTCTCAGGGAGACCTTGAACAAGCTTCTGAGCAATAGATGCATTAACCTTGTGCAGAAGCTCTTCAACTAGCTCAGTACCCGGTGTAGAGTCGAAAATGTTGTGTTGGATAGGTATGTTTTCATCGTCTAGTTGATGAAGTAATCTAAGAGGGGCCATGGGTTCTCCCTCAGATCCTAAGCGTGATTCACGGAATTTCTGTGCAACGGCCTAAGTAGAATATTAGAAAGAACCCAAGCAATTGCGAAAAAATGGAAAGAAGCTTACATTCAGAATTTGAGCATCCTTAACTTGGACGACATCGTGTGAGAAGCCAGCTTGATTTGCAAGAGCATCATCTAGTTCCTTCAGAGCTAGTGTAGCACCACTCTTGATAATACTCTTGCCAATCCAAGTATCACCTTCCGCAACCACACCAGTGTGAGGGTTAACGCGGAAGACAACACTGACAGTGAGTCTATCCTCACCCGGAGTAAGTGTGCAAAGCTCTGCGGCGATCCTAGGAGGTAGAAGAGCGCAGGTTCGGTTCACAAGGTGAACGGCAGTACCACGCTTCTTAGCCTCGCGATCAACGAGAGAGTTAGGCTTCACAAAGTGAGTGACATCAGGTACATGGATACCGATCTCGATCTTCCCGTCTGATTCGGTTTTGACATGAACCGCACTACCAAGTTCCCCAGTACCGGCAAGGTCAAGCGTGAATGTCTTCTCGTCGCGGAAATCCCGTCGAGTACTAATGGAGGCCTCGTCTTCTTTAGCAATGGACCAGTCTTGGAGGCCCACGCTTCGTAAGACAGCTTCCGAGAATTCATCGGATGAAAAGTTGTTGTCTCGTAGGAGAGCGTCAGTCTCAACTTTGAGATCGCCCATCTTTCCTAGCTGCTCAACGAGCGTACCGAAGGGATGCAGAGAGGTTATAGGCCAACGCTTGATGCAAGCAACAAATATGCGATCTGCGTATTCCTGGTGCTTCTCTACAAAGTCTCGAGGTGCCTGTTCGGTAGGAATAGCAATGAGAGGGACACGCTTATCAGTGGGCTTAAACCAGACAATCTTGGGTTTGTCTTGCTGGCGATTGTCGTGCGATCTACCGCCATCTCTGGCAGCCCGTTCAGCCTCCTGCTTCTCCTTCGTTGCTTGACTACTGGGCCGAAGCAAGCCAAGTGTGCCCGAAAACATTTGGCCAGCGACACGTTCAATAACAGCTACAATATGCCCAGCATAAAGGGGCTTCGATTCGTCACTAATTTCCTCCTCTTCGACGAGAAGGAGGCTTTGTCCTTCTACTTCCACGTCATCATTCTTTTTCTGTGTAGGCCTCTGCCGAAGACTGCCACGGCGGCGGATTCCTCCTTCGCCGTTGGTAGATTCTTCTCCGTTAGCAGTATTGGACTGGGCATTGCCGTTTGTCGAGCCCGACCTTGTGTCGGTAATATCTTTTCTCTTCTTCTTTTCCTCTTTTTCTCGCTTCTGTGACCATACTTCATCCACGTCAAGGAGCTCAACTGCAACAAGATCTCCTTCCAAAGCTCGGTTACGGTCTTTGCTGCCACAGATAAAGATATCTGCGTCTAGAAGACCATCGGATGTAGAGACATAAGCATCACTACGATTTTTCTTGTTCACTCGGAGAATACCGGAAACAAGCTGCCCATCACCAAGTAGTGCTGGCAAAGTGGCCTGGGGGAGATATGGAGTAAAGAGGGTCTTCCTCTGTTGCTGTTGAGATTGTTGACCACCAAGCTGAGGCGCATGTTGGCTTCCCTGAAGACCAACAAACTGCTGACCATTCATCTGCGCAGCTTGGAGAGCCTGAAGCTGGTTAATCTGCATGGGGTTAAGCTGCTGGCCGGGGTACATCTGCATCATTGGCATCTGACCAGGCATTTGCATAAGTTGAGGCTGGCCAGGATACTGGAACGCCCCAATGTTCGAGATAGATTGGCTCACAGAGCCGCGCGAGCGATGACCAGGCTGAAATCCCTGCTGGCCTTGATTGGTCTGCTCTTGACCCTGACCCTGGTTCTGGCCTTGCTGGTTACGCCAGTTACCCTCAAAGTTGCGCGACGAAGTTCGGGCATGGCCGCCTCCGGCACTACCACGACGGCCGAAATCGCCGGTCTCGTTGGGGACGTGCAGAGCACCCCCTCCGCGACCACCGCCCCGGCTATTGACAGCCATGCTTTGGCTTCGTCCGTGCCCGCCGCGTCCGCCGCGAGTGGACGAACCCTGTGCTATGGGGGTATCCGCGGTAACCGATTTCGTTTCCTCGGCGGGGGAACCATCAGAGGGACCCGCAGCTGGGAATTGAAAGCCAGAAGTCGTTCGTTTCTGCTGAGCAATTTCAGCAGCCTTTTTGGCGTCAGCCAGGGCTAAAGAATGTCTTCGCTGGTGACCGGCGCCGCCACCTCGCCCTCCACGAGGTGCGTTCTCCCGATTTTGCTGACCAGACGAGTTATCGAATTGCCCAAAAGTGGACCCGGAAGCTCCAGCGGAAGGAGCCGGAGGGGGTCCTATTCCCATATTGGGGAGGGCCGATTGGTTACGACGGTGCGACATGGGTTGACTCGGTGGTCCCATGGGAACATTCTGCTGCTGTGGAAGCTGGTTGGGAAACTGGAATGCCGTCTGCGGCGACATATTAGCCATAGGTGGCTGCAAAGGGTTGAAAGAACCACCGGGACCCAGCTGACCCGGCGGCATCATCCCCATATTTATGTATTGTTGTTGTGTGGCTTGTATCTGTTGCTGCTGCTGCTGCAACAACTCGATCTGCTGCTGAATAGCGAGTTGCTCCACTAGAAGACAAAGCATCGTTGTTAGTATCAAGAACAACAGAGAAAAGCTATCGTGTAAGGAACAGATCACGCAACGGAAGCAATGGACTTCTGAAGATGAGGGGTATAAAACTTACTCCCAGGAG
The DNA here is from genome assembly GCA_902805475.1 of Entonaema liquescens. NCBI lineage: Eukaryota > Fungi > Ascomycota > Sordariomycetes > Xylariales > Xylariaceae > Entonaema > Entonaema liquescens. The sequence continues at coordinate 1,156,588 of CADCSX010000003.1, forward strand.
TCGTAAACATGCTCATCAGCGGGGTTAGCTCAGAAGGACTCCTGCGATGGGCGATATGAAGGCGACGGCCAGTAGGGCCGGGAACACCCCCGGCCTGAGGAGCAGGCTGTTGCTGCTCCATGTTGGGCTACCTGGGAGGTGCGGAGTTGGCGAAGTTGCACGTCGAGTGCGAACAATGCTGTTAGGTTGGCTAGGGTGTATAGATGATGATTGAGGCGAGGGCCAGTGCTGGTTCAGCTTGAGCTGCTTGATAGTTGACAAAAACTTGATAGTAGTGGTTATGTTCTCTACTGGTGATTGCGTGGACTTTTGCGACTAACAAAAGGAGGGTAAATGAGAGGATTGAACAAGGCTGCAGTGGTGCTGTGTGTGTCAAAATCCCATAGAGAAGGAATGTGAAGATGTGTTGAGAGAGGGTGGATGAAAGCGGTGCAAAGATAAGGGAGAGAGACAAGACGAAGATGGTGATGAGAGTTGGAAGTTGGGAAAGCTTTTGGAGTTTTTGGGAAGATCAACTCTCCAATGGCCAACTGGGATACGGGGAAGAGGATGTGAGGTCAGGACTAAAGCGAAGACGGGCAAAATGGGGCAGCAGGTCTTGGCGGGCCAGGCTTTTAGCTTGTCTGGGGAGTCTCTGATTGGTTGGGGGTTTCATAATGTGGTAAGAAGTACGAATGTACTGATACTAACGAGGTAGGCAAGTGTACGTTAGTAGGCTAGGTTCCATGTAAGTACGCTTGCCCCTGCTGTGTGTCTAGAGTTTGTACTATGGACGCTACAGACGCTACCTATGGACAGAGCCAGTTGCTAGGTTGCCCTAGCTTGCGTAGGTACATCATTTAGGTACATACCTAGACTATTTTGTAGGTACAAAACGGTCTAGGTGGTCCGAGCCCGAGCTCAGATCAGAACAAGCGTAGAACAGACACTACAACATGTCCCTGCTTTTGCACTTCAATATTTGACCATCGGTGTTTGAGGACCTTGCATGTACATAAATGTCTACTTTAGAAGACATCTGTAAGAAACATAATGGAAATATAAAACATGTAGGTAAATATTAAAATATGCAGATAGTGACGAAGTGTATCAATGAAGTTACATTTCTAAGGCCAACAGTTAAACAACATTGAACGGACATCACGGCATTGGTTACATGTATTCTCAAGGGGTCCCTACCTACCGTAGGTACCTGAGTTCTAAGCCTATGTGACTTGGACTTCATAAGAGGACGCGTACCTACATGTAACTTGAAGCTACTTTGGGAACTTCGGTGTTGTATGTTGTCATATAATATGGACCTATAAGATCCACATAAAGATTTACATATTTTAAATATATTCCTACATTTATTATTTTAGAAATTTCTTTATAAAACTTAATTAATATAATAATATAATTTAATTTATATTTATATTATATTATAATATTTGGTAATTTTATTATTTTATTTTTTTAATTATTTTTTAATTATAATATTATAAATTATAATAAATATTTTATTTTTTATTAAATTAAAAAATTTCCATTAAATTAAATTAAATTAAAGTTAATTATTAATTTAATTAAATTATTATAAATTTTTTTTAATAAATAATAATTATTTTAATTTTTATTATTAAAATTTATTTATTAATAAATCATTATTTTTAATTTTTAATTAATGATTTTTATTAATAATTTACGTTTATAATAAGTTTTATTAATAATTATTAACTCAATAATTGTTTATAATTTTATTATTAATTATTATTAATATTTACAAAAATACATAAATAAATTTTATATTTTTTTCGTTTTTTAAAAATAAATTATTTTTTTTTATATTAATTAACAAATATAATTTTATTTTTGTTTAATTTGTTTTTACTTTATTAAAAGGAAATTTAATATTATAATATAAAAACGTTATTTATTTAATTTAATGGGTAAAATTAAAAAAACAATTTTATTATTTTTTTAAACGTTAAAAAAAAAAATAATATTTTTTAATTTTTATAATAACTTAATTAAAATAATTATAATTCTTTTATAATAATATTTACTTTTTTTAATAAATTTATTATATTTTTTAAAACATTTTTTATATTTATTATTATAAAAAGTTTATAACGTGTTAAATTAATTTTTACACCATTTCAACCTTATTATATTAATTTTTTAAAATTTATTTTTATTAATTTATAAATATATTACCGTTTTAATAATGATTTAAAAATTTTATAATAATAAACTTTATTATTTTTATTAAAACTATTAAAATAATTTTTTAAATTAATTATTATATTTTTATTTTTTACATTATTTATTAAATAATTTTTTAAAATAAAATTTAAATATTTATTATTAAATACCATTAATATCTTTATTATTATTAAATAATTTATTATAATTAAATAATCCGTTATTATTAAATAATTATTTAAATAATTATTATTACCATTATTATTTATTTTTTTTAAAATATTATTTTAATTATTTTCTTTATTAAAATCCATTAAAATCAATTAAATTATAATAAAAATTTAATTTTATATAATAAACTTAAATTTATAAAAAAATTATATTAATTTTAATGTTTTTATAATAATTATTAATATTATAAATATTATTATATAAACTTTTTATTAAATAATATTATAAGATTTTATAAATAATAATAATTATAATATTATTAATAATAATAATAATAAAAATAATAAAAATAATAATAAAAAAATTTCTTTAAAAATAATTAAATATTTTAATCTTTTATAAATAAATTTTTATTTTATTAATATTATACTTTTTAAAAAACATACCATTTATATTAATATTTTTATATTTATTTATTAATTAAAAAAATTTATATAATTGTAAAAAAAAATTAAAATTAAAATTATATAAATATTATATTTATAATATATTATTTAATAATAATTAATAATTAAATTAATAAAAATGAAATAAAATATTTTAATTATAAATAATATAAATTATATTTATAAAAAACTTATTATTAAATTTTATAAATATTTTAATATTATTTATTAAAATTTAAAAAATCAATTATTTATATTATTAAATATAAAAAATAAAAAATTATTACACTTTTTTATTAATAATATTATTTGTAATATAAAAGTTTATAATTACTTATTTAAAAATTAATTTAAATATACTTTTAAATTATTTAATTATTATATTTAACAATAATTAATTAAATTTATTATAAATATTATTTTTAAATAATTTCTTTAAGAAATTAATAAATATAAATTAATTTTTTTATAAAAAATAAAATTTATATATAAATATAATAATAATAATAATAATAATTATAATAAATAAAATAATTTCTTTTATAATAATTATAATTAATTAAGAAATTAAATTAATAACTTTATAAATAATTAAATATAAAATTATTAAAAATATTTTAAATTATATTAAAAAAAAATAATTAATTTTAATATTTATAATTTTTTAATTAAAATATTAAATTAAACATTAAAAATTTAAATAAAAATGAAAATAATAAAAATTATAATTATTAATATTTTTAATAATTTTATTAAAAACTAAATATATATATAAATAATATAAAAAAAAATATTAATAATTTTAACATTTATATTAATAAAGAAAATTATAATAATAAAAAAATTATATTTTATGGAAAAATCTTTAATAATTTTAATTTATTTTTTATTAATAATAATATTAAAAATGTTACATATTTTAACATAATAACTTAAATATTTAAATAAATTAATTATAAATTTTATAATAAAATATTTATTAATTATAATAAATTATTTCGTTACATTTAATAACATTATTTTAATAATAATAAATTATTATTTAAATTTATATTATTTTTATTAAAATTATTAACTAAAACTTTAATATAATATAATATATTATAATTGTTAATAACATTATTGTTAATATATATATAAAAATCAATGAACATTATAATCGTAATAAACCCCATTTTATTTAAATTATATCATGTTAATAATACATTAACATTATAAAATTTTTAACATTTTTCATTAATTAATAATCATTAATTATTATTGTTTAATGTTTATTATTTATTATTATTTATTAATTATTAATATAATAATTAATTTTAAATAATAACTAATATTAATTTTAAAATATTATTTAAATTTTTATAATTAATATTAAAAATTAAAATCTTCATTATTAATTTATTAATTAATTTATTCTTTAATATTAAAATTAATTTTACTTATAAAATAAAAATATATTTTAAATTTTTCATTATAATTTTTTTTAAATTTAAATATTAAAAAAATATTTATATTAATATTAATTATACATAAATTATTACTAATAAAATATAAATTTAACAATATTACCTTAATAATAAAATTTATATAAAAATAACGTTTATATTTATATATAAAATTTTTATAAATTAAATTATTACAAATAAATATATTATCATTAAATTTTATTTTAAAAATATTTATAATAAATAATTAACTATTATTTCGTTTTTTTATAAAATTATTTTTATTAAAAACTTACCTTTTAAATTATTATTAAAAATAAATATTTTTAATATTAAAAACATTAATATTTTATTATTAAAAAAAATTATTATTATTTAATTTTATAAAATTATAATCCTATTATTAATTATTTTAAATAATAAAAAATATAATAAAATTAAAATAATAATAATAAACCACACCATTATTTTACCATATTATTATTATTATATTAATATATTATATTATATAAACTTTAATTAAAACTTAATTTTTAAACCTATTAATAACTAAATTACTTATTTAACTTTTTTAATTAATAATAATATAAAATAAATTATTATTCGTAATAATATTATAAAACTTATTATCATTTTTTATAATATATTTATAAATTATTTAATTTTAATAAATTAAAAATATAAAAATTATCACATTATTAATAACAAAACTATTAAATTTATTATTAAAAAACTTAAAATTTACAAATTTAATAATCGTATCTTTAATTAATTTTTACCATTTATTACAAACATTTTTAATATTAATAAATACTTTAATAATATAACCATTTATAAAAACCTTAACAAATTAAAAAAATTTAAAAAATTTTATAATATTATTTCGAAATTTTATAATATTTTTAAAAATAAAAACTTTATTTATATTTTAAAAAAAAAATTAAATTAATTAAATTTAAATTAAATTAAAAAAAACTCATTTTTAAAAAATATAAACTTTATATTATTAATATTAAAAATTAAAAAATCATTAATAATATAATTATAAAATTAATTTTTTAAAATAAAATATTTCGCAATTAAAAATTTATTTTTTTTTTTATATTAATTTTTGTTATTTATAAAAACATTTTTATTTTAAATAAAAATAATAAAATTAAATAAAAAAATCGTATAATTATTAACATAAAAATCATTAATTAAATAATTTTTAATAATAAATATTTAATGAAATTATAAAAATTTATATTAATTAAATATTAAAATAAATCATATTTTACAATTTTTAATATATTATCTTTTTATTATCAATGGTATATTTACTTAATAACATAATAAATTTTAATTATCATTACCGTAAAAAATTAATATATATTTAAAACATTAATTATAAAATATAAAAACAATAATATATATATTTAAAAATAAATAAATATTATTTTTAAACTTATTAATAACATTAATACCTATTATAATAATATTTATATAATTTTTATTATATTTAAAAAATATATTAAAAATTTAATTTATATTTTTATTTTAATAAAAATGAAAAATATATTAATTAATTTTAACAAATCATTTATTACTTTTTTTAATAATATCATTTTTAATCATTTTATCAATTTTTTTAATTTATTAATAATAAAAGAAAAACTTATTACAATCATTAAAATTATATTTTTTAAATTATTAAAAAATTTAAAAATTTTTATTAATTTTATTAATTACATAAAAAATAATATATTAAAATATGTTAAATTTATTAAACTTTTAAAAAAATAAAAAACTTTTTTATTTTATATAAATTTTTATATATCATCGTTAAAATAAAATAAAAAAAAATAAATATTAAAAATTATTATTATAATTTTTTTATAAATAAAATTAAATTTATTCCATAACATTAAAAATATATTAATAAAATATATAATTTTTTATTTTTTTAACTTTATAAAAATATTATATATTAATTTTAATATTTTTTACATTAAAATTAAAATTTATATTTATTATATTACCGAAAATATTTTACTTAAATTAATAAAAAATAACAAATTTATTATTTACGTTTTACAAATTATAATAAAATTAATTATATTTTTATCGCGCATTTTCATATATTTTAAAAAATAATATTAACTTATTAAAATAGAAATTTTAAATTTTATTTAAATTTTAAAAAAAACTTATTATTATATTTTTATTATATAAAAAAAAATTTATATTTTTATTAATTATAAAATTATCCTTAAAATAATAAAATATTTAAATCTTATTAATTTTATTATAATAAATAATAAAAATTTATAATTAATTAAAGTTTTTAAATATATTTTTAAATTTTTATATACGTTATTATATAAATTTAAGAAATTTCATATAATTTTTAATATATTATTATAATTATTAACATTTAACTTTTTACATCCGGTTAAATTAATTTTTTAATTAAAAAAATTAAATTTTTTTTTTAATAACATTAATAAACATTAGGTTTTATTTATTAATTTATAATTAGACGATTTTTAAGTTTTATTTAATAAAGTTTTACCGGTTATATGTATGGCAATTTTAAAATTTAATAATAACTTTTTTATATTATATAATATTTATAATATTACGTTAATATAAATAATTTTAAAATTTAAAATCAAAATATAATAAAAATATTATAAAAATCTTAAATAATAAATAATATTAAATATTATTAATATTAATTATTATTTTAATTAATAAAATATTATAAATTTTTTATTTTATTTAAAAAATAAATTTATTTAAAAATATTTAAATATTTATAATAAATTATATATATTAAAAAATTATAATTTTAAAATTTTTAAAATAATATATAAATTAAATTACTTAAAATTTAATCACTTTTATAATTATTTACAATATTTTATTTTTAATTAAAAAAAATTTACAAAATATATAAAATTATATTTTAAATATTTATTATATTATATATGTAATTATAAATTTTATAATTTATTTTAACTTATTATTAATTCTTTTTATTTTTTTTATATAATTATAATAAATATAATTTTTAATTTTTTTTAAAATAATGATAATTATAATTTATTTAATATTATTATTAATAAATTTATTAAATTAATTATTTTGGTTTTTAATAAATATAATTATAATATTTTATAATAAATTAAAATATTTTATAATTAATTATTTAATATTAAATAAAAATTATTTAAAATCATTATTTTAGATAATATTACGAATTGTGGGGTAATTAACTTAATTAAGAAACTAAGCGTAAAACGCATAAACCAAATAAAAAATATAATTTAACAAGTCATGTACTTTAATATATAATACTTTTTTATATTTTTTTACTTTATAAAAAGTTATAAAGTAAAGGTTTTTTACCTTTTGTAAAGTTATAAAGCGAAACCTTTTCGCTTTTTAAAAAGTTATAAAGTATATATTAATAATTTTAATATATAAATAGTTTTATAAATTTTAAAATAAAATTGTTAATAATTAATTTAAATTATCTTAAAAAACCTTTAATTTAATAATTATTTAAATTATTATATTATTGTTATTATTTTTAAATTAAAACTTTAACTTTATAATATTTTAATTATTTTTTAATTAACGTTTAAAAATTTAATTTAAATATAAAAAATATTTTAATATAAATAATTACTTTAAAAATTTTTCTTTTTTCGAAAATAAAAATAATTTAGAAGAAAATAAATAATTAAATTTATTAAAATTTTTAAAAAGAAAAATAGTAAAATCTTTTAAAAAAAAAATAAATTTTTTAATTAATGAATTAATTATATTTATTATTAATAATAATAATATAATTTTTAATTTTAGTTTAAGTTTTTACTTAATTTTTAATATAATAATAATAATTAATAATTTACAAAATATTAATTAAAGATTATAAGTTTAATTTAAAAAGTTAAAAAATTTATTTATATTTGTTTTAATAATAAAAAGATATAAATTAACGTTTTTAAAGATTTATAATAGAATAATTAATTTTAAAAAGTTTTTAATATAAAATATAACATATTTTAAATTTTATTATAATTTTTTAATAACCCTGGAAAATTAAGTTATTACTATTAAAAAATAATTTACCGGAAATATATTAAAATAATTTAAACTTTTGCTTTAAAAATAGTTTAAAAAAAAAAAAAAAAAATAAAATCTAAAAATTAAAAAAATATTTACCTTATTTAATAAATTTAAGAATTAGTTTAAAAAAATGTTTAAAAACTTAAACTAAAAATAAATAATTAAATAATATTTCTTTAACTTATAATAAATAAAATTTATTTTATAATATACGGTAAAATTTAAATAACTTTTTTTTTAAATTATAATAAATTAAAAAAAAATATTTAAAATTTATTATTAAAAATTTAAAAAAAAAGTTTAAAATAAAATTTACTTAAAAAATAAACTTACTTTTTTTAATAAATATTATAAATTAATTATTAAAATTAATAATTAATAATATTAATATAAATAATTAAAAAAAAAAAAAATAAAAAATAATAAAATATTTATTTAAAAAAAAAAAAAAAAAAAAATAACCAATTTTTTAATACTTTATATAAAATTTATTTAAAACTTATAAATATTAATTAAATTAAAAGTAAAAAAAAAAATATTTCTTAAATAAAATATTTTAATTGCAAAAAAAAAAAAAATTATAAAAATTAATATTAAAATTTAAAAACAAAAAAAGTTCTCGAATTAACTCGAAAAAGTATAAAATAAAAAAGAATTAAAATCGAAATAATATAATAAAAATATAGTAAAATTTTATATAAAAATTTACATTAAAATATATATTATAATAACTTTTACCTAATTTATAAATTAAAAAAAAATAATATATTTTAATATCTTTAAAAATTAATAAGATAAAAATAAAATAATAAATAAAAATATTATTACCATTAAAATTAATATTAATTTTAAAACCTTTGCATTTATTAATATTATATAAATATTTAAATAAATTAGAAAATTGTTAAAAATAACTATTAATATCATAATAATAATTTATATAACTTATATTACTTTTTATATAATTTAAATTTAAAAAATTACCATTTAACCACGGAAATGTTTATTTTTTTAATTTTAATTTAAAGGTTTTATATAATGAGTTTAAAAAAAAAAGGAATATAAAATTTTATTAAAAAAAACTATTGAATTAATAAAATTATTTAATTAATTTAATTTTATGGTTAATAATAAAACTTTAAAAATTTAATTAGCGGAATAAGAAAATTATAATAAAAAATTATATAAAATTTTCTAAATTAAAAAACGGAAAATAATAAACGTAATTTATAAAAAAATATAAAAAATTTATAAAATAATTTAAAAAGAATATTTTTGTAAAAAAAGTTATTATTTATTTTTTATTATATTTATAAATAAATAAATTAAAACTTTAATAAATAAAATAAAATAATAGTAATATCAAATAAAAGTTAAAAAGTTATAAAATTTTTAATATTTTAATTTTAAAAAAAAAAAATATTTTAAATTATAAATTAAGTGTTAAAACGAAAATAATACGTTAATTAAATTATTTACAATTTAAATAATAGTTTATTAAAAAATATTAACTTAAAAAATTATATTAAAAAAATTGTCCTAATAAAAAATAAATATAAAAAAAGTAAATTATAAAACTTAAATTAAGAAAAAATTAAATAAAAAAAAATAATAATAATATTAAAAAAAATTATTAAATCCTTTATATAAATATTTACTAATATATTCCTATTAAATAAAAATATTTAATATTAATATTATAAAAATTATTATTTAATATCTTAAATATTTTACTATTAACATTTATATTTAATTCATATAATTAAAAAATTAAAATATTAATTTTTTTTTATTAAAATATTAATAATATATTTATAAAAGAAAATCGAAAAAGTTAAAATTAAGTTATTCCCTTTTTATACCATATTATTTAAATATTTAAAAAAACCTCGTAAATATATTCAAAACTTAAAAAACTAACGTAACTACTTAAAAAACCGATACAAAATACATTATATACAAAAAATCAAAAACTTAATTTAATTAATAAAAAAAACTTAAAAAAATCTTATAATAACTCAAAAAAAATTAAAAACATTAACTAAATAACAAAAACAATTAAACAAAATCCCAATTATTACAACCAATTACTCCCATTAACAAAAAAATCCTAACTTTATTTAAATTATAAAAATAAACAAACAAAACTTTTATACATAATTTAAATAAAAAAATTAAAAAATTAAAACTTTAATAAATTCAAAAATTTAAAATAATTACATATCATTACAATAAATAAATTAATACAACATACCATATAAAATAAAAAATAAATTATACTTTATAAAAATAACAAATAAACAAATATTAAATTATAATAATAAATAAATATAATAAAAAATTGCAAAATTCGAAATTTACATTAATAATCAACCAAATTTAATCTTTTTTAATATTATAAACATAAATAAAAAAATTATTTTAAATTTACTTTAACTTATCATTAACAATTTAATAATTAATTAAAAAATATAAGAAATTATTTAAAGTAAACCTAAAATAGAAAAAATCCTTATAAATCAAAAAAAAATTAATATATATAATCCTAAAAAAATTTTAATCCAAATATATTTAATTAAAAGAAAAATTAAAAAAAATAAATTAAAAAAAGTTCCGGAAAAATTTAAAAAGGAATTTTTTATAATTTTTCAAAAAAAAAAACTTATAAATAATAGATTTTTTAAATATATAATTTATAATTATAAAATTTTATTAAAAAAAAAGTATTTATTATATTTAAAATTAATTTATCAATTAAGAAAAGAATAATATTAAATTTTGCAAAAATGATTAAATAAAAATTTAATTTAAAAATTTATTAAAAAATTAAAATTATTAATTAAATATTTAATAATAATAATATCGAAATTAAAGATTAATAACATTTAAAAAAGAAACGAAAATAAAAAATTAACGTTTAAAATAATTAATAATTATTATTTTTTTAATAATATTATTATCAAAAATAAATACTTTTTTATTTTATTCGAAATTATAAAAAAATATGTCAATAACACCTAATAATTTATAATATTTAATATAATAAATAAATATTATAATATTTATATAATTAAAAAAAAAAAATAGAAAATTACATTTAAAATTCTTTATAATTATTATAAATATTTAATAATATTTTAAAAATTAATTAATACCTTTATATTTTTTTAATATATAATAATAATAATTTTATAAAAATATATTAATAATTTTATATTTGTTTATATTAATAATATTTTAATTTATTTTTGGATTTACGAAAAATATATTAAATATAAGCATAAAATATTAAAAGTATTATGGAAATATAAAATTATAATAAAATTAAAAAAATGTCAATAAAAAACCTAAAAAATTAAATATCTAAAATTTATTATAACTCCAAAAAAAATTTATATCCAAAAAAAAAAATTAATTTAAATATAATAATAAAAAACCTTTATTTTAATTAAAAAAATCCAATTATTCCATAATTTTATAAATTTTATTTAAAGCTTTATTAAAAATTTTAAAAAAATTATATGCTTTATAATAAATATTATTAAAAAAGAAAATTAATTTTTTAAATAAATAAACGAAATAAATAAATTTTTTAAAAAATTAAAAAAAATATTAATTAAAATTTTAATTTATTAATTACCAAATCTAAAAAAAAGAAAAAAAATATATGCTAATATATTTAATTATATTATAAAAATAACTTTAAAATAATTTAAAGGAAATAATACCTTAATTAAAATTTTGGAATAGTTGGAAAATAATAGTAAATAATATTTAATAACATATTACTTTTAATTTTTCTAAAAATTTAAATTAAAATACTTTATATATAATAAAGAATTATTAATAATAATTAAAGTATTTAAACATTAAAAACCTTATGTAATAAAATTAAATAAAAAAATTAATATATTTTTAAACCATAAAAATTTAAAAATGTTTATGATTATCTAAGAATTATCTAATTAATAATAGAAATGGAAAATAAAATTAAACGTATATAATTTTTATATCTTTTATATTAAAAGAAAAAAAAATATATAAATTAATATTTTAAATTAATAAAGTAATTATAATCTTAATATCTTATAAATAAATATTTAAATAATAAAAAAAAGAAAAAATAAAATTTTTTAAATAACTTAAATTATAATTAATAAAGATTAAGTTCGGAAATTTAAAAAAAGAATTATTAAAATAGAAAAATAATAATTTTTAAAAAAAAGTAAAATTAAAATATATTTAAAAAAATAATATATTTTTTAAATTTTATAAAAAAAATTTATTAAAATTATTTATAAAAATATTTTATTAAAATATTAAAAAAAATATAAAACTTTTTAATAAATATAATAAAATTTTAATTTTTTAAGATTTAAATAAATAGTAAAAAAGATATTAAGGAATTATAATATATATAATTAATTTAAAATTATAAAATATAAATTTTATAATTTTTTATAATTAATTAAAATATTAAATAAAATATAAAATATTATAATATAAAATTTTATCATTAACTTACCCCTATTTAAAGATTTAATAAATAACTCAATATATAATAATATTTAAGTAATAATTAATAAACTTATAAAATATATTTATTTTATCTTTATAAAAAAAAATTATATAATAAAATAATTTATTTATATATTTATATAAAAATATATTAATAAATATGGATTATTTAAAAAAATAATCTTAAATTAAAATTGTTTATTTATATTAAAATTTTAAAAAAATTTTATTAAATAATTTAAAATTAAATAGAAAATATTTATAATAATATATTTTAAAATAAATAAATAAATAAAATAATTAAATTAAATATTAAAATAATATTTTTAATATTATATAAATTATAAATAAAATAATTAAATAAAATTATTATTAATTACTTAAATTATATATAACACCTCAAATAACAAAAATATGACAATATTACTTTATAAAATAATATATAATAAAAAAATAATAATAAAATAATAAAAATTAAATTTTAAAAAAGTTTTAATATTTATTAAAATAGCTTTAAAAGTAAAAATATAAAATTAATATATATAATTATTATAATAAATATTATAAAAAAACTTAATTTTTTTTTTAATTATAAATAAAGGAATATAATAATAAATAAAGAATTAAGGAATTAATTTTTATAAAAAAAAATAAAATATATTTATTTTATAAACAGTTAAAATTTATATAAAAAATATTATAAATTAAAATAAAAAAACTTAATAATAAATTAAATTTTAAAAAATTAAAATTATTTAAAATTAAGAAAATTATTTTATTTATTATTTATTAATTAATATTATTTAAAATAATATAAATATATTTAATTTTCCATATTTTTTTATTAAAATTAGCACCAAAAAACATATTAATTAATAATATTATTAAAGTTAAAAAAATATTTAAAAAGTATAAGGTAAAAAAAATATTAAATTTTAAAAAAATTAAAAATAAAATATAATATTTTATAAAATAAAAAAATTACTTATTAAAAAAAAATATATAAAAGTTTAAAAGTTATTTAATAAATTTTTTTAAAAAGTTAAAACGTTTTTATTAAAAAAACTTAAATTATTTAAAATATTTTAATTAAATTTTAAATCGGAAATAACTTAAAACTATTTTTTAATAATATAAGTTTATTTAATAAAAAAACGTTATTATTTTTTTTTTTTTTACTTTTTTTATTTTTTTAATTTATTTAAATTTTAAAAATTTTATTATAATATTTTTAAACCTTTTAACTGTAAAAGTTTTTGTTAACGACGAAAATAAAAAATATGTGAAAAAGATTTATTTATTAAAGTTTATAAAAACGCGAAATTTTTTTATAATTTAAGTAAATTATTTTTAATTTATTTTTTTTAATCACGAAAATGTTATTTTTTAATATTTAAATAATTAAAGAAATTAAGGTTTTTTTTTAAGCAATTATATTTTTTTAAGTTAAATTAAAAATAATTAAAATAAATGGAAAAAACGTTAAAAATTTTTATATAACGAAAGTTTTTTTTTTTATAATAAAAATATAATATAATGTTGTAATTTATATTAATTTTATTAATATAATAAGTAAGAACAATACGTTTATAAATACGGTTATAAACGGATAAAGCAAAAAAACGTAAGGATTTTTATATATGATTTAATATAATTAAAAAAATATTTTAATAAAAAAAAAAAAAAAAGAAATATTTTATTTAACGGACACGATTGTTAAAGATAATAAATTTAAAAAAAAAAAAATGGTGTTATAAATTATAAAGTAATTGGTTTAATTAAAAGGTTAAACGTAAAACGTATAAATTAAGTAAAAAGTATAATTTAATAAATCACGTATTTCGGCACGTAATACTTTTTTATATTTTCTTATTTTATAAAAAGTTATAAAACAAAACTTTTTCGTTTTTTATAAAATTATAAAATAAAATTTCCTCGTTTTTTAAAAAGTTATAAAACGTATATTAATAATTTTAATATATAAATAATTTTATAAATTTTAAAATAAAATTATTAATAATTAATTTAAATTATCTTAAAAAACCTTTAATTTAACAATTATTTAAATCATTATATTATTGTTATTATCTTTAAATTAAAACCTTAACCTCGTAATAAATAAAAATTTTAAATTTTTATTAAAATTTTAATTTATATTTTAAATAATATATAATATAAAATTATTATATATAATTATTTATTATTTTTAAATTAATAATTAAATAAAATAATATATTTTATTTATTAAATTTTATTTATAATATTATTTTTATTTTTTTAATAATAATAAATTATAAAAATAATATTTTCCCCGTTTTTAATATAAATTAAATTTTATTAAATTTTTTATAATAAAATTAAATTTCTTTAAAATTTTATATAATTTTATATTTAATTTCATTATTTAATTTTTAAATATATAATATTAAAATTTTTTTTTATTATAAATTAATATTTATAATATAATTATTTTAATATTTATATTTATAAAATTTTATTATAATTAATAATATAAATTTATGTTTTTTTATAAAAAATAATATATATTTTTATAATTATATAAAAATTATAATATTTTTACCATTGTTATTTTTAATCATAAATTAAAATAATAATATATAAAACTTTTTTATATTATTAAATAAATTAAAAAATTAATTTATTATTTAAAATTTTTTAATAATTTTAAAATTTATAATATAATATTAATTAATTATTTTAAATTAATATTTTTATTAAATATTTTTAATTATTTTTTATTATATTTAAAATTAATTTTTTTTAAAATATATTATAAAAAAATTATTAAAAAAAATATTATTAAAAAATAATATTTTATTAAATATATTAAATTTAATAATTAATATATATAATAATTATTATAAAAGAAAATAAAAAAAAATATAAATGAATTATTAATTAATTTTTAATTATAAAAATATTAATTTATAATATAATATAAATATAATTATTTTATTAAATTATATAAAAATTAAATATAATTTCATTATAAAATAAATAGCGATAAAAATATCGCATTTTTTGCGGGTAACGAATATCATATAATATAAACCTATAAAATCCATATAAAAACCTATATATTTTAAATATATTTTTACGTTTATTATCTTAGAAATTCCCTTATAAAACCTAATTAATACAACAATATAATCTAATCCATACTCATACCATATTGTGACACATGCTGTGCTAAAAGGTTATTTGACAAGAGGACAGGTGGGATGAAATTAGAAGGGAAGGCAGGATTACTCGATACGAATTCCAATGCATATAAAGATAGTAGCATTGGAAGTAGCGATATCTTGGCTCAGAGCGTTCCTTCAACTACGAATTAGGAAAGGAATGACTTATTGTATTAGTAGACCATCGTCATTAACCATTAACCATTGACCATTAACCATTGACCACACGCCGTGTTCTTTGGCCCCCGGATGGATTGACACTCTGGGAGTAAATATACAAATACACAATTACCTATATAGCACCTAACATCAGTAAGCCTTCAATGGGGGGGCAAATATAAAAAAAAAGAGCTAGGGTACATAGAGGGGTCTCGGGAAGCTTCGCACAATAAATTAGTCAAGTATCTAATATACACCCACAATTTTTACATGAACATGTGAGCTGAGGTGTTCAATGCGCATATAAAATACTTTATCTAATGTTGTTGAGTGTCCAAATAAGTAAAAGTTGAGAGAGGTATGTACATATTGTATGTAAACAAATAGGTTGCTTAATGGAACTATAAGCAGGGAAACCCTGATGTCGAGTGAACCCTAATAAATTGGATGCATATTGTCATCCAGATAATACCCAGACGGTACTACGTGATTAACCCACCTACCCACTTATAAGAGCCACTTAATTCGATTTATTAGTATACTAAATCAACATCCAACTCGCACCAGCACAAGTTCTGACGAAGGGATGATATTAGAACTCCACAAGACTCTTTTAGCTCCCTCTTTCTCTTTTGATGAGAGCATCAACACGATATCTCTAGATCTAGGAAACGATACCTGTATCGAAATGCACGACGGAAAACGGCATCGCAAACTATTACGATGCTTAACCCATCGAAAGGAAGTCCCGAAAGCAGACACCATTGGTACAGCATTACCACACAAAATGGAGCCTACAACTGTCTCGGTTGTCATAAAAAGCTGTTAGAACACATGGTGCAAAAAGAAATATGCCATGTGAGCCCTTGCGACTTTTAGTTCTGCTCTACGAATAGGTGGTAATCCAAATATATAGGCATTAATAGGTACCTGGGTACCTCATTATCAAAGAAATATCCCCTTCTTTAGAAGAGCAATATGATTTTTGGAGAAGACGTCCCGAGAGATAACCCTTGACAAGCTGATAGGAAACTTGAAAGGGACTTCTCAAGTTTATTTCAAGTTTAGGTAACTTCCACCAAGATCACGGCTCATAACCTCGAAAAGAGGTACCACTTACCTGTAGGTAGCACTAAAAACATACCCGCACCGCCACGCTGCCTTAATAAGTAGTGTACTTATCCAACCTATCCAGCCACATCCGCATTTAATCCCCTTCCGGACCTTCCATATGTGGTATGGAACTTCTATAGGTACTAAGTACTTTAAGTCAGCAAGTCAAATCGTACCTTACTTCTCTTTCCTTACTTCCCTATCGATAGCTTCGAATTGATCTACATAATTCACCATTCAGACATCGATCCCTGCTTGTCCTCGACCTCGTTCTTTTTCACAATCAAGCCACGTAAAATACACGGTCTTTCTTTTACATCTTTCTTTACAAGCTGACTCATCAAAATTTTGATATTCCCAGGTATTTTAATCTCGTCTACTCCTGAACATTTTTCTAATGTACCTACTAATCAATCTTTTACGTAGGTATTCAACCTCTGTTGCGCGCCACGACCACGTCTGCGAGATCCGCAATGCTGTAGTACGGCTCGGTAAATGCAATGGCTGGTTCTTCGCCCGCTGCCCGCAAATCACAGCAATGGCACTCACCCTCACCTGAACGACCTCGACTATCGGGTATTCTCAGTGAAAGTCGTAACACGGCAATTAGCCATCACGATGCTCTCGTACAAGCCCAAGCCGAGCATGATCGCGTCCGCGAAGCTGCTATCAGAGTCTACCACGACCACGAGTTGCAAATAGAACGCAAAAGATTGCTAGAACAGCAACGATGGATATTAGAGCAGCAAAGGCTGGAGGAAGAGAGAATCCGAACCGAGGAACGGGTGAGGGCGGAAGAGGAGCGCCTAAGGGCTTTGAAGGCCAAAACCGTCCCTAAGCTACCACCGGAGCCCCCGACACCTGTTGCCCAGACAAATGGATCCGCTACCACACAACCCCAAACCCAACCTACCCCGACAACAGCAAATTTGGAAGCATTGCCCAACTCAAAGCCGTCCCCGTTCGGTGCACATCAGCCTGCCTCGGTTAACGGGCTGAATGGACATGTTAATGGCACAACACAGCCTGCCCCATCACAGCCGTTCAGTCAATCCAGATCTATACCTCGGAGTCAACCATTTAGCGGCCCATCACCGTTTGCACAACCAGCTAAAGCAGCAGTTTCACAACCTAATGGTATACCATCCGTAGCTCCTGGAAAGCCCTCTATCGCTACCGACATAGATCGATATGTCGAAATCCATAGGAACCTCAAGAAGCTACGGGCCTCCCTATTACAGCAGTCCAAGGTATCTCCGCCCTTGAAGAAGAGAATGGGGGATATGCGTCGAGAATTAAGAAAAAATATGGGCCAACTAGTAGGTGAAAAGGGCGGTAATAAGAAGCAGGTTTGTTTCCTTTGGACCCTCTATAAGGACTTAACTAATTGGGAATAGATCGCAGCTATACAAGCACTGCTGGATGAATCGCTTAGCGGGGCTGTCCCGAGCGAGTTGGTCGACCCGTCTGATTATATCACCGATAAAAGAGAACCGGCCGAGGGTGCATTACACAATGAACCGCAACTTCCGTCACTATTCCTCTATCTCCTCAATCACTTCTCAAAAGCGGTTATCAACCAGTTCATCAATGAGTGTGGAGCGCAACCTAAAACTGCAGATCCCATTGGTGTCATTGTTGCTATGATTTTCTCCAAGGACGTCTACTTGTGGAGGGGTAGGACTTTGATTGACATTTTGATGGCGAAGCTACGCGTGGTTTGTCCTGTCCTCTTTGGATATCGTGGCAGCGAGAAGACAGAGAATGGCCGTCTCCGCCTAGGCTGGAAGAAGACGGAGGCTGGGTGGGCACCTGAGCAGCAGCATAGCGATCGGATGAAGGGTCTGGGAGCAGGGTATGCTGCCATTGCACTGAGAAATTTCTCGAGTTCGAAGAACACCAACCCATGGCCCCCGTCGAAATATTGGGCATGCATCGCGCGAATAGTGAACACCCCACCAGCCGAAATCTCGAATACGCAGTGTATTGTTCTGAGAGCCGTGATCGAGTCCAGCGAGGAGAAGTTCATTCAGTTCTACGGAAATGCTGCAATAGCCGCGTTGAGGAAAGCCTTGGTGGAATTCCCTGAAAAGGCTGTGGACAAGACGCCCGCGGTTTCGGGATTGCAGGTCCTAGCACAGATTTTAAAGCGGGATATAGGCCTAGAATTATGAGTTACCTGTATGATATTCAAAATGAATGGGCCGGTGTTGGTATAGAGGGGGGTATCAAACTAGTTTCATTTTTTTCCCTCTGGCGTTGGAGGAGTTGGCACCTCAATTAGCATAAGACGTCTATAGAAGGGTCATATAGATACGGCCTAGTCTAGAGTCTTTGAATATACCCAGCGAAGGTTGTCAGGATATTCGCTCTATTACTGACAATTAACAATTGATCCTCATACAAAATTTACAGTGAGCCTTGCTCTTGCCCGTGCCCGTGCCAAACACCTATAACACCAATAGTAGTACCAGTAGTATAATCAAAACCGTGATGAGGACTGCGATGCAGCAGCTGCTATATCGATCCTCGTTCTGCCGCATGACGTATCCCAACTTCTGCATGCCCGTTTGTAGACGGCCGCCGACACGGTCGGCTAGGGTATCCACTGTCTCGAGCATCTCGACCTGCTCCTCCAGCTCCCGACCCATGTCGTCAGCCTGCCTCCTTAGATTCCCCACTGTAACAAAGACACCGTCTAGCTGCTCATCTTGATCCCGCATCATCTGTAGTTGTTGCCGGTGCTCAAACTCGGCGTAATTATCACCTCCTTCTCCCCCCTCGTCGATAGCAAACGCGCTCGGCGGCGGTAAATCCCCGTCGGCGGCGGCCCTAGCTGCGCGCGCCGCGGCAGACGGATTCTTTGCGCCTGACGTTGCGGACGCGGTCTTGCTCAGCTCCTCGCGCATATCCTCGACCTCGCCCCCGACCTCCTGCACGAGCCGCTTGCGCCTCGTCACCTCGTGAGCGGACAGCCCATATCGCGCCGGGTCCGACTCAGCCGCCTGGACGGACTCAACCAGGTCTGCGAGATCCTCGGCCAGTGTGGCGAGAGCTTGTTCGAGGTCTGATCGCGCGGATGCGAGTTCGGGCGAGGTCGAGCTGTTCGTTAGGCTGCGTATGCGCAGGTAGGAGGCGAAGAGCGGGCGAACGGTCTGTATTTGCGAGAGGACATCCCTACACAGACAGTCGCGTTAGCTATATACCTAATACTCGTGAAAGCATGGGAAACGGGAACGGGAGCTTATGTACTGTTGGACTTGGAGGAACGGGTCCTCCTCGTTTGTTGAGGACATCATCCTGGGGGCTCTATTATATGCCGCTGCATCTATTGGCTACATCTACATTTGTGGAGGAGGGTATAATGTTATAAGAAATTCGACATTGAAGCTTAAAGGAATGTTTTAGTTGTATGTTCGATTTAATTAGTGGTAAAAAGGAGCCGCGAAGGAACGCAGCTGGAACTAAATGACGTGGTGTTGCCTTTTTAGAATGTAAGGCCGATTTGGCAGGTGTCAGACAGCTGTTAGCGCAATCATCAGAATTTCCTCTCACATAACCTAATCTTTTGCCAAATATAATAAACCACCAACAATAAAAAAAAAACTTATGATTTCTTGGGTTTTTCATATAACTTAGTCCTTCGTTTTTACCTTTAGTCCACTTTCGTTTATGGATACAGCAGAGATATAAGTATGAAGCCTACTAAACCTTTACCATACCCAGATTGCTGGGAGAATACCGAAGACTATGTCGAACAACTCCTAGAGTTTGCAACTACGTCGGACTTCTTCCAAATTTTATGTGGAGGTGTACATATTCTAGACTTCTTCACCAATGACCCTGGGCTCTTTCAGGCGGTAATACCGTCAGATTGGCAATCATATATCCTTCAATGTGAGCCTATAAAGTTCCTCGACCTTTTAATGAGGGACGACCTGGACGGAGTTCTAGATCCTGAACCGCCAGAAACCTTAGTCAAGTATATCAAAGATGTAAGGCGATTTTCATTAGCGCGCGAGTTTTCTCCAAGGGGGGAGAAACTCCCCAAGTTAACACGCATGGTGTCGGCGGGAATGAAGCCAAAGAAAATCCACGAAGTGAGCCACTTCGCAAATTATGTGGACGGACTTGCTAAGGATATTGCTACTGAATATCGTAAGGAGATCACTCACTTTGTGGATTTCGGCAGCGGTCAGAACTACCTAGGAAGGGCATTAGCGACCCCTCCTTATAACAGACAAATTGTTGCTGTGGAGGGTAGGGAGCACAACATTATCGGTGCCAAGAAGCTTGACATGCATGCAGGTGTTTCTGAGAAGCAAAAGGTCATACGAAACAAGAAGCTTTGGATGCAAAAGCTCGATAGCATGCTTCCCGAGGATCAGCTCGACCAAAGAGCTTTGAAGAGAGCTGCTAATCCAGTAAAAGTCTCATCCGAGTATGTACCTGATTTCAGGCCTCGAAGTGAGTTTGAGCCCATCTATACACTCGAGGAGGGAAAAGGCTTTATACGTTACGTCGAAGGGAGACTAGAGTCGGGAGATTTAACAGATGTCATCAACCAACTTGAACAAGAACCTCTCACTGGGGAGAAAGGACAAGGCGACCCTAACATAATGGCCATTTCCATTCATTCTTGTGGAAATCTATCCCACCACGGCATACGCTCTTTAATTCTTAATCCAAGGGTTCAAGCCATTGCCATTGTTGGCTGCTGCTATAACCTCATGACGGAGAAGCTGGGCCCACCCACGTACAAGCTGCCGTATATGAGACCGAGTCTTCAAGCCCTTAATGGTCGTGTGGTCAGAGAATCTGAGAGGCGTGACCCACAGGGGTTCCCAATGAGCGATCACCTCTGCAATTATAAAGATATAGGAGTCCGTCTTAATATCACAGCTCGTATGATGGCTTGCCAGGCGCCACAAAATTGGACCGAAGCCGAGAGCGACGCATTTTTTACCAGACACTTCTACCGCGCCGTCCTACAGAAGATGTTTCTCGATAAGGGTGTCATCACTAAAATTCGTCATAACGAGGACCTTGCGGATAGCGAACAGAGCCCGTTCAACATGAGCACCAACCCAGTTATCATCGGATCACTCCGGAAATCATGCTATAAGAGCTTTGGAGCATACGTAAGAGGGGCGATCAGTAAGCTGACTACCAATTCCGAGTATCACGAATATTGTGATATAATTAGGGAGAAAATGAGCGATGTCACGGACGAAGAGATTGCGAGATACGAAGAAGAATATGGCCCACGCAAACGGGAACTTAGCGCTGTCTGGAGTCTAATGGCATTCAGTGCTAACGTCACCGAGTCCTTAATAGTGACCGACAGGTGGCTATTCTTGCGACAGAATTCTGAGCTAGTACAAGACTGCTGGGTAGAGACTGTATTTGACTATCATGAAAGCCCTCGGAACCTGGTCGTAGTTGGTATCAAAAACCCGATCTCATGTCAGCTAGGTCCCTGATTTCGGTCTTCACCGAGCCGCGGCAACGCAAACAGCAACAATCAGATCGCACTTGACTGTCGTCACAACCCGGGCCCTCACAGATCCCGCGGCAACTAGGCCAGTTGTTTATCGTCAGCCCCGCCAGATCTCTTTTCCCGGGTAGCTTGGAGGTTGCCCTTCGCAGTAACTAGACAATCTGGGACGGTCATTGGACATCAACTAAAACTATGTCATGCATGAACCTGCATTGCGGGCCACTGTAAAGTTACCTATCTACAGATTGCGTCGATCGGTCAAGCCATTCCTAGATGGAGGAAGTTTGTCTCGATGCAAGGCAGCTCGGGTGAGCGCATCGTGCCGAGGAATCTCAGTCAGATTTTTCACCGTGCTTTGCAGAACAGGTCGGATAGTCTGGCCATGAGGTTCTGAACAGCGAACCAAGCACAAGCTTACTATTTAGAAACCCTTGCTCTTCGATGACGACTTAATGCTACGTACTACCCCACGACGTGCCTGCAGAATAGGTATTCTCGACGCAATTAATTTCACCGAATGCCCCATCTCCCAGCTTGCTATCGTCGTCGGTTAAAGGTGGCATGTTCCCGCCACGGAGCTTGATGGCTGCCCTATACGGGAAATCGTCTAGGTAGGCTGGTTGGTAGCGCCCGAGTTATGGGGCCTTAACGAGACTGGATGCGGTCTAGTTTCCATCATTTATGACGACAGTTATGTCTAAATTCATCTATCTTAGATCTGGTCAGGCCATCTAGCTAGCTCCTATTCGCCTTGCCTGTGACAGACTCGCGGGAAATCCCCGTGACCCAAAAGTAATTCGATCCTGGGTCTGACGACTGACTGGCACCATCGTAATTCGACATTTAGCGATTGATTATGTATGGCACGGTCGCGGTAGGAACGCGAGTGGATATAGCGGGATGAAGGAAATTACGTGGGGTTGTCATGAACGAATATGATGGGTCGAGATTATGTTTAAGACGTGGTTACACTCGGCTCCGACTAGAGAACCCTAGAATCGGATCAAGCTTGACCAATTCAAACTGGAAAACGGGAGACGTGCTAATTGAATATCTAGTGTTGCGGTCAGAGGGAGCGGGCTTCTAAAAAAGCGGCATCTCTAGTCGAATATTCGACATCATATCACGCAAGTTATCCGTGATTAAAGTAAACCAGTGAGACAAGCTATATCGATATTATATATGCATCCGCCGTTTCGTTACGCCAACCTTAGACAAATGGCGTTACCTTGTTACGTGCGGTAGTGGATACACGGATACAATTATTGGTGACAGGATCAAAGAGAGACTCTTCGACGGGCAGCTCGAGATAGGAAAATGCGGGGCAAGCAAAGGGGTCCTCAAGGGTACCTTATCCCTAGCCTCTCGCTCATAGGCTAGACGAGCTCAAGCTGCATCAACAACATATGCATTGGCGAGTAAATCTCCCCGACTCCAGGTACCGATGGATGGTCCTCTCGGCAAAGCCCGTACAGCTAGACCTACAACTAGACCTACAGCTTAGACCATTACATATATCCTACGACTCACTATCTATTCCCCTTCATAGAGTTGCACTCCAGATAATGCACTCACCTGCATAGGACATCGTCTTCTACCTACCAGGTCGATCACACCTGCTGTGGTACAATGAATACAGGACCTCATCTAACGAGTCTGCAGTGGTATATTGCTTCACTCCCTCAAGACTTACCTAGGTATAGCGAGTAAATAGGAAGCGCAGGTCGCCCCTCTCGGGAGACATCATCATGCAGAAGAGTAAAAACTCCTTGCAGATAACCCTGGCAGGGTACATCTCTCGGTAATCCAAGACCCAAGGTCCAAGCTCCAAAGCGGACCCCCCACGCTAGACAGCGTTGCAAAGTTGCACTGTTATATAGAGTCGTCCTGCAAGATTCTCCCAAATCCACTTAGCTCCTCCCCGACGTCGACCACGCGCTATAGGAGCTGATGTAGGATGGCGCCGTACGTATATGATATGTCGAGAACGGCTGCATATGTTGCTCGGCCCCCTTCTGCACGCTATACAGTTAGCGGCTTGCCGTTTTGGAGCAGATGGCGTGCATACGCGCATAGTGTTGTTGGTTTTGTGGCCAGGAACCTCAATCCAGGTTCGCAAAAGCCAAGTCTGTGTACTAAGTAAGTAAATTAACACCATTCCGCAAAATACATAAGGTTAGACGCCCCTCGCCATTCACCTTACCGGTCGAACTCGGTCTGTTTGTAATATAATAAACAACCCCTTCCTCGGCGTTTCTAAGTCGTCGAGGATTCTGTCTCGACCCCCCCCTTACCTATAGAGATCCGCTCCTGGTCTGTTTGTAGCTTGCATCAACTTGCATCCGGGGGCGATAAACCAGAGTCCACAGCGGCACCAAACCGCGCTTCCTATCAGTCCCAGTCTCCACGACCGTAACGGGCGTCGATCCTTGTGGAATCCTACTATCAAGTGGTGTCATGTCACGCTATCTGGGTTACCCGACGAAGTCGAAGCGTTAAAAGAGGCCCTCGCGAGGTCTTCTTTCTTCTATCAACCAACGGACAACCTATGTAGAGCTAGTCCCCTACGAGGTCTAGTCTCCATAGTACCTCCGATTGACAGCCCTATCGCGATTCCTATCTCTCGAAACCGGCCAATTGTTTTCTTTCTTTATCTTGGCTCCTACCTAGGGTCGAAGTCTATCTGTTGACTTTGTTTCTTTCGGCTTTTATTTCCCCTCCTTCTACCTATACTTTTTGATGTTCTCTGTTTTATTGTCATTAAAGGATCTTTTGTTGGGACTTGACCTAACCGAGAACTCGAAATCCACGCCTAAGAAGAAACCAATCCACCAATCACAGCACGATTCGAGCCGGATCTCCGTGATAGGCTCTACTCTATCGGTGCATTTTAGGGGTCCTCTGACCCCCCGAAGATCGGGGTCGAACTGCTTCTGGCCATTGGTTGAGATCTACAGCGTCACCAATGTGACATCGTCATAATGAATGCTCAGATATCATTTCTCGTAAGCTCCCCCTTAGTTCTTATCTTAGATTTATAAGATCGGAGCCCTCGTCGCAATGCGTCGGCAGATCATCTTTTTTACAGTTGTTGCAAGGTCAAGTTACGAACAATTCCTATGTGTAACACCGCCCAAGCAACGGTGACTGCCCATATTCTGGTATATCCTTCGATGCATGCGACAGAATGAGTCGCCAATGTCTCGCTAATATGCTGACTCGTGTAACTTTAGGATGGGACATTCCGCCTAATACACATCCCCTTACACCTGTATCCGAACTTTCTTCAACCCATATTACAGGTACTTCTTCCACAAGGTGATGATGATTCTCTCTGCAACGAGGCCGAAGGTCTCAGCATCGACAATAAACACGGGTTTCTCAACATAAGCATTACACCTGTTGAATGTTCGGTGGTTTGTCATAGTAGCTGGGCTAAAAATGTCTTTGAACCGGTCATTAAACGTCTTCCCCCAAATATCTCTAAGACGGTTACGATCTCGAAAGATACGTATCTAATCCTATCTGTAATAAGTGCTGGTATGGATGCGGGAAGCCGGGTAATGGACTTGACTTCACCCCTTGCGTTGGCGGGTGTACCTATCTTTTTCATAACCACTTACTATTCGGATTTTATCCTGGTTCCCAGCAAAGATCGGCAAACGGTCGTGCAGGTGCTTCTGGCCCGGAACTTCGAGTTCGATAAGGACGAGTCGGCCTACGTATCGCCTAGTGCAATGTCCCATGTCCGCGGGAGAAGCCAAGGTAGCGAACCGCCATCAACACCGCCGCCATCTACCGTGGCGGAGTTACAAGTGCGCACGTTTGAGTTATTGAAAAAGCGCAATGTTGTTCCGTACATCAGCCCTTACCTCAGCTTAGTGCAATGTTCTGGTAGGGATCTGTCTCGGCTAGTTGATTATAGCCGCCGTCCGGCTTTGAGCAGACACCAGAGCGGGAATGGGCACCGACGGAGTTGGCTCGATAACGTCGATACGAAATTATATACAAGTCTGATATCGGTTCTAGCCAAGCAACCCCGGTTTCTATCAATTACCTTGGCTCAGGAAGATCCACCGTCGTTACTACTGGATAGAGAATATCTTAGCGTTTTTGGAGATTCACTCGTCGGTGATACTGAAGGCGACCTAGTCCCTATATTTCTCGACCTTGTAAACCTCCCTCTGGAGGCCACGGGAATTGTTTCGGGCGTTGCTGGAAAGCTTATCTCAGAGATGGGAATGGAAGAGACAGGTGTCAGCAGCGAACTTTCATATCTGTCTACTGCACAAGCTGGCGCTGTTATCCTATCAAGCAAACAGTCGATGAGGGCCCTTGAGGTTTTGAAACCTCTCCTCTCCAAGGAGTAGGGGATGTAATACTTGAGCGAGAGGGGTGAAGGGTGGTGGTGTGTAGGATATTAACAGGCAGAGTAATACCAAGAGGGGGAGAAAAAGTTACAGGTTACGGACGGTTACGGAATCACGACGAGATGAAAATGATAGTTTCCGGACGCAAAAAAAACAACAACAACACTACGGCGTATTGTATGGAGCGGCTTGCATGGGCAGCATCTCGAGGTCTTCATCATCATCATCACCATCATCATCGTCATTAGTAGGTTTGGGTTTCAAAATCATCTCGCCCCTCCATTGTTGCATTATTTCAACCGGTGTCTGGCGGTCTTTTCTTTTTCGCGGGAGAGAGCATACGAGTTGAGCGAGGCGTATCGAGGCTTGCGCCACATTGGAGGCAGACGGAAAAGTGAGCAAACAGCGGCTTCCAGCTACCTGGAAACACGGCACAGACGGTGTGGATCTAATTGGTTACCTATATGGAAAAAGGAAAGGTTCGTGTGTATCTGTTGTGGCTGGGGATATTATAAGACATTCGCCAGATACTAGTCCTACGTGGTACGTATGTACAGGATGTTGCTATGTAATAGTGTAGATCTACTAAAAAGTTGCATTTTTGAAGTAACGGATTTAGTCTTAGTGGGATTATTCGTTATCCCCCTTTTGTAGATGAGCATAATAAGCGTGCATATGTAAGAGTGAATCTTCAAATACATGTAGCAAGCCATAGTTAGCTCATACATAAGTCCCTCGAAGTCTCGACTCTAATACAGTGCTCTTTGTCATCAATGATAGAACGTGCCACAGTTTAGACTTTCTAAAGGCTAGTGAGAGAGACCCTGCATGGCTAGTACATACTACTAAGTTATGTACTTCACAATACTACACGGCACATACATTCATACCTGTATCCATTCTTTATAAGACTTGTCGCAATGATGTCATATGTACATTACCCCGTACATAAAATATGTAAGCTGACCCCTTTTAGCACGTTTATTCGCTGTAAGAAGCTAAAAACAGAGATCCGGTGACCGCCTCCATTCAGATCCGCCCTCGCCCAAATATGTTCCTTGGCTGCGCTCCGATTGGACCGCCCGCCTGGGCCAAGTACGCAATCGACTTTGCGCCTGAGGCTAAACAGTGAGCGCGAAGGCGAGTCGAGTTCGAGTCGAGTCAGGAACCTCAGACTTAGTTTACACGGGTTGCTTGTCACTGGGACTGCGGAAATGCATGACCTTTGAAAAAAGGGCTTTTGTTATTGTCTTGAG
Organism: Entonaema liquescens; assembly: GCA_902805475.1. Taxonomy (NCBI): domain Eukaryota; kingdom Fungi; phylum Ascomycota; class Sordariomycetes; order Xylariales; family Xylariaceae; genus Entonaema; species Entonaema liquescens. Next base: position 1,185,072 of record CADCSX010000003.1, read on the forward strand.
GATGATGAACTTATTAATAATCTATTAGACTTCAGATGCGAAATCGAACATTTTGTATGGCATACAGTGTTAAGAGGTAGATCAATAGTAAGCGGGTTAACTAGATATATATCCGCGTTGGGAATAAGATTGGGGGCGACACGATGCGACTTCTCTCCTTTCTCACCGTAGCATCGGTGCTCACCAACCGGGGCGTAACGGCCTATCTTGATCTCGCCGATGGATCCCAGAAAGTCCTCGGCCCCGGTGCAGAGGGAGCCTTCCGAGGTGGCTTCGACCCTAGTAGTATAGCCGCCAGTACGAGAGAAGATGCGCAGAGTCCCGCGTCGTGCGCGGCTTGCGAGGTACGATTTCACTTATACGGCCGTGATATCTAGATACGCTAACATAACATATATATAGGCAGTTCTCCTACAGCTCAAACTGATAGCTTCCGCCGGCGATGACTTCTTCATCCGTTCTATGACGGAGGTCTGCCAGCGATCAGGCGTATATACCACCCCCTTTCCTCATAGCTGCCCTTAAAACTACCTACTGACTTCCCCTCCATAGGTCCAAGATGCCGACGTCTGCGCAGGCTCCATAGCTCTCGAGGGTCCTATCGTCGCACATAGCTTGCGCGGTCTCGCCATCGGTTCCCGGACGTCGCGGCTGATGTGCGTGTCTCTCATGGGACTGTGCCAGCCCCCTGAGGTTCTGCCGTATAACGTCTCGTTTCCGTCGCCGAAAAGCTTGGCTGGTAGACCACCGCCTAGTGGCTTGGAGCCGATGCAGGTGGTGCATTTCTCGGATATACATATTGATCCGCTGTATGTCGAGGGCGCGAATGCGAATTGTACGAAACCGATTTGTTGCAGGTGAGATCGCCCTGAATATTGTGATACATATTGCTTCTCCGGTATGGAGGTTTGGCTCGTACATATATCCTAAGTATAGTGTAAGCCGTACGCATTACGCGAGACGAAGGGATACATGACTAGATTCTACTTAACTACCTAAAGTACACTCGCTTACACCCCCACAGAGAATACACCGACGCTGACAAGCCTGGCTTTAACGATTCTCCGGCAGGACCATACGGGGAGCATACATGTGACTCGCCCCCCAGTCTGGAAGATAGTATGTACACAGCGATCCAAGCCGTCGCGCCCAACGCCGCCTTCGCCATATTCACGGGCGACATCATCGACCATGCGGTATGGGACACGTCCGAAGCGCAGAATGCGTTCGGCATCGACGACGCTTACGGGCGCATGGCGCGCGCCGGACTACGCGTCTACGGCACGGCGGGGAACCACGAATCCTCGCCTGCGAACTCGTTCCCGCCTACACCGGTCGACGGTAACGATAGTACTGAGGATAATAGCAATGCCGCGCAATGGCTGTACGATCTGCTCTCCGCAACTTGGTCGCGATGGATCGGCCCTCGAGCCGCAGCCACGACGAGAGAATTCGGCGCATACTCGGTACGGCACGCCTCTAGTGGAAACAGCGTAGGAAAGCTCCGTGTTATCTCGCTCAGTACGAATCTGTACTATGGACATAATTACTGGTTATACGAGGAGCCCATGCAGAGAGACCCGAGCGGACAGCTAGCGTGGCTGGTAAGGGAGCTAGATGCCGCGGAGAAGGAAGGCGAGCGCGTGTTTATCATAGGACACATGCCGATGGGGAGTCGGGATGCGTTCCACGATGGGTCTAATTACTTCGACCAGATCGTGCGACGCTACGAGGGAACTATTGCGGCCATGTTCTTTGGTATGAGAAGGATCCTAAAAGGGGAGAAAATAATCAAGTTATGAACCCATGCTAACCAATCTCCAGGCCACACCCACTTCGACGAATTCGAGCTCTCATACGCCGACAACTCCAACAAGTCTCACGCCAACGCACTATTAACATCTTACATCGCGCCCTCCATGACGCCTATATCAGGCCACCCGCCTTCCGCGTCTACACCGTCGACCCCTCACCTTCGGCGTCCTAGACGCCACCACCTACATCGCCAACGCAAGCGACCCCTCCTTCACATCTCCGTCCCCTTAGGTCCAAAATGGGAGAAGTACTACTCGGCGCGCGAGGCATACGGGCCGTTAGTCGGGACATCGGCAGGGCAGGAACTAGAAGAACTAACCCCGCGTTCTGGCACAACGTAACTCTGGCCCTCGAGCGCAACGAAACGGCGTTTGCGGAGTACTTCTCGCGCCGCCGGAGGATGGGCGATGGGAGATTGCGACGAGAAGTGTAGACGTGTCGAGATATGCAAGCTGCGGGCCGCGAGGGCCGAGGATAATTGTACGCCTCCTGGCTTGCGGTTAGATAGTGACGAAGAGGGAGGCAATGACCAAGCAGGAGGAGAAGATGAATGTGAGGGCTCGATTATGCGCGATACATTGTGGAATGCGGTAGGGAATGTGAATTCGCTGAGACTGCTTGGAAAGTTGGCGGTTACAAGGGAATTATTATAGGAAATTTTTGGGATGCCTAGAATCGCAGTTCTCTTCGTATACTAATCGCACATAAACAAGTTAATATTCATCTAATTCCTCAGGTATAATTCGTTTCACCACTAGAAGTAGTATAATATCAGGCGGACTTTTCCAATCAAAGTGCTGTCCCTTGATGCAATCTATCCACAATCCTGAAAGTACGAAGGACTTCCATTTTAGATTCGATAACGACAATATCAAATAGCTTAGTCATTGTACTTACGTTAAAACAATGGATTTTATTTGATCATAGTGGCAATTCTCTGTATTATGGCTTAATAAACTCCTGTGATGATGATGATAATGATGATGATGAGAACGTTTACGTCTATTGGGCATGTAGAGCTATCTGAAATACTGGAACTATTCTAGGTACCCCCACAATGTTGCTCCCGAAGTGCTCTGTTTGGTAACCTCCAGTGTAGGTTATAATAGCTGTTTCGACCTTTCACATCTTTAATAAGGATGACACTTGCGTCTTTTTGACAGATATTGCGCTGAATTGAACTGAATCCATACTGCGAATAATGCCCCTAAAGCGAGAGCTTCGAAGGTAAAATAACACTATGAGTTGTTTGTCAGCACGGGTTGCATTCATGATAATAACGCTTCTTGAGATGTCATCAAGGGGAAGCGTACCTTTGAATATGTGATGCGATACTGGCTGAACTTAAGACCCTCATCCGCTCCAGCCATAATTAGGGACCTAGTGTAGTGTCACACAAGTCCGGGAGGAGATGGAATCGGAAAATAATTATGTAGGTGTATGTCGGGGTAATAGGTAGTGAGTTTGAATAAAGTGTCCTTGACATATACATGCGCTCCGCTTCTTAGGGACTGGGTTGGCTTCTCGGATCTTTCGAGTTTTACGCCTTCTAACAGAGCCATCTCGTAGGGCCATCTGGTAAGGTGTCATGGTGAATCCCTCGGGAGTATAGCGCTTCTTGACAAGAGAATTGTACCCCTATCTCATTTATGTCGAGGGGCGTTTTGTCGAGTCCTCATATTTGCTGAAGTCCTTGACGGTTCGCGCTTAAAAATAGACAGGCCTCTTCTGCAGCACTGTAAAGCTTTATATATATTAACCCGCTTGAGTCTTAAGACCGCAGGATAGGCAGGCATATTGGGGAATGGTAACCAGCCCATAGGTATAAGACCAGCCCCTATTTTCGACAACCCATGGTAAGTTTGGCTGTTTTCTTCCCTCTCGATTGTCGAAAATTTGCCGCTTATTAGCGAAGCAAATCATCCAGGCCTTTATTTTTGATATGAATAGTATGGAGATAAAGGTGTTATAGTGATTGCGATGAACTCCGAAATTCAGGAGTGTTGCTGTTTTCAACCCCCAGCCTTAAGGGTCCCCGGCTAGACTTTCGAGTAGCACCCAACACTGCCTTAGATAATTTTGTTGAAAATAGTTTTCAATACTTCTCATGGTGTTGTCATTGTCGAAATAGGTAGTGTGAGCGCAAGTGATGCAGGGGTACGGGAGTAGGTGTAAGTGCAGGCCGTGTAGTGGGCGAAGCATGGAGCCATAGTCCCAAAGGAGGAACAAGTGAGGCCTTCGACCTCGAAGGCAAGTCTTTGCAATAGAGCGTTAGTTGTGCATAATGTCAGGAATGCGCGACAGTAAATAGCGCACGCGTAGACTGAGGAGAAGAGAGGAAGATGAAGTGCTCGGTGTTTTGATGAAAGGTTTCGCGTCTGTGAATAGGCGATGTACATTTGGATTTCGTAGAGTGGGAATAGGAAACAAATAGGAAATGAATAGGATGTAGAGTGTGTAGAGTATGTAGAGTGCGAGTTGTGAGGGTATGTGTGGAGGGAGAATCAAGATGTATTACCCTTCCCAAAGGGCGGGCAAAGCAACGCGGGCGGCAAGAGTCACAATAAATTATCTGTGGAATGAAATGGTTTAACTTACTTTAGGACTTGAGCCACGAATATGCTCTGAATAGGTATGCCATGTGGCGACTAAAATAGTAAATAATAGGTATAGGGTGTTTATGATAGTTGGGTTGTAGTTTGTGGTGTTGAAGGATTGTAGATTAGGAAGTGGTTGTGGTTCTGGGCTAGATGTTATGAGGAAGAAATGTTGGTTAGGGTTAGGTCTAGAGGAGAAATTGTAGGCTCGATTTTTCAGCAGCACAAAGTAATTTTCAACTTGAGGTAGGAGTCGCCGGCATTCCTGCCGCTGTTAATGCTACCTGTGTGCCGGGTTGTGTGCCGGGGAGAGTGCCGGGGAGAGAAGGGGCGGCGCCGAAGGTAGTATTCTATCCTTCGAGGAAGGACCGGGGTCGAACACGTTGCTCCGTACCGTGTGGAAGGACCGCCATTGGGTAAGGTCCTTTGTGCTTCATGGAAGGTCCGACATAGGTAGTTAGTAAGTCGACTCCATTTCCACTTTATTGACTATGCTAAGCATGGTGAGTGCTTTGTGATAGGATCACGCTATGTCATGAGGTAGTACAGGGGTTAGGATATACAGTAAACCGAATAACTATGGTCTTCCAAGGGTACTGAAGGAATTCACTGAGGTACATGTGAGGATATTTACGCAGTCCGTGGGAGAGTGACTGACTCGAAATTATATTCACGGTATTCACAGTGCGGTTGGCCTGGTCTAGAAACATTGTGTTAGCAAGGGCCATTGGTGAGTAAAAGGGGGGGCTATCCCGGTGATATGATTTCGCAAACCCGCTAGTAAACGATAATAGGAAAGCATTCTGTAACGCGGAAAGAACGGTCAGGGTTGTGAGATGAACAACAATGGGATGATGAAGACTCGGTAAAGAAAGGACATCAAAAGTACCTAAGGCAAATGATATACCTAAATAGTATTAAGTAGCTACAGACAACAGGGCTGCTATTCCTCCTTAAGTAGAGGGACACCGTAGTCAAGAGTTCCATTATTATGAGTAGGGGTTTAAACCATATTATCATTATTTACCTCCACGAATCTGCACTAAGAGAATGTATTAAGTCTGGAAATAGAAGCTGGTGTGAAATGTAGGATACACTAGACAATCATTACCTCTAGCAACGGTATAATTGTTGAATAGATATCTCTAAAGAAAACAGCCGACGGGTTTAAAACCAACAGGCTCGCTTCTATGCGTCAACTAATCTATGAAGGCTACCGTATTACGGCCCCCACTACCACACTTCACCCAGGAACCGTTCCATCTCGGTGAACTTATACTCCGGCAGCAGCTTGTTCCACTCGTCTGATATGTCCCAAGCACCTTTGACACTACTTAGAAGCATACCTATGAGTACGCCCTTCAGCATATTCGCCGCCGCCTCGTCTGAGACGCTAGGGTGACGTGCCTCTAACTTCCAGGATGCTGTCAAGTTTCCAGCTTCAAGGTCTTCTAATTTAACTGTATCGACTTGGAAAGGACTTCCTGAGATATTGGGTCAATAGCCATAGATTTGTAAATGTTTGGTCAAGGTTACTATCTCACCTCGAACTCGTTCGGCGATCTCTATAATCTTCGAGATTGGAAGGCTATTGCCCCTGATGCCTCCAACCACTGGCCACTCACCCTTGAAGTCAACCGCTTGGGCCACAACGGCTGCCAAATCCTGAACTGTGGTAAAGGTCACGATAGGATCATGCCCCTCAACAACAATAGCGCGTCGATTATGAGGATCGATAAAAGTGTTCAGCGGTGTCAAATGTTTAGAAGTCTTATGTGGGGTGGCAAGGTAGTTCAAGAACAAGCCAGGCTGGAATAGACAGTATTCCAGGACCTGTGTTGGTGAGTATTAGACCTGGCTCGTGGAGTAATAGGGAGGATATTATCAACTCACTTTTCCGTTCTCATTCACCTTTTTCAAATACCCCTTAATCTCGTCTTTGCCCGTCCACCAAGGCATCCCCGCACCACTACGGCTAGATACCTGTCAGCTGGGTTCGCTTCACCCATGTAGTTTTGCAAATAGGTAGATTCGCCTACCTCCCCCACTCGCTCGGTGCGAAGCGCTTCACGCCAGCTATGACAGCGGCATCGATCAGATTTTTCTGCGCCTTATTTCCCGGGTCCTGGAGGAGTTGCACAAAGGACAGCAGCGTATCGACGCCGCGTAATGCTGCAACTAGCTCGCCTCTGTTTTCGTAGTTGACTTGGCGCCATGTAACACCATGTTGGTTGCTGTCTTGGAGCACTACCTCCTATAGTTCAACTTAGAACGGAACTCCACGATTTGATTTAAAAAGCCTAGTGGTGGTGGCACTGACCTTTCTGCTCAAGATAGTAATATCATGCTTCTTGGGAGCCGCTAAGGCGTCAATGACCTCTCGGGCAACTTCTATAGAGAGGTTAATATCTGACGATTACTTGTATCAGGATGTCTTACCCCCTGAGCCTCCAGCAATGACGATCTTAACCATTGTAGCCACGATACTTATATGGGCGAAGACTCCTTTAAATCTGATGCTAGATCTCGGTAAGAGTATTGGAATAGGCTTATTGTTATATAGGTACCGGGCGGCGCTTCTTGAAGGGATTCACGGGCAGATTCACGGTGCTTTCTAGTATCCCGTAGTGTTTTCGGGCATTTCCTTAACGGGATTGAATTGACCAATAGGGTTCAACCTTTGGAACCCGAAGGTATAGGCGACAGGGACCTTCAATTGCATCCTGAGGTAACGACCCAATCTGAATAGAAGAGAATAATATAAATGCTAGTATAGGACCAATTGAACATGAACACAAGGAGTGTGTCGTTATAGGAAATAAATAATATAGAAGGCAAGATCTAATGTAGGTAGCCATAGAAACATGAGCATACGTTTTAAGGACGAATGAAATTGTATTTAATACCTATTGCTTCGCTAAACTAGACATCCGAAGCACCATTCAGGGAAGCACGTTCAGCCTGGAGGTCTCTAATCGTACTATCAAACTCATTCCGGAGCCATGCCGCGATATATGTATAGAGGCTACCCGCGCCAGCAACTGACGGCTCGCCCGAGAGATGCGAACTAAAAAGATCGATAAGAGCAGACATTCTGCTTAGCTCGCTTAGAACTAGATGGTTCCTGATTACTGCTTGCATTTTCCGATCCTCGATGCTGAATGTTCCCAACGTAGCCGGCACGTCGGTAACGACGAAGCCTGTTGTTCGGGGCAATATTCGCAAGTTAGTTGAACAAGAACCCGCCATTTCCTTAGGCCCCGAAGACGAAGAAGCTGAATTGCAGACAGTGCTAGCAGCTTCTGATGCATCGGATGTTGAGGCTTCTGGCGAGATACTACATGACCATCCGGCCGCCTGTTGATACCAGATCAAAATGCGGGAGATGATTGATGCATGGACCATGACTCGATGGCCGGACTTGGCGCAAGAACACTCTAGGAGACCACTGAGTCGGTCAATTGCTTTTCTATTGAAGTGAAGGACCTGATCCAACCGGGCCGTTACAGTATCTGAGTTAGTATTAGGGGCGTGAAGATCCGGGGCAGGGCAGATCAAATCGGCAAAAATCTCGTATGACTCCCGCGCACAGCTGTGAGATCCACGGGGATCTTGGACCCTGTGATTTCGGGTTCCGGTGGTTGAATCCTTTGGAGACGACGTGCGAATGTCGAAATCCAAAAAGTCAAATTGAGGCCACTGATCTATAGCTAGAGGGTTGAATAGATGATCAAGTCCAAGCTGGGTATGGTTATGATTGTTTGGTAATGGAGAGTGAATATTGCTTTCAAGGGGCAATGTCTCACCCCTCGGGTCCAAACAAGATGGTTGTGCTTCGCCACGTACTTGTCCTGGTTCCTCGAGTGCCATATTTACAGAACTCTCTGCATTGCTATCAGGCCATAAGTTCTGTGTTTGCCTAGTTGTTCTAACTGGAGTTGCGGAATTGAGTCTTGCAGAGAGGCCACTTCTTGGCACTCTACCCAGCTTACGCGAGATGCCATATACGCAATCAATATCGAGGGTAGCGCAGCGACGACATTTGGGCCGACTACGGTCGCATCTAACCTTGGCCGATCCACACGAGTCGCATGAGGACCTCAGTTTAGAAGTAATCGCTCTCGGGAGCTGTGATGTGCCTGGTAGCTCAGTCATCGTTTCGTAGGTAGGGATTATTGAAAGTTTCCCCTTCAGCTCTTACACGCGTCAAACCAGGAAATAATATTATCTGAGCGCCAAGACTTTCCTTTACCACAGCTACAAAAAAGGAACCTCAAAATATCAAGACAACTATATTTTATTTATGATATAACCAGTTATTCAATGCTACCGCAATTCCCTTTTCGAATTTGTACTGATATAAATATCACCAAGCCAACTCATACCTATCGTATCGTCTTAGAATAGTTAACTACCTATTAACTAGGTTAGGTAGTTAGAAGTTACGAACATCTCTATGAATCCCTATGTGCGGTCAACCAGGACGGGCCTTCTTCTTGTTAAGAGGCAACTTCAGTAAGCATTTATAGACCATCAAGCACTTAACCAAATAGTCAAAAAAAGATATCGCATATTCGGATCAAATCAGAAGCAAAAAGGTTAGTCACGCCGTGGATCGAACACGGAACCTTCTCGGGACTTTGAACACATCAATGTGAACGAGAAATCATAACCATTAGACCACGCGACTTGGTGGGAACTTCCTTATTCAAGCTCCCATATGATTGGTTGAAGTTTAACTATCATAGTATAGTATATGTATACGACTCCTTGTAGGTAAATAGGGGGCCTCCATCACTAGGCTCATGGATAGGTAAATTCTCTCAAGAGCGTCTTCTACGCTATTAGTCTGGTCAAGTGGGCCCAAAAAAAGTTATAGCCTCAACATTAGAGCAACCAACCCTAGGGGGCTCCATAACGTCGGCCTTAAGCGAACCCTACCTAACCCACACGGTTTCTCTATAAAGCCATACCTAGAGACCAAAAAAAGTAGAATTGACCACCCTGGGGCTCGAACCCAGAATCTCCTGATTGCTTTCGATCATGTTTGACATGCTCGGTCGTAGTCAGACGCCTTACCATTGGGCCAAGCGGCCTATGGATTCTTCGTGAGGGTGAAGACCCATTGGTTGATGAAGCGAGCTGTACAATAGTGCTATATACCTGTTAGCCTTCGATAGACTATTCGATACTTACGAGTTTTCTCAGTAGTTGTTTACTACTGTAGAATTAAATAGTTCCATGGCCTTGCTTATGTTGACTGGTTGGTTCTAGAATCAAACTTGACAAAGCAGGTTCTTACATTTCTATCGATCTCCGAATCCAGGCTGTTCTGACTCAAGATATGATATCGATTAACTCCAGAAAACTGCCGAGATCAATATCTTCCTCCATCTTCAGGCCTTATAAGTGAGGGTTTCATACCCAGCTCGACTGATATGTTATATCTTCTAAGTGCCTGGAGGGAGTGTTTCTTGTTTCGAAATCATCCCTATTTTGTACCAAATCAAAACCGCAGTGGTCGTGATAACAGTAACATGATATTAAGTTATACATCAGCCAGTATCCAAACGAGAATGGCTTCTTGTATATTACTACATTTTACTTCAAGACTCCTAGCAAACAATGTACTAATAGTACATGAAAATAATGTTCACCTAAGTAGATGTATCTTTCTATCAATCTTTCATACTGTACCTATATAGATCCTACCACAGCACAGTAACTATTCAATCCTGATCCCCACTTCAACAGAACGGTTCCACTTGAACCCTTCTAGAATTCGACACCGGCCCTGACTAGCTCGACATCAAACCCTCGTCACCTTCCTTACACACACACACACACACACACACATACATACCTCTCTCTATATTGTGAAAATCCAGGCCCGTCGTCACTCAACCCGGTAGCCCGGTTAGCTCAATCGGTAGAGCGTGAGACTCTTAATCTCAAGGTTGCGGGTAAGTTCATACTTCTCTAGGTTACCTACTTATGAGATTTCCATCCATATGCTAACATGCACTAATAGGTTCGACCCCCGCATCGGGCTCAATTCCTGATGCTTCCTAGAAAACTGGGATAAGCAACCTCTTTAACTTTTTTTCCCTTCTATTTTTTGTTTTCTTTTTCTCTTTTCGGTTCGTTCTTGTAAAGTGTTCACATAGGCTGACATTGAAGCGAACGAGCTATTCTAACATCGTAGATTCAATACCACGGACGTGTGTAGAATATCTTCATGTAGGTAAATACCTAGGTTACTACATAATGTAAAGGGGCCACTGTAAACCTCCCACATGATGAATATACTGCTATTTTTACCCTCAAGACGTAGATAATCTCATCATCACTTTGCGCAGGGTAGGTCATCTTCAGAATAATGAATAATAAGTGTTGCTTGCTCTCTATTCCAAGCATCGAAAACTCGTCTAGATATCTATACCGCCGTACCTTCAGATATGCATACTACCTTCCCCAGGGTTCTATTCCAGACATGCTCTCCCCTTAAGCGCTAGCGATCAACGTCTATATCAAGCGCCTCACTTGTATACCTACTACCTATGTAATAACCCAATCCGATATATCCTTTCTATCGCACGTAATATACCGTATATCATACCCTCTTACCATCTTCCTAGACAAATTTCTACATAACACGCATCTTACTCAAACCGCCGCCTGCCCCCTTTCCCACCCCCATCCACACTCTTCTCCTCCACCCACAGCATCCCCCCAGCCTCCCTCAACAGCCTCACGCACCCCTCATTCCCCGCCCTCTGCGCCAGGAACAGCGGCGTATTATTCGCGCGGTTGCGCGCGTGCACGCTCGCCCCCCTAACCAGCAGCTCCTCCAGGATACCCGGCTCCGGGCCTAGCGCCGCGAGATGCACCGCCGTGTTGCCCATGTAGTCCGCGTGGCGCAGAAGCACCATCGGGCCCTCGCCCTCATCACGGTCCGCAGCCTCCAGGATCTCAAGAGTACCCGAGAGATTCCCCGACGCGATCGCGTATCCTAGCGCCGTGAACGCTGCTTCGGGGCCGGTCAACCGGTCCGCCCAGGAGGTGTCTAGGCCGGCGGGCGGGTGTTTGAAGGACGTCGTGGCAGCGAGTTCGGTAAGTTCGCCGCGAAGCGACCGGCTCATGCGCGCAGCGATCTCCGCGGCGTTGTCGCCCTCGCCGCCGGGTCCAGGGGTAATGCGAGGAGATACGAGAGCTTGGTGAGCGCGGCTTCGGAAGTAAGATCGTGGCCGAAGACGACGCCGGCCCGGCCGAGCGCAAACCCAGGTGCGTATAGGGGCGACACGAAGCCGTTGGTGCACTGACTGACGTTGACGATGATGATGCCGCGCTGGACGGCTGCAGCAATGACCTTGGTCAAACTGCCGTCGACACCCTCGGGTGCGTTGCCCATCCCGAACGTCTCAAGGATTAATCCACGTAGGTGCGGCACCCTAAGTACCGAGTCCACCATCTCGGGCTTGATACCCGGGAAGATGCGCACGCAAGCTACATGTGCAGTGTCCACGTACGACGTAACGCGGAACTGAGCGATCTTAGTCGGCCGCCGCACGAGTGACCAGTTCACATCAACACCGAGGCTAGTGACTTTGGCGAGCGGTTCACAATTGGGACTAGCGAAAGCCTCGAAGACGATGCGGAAACCTTGGTCGTACGGTTTCCGCGGAATAGTGTGTGGTGGAAGAAGAGGCACACTTCGGGGATGGCGAAGGTACCGGCTATGATAAGGGAGCCGAGTAAATTATCGACTGCATCCGACTGAAGTGCAAAGATAGAGGCTTGCGAGCCGGTTAAAATTACCGGCTTGCCTAGGTCTTCCTGTATGTAATCGTTAGTGATGCTTAAGAAACTCAAAACTCCATACAAGAAACCCGTTCAAGCCAAGTTAATGAGTTTGAAAATCAGTTCCTCTATAAGTGGCATATCCACATACCAACATGAAGGACAAAGCCGAAGCCGAATAAGACAAGGAGTCAGTTCCGTGGAGTACCACGAAGCCATCGAATAGGTGGTAATTAGCTTTGATAGTAGTAGCGATTTGGGTCCAACCGAAACTGCTAATACTAGAAGAATCTAACAGCGGTGAGAATTCGAGGGCGCCGTAGCGGATATGTCTCGAGTATGAACTCGGCGGTGTGCGTAAACTATCGATGGTGACCTGGACCCCATCCTTCACCGCGGTTAACGGGACTGCGTTAAGTTAGCTATCTTTAACGTATTATAGGTAATAGCCGGCTTTGTAGATTTGACAATAACGAAACACCGTCATAAACTAGATACTAAACAGCATAACGCCTCAAAGAAGAATGTCCCTTGGGCTATATCCCAAGTAGACCTTCTCAGGTCCCATAGCACTCATCAACCTTGGTAGCCAGATGAGAATCTTACTATGGTTTGTGCTCATCCCCTAGTGGTAGATATATATCTCCCCTAGCCGACTTTCTTGACTCCCGTATCTGATATACGATATACGAACCCTATAACTAGAAATAGCACGTACCTCTTTCTGACATGTCGTTGAACGACAGACGCGGCGCCATAGCATTCTCTAGAAACCCATCAACGGGCACGAGGCCGCCTGCCGACGGCTGCATGCATATTGTGCCTCCGGTGATGATGATGAGTACCCGCGATTCGGGATATGTAGTAACTTCGGCATTGCCGCTGGCGGGGACTGCGAAGGCTCCCATCGTTGCAGGATAGAGATAGGACGAGATGTCCTATAGTTCCTTGCTCTTATATCCCTTGCGGCTGACTTTGCAGTCGATCGTGAGAATTTATATCCTTCCCCCCTTAGAGACGTAGTCTAAGATATGTCCAAGTCGCACGCCTAATAATCAAGCCCACACCACGGATTGTTTTTGTTGCAGACAATTAACCACTAATAAGTGGCGATTTCTGATATCCAGTTAGGTATCTCACTTCAAACCCAAATAACAATCTTCATCAAAGTCCTTATATAAATCGTAAAGCCCATCCAGCCAAAAGAATATAAGAGAAAAAATAGAAAATCCAACGCCGAATAATAGACCAAGAGCTATATCGGAACCCGGTCCCTGGAATTCGTAATACCCTTTTACGTCAAAGAAAACGGGAAAGAGGAAAAAATAATCGGTACACCTTCTAAGGTTCGCTAAAGGACGGTCGACTCCACATAAGACTTGAACTAAAAGTTAAAAGAGGAAAAACACGAGTAGTGTTGATTACCTATGTAGAATATGTAGATACATATATGTAGGGTGTGGGTAAATAAGTAAGTAGGTACATAATTCCAACTTCCTAACTTATATGCAAAAGCCATGCTTAGATAGGTGTGCTCCGTCTTTACCCTTCTGTTGGCTTTATGGTGTGCTGGCTTATCTCTGTCTAGATTCGGGTGAAAAAGGAGGGAAGTGAGATATAAATCAGAGATACCGGTGAACGCATTAGGTAGTACCCCCTTTGAACGAGCTCAAGGTAGACCAATCAAAAGGCAGACCGATGACGGACATCCCGTTACGTATTATTGTATTATTCTCCAGACGCCACTTATAAAATTAATGGATATATACCTACAGAGGTAGTTATAGATATGTAATAAATTGAGTATGTTTGGCATGCTCATGAAGCTTTTTGGTCTCTCTTTAGAATTCATTATTTTATCTTGATTCTCTATGTTAATGTTATTTTATCGTCGCTTCTTGATGTCGACAATGTTCATCTCTCATAAGCCCAACCATCTAACCAGGAATCAATAACAGCCCGTCTTTCGGTGGCGGATCTACTAACTTTTTGCTGTGCTACATTGTAACTAATCATCACGCTGGCTCTCTATTTCATTAAACCTGCTTCATCTTCTCTCTCTCGGGTATTGGAAGAACTCTCCGCTTCCCACATTTATTCTTCTGGTGTCGCAAGATTGGGCCCGAATGCTTCGCTATCTTATTGTTTTTCTATGTAGATTCGGGCTGGCCTGTTACCTGGTAGCCCTTTCGCGTATTAGTCTCATGCTCGTATCTGAATCGTACCCGATGACCTTGGTAAGATAGAAAAGCCTGTGTAATGTTAGCAACTGTATCATATACCCGAAAGGGAGAATGTGATTGGACTCACTTTTCCGCATTCGCCTCCTTCTCCTTGAGGTTTTCGAAGCGTTGCTGACAGTCTGCCCAAGCCAGTGCCCGCTTCTTAGGTGAGATAGACTTAACAGTAAACCTGAACTGGCCGCTCACGGGCCGGTGATCTGATACCCGGACCTCGTGCCGCCTGTATTCAAGTTGCTGTATTCTACCAAAACCTCTATGAAGGAGGCGATCGCACCACGCCGGAGAGCGCTTCTTCTCACTGGTGTCGTAATTATCGGTTCCTACGTCGTATTTGTATGTAGGCGGAAACTCGATGGGCATCTCATCGAATGCTCTGAGCTTGAACGCCGGGTTCCTCCGACGGGCTACAAGGAGCTGATCCCGTTCAAGAAGTTTAGCCAGGTTGTTTTGTTTGACGGCAATTACGACTGTATCCCGCGACATGGTATCAATGCGATAGTTGAGATCACCGTTAAGCAGGCATAACTCGTGATCAAGCACCATAGTACCGTCGCCACCACCCACGTAACTGTCGATACGGACACTTGGATCGCGCTCCACGGGGAGGAGAGCACTCTCCATAATTGCCGCGATGTCGTTGTGCCGCTGATTCGCTGATGATTGTCCGGCCGCAAGATGGCAGTTGATAAAGCAGAGCGATGTATCATCTACCATAAATCGCACAACAATAGCGCCTTTGTTACCGTGCAAGCCTCCCATCCCACGTTTTATCTCGGCGCCGCTGATATTCCGTATACGATCGCGGAGATTTGACTTTACGAATATGCAAGTAAATAGGCCTACCAAAGTCGCCGTATGGAGGAGATGATAGAGATGTTCCGCGGGCATATAGTCATCCAGACATCTAACGAGAAAATCTCTCCAATCTCGATATTGATGGCTCATCCGTTCTTGGTCTGACGCATCTTTCTTCTTCGGCTTGAAAAAGCGCTTTGCCGTCGCGGTTTTGTCCTCTAAATCAACAAGTTCCTGGAACCCAAAGATTAGAATATCGGGAGAATCGCTCGACTGCAGCAGATTCTGCATAAACACGGCGTCGGATTCGGAGTATCTTAAACTGTTTGGAGTTGAAGCTCCAGCGTTCCATGTCATCGCCAAAAGTTTAATCTCCTCAAACTTGCAATATTGTGTATCGAGTAGCTTCATCTCGTTTTCTAAGAAGTCATCTTGGAGTAAGCCGTCCCAACACTTGATCGTATTGTCAGCTCCAAGGGTAACGGCCTGGAAGCGATCAAGTTTATAGATGCTCGCGGAATCGGCGATAATTTTTATAACCGGATTATCGTGAGCTTGCCAGTCCTTCTTTATAACCCATGGTGATTCTGTAACATCGTATACACATATTCGTCCGGTATTGAAAGCTGCCCACATATAACCGCCCACGCCGGCTAAAGAATTGATCTTGTAAGAGCTGACATTGAGCACGCTCAGGCACGTAAAATCTTTTTGGGAATATATGCTGACTTTGCCGTCGTTGTGGCCGAGGAAAACTTTCCCAGGCTGCGATTTGATAAGTGCTCCGGATGTAACTTCACCTGCCCCTTCCGACACTAGAGGCCTCATAAGGACTTGTAGTTGGTTCCGGCCACCAGCGGTAGGTGTAAAAATGCGGATTTCTTTGCCTGTTGCATGCCATAACTCTTCGTCCACTACCATTGAAAAGGTATGTCCTTTAGGTAGCCTATAGGTTTGATGGGGGTTACCACTCAAGTTCGGGACCCCATCGTCCTCTGGTCCCCAGACGTGCAAGGTGCCTCCTTCGTCCAGTGTCCACATCTCATTATAATGTCGATATATTTTGATAATTTCGTACCGCCCATGTGCATTCGTCTTGCTCTCGGTAATACCCTGAGACATAACATCGGCCTCTATAATTTCGCCAACACTGTTGCCTATCCAGATTCGCGTCCCTTCATCTTGCATATCCGACGCAGGTTTGAACGCCACAGCTGTCGCTTTAATGCCCTCACCGTGCGCGAAGCTCATGAGAAGCTCGCCGTCAAGTAAGCTCCAAACTCGGGTGAGGTGGCCAGTAGTACATACGTACTGCCCACAAACATCGAATATCCTGGTATCATACTTGGTATAAATCTCATGGGTGCCTTGCTTGATGAAGGGCGGTCGCCGGTTCACCTTAGTAGCATCTGGAAATTGAGTTATAATTTCTACTTGGCCCGTGGAAGTGGGGCCGGGAGATTCAGGAATGCGGCCCTCTGCATCAACTGCGCCTATTCTTCTTGTAGAATCACGGAATTCGGTTGGGGCTTTTTCTGAGTGCCTATCTACTGTTAAGGATCTTCCGTGAGTACGTGATGGGGGAGGCGCGAATTGAGTTGTCGGTGTCGAAACTACACGTTTAGGTTGAGGAGACATGGGATTTTCTGCGACTGTACCAGCAGTAGTCACAACAGGTCTTGGGGGTCGAGGTGGTGGCCTCGTAGCTGGGTTCGCTGGAATCCGGGCGGAAGCTGGGTCTGTCACAGTCACGGTCTGCGGTCGAGCCGGTAGAGAGGGTCGATCTTCCGCGAACTGAGAAGCGATGGGTGATCTAGCATTTCCGTTGACTTCGTTATCTCGACGTATCGTTGCAACTGAATGGTGGATCGGGGAGGGTTGAAGCCAGATGCCAATGCATTGGTCCGAGGTATTGTTGTGTGAGGTGTCGGTCGTGCTGGTCGAGTTGGAAGCACTGGCGGTTCTTCACGATCAGGACTGCTGGCGCTTGAAGGAGGGCTATTAAACGGTGAACGTTTCTCTGAAATATGAGGTGCTAATTCTAGCTTATTTGCGTTTTCCATCAGCCTTGAGAGTCTATTGGCTGGCTTTTCAGCACGATTCACAGGCGGAGGAATCGGCGGCGATGCCCTAAATTCACGTTCTCTTCTCAGCTCAGCTGACCTTCGTGGAGGAGGTGGCGATGGCGGTTGAGTAGCAGGGATTCTAGGAGATCGGCCGGGCTCGAGTATAGGGGTATGCGGTCGGCTAGAAATCTTCAGGGGTCGAGGTGCAGAAGTAATTGGAGTATTGGGTGCTTTCGAAGGATCAGGGAAAAGATGGACATTTGTATCGCTTTGCAAGAAAGAGAGCGGTCTTGCTTTCGGTGGTGACTGAGGCGGCTCAACTAAGACGGCGGGGGTTTGATAGGTCCAGGGCTTAACGGTGAGGGATTCGCAATTTGGGCAGAATGAAGACCTGTAGTATTCAGGACTTCCTTTGGCTTGGGTCTTCCATTATCCGTTGGCACATTTATACTCCGGGCAGGCCTCGTCTCTGGAATCGGGGGAGGTTTGGGGGATGTCGACTGGGTTCGTGTCGTAGGTGGGGGTTGGGATTGGGATTGAGATTGAGATTGTGTAGTAGTTGCTGGACCCTCCTTAGATTTATTCATATTCTCAAAATGGGACCTTAACGACGAGACTGGTCTCTAATAATTCAAGTTAGTATCGCAATAGGTACGATAGGGTTAGGACGAGAGGTGTCTTACCAAAGACGAGCCGTCAGGTCCATCTTGACCGTTAGACTCCATGGTGATGAGGGGCAGTCTCTATAAGTCTACACAATATGTGTCTCTTATACTCCCACAGCATTACTGATAGAAGAGCTAGTTTCCCGGGTTCATCCAACAGAGACAGTTCGATAGCCTCCTAAACCGTAAATTTTTCAGCGACAGAGGTCGAGGTCAAGGCCAAGATCAAGATCAAGGTCAGTCAGGAGTCGAATGGCAGCTATTTCGTGCTCGGTGTAGATCTTCCTGAGAGTGCCAACGAATGAATGAGCACGTGGCCGGGTTAAACCCTGGTTGGATAAGAAAGATGATGCTGTCAGACAAAATATTATGATTATCAATGGGATATTATCGCCGCTAATTGTAATCATGTTTCGGCTCTTTGTCCGGTCTATTGTCAGGGTTTCGACGTCGAGTTCTCGTAGAAGAAACGAAGAACGTTGCAACGCTGTCATATAGTGTACACTTTGAAATTATAGCGAATGAGGCGCAGTCCCCCCGGGAAGAAGTAACGTGCATGCGGTCATACGAAGGAAAGTTATTATTTCGGAGAGTTGGTCTAGGTTAAAGAATACCTATGTTACGCAGTCCTCCTAAATGTTAACGAGCGTTTTAATTTGGGTTCTCCTTTGGAGTTTGGTACCAAGTTGACCAGGCATGCGAAACCTCTAGTGAGTGGCTACTTGTGCTACCGAATTGCAGATCTTTAGGCGCAGGCGCATTGGATTTTCCCGTTGAGACTTTGAACAAAATGGAGGTGTACTACCTAGTTGTACATGGACATGGAGTACAAGCTTAATAGGTACATCCATTCATCCAGTCATCTATATAGGTGAGTAAGTAGATAGGTAGGTATCCATAAACACTACGTAATATTCTCGTACGCAACATTAGGTAGACTCTGCCGTTTTTAGTTTGTTTCTTACGCTAGTACAGGTGTACCTACATTATGCATTACCTAGGTACCTACCTATGTACCAGGGCCTAAGGTACGACCTGAATGTGAACTGTCCGTTTTATAATAGTCGATTAAAATAAGAATCCCGAGGTTGAGTGAAATTTATAGGTGCCGGGCCTATTACATGTCATAGGGCCTGTCATAAGCCCCGGTTGCCGGTACCAGGTACCCCTAAACGTTATAGCCCCAACAGCCCCAGCTCTGATATTTTACATAGCAGCTAAGCCGCCTACGAAAACACCCAAATCTGGATGGTGGCCAAAAAAACATTAGTTGGGCCAGCTGTGTAGGTACGCTAAAATAACGGGAGTGCTTGCAGGGTTGTACTCGTTTCTATTCTGACCTGATAGCAGGAAGATCATAAAATAAACGTACCACTTTATGACTGTACCATTTTATGACTTTATGATCTTTTATCGCTTTAATAATTTTTAAACTCTTTTGAGCTTCCCACTTTGAACATACTTGCCCACCTCTAATTTCCCTCTTCACTCAAACACCTTTAATAAAACAGAGAAGCCTGGTCTAGTTAGCAATTTATACTAACTAATCATTCAAGATGAACACAGTACGTACATAATCTTACCAAAAAGAACGCTAATTCTGGCCAGCGCAATGATTCTAACATCCTTTTCTTAGGTCAAATCGTTCTGGTAGGTAATTACAACGGTTGCGCCACCTAGTAGACTATCTTACTGATCGTCAATGCTTTTTATTATAGGATGGGATGGGGTTCCCTCTGCCTTGGTATGTACTTAGAGCAATTTTGCGCCACTGTGAATTACTTCTCACCTGTGTGATAGCTGGCGCGGGAGCGTACTACTTTGCGAAGAAGAGCATTAATGCCGACAGAGCTTCGCGCCTTGAGGAAACCCGCCGAAAGAAGCAGATGATCGACTCTCTTGAGTATTCAAGCAACGTCCCCAACAAGCCACTCTCCGCATCTACAATGGGCGGTACGAATGGAAATGGCACGCCAGCCAGAACTGATGCAGCCGGGTCACCAAGCCAAGAGGCGAGTCGTGACCCAGCACCAACTCGACATGCTCCAGCTACAGAAGGGCAACAAGTAATAGAAAAGAGCAAGTACGAGAGTAGCGTGCCGTTTACGAGTCCGAAAGGCGACCGGTTCTCCTAGATATGACTAGAGGCAGAGTTGAACATACCCTATGATGAGCATTACGAAAACATACATGTACACAATATTACTTAAAAGAGATGGGTGAAATCAACTCTATTCTCAAATTTGCGTCATGGCAGCAATGGTATCTTAATCTTGATGTGGATTAGTTGGCCAGGTAATTCGCTGCTTTGGAGGCTTGAAAACTGCAAATGTTAATATACGCCATGGATATTCGTTCGAATTCCCTCATATCTAATTAAATTCGGAGTTAGACTTTACGGCTATACGAGTTGATAGTTGGGTAATTATTATGCCGAGCGACGGTCAAAAGGGCCAAAGGAATCAGGTGAAGACGTCAAAAGGGTCTTGTCGGTATCAATGTCACTTGCGCAAATTCCATGTAACAAATTGAACTTTTCCTATCGTGGGATGGCAACAAAAACCTTCGATTACCTAAGAATGGGATCATCGGAGATATTCAATCCGATGTACACGATACCTAAGCTACCTAAGGGGACCCGCATGCACTGTGCTGTACCTGTACCAATACCTGTACCAAGCGTCCATACTCTAGCTTAGTATGGTTAGTCCTGCAGGTCAGACTAGAAATCTGCCCAAGTAAGCCAATCAAATCAAGAGCCTTACATCTCTCTGCTGAGTTTCCTAGAATTCCATCATTCCAATCATTCCATCATTGTTCTTCACAACCCTCATAAAAACTCACCACCGTCAAAGCTCAAGAGTATGTGCTCTAACGACCTTATTCTCACCACCATATTATAATCATGGCGTCTACACAGCTAGCTATAGCTAGAGTGTCCTTTTCCGCAGTACTTCTACGTCCGGATCCGACATCATGTTCTCGCGGCGAGATTGACGAGTTCCTTCAGCTACTCGACGCGACCATCTCGCGATGCTCCCCACCCAATGTTCAGGTTTGAGCAACACAATCTTTTGAAACTTGGTGTCTCGTGCGACAGCTAAACGGTCACCACATAGAAAAGCAAGCATTGGATACTGAAGAACCTGGTCCAGTCCCCTGCTAGAATCACTGCCTTGGGGAAATACCTGACGGCATTGGCCAAATCCTTCTCTTTGGATCTTGCCGCTAGCAGACAAGCCCGCGAACCTTCTTCGAAACGTAAACGCCTTCATATCCTCTATGTTCTTAATGATACGTTATACCATATCCATGTTCGAGACAGGAATACCAGTTTCGCGCAAACGCTAGAACCCGCTATCCCGGATATAGTTCAACTCGCTGCAGCATTTCCGAACTGCCCGAAGCATTCCAAGAAGATACTAGGCCTGATAGACCTTTGGGGCGAGAAACGGTATTTCTCGGAAGCCTTCATTCAGAAACTCCGGACCATCGCCCAGGAGGCACCGCATTCGGCCACCACGGTTGATAAGCATATTGATGGGGCCCAAACCACGGCTACAAAATCTTTTAAAGATGTCCCATTCATCATGCCAGCCATGCATGGTGATACTACCGTGTCGTGGTATGACTTACCTGCAGCGAACTGGCTGCCCGCTATCGAACCTAATTCCGCAAGACCAATGAACCCGGATATGATCAAACCCTTACAGCTTGTTGCCGGTCCCGCAGACGAGAAATTGGTCAAAGCCGTTCAAGACTTGTTAGTTGATGTGGATCGTATCTACAGTAGAGGTCGGCGCGATCCTAGTCAGCACACCGAAGACGTTGATCAATTAGGACAGCGAGTTGTGCTTGATGAGATCACTGGAGACGTTATCGGTGGAGATAGCTATTATGGCTGGTCTCGTACGTTCTGTGAGAAGATGAAACAACGTCGCAAGAAGAGTAGCGTCTCTGAAAATGGCCACCGCGGACGCAGCGCAACACGTTCGCATTCGCGATCACGAAGTTCATCCCGCAGCTCATCGCGGCCTGCGTACAAGCGACGGCGGGTATCTGGCTCGCGAAGCCCTAGTAGAAGCCGAAGCCGAAGCTGCAGACGGAGTTATAGTAGAGATAATCATCGACGAAGATCATACAGCAGTTCAAGATCTCGTTCCCATTCTCGCCCAGGGGATCGGGGATACGGCCGGTCGCACTCGAGATCCCAAGGGAGGACTCCACCACCTGCGCCGCGGTCATATGATCCTTCTCACTTCGCCAATCCAAACGGAAAGCAGCTACCCGGCTTTCCAAATCTACCACCGCATCCAAATCCCCAATACCAGCAACATTCTACGCCACCCCCTTTCCCACCGCAGCACTTCCCTCCGCTACCCCCGGATCTCAGCCAGTTCATGGTACCACCACCCCCTCTACCACAGAACTATCAAGGCCAGTGGCCCCCGCCACCGCCGAATATACCACCAAATTGGATTCCTAACATGTCCATGGGAGGGTGGCCTGTACCTCCTCCGCCGCCACCTGGACAACCTCCCCAACAGCAGCATCGCGGCGGCTTCCAGCAGTATGGGAGGGGAGGAAGGGGAGATTATCGCGGACACGGACATCGTGGGGGTTGGGACCACCGCGGTCGAGGTGGTTGGTGATTATACTCGGGCTCGAGCATAATTCTCAGATAGTCAGCCATTGTATTATAATTTGTTCGCTAGGTATCTGCGCGCGTGAAAGAATGGTGCCCCTACTGCGATATCGAGACATATGAATATAACACAATACAATTGAAAGAGAATCCATTATCTTAGTAACTTTCATATTCCGTACTAGGTTACGTGATATCGCAATAAAAGTCTTATTCGTTACGATATAACGTAGAGTTGAAAGTGGTTACAAAGGGGCTCGAGAAGTACTCTAGCCTTGTGATTATAAACACACTTTGTATAACTCTATTATTTATTCGCTCTTGTCTATTTCTCGTATATAAGGGCCCCGTGTCTTTGGGAAATATGCGATAATCCTCTACCCTTACTTGACTATTAAGGAGTACTAGATCTTCTGGAACAAATATGAGAATATATTTCATATCTTGTTTAGATTGTTGGCCTAGTCGTCTAACAGGTAGTTCCGACAGGGACGCAAGTTTCGGACTCAATATCAATCATACATCTAACTAAAAACAGATTATCATCCACACATTTCACATTATATTTCTCTGATCTAAAAACAATAGTTTGTGGCGCACTTTCTTTCAATATTCTTTTGAAGTTTTCGAGTACCTAATGTAATCCCTAACCTAGCCTAGATAGTGGTGATGGTGATGATTGATCGTCTTTCTCATCTTTACCGAGATGAAGAGAGAGATTGGGGAGGGTAGAACGTAAGGCCTAGAGGGTGGGAGAAATTGCTATGCTAATCTATCTAACTACGTGCTATCTACTATGGGTTTGTTTTGGTAAAACGTAGCAAAAATAAGTTTCCTGGCACCTAACCTTTTCTCTCTTGCTTACGAGCGTAAGATAAAAAGTGTGTTTGGGCCCAAATTACCTACCCGACGGTATTCATGAGTTATGTCGTCGATGTTGCCATGCCGTTCATTAGTCGTCCCTATGCGTGGCTTCTTTCATCGACGGCTGGACCGCCATCCCGTATCCATTAGAAAATGCTAACGTTTCGTACGCCTTGCGCGTAACACCTTTTTTATCCGTCCTCCAAATTTGCAACAGCAACGCTGGTCGTTAAGCTAAGGATTTCGTATAGCAACACACATCTTGATGCAGATTCCAGATCTGCGCGTACCAATTGCTGCCGATTTTCCCGCCCTGTTTAACCGGCAATAGTTTCTGCGAGATGACAAGCCAATCCTGACCCTAAGCTCGATATATCGCCTATTGTAATCAAGTACCGGATGACATGAAAGTCAACCCACCGACGACCTCACGTAAGTACTGTTGGACCCGAATGGCACATACCGCGATCAGCGACGCTTGATTCAAAAAGAATATGTCGATCGTAACGTCTGCTGATCCTGGGGCTGCATTTGGCTGAGAAATTGGTCAAATTGGGGGATAATCTGACGGTAAATGCCGATGGCCTAAACACCTCGTCAGATCTAATTTTACCAGATAAATATATATACCACTACTTACTTTTTGAAAATCCTCATGGAGACCATTCTTGGTTTCACTACGCAATTTTAGGTCTCTATACCGGGCGATTGATGTGAAAAAGTGTAAGAGGGACTTTTCCATGGCCATGGGATTCTTTTCGACAATGGCAGTGAATCCCCGGAATGCAGTTGCCTTCTCGTCCGAAGGATCGACTTCGTCCATAGAGATGAGGAAATCTTCAGCAAAGTTGGCCAAATGCGGTGCCAGGAGCTCGCCATTACCAAGTCCAAGTCGGCCCAGAGCAATCGCAGCATTCTCAGTTACCCCCTTGGGAATACCCGGGTTGGATACTATTTCTACGAAGCGTTGGAAAAGCTCCGGTACGTACGGTGCCATGTTAGACTTGTGTCGAATGGCAATCTCACCTGCGGACCAGCAGGCATTGTTGATAACCCCAAATCCGTTATCAATCTCTTCGTCGATTATGTTGTCCAGATCCAGTTGTCTTAAAAGGACTGGGAAAATGTTGGGGAGTGACGCTTGCAGTTGTTCGAACACGTACTTAGCACAGTCTCCAAGGAGCGCATATGCCGATTGCCGTACTTCGTCTGTCGGGTCTTCCATACAGAAGGTCAGCAGTTCAAAGAAGGCAGGCTGAGACTCCTGGACCAACTTGGCAGACTTTGCCGGATCCAACGCCTGTATGATGGCACTGAGGAGATCCAAACTCGTAACTAGGAAATCTTTGTCTGGTGCCTCGAGGGACGGATCGTTCGTTAACGCAAGAGACGCTTCTAGGTTTTGGTGAATGATGTTAACGCAGCGAACAAAAATCGGCTGCGCGTAAGGGGTAAACGCATCATTCAACGCCATGGCAACGTATGACAGGCATTCCAACAGCGGGAACAGCTCTCGGGATTGGTCGGAGACCTTGGTCCACCTCTCGATGAGCGCGGGCATCAGCTCATTAACAAGATTGTCTTGGGCCAACACAGGCCCTATGCTCTCGGCAAGTGTCTGTACACAGTCGTAGAGGATATACATATTCCTGTCCTTGTACTTCTTGAAACAGCGGACAAATTGCTGAATGATTGGAAGGCTGTAAGGTTCTAATTTCTTCCCGGCTTTCTCCTCTAGATTAGCGAAAGCTGATGCGCCAGCTTCTTGAACCTTCTTGTTGCTGTCCAACATCTTCGTCAAGATACCTTCCATCATCGGCTCGAAGTAAAGCTGCTTCTGTTGCGGATCCGTTAGGTCTGCCGCCCAGGCAGAATAGCGACCCAATGTCCAGCATGTAATTTGCCGAACTACCGGTTCAGGGTCGTTCAGGAGAGAGATCAAATAAGGTACCAACTGAGGGAGGTGAGGCGTAACAACATTCATACAACCTTCCGCAACAGCACCAAATGCGAGCACCGCGGCCTCTCGATACGGCCAATCAGTGTGCTTAATGTTTTTATTGAGATACGGCATGATGGACTCGAACACCGGATCTCTAAAATCGCGAGCGAAAACGTCTAGTGCAGCTGCAGAGCACTTTCGTAGGGTCCAACGCTCATCCGGACTCGCGTCGTCTCCATCTTCGAAGTCGTCAATCTCACCTTCCTCTAGGTCGTCGTCCATGCTAGCTAATTTTTCATAAGCATTTCCGTTTTGGGCGGCATCCGCAGAGCCATCTTTGTTGGCTTGTCGCGCCGATTGCTTTTTGGCAAACTGAGGCTTTATATCTTGCTCAAGATCTTCTTCATCCTCGTCATCAGACGCGCCGCCGAGAAGCGCAATATCCTCAGCACTATATACCATACAGTCGAGGAGAACTGGAATGATTTTTCCGATATACGGGCTTAGAGAATGCCAGAGGTGTTCGTGTTCGCCTACCGTAAGCCAGAACTCGGCAGCATCGGTAGCTAGATCCTCGTCATCACTCTTTTGCTGTGTAATGATATAATCAACAAGGCCAGGGAGATGAGGCTGGATCTTGTCGGGGCGAGATTCGACCAGCTGAGCAAATGCCCTACACACTTGTCTTCGCACGTCGTTATTGGAATCTGATGCGAGTGCGAATAAGTGCTGAAGCAAGTCGTCGATGGAGTTGAGCATGGCCTGAGATTTCCGGGCGGTAAAGACGTTAATAGCGGTCAAGGCATGAGCGCGAACCTTGGGCAACGGACTCTTAGTAGCCTGAATCAACTTGGGGAGGATGAAGTTCAGTGGCCGTTCACCATTCAGCTCGCGCTCCAACATCTTGAAGTTATCTTCACAAATCTTAGCCATAGCCGCCATGGCGCCTTCTTGTGCCTCGTTCGTGACTTGACCACTCTCATTGCCAATCATCTTTAAGAGTTCTGGTAGTAACTCAGGCCAGCTCATTATACCACCTCGGCGAACCATCTCAGTCGCGATAACACCTGCGTAGTTACGAATTTGAGCATTCTTGTCTTGCAAACACATGGGAATTCCCATCTTGATCAAGGCCAAGCTGCTGTCGGAAACCTCCTTGGAGCTCGTCTTAATATTATTCTTTAACATGATTGCAGCGGATGACCGTATAAGAAAGTAGTCCTCAGGTGAGCATTGCAGGCCAGTTGGAGGTTCCTGGCTGGAGAAGAGATAGACGAGGTAGTTGTTAATATCGGGAGACGACTTCGCTTGCGTGAGCATCTGCAGAAAGAGAAGCTTCGTATTAGCTCGAATTGCTATGATTATTCATAAATCCAACCACAGCTATCGCCTGGTCAGATATCAAGAGAGATATTTCTTACAATCTCGGCCTGTTTCTGCGCAGCTTTGTCGAAACCGCTGAGAGAATCCTTGAGACAAGCAGCGAGCGTGCTCAAGGACTCGGGCGAGGGTTGCCACGCCATGATGGGCGGCAAAGAAATAAGAATCTCGGATACGCGCGCGATCGAAATCCCAAAGTTGGATTGAAGGCACTAATTAAATGCCTAGGGTCTCTCGATGGTAGGAGAAAAGAGAGAAAAGAGAAGAGAAGAGAGGAGGGAGAGAGGGAGAGGAATCAATAGTTGATTGTCAGGAACATTGATCTCTGGGGATGGTGGGGTCCTAGGGCGATAGACCAGTTGGCGATAATGGAAAACAAGGTGAGAATTATGAAAAAAATAAAAAAGAATAGATGAAGAGAGGGGTTTTGTCTTTTTTTTCCCCTTCTTTTCTTTTTTTGGTATTCCTCTTTTCCTCTGTTCTTCAAAAAAATAAATAAATATAGTTTGGATTGTCGCGATGATGCAAAGCAGGGCAAATGGCAAATGACCTGTTATGGCCAATGTACAATTTCCTGCTGGCTTTGCGAGGAGACCGTGACCTTCCGGTTACTGAACCATGATCCAAGGGCTTTAAAATCCTCTTTAGAAAAAGGTTAATGGTGGGGTGGTGCTGGGTGTGGCAGATTTTACATTAAAACGTGCCTAGCTCTTTTGAGAAGCGCTAGACGTCCCATGGTAGATAGTACCTACCCTATCTCACAAAACCTGCCCTATATGTTAGTCACAGTACACATACATTGAGGTCCACGAGTTCTGGTCCACCGCTTAACCTGGTCATTATCGATACGGAGACCCCAACCGATTATACTTACCTAAAATAGCCTGGCAGGGAAGATTTGCTAAGTGTAAGAAAGTGTAAGACGCTCATTGTTACAGCGTTTCCATTATGTACGTGCAAGCGTACATATATGTATTCATTTGTACTAGAACCTAGTGATGCGAATTTCATTATACGCTTAGCGTATAATAACGTATAATAAGATATAATAACGCATAATAGATCTACTATGCGCATAACGGATCAAACACCCCCGTTTATCCGACGCGCTAATACTAAAATGGATATAACGCTAGTAACGGATCATCGTGGATGAGGGCTTCTATTTTACATTAGATTTACAAGATTTGAGTAGATTTAGTCAATTTAAATTCTAATATAACAAGCTACTTATTTAATACAGTTATAATCTAACATTATAGCCCTACTTTTAGTCCTCATCTACTACTTGGGCTTGGATCTCATTCTCTAAGTCGTTTTGCTCCATATCATCCAACCTATCTAAAGCCCTTGAAGGTAACTTATCTTGTAACCTTTCTAATACGCCCGAATTTACGTAGATAAAGGCTAGTTTATCAGTTTTTACTGGGTCTAGACGATTACGCTTGGCGTTTTGTATGTAATTATAGGCCCAAAACGCTCGTTCAGACGGTACTGAGTTGGCTATTGTTGAATAGATACGCTTAGCAATAGGAGCGATTTTGCTTCCAGAGACTTGAGCGATACTCCAGTAATCCCTAGGCTTCATTTGAGGCCTATACAGGCCTGAAACGTCGCTAAATATACCCGTAGACGACCTGAATTCGTAAAACTCTCGCCTCAAATCCTCTCGATCCTCAACCGCTGCGAGTCCGTATACAAATTCTAATACGTCAACTTGAAGCTGTACGGGTAGATATGCAGCCTCTAACGATGCTGGATGTAAGGCCCAGGCAGCCCAATTTGCTATGTTTGTTTGTTTCATTTTGCGGGATTCTAGTAGATTTTGAAGGTATTGCCAATCGATCGCCCGTAAAGAAGCATCGCCAACAACCTGTAAACGGTTCCAGCTCTTTCCTATATCGTCCCAGCGGCCTATAACGTGGCCTAGATTGGCTGTATCGGCCTCTGAGGCCTTTTGGGCTTCTGTAATAGGCTTAATGATGTGTATTAAATTGTCAAGTTGGCGCCAAAACTCTTGGTCGTTGACGATGTTACGTATTTCGCTGATTTTTTTAGAACGGTCGTGTTCGGCTTCAGCGACGACGTCAGGTCTCATTAGGTAAATTTGGAACGGTATACGGTTTACTTGACAAGAGACTAGACAACGTTGTTGACTACCCCATCGTGTAATTACCCTATAGCAAAATAAGTCAGCATTTAACAGTAGGTCAAATTACAAGCTACTTACGCCTGTAATAGGTTTTTAACCTTGCCTCCAGACTCAACCATAGCTTCACGGAGGCGTGCGTATTGCAAAGGAGACGATCGAAACGCTGTAATTAAAGCCGTAGCCTTATTTAAAATAGGCTTCCAAGCCTCACTCTCCACGATATCTTTAATTAGAAGCTGTAGACCGTGGGAATCGCACAATACGCATATAATATGACTTAATTCGGGATGCTGTTTAATTTGACGATGGACCGAACGCATCGTTTCGCATGTATCGCTACTAATAGCGTTGATTTTAGTCAAATTACCGTTGGTTAGATCTCGTAATATGGGTAATAGAAGGTCTATTTGATTCGTAGCAGTCCACTGTACAACGCCTGTATCGGTCGTTTTCCAGTATAACGCAGGTCCAGCAGGTAACTGTGAGCATATATTAATTACGCGGCGTTTGGCAAAGTCGTCAGACCCGTCAAATATAACGTTGATATACTCGGCGCGCTGTATACGCTGTTCAACTTCGAGGTGATATTCCTTATAGGTCTCGTCTAATAGGTCGCCAGCAAGCGCCTGTCGGTTAGGAGGCTTAAATGAAGGATTAACTAATTCAAATAGCCTCTTATTTTCTCGTTTTTCATACGTACTAAACGCAAGGCCGTCGCAATATACAGCTTTAGCAGCCTGTAATCGTAAGGTCTTTTGTTGTAACTGAGTCAATTTATGTATATAAATTGACATATTCTCGGCCTTAGGGCTAGTAGGCAACGTATTAGATCGTTGACGAGTTAAATAGGCTTGGTATGGGGCGCAATTAGTCAAATGTTTTCGGAGGTTATTTGAACCTGACCCAGCACATAACTCCCTTGTACAATGCTTACAAGCAGCCCGTTTTTGACTTGCGCTACCTTGGTCGATAGCGACGAACTGGCTGAACGTTTCATGGTCTCTAGGAGGCATTATGGGCCAAATTACGATGTTTTCGTACCCAAATAGGTCTTGCTTTGGTTGTACAAAATTCGGTGGATAAGGAGGTAAAAAAATTTAGAATAGTATTATTAATAATTGCATTTCATTATACACATTATGCGCATAATAGCTATTATACGTATAATAACGCATAATAGATTTATTATGCGTATAATTAACATCACTACTAGAACCATGCGCCTTCATATAAGTGAGTACCTCCCTAAGTACATAATAAATCAGTGCTAAATAGGTACCTAGGTAATAGAAATAGATATATGTAGTAAGTAGGTTAGAGATTATTATAGATAGTTACTTAAAATATATTTACACTAGTTATAGCTATTCTTAACAGTAAGATGACATAACTAGAAGAACTTGAAAAGGTAAAAAGAAAAGAAAAGAAAAGAAAAAAACAGTGTAAAGTTATATTACTCCGTAACGCCAAACTTTTTCGTATTACACGTATGCGCCAAGCCAGCATGTATATAAGGAGGTATATATAAAATCATACTTCCTTGGATCTTAAACTCCGTTATACGCTTGCTCTCGAATAGATTGAAGAGATAATCATAACAAGATTTTTAGCTTCGTCTAATGTTACCCCTTAGTCACCAAAGCCGCCAAGGGGCAAACAAGATCTCGGATCCGGTTACTTGCTCTGAAGAAATAAAGCAAAAAAGGGTTATATATAACGGGTATATAAGACAAGGACGTCAGAACCCGACCAAGTTTTTGACATGACTCAAAGCTAGGAGCTCGAAAACATCTATTTCCTTCTTCCCCTGAAAACAATAAAAGAGCTAAAAAAAAAAAAAAAAAAAGCAGCATGTGAAGTAAACATCCAGGTCAAACCGGGATCCGTCCGGTTCCTCGTGTACGCAATGTACTATGTTGTCGTAACCTGCAAGGCGCCAAGTCGGACTAGAATACGAAGTATGCATACGTATGAGGTCGATAGCATATGCTGAGATGCCACGCACAACAAGCCCTTGTGCGACGAGAATCAATATTGGTGTAATGATGAGTCAAGCTGTTGGTGAAGATAGGACAGTGTGGATTTAAGACCAAGGGTACAGTCAGGGTTGGTTATTATATAGTTTACCTATTGAGAAAGGCACTCTGCGTTGACGGACGACGGACGATCGAGATCCCTTAGCTATTCTATGCCCTCCTTACCTAGAGAATGCAGTTGGATAAACAAGAACCGAGTGGCACCACCGCAAGAGCAACGGCATCTTATACGAGACACGTCCTAGAAATCCACCTTGGCCATTTCTACCTTACGACGGGGTTGTCAGGAGGCTGGGGCCATGGTCATTGGGTTGGAAAAAACAGACCTCACGGGATCTTTACCAAGAATGTATGTGTTCCACAAGATAGCCAGATATCAACGCTATAAGTTTGTCACATCTCTTGAAGCCAACTTTGATGGCGGACGTCGTGCCACTCGGGGATCTGCACAGGAGATTATTTGATCCGCCAGCTCTATAAACGGCACCTTGCTTAGACCCTTGGGTACCATGGCCTTGAAGAGGTTGTGTTGCACGTGTGTTGGGAGGATCAAGGATTCAGACGTATGCAGATAACCGCCCGAGCTACCGATTCCATGCAGATCAGCCGCTGCCCTGAACAGTGGTTAACGAAGAGGGTAGTTTATCAAGTATTTGGGAGCTTATTCTGTCGAATACCTTTTCAGACTGCAGGTGACATCTCTTTCGTACGATCTGTGTTACATGGGGGCTGAAGGTCCGGTATGGTCTAGGCGTTTGTGGCTGTTTTGGATTAAATATAGTATCGGATGCTTCGAGTCAATGGGGGATACGGTGTATAATCCACATCCGATTATAGGACACATCGAAGTAAAGTTGACGTAAAAAGCTTTGCAAGTGCCTATCAACTACCTTAGGCAGTTATATACATATATTGGCCTTGCTTAATAGTAATAGCGTTTTGTACTCGATAGCCCAGAATGGTTACCGTAAGTACCTAGGTAAACTAAGCTTAAGGCAACGGTGAACTCAGCTTTATAATAATGATGTTAAGTGCAAACAGGAACGTCAACATTTGGAGGAGTTTGTGAGCTCTTAGATGGACTAGGATATTTTCAGTATGGCGAACGACTCCTACGTTATAAGTTGATGATGAGACTGGTTAGTTGAAGTGATAATGCTTGATTGAAAGCTGCTATAACCCTTTTCAAAGGGTTTGAGGTACCTACATCCTTATAGGATAACTCCCTGTAGTGACTCATGCATTGAGTACATTCTTATGATATACATAAGATATTCAGACGAGAGACTATATGTCTCTATATAGCCATGGTTTGATGTGATGCCCGATACTCGGACAGCCTTCTCAGTATGAATTGGTAGTTTTTGGAGGCTTATGCGTCAGGAAACCCCGGGTAGCTTTCCAAATAGTCCGCACATACGATTCCGCTCTCTGGAATAGGATCGAGATTTCATATGGGAGTGCCACTATTTTTAAGAGTACCTTCTCGCCATATAATGCTGATAGTATCTCATGAACTACCTGTTCCGTTGGGTAGAGCGTCAGGTGATTTGAAAAGACCTTGAAGTTTGTCGAGTGAAACTTCAACAATCTTTTTCAAAGCTTCCATTTCTTCCTCTACCGTGCCCCCTAGCCCTGTGTTGGCAAAACTGATAGAATTGCCCACATAAATTGGCATCTGTATCTTCTTGGCCAGGATTTTGGCCAGGCGAGTTGTAAACTCCAATGTTGCTTCTACAGCGAAGATAATTGTCGAAAGTGGCTGGCTTGGGTTATATTTCTAGGCGCGGGCATTTTAGTAAGACACAAATTCATGAATGGCAATTAGGGTTACATACGTCAGGCAAAGCATAGACAAAAGATCCCAGTGGAGCTGCTTGGTCTTCCTCGTCTGCAGCAACAGTTGTGAGAAATAGCATAACAACCTTTGACTTGATATCTAAGCGCAGATGAATCTTCGTGTCCATAGACCGTGGCAAAGGGAATGAGAGTTGAATCGGTTCATTAACGGTCTCTGCCATTTTGATATGCCTTGCCGTAGACAAACTTCAACCGTACCCAAGTATCAAACAAACAAAATATTAGAAATGGTGTCTAGGCCTGGAGCCTTATTAGTGAATTAGGTATTCAATGTCAGCAGGCTAAAGCATAGCCCGCGACAGGGTGAATAGGGCGATAGGGCAGGCGATAGGGTGCTTAAGTGAGATTTAGCTCGGAGCTTAGGGAAGTTTAGGCAAGGGGAGAACTCTTTAACAAATGGGTCGTTAACAAATGGGTGTTTGTCATAACCCAGTCTATCTGTCGCACAGAAGGCGGGACCCCACATCTGATCCCCAAACGGCTGGGGCTACGAATAAGCAGTTACGTTTGGCAATATGTAGGTACCTTCTACCTTGCGAAGATTTGTGGTTCGGACAATCTCAAAGTTCAACTTTTTTTTTTAATTCTACCATCATCCACCCAGGAACGAACTATGTACATTTTATGTCCATCCCTCATTGGATTTCATAAAAGGTTATCATAAGCCCTTAACCTCGGATGCATAGTTTGTTATCACGCGATTAGCTTAATTGCTATCCAAAGTTGCTTATAAAGATGTGCTGGAGTTAAGAGGACCCTGGCTTTTCGAATACATAAATCGTGTGCCCCTCCATCTGGAGATATCCCTCGTTCAGATACGATACGATACGATACGATACGATACGATACATACCTCCTAACATAGTGGTGACCCCACCATTTATCACAAGATTTCCAACTGCGGTTGACCATTATTTAATAAGACTATCATTCGTTTGCTAACTCTCTCGTTTTCTTTTTCTTCCTTCTCCCAGGCAATTTGCTGCTATCCATCATGGAGCTGGATGATCAAGGTTACGGAGATAATTCCCAGTGGAATGGGGTCGAAGATGCAATCGAGGACCCAGAGGAAATCAGAGTCATATTCTGCGCCCTCGATTCTTTTAGGTTAGTAAATACAAGGTTGTTGTGTCGTTGAATATTGTTTGTCAAGTTAAACACCTCTTACGTCTGAGAGGGGGCGCGATTTTGCTTCCAGTAGGCATCACATACCTTACAGGTCGCTCACCCGCACACGCTTATAGCTCATTATATCCGCTAACAAATCTCGTATAGCCAATATGCGAAGACGGCACACCTAAACTGTACCCATCTCCGCAGGCAGGCCTTCTATGCACTCCCTCAGGCCCACTGGCAGCTGCTTGCCCAGCCGCCTTTTTCGTATCTGGATATGTTAAATCGAATAGATGATGCTATCGAGAGCAATGCTGAGCTAGCCCGCATCATCGTTAAGTTCGGCTTACGGTCTTTTGGTGTAGTGGAAGCCACCTCGGAAAAGGAACTCACTATGCCTGAGGAATGGTCCGGTATTGCTAAATACAACGATCTGGATAAAGCCCGGAGCACTATTAGACAATTTTACCGTGACTGGTCTGCAGAGGGTGCTGTCGAACGCGATGCCTGTTATGGACCTATATACCGTGCGCTAAATGTTGAGAAGGCGAGATATCCTGATCGACAACCGTTGAAAGTCTTGGTGCCTGGTGCCGGGTTGGGACGGCTAGTGTTTGATCTGTGTCGGATGGGATACCACGCGGAAGGCAATGAGATTTCCTATCATCAACTGCTGGCATCGTCATATATCCTCAACTCTACTGAGACCGCTGGTCAGCACACAATATTTCCATGGATCCACTCCTTTTCAAATCATAGGAGCCGCGATAACCAATTCAGATCTTACAAAATTCCAGATATTCACCCCCAAACGACATTGGCAGGGACAAGCGGCATCGGCTCGATGCAGATGTGTGCCGCAGATTTCCTCTGCTTGTATGGGGATGAAAGTCATAAAGATACCTACGATGCTGTTGCCGCCGCGTTTTTTCTGGACACGGCGCCAAATCTAATACGTTACCTTGAAGTAATACGAAATTGTTTGAAGCCTGGCGGTGTTCTTATTAATGTTGGACCTCTGTTATGGCATTGGGAGAATCACGTCCCTGGCCATCACGGGTATGATGGAGACGGTGATTATGATGAAAACAATTCATTAGGTATTGCTGACCCCGGAAGTTTCGAGCTTACCGATGACGAAGTTGTCGCGTTAGTGGAGCGTATGGGTTTTATCGTAGAGAAGCGAGAAACAGGCCTGCACGCCCCTTATGTGCAGGATTCCCAGAGCATGCTACAAACGGTATATAAAGCTAGCCACTGGGTCGCACGAAGGCCGGAAGAGGGATCTAATGTGAAAGCTCAAATCTAGACTGCATACTAGAGCTCGGTGGGGGGACCTAGGACACATTGTATCTGGCGTCTGAACTTGATATCGTAATGGTATCATTTATACATACTTAGCATTGTAGACCTGTATCTTAGATGAAGGCACATAACGGATGAGAACATGCGCAATGGCTTAAATGACATTAATAGTAGTAATGAAACTTGTTGCTACACTCCTGGAATTACCGATATAAGTTTACATATAAAAATCATAGCTTAGACTCCACCGGCTCATCTTCCAAGGTGATCGTTTTCCACAGTGCGCCACCGTCTATTTGTATCGTTGCGCCGTTCACATGCGATCCAGCTCGGCTCGCCAGGTAGACAACCACACCGGCGATATCCTCGGGCCTACCGAGCCGCTTATTCGGGTTGCGCGCTGCGTGCTTCTCAAGACCACCCGTCATGGCCAACAAGCCCGTTGCCATCTTAGTCGGGAACCAACCAGGGCAAATGGAATTCACCAAGATATGGCGAGGACCCAACTCAAGCGCCAAATTGCGACCCAGGGTAATAACCGCGGCCTTACTAGCACTATACCCAAACGTAGCCTGGGGCCCCGTCGTTCCGACGCCCAATCCCGCGACGCTCGAAGTGATAATCACGCGGCTCGGGTCCTCAACCGTAGCGCGCTTCTGGAGGAGCGGGGCGAACTTCTGGATGCACAGGAACACGCCTTTCACGTTGAGGTCCATGACCTTCTGGAAGGCGCTCTCGGGGTGCGTGTCGAAGGACTCGCCCCAGGTGGCGCCGGCGTTGGCGAACAGGATGTCGACGAAGGCGGTGTGCTTGGACACCTGGGACACGAGCGACTCGACGCCCGCGAGGGTGCTGCTGTCGGCGGGGACGGAGATGGCGCGCGCGCCGGGCTGTAGGTTTGGTAGGGCGTTGAGTTGGGCGACGGCGGAGTCGCAGGCTTTGGCTTTGCGCGAGGTGATGAATACTTTGGAGCAGCCGGCTTGGAGGAAGCTGTGGTTGGGGGTAGAGGAGGAGGTTAGTGAGGGAGGATGAGAGGATAGGAATGGGAATGGGAATGGGAATGGAACTCACGCTGAAGCTGCGTTCAGACCGAGACCTCGAGAACCTCCTGTCACGACGGCGACTTTGCTCTTAAGGGAGAAGAGCGACGGGAAGTCGGCGAGAGCTGTTTCGTCGGCCATGATGTTATGTTAGGTTATATCTAGTTACTATATAATAAGATATATTCTAATTAATCGAATAACAGTAGTTATGGTCTTCTCTCTATCGAAAGCAAGTCTCGTCTATATAATTATTAATACAAGAAGATCGATGTAGGATCAATTGGACAATACCATGTATCAGTTAATAGTTATAGTTACATATGTACCTCCTATCGATAGTGAGGACCGAGGAGCTTGCGGGGACGTGCCGAGGTTCCCCAGCGGAGTTGGACAGGGGGCGAGGTGCGCTAATCGATTCAAGGGGACTTTTATATGGAATCATACTTCTTCTCTTAGCTTCAGTACAACATATATGGCGTCAGCAAAAGCGTTATCATAGTGGGTTTATTAGAGGAAATATAACATGATATATATGAGATTCGGCAGTCGTGGATTTGTATACGTGTATACTAGGAGTTAGGTACCTAGTTAAAGCTAATTAATAGGTATTCATTTCCCTCATTAGATACTACGGGCATGAGGAGCTATGTATTAGTAGAACATCTCTATCACATATAGAGAAATTTATTAGAAATCATACAAAACCGATTATCCCAGAGCCCGAGACAAATGTGTCCAATAAATATGTCTTAGTCTAGATCAGATATCTACCACCACTTCTCACATAGCACCCGATGAGGTTCCATCCCCAACCCGGTCTCCGTATCAGTCAACTTCTGAACAAACTCATCCGTCATAGTAGGCACACCACAGACATACACAACGGCAGCCTTCCTCTCCTCAGTATCACCCACCGCCGCCTCAATATCATCAACTGTCATCCTACGCGCCTTGAACGACACATCACTTCCTTCTCCCTCGCTCCCTTCTCCCGCACAACGCACAACCCCCTCCCTCCACCCTCCCTCCCACCCGTAAGAAACAACCTCAGCCGCCCCTTCACCCTCCCTTCGCAAACAACCCAGCCAACCTCGGTACAAACTGCAGCCGTCCCGCGCTCCTCCCCCAGCGCCCTATCATCTTTCAGCGAGTACAAGAAGAGCACCTGGAACAGCCCCTCCACGCCCTCGCCCGTCTCCGCGATCCTCGACAGCATGCTCATCAGGGATTAACGCCGACGCCCCCGGCGACAAACACCACGCGCCTTAAGGAATCTACATCGATCCCCGCTGGTGGCGGCCACACGAAGCTCCCCGACGCGGACCCGCAGTTCCGCATACGTGATCTCGTCCGGGCTCTGCCACAGCCAGGCCGCGGGCGGATCGACCGATTTCTGCACCGCGAGCTCCACGTATCCCGGGGAACAGCCGGGTTGCGCTAGAGACGGGGATGAGGTGATAGTGTACCCGCCCGCCTTGGATACGCCGGGCACGAAGACGTCGAGCCATTGGCCTGGTAGGAACTGTACCGTAGAAAACGCAGCGATATAGGTGAGTATGTAGGTAATATAACACATTACACAGTCATTGTGTATCAAATAGCATGTAAATAAAGTCGGGGATCAGAACGTACCCGAAGAGGAGCTGATAATTCGAGGCGGAAGAGCCTGATCTGATCATTGATCTCTTCGATCTTAGCCAACGTAACGGCGTGTAGGGACTTATAGGTACGCATTAGTAGGTAATTTCGTAATAAACTTATATTATTAGCACGAGGAAATATACCTCATCTCGTGGCTCCGCTGCAGTTCTTTCCAGGTGGCTAGGCTTCGGTTCAGCCATGTTGACAAGCTGGTAGCCCAAAAATTTCGATTAGTAGATTAAAGTACGCTCAAGTATGCTAACTTGGCCATTAGATGGTGTTCGAGATACTATTGTTACCTATTATTACCTCTTATGAGCTATTAGGGATTTCAGATACCCGATGATTGTGTAGTAAGATAAAAGTCGATGTTCTAGTAAACCCCAATGCGACCAGCGGGGTTTGGGTTACTAGTAAGATGTAGTAAATATTGAGCCCCTTAAGCGGCACCAACGACTACAGTTCACACAAATCAAGATGCAAGTTGAACACATAGTTTTTGATGTTAGTCGCATATGATGCAGTCAATTCCGAATACCTAAGTAGCTAAACTACAGCCAGTAGCGCTTATACGAGCTAACTCTCTGGAGCAAATTCAGTGTGCATCCCAGTCATAGGAGCATTGTACGCGGTAATTGACAACATATAATAGCTAGTCTAGATCCAGTTTCCCATAGGGATTTCATTTATGGATCTAGTGTCGTGGGTAGCACTTGCTCGGACCTCACGAACACTTTTGCCACTAGAACCTTTGATGTTTGCGTCGTCCCCCTGGCGGGATGGTAGTTCTATCATGGAAGAACGGCCAGGACGCTTTTCAAGCCTTGGGCTCCATGGATGTTTTCCTAGACGACTTTCACGTCGTCGAGGCGGCGGGGTCTGCCCAATCCACTCTCCTTCATTGACTTTCAGCTTGTCAATATCGGGGAAGCTTACATCGTTAAGCAAGTCCGCCCGTGATTTGGAGAGTGGCAGCTGAACCTTGGATTTTGGTGACGATTGGGCGATGGGAGAGTCAAATTGGTTGAGTTGCCGTTCAAGAACGCTGCCAGTCGTTGGGAGATAACCGGTCGGGGAAGGCAGTGTTGGTGAGCGCGATGTTTCTGTGGAGTCCAGTGAAGCATCATAGTCCGAAGAGGAATCGTCATTCCGTTCATAAGCATTTATATCTCTCAATTCCAACGCATTAATCGACGCGGGCGGTAGGACGATCGACTGCGCCGTACCCAACTTTATCTCCTCGTTCTGAAACTCTTCGCTCTTAGCGTATTGTTTCATAGACGGGGTCAGAGATGGGCAGCTTGAGCGAAGTGAGCTCTTAGAAGGCTGTCTGGAACTTGCTTTCGGTAGCTCTGGCAATGGCCTTTGTAGTAGCTTGGCCAAAAAAGCATCCGCCTTTGCCTTGTTGATGTCTTCATCGATAGCGACAGATGAGAGAGTCGCTGCGAGCTGAGGAGGACTTCTCAAGGTGTATTTCTCTGGTTTAGGGATTTCCGACGGGTCCGAAATAGCCACACTAACCGGCTGGATGTGATCGTCAAACACGCTATCATCGAGCGACTCGGCATCGAAGGCAAGTTGACGTGCGGACGGAGAGGAAGATGCGTGAGTATAGCTTTCCCGGTAATCAGGACCTGGTGAGCTAGCTGAACTTATAGATGCCGGCCGGGCTCTAGTCTCGTATCTCGGAATAAGGTTTCGCTCTTCTAGATATTGCACGGATCGGTAATAGAAACAAAAGGTTGCATAGGGCGAATCTCTTGCATCATCTAGGTGGTATTCGTAGAAAGTAGCATCTTGAGGATTGTTAACCAAACCGCCACTAGTCGACCTAAGAACGATTAGCTAAGATAACTAAGAACTAGAATGTTCCATTTGAGAGGCCTACATGATCCCGCGATGTTCTTGGTGGAGGTGCGAATAAGAGTCTAACTCAACGGCGATGCGCTTTCGACTCCGACAACGAAAGACTTGAACCTCGATTAAGCCACCATCTTCGGAAGCCGGTGGATTATTGAGACCATGTACGAAATGGAAATATCGCGTCTCTATTCCAATAGGGGCGTTGCCGTGCTTGTCTCTAAAGCTATCACCAGGCTCAAAGAGGCCTCTCGACACGCTCCCTGCAGCACAATGATCGGTATCAATACCCCAGGAGACAGCAGGGTGGCCATTGATAATCATCTTGAAAAAGACAAATCTTGAAGGTGGTGCTGGCTGATGAATGAGGTACTTAAGCCGAAACTGGGAACCTGAAAGTCGAATTAGCTTGGATACGTCAACGATTGGAATATCAGAAGGAGGTTTACCAGGGCTTGAAGGGATATAGACTGATACACGGGGATTGGATTTCTTCAGAGTGGGCTCGGTAGTAGCATCGTTAGAGGAAGGAAAAGGGCGCGAGCCGTTTCGGACCTTATCTCTTAAATCATGGCAACCAGGGCCAACCCTCGTGAGGCGAACAGATGATCCATCTGGGTGAGGATATTCGGGCAGCCTCCTGATATCCGAGCTGGCCACGATGGATAGTTCAACACCACGAAGGGAGGGCATGATCGTAAAAGAACGAATATGGAATATGCCCGTAAACGTTTTGGGGATGCGGGTACAATATCACCACCGAGTCGATGAAAGGGGGGGGTTTAAAGATGGCTGAAGATGGTTGAAGACAAGAGAGAAAGAGAAATGTTCATCTAACAGAACAAATTAATGAGAGGTAACCAAGCGAGGAAAGTGCGTGTATGTGAATCATGCGTGACTGAAATAACGGCTTGGTCTTGCCTGCACATCTTAGATGTACCTACCTTACGTATATAACTCCTAAATGGCTGTCTCTACACACGTACGCGCCTGCCTAAGGTATCCTATAATAATGTAGAACGCCATTTGAATCCGTTGCACGTGCACATATTTCCTTCTACTCATATAGTTCATTCCCTTAGAGGGTAAAGAATAGCATTTGCTGCCCCTATCTTGATTGACCTCACTGAACGATATATCGTTAACTTACCAAACCAGGAAATATGAACCAGAGATCGAAGTTGGCATCCATAAATCTTCAAGTGTGCGGATCTTAATGAGTAATTTGATAGGAGAGAGTTAGCATCACTATAACGCAAGCTAACGCCTCTAAATTGATACCTTCGAATCAGTAACGTTCAAGTAGTACTTGACCTCTAATCTCCACCAGTTCGGAATATTAGGATTTGATACCCCCAGCAAGGCTGCGATCCCAAGCGCATATCCCGCTGGCTTGGAAAATGTATGGTTTGGGTTGCGTTGATATTTTAAATTCATACACCGAAGACGTTGTACGTACACAGCTTCGCCTGTTCATCGAAATCTCGTAATCATCCGCCTAGGACCTGTTTCGTATCCTCTTCCTTGCCTATTAGACCTAGGTTCCTTATTTGACCAGCGCTGGGGGCATTCTCTCGTGCCGTCGATGCTTCTGCTTTTCGATATGCAGCTTGTAATGCTTTTACTCTCGTGGCCTATTCCATCCAATAGACATTGGTTAGTCGTCTAGCTAACACAGTGGTTGTAGGTAAATTGTATTAGTTCCTGACCTCCTTCTTGTGATGCAAGCACTCGTAGTAGTCCTCTAGAACCGGGGCGCATTTCTTTTTCCCCGAGTCGTCCTCGGCCGAAGTGTTAACGACGTAGCAAGCTAGAACCTCTTGCCAGAAGGGAAAGCACCGGCCCGGGCCTATGGAGCCAAATATGTTAGTACTTCGGAACCATTGGATATTCTTCGATATACGCACCGCCATGAAGACCGTATCCGGATGACATGACGTCGAGCTATACGTTTGGGGGTAGACGTTGTTCGGTGGTTACGGAGGGAAAACGCGCATTCAATTGCGGCTACTAAGATAGATCAGGTATGTCGTTCAATTGCTTTAGGTCGTTTCGACGAATGATGCTGTATCCCGGTCGCATTAGATAAGCTCTAAGTCCGACGAATTAAGAGTTAGGTGGATGGAGTGGTCTGTGCATAAGAGCATTTTCAAAGTCGAAGCGACAGGATACGTTATATCGCAGTTTAGTTTAATAGGTGCACTATAATGGTATATGCAATTTCCATCACTACATTGAAAGCTTATTCATTTAGGCCGTGTTACTTTTCTTTTCCTTCTTAGCATGTCATGATAGGTACGTCATACTTACTTGAAGGTACATGAGCTAGGCACATGTAGGTACCGAAAGCACACCACACGGTTTGATCGATACATGTCCTGCACAGATGCATAAGTACCCAAGTACCTAATCTAAGTTAAATGTCGTCCCGTGGGCTAGAGCCGATAAGGTCGGGTGTAAGTACCTTAAGGTAACTAACACGTTTGAATATCTTCAATAACTAGCACTTCTTTTATCTGCCCTCTCCTTAACAAAGCCTCTAGCGAGGAGGCATACCCGACCTTGTGAGGCCCCCAACTCCCCCATAAACGAAATCATGTATATAGCGCCGTAAAAATGATGACAATTCCCTCTGCGCCGCGCATCGTACTCCTCGCTACTTACTTAGCTGCCAAGTCCGACATCGAGAGCTTGACTGCGCTCGCCGCTGAGCATAGCAAGGTCCTGCGACAGGACTTGTTGCTCCGAATACTGTTAACATGTTTACCCGAGACCCTACCGCCTAGCGAATACGTTTCCCTCGTCCAGCACCTCGAATCTGGAAGCTTGGAAACAGATGTCGAACCTCGAGAAGTTGATTGGTCTTCGGTAGAGGACTTGACGGATGACGAGGTAGCGAAGAAAGTTCGCAAGCTACGGCTGCTTCCTCTTGCATGGGATGGCGCACCTAAGAATGAATCTCAAGATTTCATATCTCTTTTCTTAATACATCGCGCGCGTCGAGTCGACGAGGAGGCCGGTCTACTCGCCCAGTTACCCGATCTAATAGTTCCATTCCTCGATCATGCGCCCGCCATTCGAACATGGATGGTTTCTGTTTTACTTCCTCTTCTTCGACGAAACCACGAATATTATCCACACCACCCAGCTACTCAGACTTTAGCTGCCTTTGAGCGTATGAACGATGAAGCTGCAGTTGACTTGCTACTGTCGCAAACCGGCGCAAACCAAGAAGATCTCTCCTACATTGGGAGGGACCTTCGCGGTCTGATAGGTCCATGGTTATATAATGACGCGAGGTGGGCACGTGGTGATGAGAATGAGCGCTCTTTGGAGCAAGGCCAGCTCGAATCCTATACCCTCTGTCCAGGATGGGAACATGTCCTTGAGTGGATCACAATCCAGGCAACAAAGTCGTGGAGAGTTGCAGTAAGAGCTATAGATCAATGGGACGGCCCAGGTGATGTTGACTTAGGTGGCTATGCTTCTATGTGGCTAGAAGACGACGAGCAGGGGCATCTGGAGCAGAGATACGCTCGTGCTGCGTTGGCTTCGGCATATCTGATACCAGAAGCTTCAGTCGAAGCGTTGAACGGCGTCAACAGCATTGTTACGAAGATAATGGCTTTGCTAGATCAAGATCCCTGCCCCACGCTACAAGTCGCTTCATCTCTGCTTCCGCCTTACACTGATTCTAATGGAGAACGGCTTCTCTTAGCTAAGAATGCTACTTACATGCGCAATGGTTTACTCACAGAATCAAATCCCCTTACTACGCCAAATGAAACTTCTACGCAGCTATTGCATATCCTAACCCTCAGTGCATTCATCCTAACTAAAGCTAATGCTCCTTGTAACGTCCGGGCAGCAGGAGAACTTGCTTTTCTACAAGATGAGCAGGAACAGAAGGCAATGGCTACCAAATATATTAGTAACCTGAGCGATAATGGCCCTAAGAGCGATGACAAGTACTGGATTAGGACGAGAAATGAACTTTTATGGCTCCGAGATTGGGGCGCGGAAGAAGCTCAAGGCTCCCTTAATGCTCGAGCCCAAGGAGTTTTTAGTCAACTAAAAAAGGAGTTCCTCGAGGTTGAATGTCTTAAAGCGTTCCTAAATAATACACGTAAGGCCCATAAATTACCTTCATTAATACCTAATACTAAAGTTATCAGGCTACTCCCTGGCGAGATCTATATATGAAGATGCATCTGAGAAGCCACTCGATAGCGACCTTCTACGAGATACTGTCGTTTCTTGCGCAATGAAAGCCTATGACAGCGCGTCTAATCCCCATCGCGGTCGCGGTGGCCTCTTAAAATGCGATGACATGTAAGCTTTCCTTGATCAACTCGCAGAATATTCTTCTAAATGGTGCCAGAATACACGCTTTCCCCGAGACGCTACCAGAGACACACCCCGAGTCTAAAAGAATCGAGGCTCTCTTAAGAACCACACATGCACTCAGCGAATACCGCCTGACGTTGAAGAAAGGAGAACCTTTCATACCTATTATGCTTCGAGTCCACCCAGATCCCATTGCCATAATCGGGAAAGTGTTAGAACAGAACCCTAAAAGCTATACCCGGGTACAGGACTTTCTCGAGATTGGGACCAACATGGCCGATGCTGGTCTGTTAAGTCATACTAAACCTGGGCAGACAAATCCGATAGCAGAACAAACGGCGCAACGACCAATCATAGAAAAGCGAATCATAGCTATGTGTGTGGATGCTGCACTCACAGAGGATGACTTTGAGACAGCATATTCATACGTTGTCAACCGTTTAGGCGCGGACAACAACGGGTACTCTGCAAAGTCGGGGCCTACCTCAAAATCCGGCCCAGCCCCAATAG
Source organism: Entonaema liquescens (assembly GCA_902805475.1). Taxonomy (NCBI): domain Eukaryota; kingdom Fungi; phylum Ascomycota; class Sordariomycetes; order Xylariales; family Xylariaceae; genus Entonaema; species Entonaema liquescens. The sequence continues at coordinate 1,229,751 of CADCSX010000003.1, forward strand.
CAGATGATTATTCATGGAAAGCCGCGCTACAGGCGGGTAAGTACCGCCGAACAGCACGCACTATCAAACCTACACATATCGGGACAGCCAGCGGCAATCTCGACATCCGACACCTAGAGCAAAGAATAGAGTGTCTCGCAACAGCGCTCCGCATCGCGCCTCCCGCAACCCTGCAGGAGATCCTAAACGTATTCCGTAAATGCGAGGAGGAACTCAACGCGGCAGCCAAGGCAGAAGAGGAACAAGAATCAGCGTGGGACGACAAGGGCGACCTAGAGGTCATGCCCGGCGCTTTTAGCAGCACTGTGCCCGCAGGCGTTGTTAGGAATGCCACCAAGGCGTCGTCTTCGCGGCATGTTGAGGAGGCGCCCATGTCGCTGTTCGATCTGTCGCGTGCTAGTATGGCCAGGGCGCAGCGCAACTTGGCGGCTCTCTCGAGTCTGCAGCGCAGCGAGAACGCTAGGTCAGACGAAGCGCGCGAAGATACGGGAGAACCACGGGCTAGGAAGAGGGACCAGTTGAGAGATGTAGCAGTCGGGACGTTAGCGTCGGGTGTGGGATGGTTGATTGGTGCGCAACCCGTGGATAGGGGTGGCGAGAAGAGCTAGATGGGGTAAGAAGTAATGAAGGTGCCTTTAGGTGGTTCCGCTGCTGTGACATGGGAATAATGACATCCAACTCAAAAGGGGTTTATCGACATAGATTCGAAAAGTCTTGATATAATGTCTAGGTACAGAGGATATGTAATTCATTACTACGATATGATATATCCTTCCCTGATCCCAAGAAGAAATAGGAGACAGCAAAATTCACGGAAACTGAAAGCAAAGGCAGTTCTAAATTTTACTCGAGATTATGCTCATGCCATATATTTCTCTATCCATCCACAAGTACGTCAGCCCAAGTAATACTCCTCTCAAATAACACTTTACCCTAGTATCTAACTACACCTTACCGCACACGTCCCCATGCCATCAGCAATAAAATATGTCGCTCGCCTTAATCCTCTCTCGGTCTTACTATTCCTGCTCTTAGGTATTACGTATTAGTTAATGCTGGCATAAAACTCGCGCTACGAGATGAATATCGCAATCGAAACAACAAAAACAACGAAATCCACTCACCCACCAACTCTACGCCCCCAGCCTAGTCTATTCTTCCCATCACACAAAAGTCAAAGTCTCCGTGCCCCCAAACCTCACACGGCCCTTCTTCTTCCCTCCCCTCCTCTTCGCGACGCCCTTGCCCGGCAGCGCCGACCTCAGAGGCAGCGGGAACGGCGACACCAGAGCCGCCGCTGCTACTGCTGTTTCTGCTTCGCCTAGGACCTGCGCTTGTAGCTGGGCGTCGTCGGTGGGGGCGGAGAGGGTTAGGTCGAGGGGCGAAGGGGGGTATAATTGCGGAGCACTGGTGGTGCTGGGTCTGGGTCTGGGGTTGGGGTTGGTGCTGGGGAGAGCCGGGTACAGCACCGTGTCCACGTCGCTGTTGGTGTAGTGCCACCACGGGTCGTTTGCGCCGAGAAGGTCTGCGCTAGGGGCGGGGCGGGGGCTCGGGGTTTCTGGAGTGGGAGTGGGAGTGGGAGTCGGGGGAGGTGAGGGGGGAAGGGGGGCAGGGCGGGCTTCTTGAATATGCCTGCGGACGGGGGCGGTCTTGGTGCGGGCTCCGCGGCCGCCAAGGTCTGATGCTTCTTTTCCTGTTTCTGGGGCTGTTGTGCTTCCGGTGCCTGCTTCCGGGTTTCGTCTCCTCGGGCTGTTTCGTCAAGTGGACTTGTACATCCTCCATCGAATCCCGAGGCTCTTCTTTGTGTTCCGCCTGCATCTTATCCTTGTGTTCTTCTTCCTGGACGTCCTGGATCTGGACAGGCTCGACTACTGGGGCGTGGGTTGTGACGTCCGAGGTGCTGTTCCCCTCGCTCAACTTGAAGCTCGAGGTTGCAGGTGAGAAGATAGGATAGTGGTACTGGGCTAGAAGGGCCTTCGTATGATCTACGGCGTTCTGTGACGGTTGCTTCAAATATGGGTTCGGGTGGACGGGCTGTGCGGGTGTGCTAGCCTTCGGCTCGAGCTCTATGACCCGACCGGATGGTCCTTTCAGTGGCAGTATTGGAGGCGTTGGCAGAGGGCCACGCATCATAACTTCATCGCTCAACTTCTCTGGCAAAACAGCCGGGAACCGGGAGTATGGAATATAGTTAAGATTCATTTCCGCCCGTTCAAAGCCCACTTGTACTCTTTCGAGTGAGATCTTGGTAGTCAGATTCGCTTCTAATGGGATCCGTTTCGCGTTGGGCTTGGATTCATTTTGCTCCTTTCGGTCTGGATCCCATCGGCCGTATTCCTCACTCATCGTTAAAATCGAGTCCAGAGTCGGGTATGCCTTCTCCTGTTGCTCCCAAGTCATTAATCCTGTTTCCCCGGGAAACTTGTCGGTGCGGACAAATCTGCTGTCTGGTTTTATCTCATCTGAACTTCTATCAATATCCCTCCACCGTTTTGGATCATAGTACTCCGGTAGTGGAGCGGCGAGCTTATGTGGTGGCCTTGAACTCTCCCCATTTTTTACATACGACGGCGAGTGCAATTCCGCGTCGTTCTTCGGGGCCCCTTTTGGCGTATTTGGCGATGAGTGGTTGTGTGAGCTTGTCCGCCCAGTCTCCTGGCCCTGGAAGAGATTCAACGTGGGCCATCATAGCCGCAGCAACCTTAGCAGGTGGGAGTTCAAATCCTAACTCCGAGATGTCTGTGCCACTATCGTCGATGTAGCTATCACTGTCGTCAATATAGACATCACCGTCATTACTAGCGTCACTTTCACTGTCGAAAATACGACTTCCCCGGGCCTCTAAAGCTTTCCCGTGGTACCTACTGCCAGCACCAGCGGCGGCAAGCAGCTGGGCTGAGGTTTTCCTGACACGGTTTCGGTAGAGGGCTAGTTTCCTATCCATGCTGCCGTCAATGTATTCGTCGGATTTGGATTGTGAAGATGATGACGACACAGAGGACCCTGAATGCCTCCTCATATGCTTGCGAGCATATTGTGTTATACGGCCATATTGACTTTCCCGGTCTGCCCCCCCACTCCATTTCCGCGCCTCTCTAGATATCCATTTGTCCCTAGTTCTATCTATTCAGGTAAGTTAGCAAGTATGACTACCGATATAAGACAAAGAGAAGGTTTCTTGAATCCTTCGAATTATATAACGAAATGAAATACGTACCCTCTCTCCTTGGCTTCGGGAGCCCAAGGTCGTATTTGTGAATGGCCAAATATGTCTTCAGACGACTTAATTCGTCCCGTAGGTACCGCAGCTCAGTGCTCTTCGAGCTGTCCCTCGTGTGTGTCTTCATTATGGGCGCATTGACATTTGCTATGACCAAAATCCGAACAGAGATATCGACAAAGTGAGTGAAGCGTCGTAGCCGTTGTGACGAAACGTAGAAAATCGACAGAACAAAGTATAGAATAAGCTACTCCTAGCCCTAGAGGAGGAGCTGCCCGAATACATCTCCATTATCAACTAAAGTCTATGGATGGCTTTGTGTCCTGGATTTTCCTCTTTCGGCCGACTGGCATCATGGTTGGCTTTGGACGTTTCCGTCAAGCCAGGCCAACTCCTTTCCCCTCTTACAATATTACTAACAAAGACTGCTCTCAGGAACATACCTCATCAGAAGTTAAGCTCTTCTGGTATTAGCTGGAATTCGAACAAAGCGGAACGCAGAATGTGAAGTACTCTTCTTGCTGGTTTCAGTGAGTGACCCGTTTCAAGACTAATACCATCCACGTGAGAATCATTGTCATTCCTTAACCCTTTAAAAAGATGTAAAATTATATGACCAAAGCTTTAGATTAATATAGCTAATAGGTACCTATGCTATGTACTCTATCTAAGGCTTAGACAACAGACATATCACTACAAGCATGGGAACTAAGCTAATTAAATATCCGACGGGTTACACGGCCTACGGAAGGATCATTATAGCTTTACAGCTAAAGTACGGAGGGGTTCATCATCCAAGCTTGCCACGCATTCCAGTAGATGGTCACGGAAAATACACTGTAAAACACAACATTCGTCAGCTGATAGTCCCAAAGCTGGGGGGGTTTACCTTGTACGCTCTTGCTAGCGCAGGAGTAATATCTCGAGCCGAAATAAACGGCTGAATTAGAAGTTTGCTGCAAAGGCGACTATGGATTATTGGCAAGGCGATGCAAAGGCGTTGAAGCGAAAAAGGCGGCTCCCATTTACAATTGTTGGGAGCCTATTAGGAACATTAAAAATCGTATCGCGTGGCGTTTTAAACGTGTATTGCTGAATGCAGCGACTTAATATTGAATGGCCAATTTCATGGTATTTACGGAAACATTAGTCGATTCGACTCAAGGGTGCACCTTTCTGGGAATTTGCGATCAATTATGTGTTGCATTCTGCAGGACCACCATTGCAGAGCTGTCTCGAATATCCGCCCGGCAAAATGCTGAAGGATGTTGCTCAGTCGTCATGCTCGTCAAGCTCGAAAAGATAAACCCCGGAAGTGAAAATAATAGTACAAGTAGCAGGCTGAAGAGGTGAAAAGATTGCTGTGCTGTCCACGCCGCAGACGTATTTTCGTGATCCAAGGGGACGGGCGACTGGGTGTAAAAAGGGAGGAGGGGGAACGTTGCCTGTGCCATCATCCTAAATCGTCGTTGCCAGGCTGACCCCTATATTGACTTGCCGAGGAAATTCACCTACAAGCAGGCGAAATCAAAGCAACAACACCCTCAAACCCGTATCTGGCGAACCCTGTGTAAGGATCAGAGATCATAGGAAAAAGAAAAGAAATAAGAGAAAAAAACATGGTGGTCGATGCCTTTTCCTTCCCTTTACCTGCCGTATTAAACTCCATATGTCACATCTTTTATGGTATCCGCCGTACTCGCAAGCCTGAAGAGAAATGACATAAGATGAAGGAGACGCCCGATACTACCATCGAGCACCGAACCATTACGGAGAGACGTGAGTGCAGAGTAAAACACCCTCAACGCAGGTAGCGACCGTTTCCTGATTGACGCATTAGCAGCGGCAGGCTGAATATGTCGGATAGTCGTTCTTTCGGTGATCAAGGCGCACCTCCGTAAGTCTCACGGGCCTCGGGTCGAGCTGCAGGTTCGCCGTAGCCGGATGAGGCGGGATCGCGAGCTCGGGCGCCTCCATCGCGGTCGGGACGGTCGAAACGCTCACGCTCGTAGCCAGGGCCACGTCGGTCATCTCCTCCTCGAGGTCCGTACCGATCTCGTTCCTCACGACCACCAGCATAGCGGTCAATTCGTCCATACCCTTCCTCACCGCCACCAGCACCACTACCACCGGCACCGCTTCCACCACCACCGCGCTCACGTCGATCATCCCTACCATAGTTGCGATCATAGCCGCGGTCGTATCCGCGATCTTCTCGGCCACCACTATAGCCGCCACCTCGAGTATCACGGTAGCTACGATCATATCCACGGTCCTCACGGTAACCGCGGTCGCCGCGGTCCTCGTAGCGAGGGCGATCATATCCTCGGTAGCGGTACGGATCGTCACGGCCGCCATAGCCACCGTAGCCACCTCCGCGGCGGCGATCTTCAAATCGAGGACGACCCTCTAAGAACCAAATTAGAAATAGTAACTGATTAAGTTGGATGTGTTTACTAACCTCGCTTCGGGGGGCCAAAGTACTTGCCAGGAGTAGGAGTGCGAGGGCGGGCACGACGAGCCTTCTCAATGCTGAGAGTTCGGCCCTCGATTTCCTCTCCCTGCAGTCCATCCTTAGCTGCGTCGGCCTGATCAGATGTAACCATCTTCACAAAGCCGAAGCCACGGGATTCCTTGGTGTGGGGGTCCTTCATGATTTGACACTTCTCAACCTCGCCGTACTTTTCGAAAAGGCGGGTGACCTCGGCTTCGGTCAACCTGGGATGGATTCCAGTCACGAAGAGGTTAGATCCAGGGTTAACAGAACCATCCTCGTCCTTATTGCCATTTTCCTCTTTGGGCGGACTGGAGTTTCGAAAGTTAGAAACATATTCAAGTCCAAGTATAAGATCAGTATGATAGATGGGACTTACCGGTCTTGGTTGGCGGTGGGAGAAGCAGAGCGACGGCGCGACGTTTCAATTCCGTCGTCGCGAGAAGGTCGGGGAGACGCACTGCGCTGATCACGCTCGTAGCGAGGTCCGTCATCTGCAGAGTAGCCGTATAATTAGTACGATTTTACTTTTTACGTGTTAGAAGTAGAAGTATAGTATTGTAACTTACCATCAAAGCGGTCACCGTTAGCGGTTTCGTAATCCATTGCAGTAGTGGCCATCGTGAAGGCTGCTAGTAAAGTGTGACTGCAAGAGTGGTAAGTTAGGGTGTGTTGACGCGACACTAAACCAATAGGCGGTGCCTATGAGGACGCGTTTTGTGCAGAGAAACCAGTGGTTGAGAAGGAATGGTCGCGCCAAGACCAAGGGAAACAAAATAATTGTCGAGATCAGTTGTCAAGGTGATGGTGGAAGAAGTGTAGTTGTGATGAGTGAAGTTGTAGAATGGAAGATGAAGATGAAGATGAAGATGGACGGTGGTGTAATGAGAGGTTTAAATGGTTGTACGGGTGGATGGTTAGAAAAAAGAAAGAGCAAGATGTAAAATAGCCCCGACTTACCTGCTACTTCCAATGGCTGTAGACGTCAGTTGTAATCACAAATAGCAGTTGCACAGTTGCAACCTGTTCTATACCGATGCAGGCTGTGGGATTCACTCTCCAAATGATGGGTGCGCGTGATGCAGTACTGTGCAGGAGAAAGAAAATAAAAATCCCGTGAGTCTCAAGCGCGAACACAAACAACCCTTTTCTTTGAGATGGTGCAAACTGAGAAAAGTTGAGGTCTCAGGCAAGGCTGGTCGAGAAAAAAAAAAAAAGAAGGGCCTCCTACAAAAGGAGAAAAGATGGAATGGGCGAAAGAGGGAATGGGAAGTGTTGAAGGGGCGGAAAAACTGGGGAGGCAAAATTGTTCAGCTACGGATGTACCGTAAGTGCGGTACCTAGGTAGGTCCAACGCATGTACTTCCTTATTTGTACCTGCCTAGGCTTCCCTAACCATTAGGTTGTCGCGTCTCCACATGCGTACATGTAAGCAGCTGCACATTAGGTATCTTTGAAGGTACGCAGCAGGTACAGTGGATACATTTAAAGGCATGTTCTTACGCGCTAAGTATGTACATGTAATTGCCTAGAACTTGCATGTCAACAGGTATCCGCATGAACCTTTACTTAGAGATAATTAGCCAATCGATTTCTGAATTTATCTCCAATTGTATTGTTCAATTCAACACGGGAGAATGCGGAAGTACGTTCATAGTGAAGCTGCGGACGAGAAACACTTACAGATATGGAATTGTATCTTCCTTTATTCCTTCCTTTTTCATGGTAGTACAAGCGAAATGCTTCCGGGGGGACTGGAGTCATCACGGAAATATTCCTAGGTGCCAAAGAGATATGCAACCTCCCGTTCAATTTTATTGTAACCTCTACCCAATGTACATGTTTATCTTCGAGGTATCTTCAAGCTGGAGGAAGGTCCATAGCCTCTTTATTCTAAATACTCACTACAGCTCGCTCATATCAGGCTGGTTTATAGCGATTTCTGCTCTTAAGGCTTGTTCCACATCAATCTCTGCAGGAGCTATTTCGTCTAGGAATTTCAGACCCTCTGATGCTCTGCCGCCACAAGCCCTCTCCAATGCGAGGAATGCAAAGTGGCCTCCTACTACAGGACGAGCCATAAAGTTGGGTCCAGGAAATCCACCATCGCCCTCCGTCTCGTAAAGGTCCGTCAGCGGACGATCTATAAAAGTTTATATTAGTTATTATATAGAGGGCAATAAAGCTGTGTAACTATCACGTACCTGTTGCGGTCTCATTGACCCATGTTGCAACGTGTTGTAGGATCTCCGTCCGTACCTTCTCACTCGTCACAGCGGCCGCAAAAAACTCCCAGTCGCTCTTCGTATACAGATGACGGCTATCTAACGGTAAGCCATATCTTTGGAGCACTGCATGGTACCAATCGCTCTGGATCTGGTAGATTCTGTCGGGAATGAATGCTGTCTTAGGTTTAGTGGTAGCCTCGTCCCCGAGAGGCTGCTGTTCTGAACCCCAGATTCTACTCGGTCGCTGCGAAGAAGACGTGCCGTCAGGCAGGTGGAAGCAAAGTAGAGCGTCGGCGAAAAGGTTGTATATCGTCGTCCACGATCCATACCAAGTGTACGCTAATTTTGCATGTGTCTTATCTCTGGATAGTCCAAAGTCCTGCCACTTGTCGATATATTCGTCGGCTACGTTGCTGTACCACTTGGAGTCGGCCTTCTCCCCGACAACGTTAGCAATCTCACTCATGGCCTTAATTCCAATGATTCCCTTCAGCGCCAGATTTGTCTGATTAGCTAGCCAACCAGCGAAGTCATCAGTGCAGAGTTGATTCGCCGGGATGAGTGACTCCCGGACAAGATACCCCGTCCATTGCTTCCACAGCTTATATGAGCGCCGTACCCATCTCACAGCCACTTTCTCACCTGTGGTGCCCAGGTCTTCCCAAGTTCGATCCATTCCGTATTCATCAGCTAGAAAAGATCTTTTCACAGACTCTGACTTGAGTGTTAAGGCTGTCTCCGGTACAGCCCGAACGAACTGGGGCTGCGGATCATCTCTGAGAGCATTAACAAGTGCAAGGCCCATGATAAGCATGTCGCCACATTCTTCGACAGGCATATATTCATCGTTACCGTCACCATGCCCGGTTGCGTTGGGGAAGTGATATCCAAGATCATGCATGCTGTAATCGTTGGGGTACTGGCCGCTCAACTGATGCTCGAGAAGAGGCTCCAGCAGGTATGCTAGCCACTGAGGGTTGGTGTATAAGAAGAACGGAAACGCCGGGAAGATAACGTCGACTGTCTGGAAATTGCCGTTCGACGAAATCTCCTTAAGGAATATGATGGGGTTATCCGGTGTGCCGGAAAACTGGGTCGCCCCTAGCACTTGGCGAGCAGACAAGGCCGCAATATCTCGATAGTCGTGTGAGCCGGACGCATAGGCATCTTTGGCGAGTTGCTCAGAGTAGTTGCTAGCAAGGTACGCTGCAGTTTCATAATCATCGTAGTGGAACTGCAGCATTTCATGAGCACCCGAGAAATAAAAGTCCCACAGTGGACGCATTAATGTCAAACCTCTAGCTGAGGCAAACTGGACGACAGGATCCTGAGTGAGGGCAAAGGTAAAAACAATGCTGTCCTGAGCAGCACCAGACGATTCATTAGACCTCTCCTTAAGCTTGAAAGTCTTGGAGAAGGCGAAGATAGGTTCTTCTTCAAAGATTCCGCGATAAGAATCGTCTACTTCATTCTTCAGGGACCCGTGCTGGGCAAAATGACGTCGTATGTAGTTCGCTTCACCCGACTGATGTTCAACATCGGCTGGGGCTGAAATATGAATAGTTCCCCATTCTGCGTGATCGAAAAACTCAGTTAGGAGCTGCTCAGTATGCCGTTTGATACTCCATGTCTTAATAGGAGCCTTTGCACTACTACTCTTTTCGGTCTGGACGAGCCCCCACTCTATCTTATTGTCTCGGTTACCACTAACCCATTCTCCATTGATATCCACGTAGAGGCTTACGTCGGTCGAACCTTCTACAATAACAGTGAGGTATGACGCTGGCAGAGACTGTCTGAATGTTGACGTGGGGGTGATGGGAGACAAGAACGAAAGGGTAATTTTCACATCGGACCCTGGGATAGTATAGGTGAGGTTTGTGGTTGAGGCATCGAATGTGGCACCGTCGTACTCGGGGAAGGAGACTTCATAACTACTAACAATCAGCTGGGGAATAGTCTAGGGTTGATATTGGAAGCTATTCACGAACCTGGAAGACTTCCTAAGGAAATCTTGCGAACGACCTAGTAGAGGATATACTGTCTTGGTCTCGGGCACCGAGGCTATAACAGCAAAGCCAACGGTGCTGCCAGTCCAGAACATCGGCCAGTGCTCCCATGGAGCATCTCGGGCATGGGCAAGCCATATACTCAAATAAGGATTTCGTACGATTAATGGCAGTACGGGAGGCGTTAAGGACGAAGCATTGACGAGGACTAGACACAGCGCCGTAAGGGCCGGCCAGAGACACAACCTCATGGTGACGGATCAGGCGGGTACTTGTTTATTTCTATGCTAAATAGAAAAGAGATGGTATGAATTGAGAGGAAGGGTAATGCGTTGGTTAACTAAACATGAAGACTAATGTATGCGTATAATATCGTCGGACACCTGGAGGACGAAAGTAATGCTATCTGAAATATCTAGAGTCCGGCGCAAAAATCGACGATCAATCAACGAATAGCGCGAGAGAGGTGTGCGAGACTGCGAGTTCAAGAGAACGTATATCTACCGGGGTAACGACGAACACCAAGCCTCCATCCGGAAGTTGGAGAAGGGAAAGAAAAGAGTTCTAGCAAGGAGTGCGGGCAGACTGAACACAATAAGTACCTGACAGAATAGACAGGATCCACCTCCCCCAGGTTTCGAAGACTACGAGGGTAGGAGGGATGAACGAACGGATGCCCGAATAAGCCATTCACGAATAGGAGTGACGACATTTCCCCACAAAACTCATACCTAGGTTAGGTGCTTTCGGGGGCTAGGGGAAGGTACCTACATGAGCGGATACCTACCTCTAGGTGGTATTCTCATGCGACAGCAACTTCTTCTGCCGTGTGCCTTATTCCGCCTTATGCATAGGTACCTAGGTACTACATGTACCTGATCGAGTTGGAGAATAGGTAAGCAGCTAGCTGCAAGTCCCTTTCTAAATACCTGTCTAATCGAGCCGAGGGTGCCAAGGCTAGAGAGCTGAATTGAAACCATGCGGAATTGAACCCCTCCTGGACTCTAACCCCTCCTAAATGATATATTACCCCACAAGTGGTGCTATTCACCTACCACCGTCTCTTACAATTCTATCGTCCTGGTTTATCTGGTGTACTGAACACTAATAGGATAGAAGAGTGTTTGAGTATATTCTACGGCTTCTTTCCCTTTCTCTAACATTTTAGTAATTGGACGAAGTCGATTTGTTTCAAGTGAATATGCTTCGGCATTATATACAACTAGAAGAAGAGTTGCTAGGTATCGATACGGAAGAGTTTAACCAAGCAACATCAAATCTAATAATTCATTAATATCATTAATAAGGGTTAAATACCGAACAATTTAGAATGCTTTGTATAGAAGCTTTTGCAGAGCAATTACATACCCTCGAGTTAATAAGTATCGTGTTAGTTACCATTTCTACCTAATTATTGGATCTAAATGGCTGTAAACCTACGAAAACGGTAAGCTAAAGTGTATCGCTATGGGGTGTTGAAAAGGCGCACCAATGAACAGTCTACTTGAGAGAACCCGTCTTCTCCGGTTTGATCCACCTCAAGTCGTTTCTTTCCGTATTGAAGCCATTCAGAATTGCTTAGTATATCTACACTCTCATAACGCAACGATACATATCAAGTCGTTAAAGTAGTTAAAGTAGTTAACTTATAGGTAATGGTACGTTAATGGTATTACATGAGGGCATGATATCTAGACTATTAACGCCAGAAACCGATTCCCGTGAAAACGGAAATCATCTGTTTATAGCTTACCTAAATTCTCGTGAAGTTTGAACGGAAAGATGGAGTCGTCCGCAAAGTCCTTTTTAAACCTTCCACTTTCGGTGTCTACTAGCCCGTAACGCCGTATATCGATCCCTCTTGAACTTTCTATGGCTTGTGATCTAAACAATACTACCCCGCCAGCGCTACTTTGTCGACCTTTTTACTATTTACTACGAATTAGATTACAGTAGAGGGCAATAATGGCAACTCTTGACGGTAAAGTGTTCGCTATCACCGGTGGTGCTAGCGGAATTGGGTTTGCAACCGCACAGATACTATCCAAACGAGGTGGAATTGTCTGCATAGCCGATGTTGACCCGGCAGCCATTAGCAAGGCAGAGGAATATTTTACCAGCCAAAATGCACCCTTCACTGTTGCCAAGGTAGACATCTCTAAGCGGGAAGAGGTTGAATCTTGGATCGACGGCATTGTCCAGAAATACGGCAAACTCGATGGTGCCGCCAACGTCGCGGGTATCATCGGCAAGCATCATGGCATACGAGAGGTTGCCGACCTCGACGACGACGAATGGCATAAGATAATCGCAGTTAACCTCACGGGGACCATGTATTGCTTAAGAGCTGAACTTCGGAAAATCGTTGGTGGTGGTTCTATTGTGAATGTTTCCTCTATCCACGGGCTTCAAGGTAGTTACTGGTCCTAGTCTTATGTCTAGAGTGACAGGGCTGATCTCCAATCTAGGGTTTGCCAAACACGGAGCATATGATGCCAGCAAGCATGGTGTCATAGGCCTGACGAAAGCCGCTGCCAAAGAAAATGGAGCCCGGCAAGTGCGTGTCAATGCGGTGGCACCGGGAGCCATATATACTCCGCTGATGGAAAAGAGCTGGAAAATCCACAACCGACCATCTGATGCACCCTTTGACGACACAGCAGCCCTAGGTAGACAGGGCACAGCAGAGGAATGTGGCCAGGTCATTGCTTTCCTTTTGGGTCCCGACTCAACGTACGTGAGCGGAAGCGTATATTCCATCGACGGTGCGATGTAGGTCGCAAGCAGAATTAACTCAATAACTAAAAGACATCCTCAGGCTGAACGTCGTGATTTCTCCCATCCTCTCGAATGTGTTTCAGTGTCTTATCCCGGGACATGGGTTTACGCATATCGTAGGCATCCTCACCGTGAGCGGTGGGATCGTTAACGTTATCACCATAATAGTCCTTGACTACACGATATACGCTATAGCCCATACCCTCGTAAAAGTTGATGGCCCTCGTGTTACTTTTCCTTACGAACAGATCGACAAACCAAGCATCGCCAGCTTCCGCAGCAACTTCAAGATTTTCGGTGAGAATCTTTCCAATGCCAAGACGGCGAGCTTCAGGAGCCACCGTGAGGGCCGTGATGTGTGCGTGCCATGGTAGATAATGCTCAGAATATTGGAAGTAATCTGGAGAACTTTCCAACTTGCCCATAACTGTAAAGTGACGTGTAACCTCGTTAGGCTGGATTATTATGAAATTTATGATTAGAGAATGATTTTTGACCTACTGTAACCAATAATGTTTCCGCTGGGGTCCTCAGCGACTTGGAATAGTGAGGGCCATTTGGCAAAGTATTGAAGGTAGAAACTTAGATCGTACGTCTCAGTCAACGGATCAAGATTGCATTTGGAGAACTTGTCTAAGTCATCGGGACGGAAACGTCGAAAAGAGGCCATGACTGTAGTGTAGCTAGTACCTAGGTCTTAATTTCCAGTCAACTAGGTACCAAACAGTAAAAATGATTTTCTGTATCGAAGACGCTTGGGCGTATTGTCTAATTTGCTGGCATCGGTTTGCATGAAAGCCCAGGCGGAGGTAAGCGAATTGAATTAGAAAAAGGGGCTTAAGAGAAATAAGATTACGAATATATAATACCAAGGTCGTAGATCCTTTTTTTTTTTATCACCCAACTACTTAATTCATTGCATAGATTCAGCGGGATATAAAAAAGTGAATGGAAAAACGAATATAAGTTTTAGTGGGATACCTGGCAAACGAAGATTCAAACAAAGCCCAATAATCATATACCTAATACGAAATAATATCACCTAACCTTTAGCTGAATAGCCCAGAGCGCATTGCCCCTCCAAACATAACTGAGGAAATAAATGAAAATGAAGGTGGGGGGCTAGCGGCGGCCTATTAAAGCCGTCTATGCCGTTTCTCTCAAGAAAGAAAAAAATCCCAGTTGAAGAGCCGCTAAAACTTTGATGGGCTACCTAAGGTTACAAATAAGTTTTCTCAATTTAATGCTTAATATCTTGTATTAGGTACATACCTACCTAGGTATATATATATATATATATATATATATATATATATATATATATGTACTTTATGTATGTACCCTAGATAGCGAGATAGCGCCATATCGTTACTTCCAAACTACCTCGTTTTACTCACGCGGGAATCGGCAGGTGCCTGTCGCTGCAATACCTTCCACATGCACGGTGGCACAAGTTACATGTAAATGTGGTTCTTATTTTACATCTGATTATTAGGTACCTTATAGCTTACACCACACACCACCACACGCCTTACACAACGCAGTCAGACCTGTCAGACCTGTCAGGGTAGTGCCAACCCTTGTTACCTCGTTCAATATCATCCGTTTATTATTGGATTGTTACTTAATCCTTTTCAAACACTTTTCGTGCGTACATATCCGCATCACCGACTCAAAATAGAAAAAAGTTTCTTGGACGACCAGACCCTGCGATACGGACTCCTTAGAGAGGAGGATAGAATAATACAAACGATAACCTTATTCTTTGACGTCTCAACTTCTTTGTATAACAACTCAGACTAAGACATTGTCTTTACTTATGATCCGCTCGACAACACGCACAACGAAGTCACTGCTTTCTTAAAAGCCCCCTATAATACTCAGGCTGCGAGATCTAGTATTTAGTACCGAATCCGTAAATATGTCAAGATCACCGCGTACCCCTAGCCATTCCCGGCAAACCTCCGCCATCGATACCTCTTTTCAGAACTCGAGTCCCAATATGTCACCCCGAAGCCGGCGCCAGTCGAAATCTTCTTTTCAAGACCCTTTGACCCCTACGCAATAGTATGAACGAGTCTGAGCTTAATGATCTCAGCAATGGTGGTATGGGTCAGGATAATGGTCTTGGAAATTTAGCGGACGAGTTAGCTGACGCTTTGTCCGGATCTGGCGAGGAGGAATATTACGAGGACGGAGAAGAACGGTCACAACTCGGATTCGACGAAAAAGACGCGCCAAATGATGGGATTCGGGATAGCGGGGTTGATGTAGAAAGCCAGTCAGACCACCGAGAAAAGACGAGGAACACGAGCCTAGGTATACCTTCTCCCCTGGGCGTGGGCACAGACGGACTGGAAGCGCATATGACGGGAGTGAATATGGTTCTGAATCCGATCTGGATTCGCCCGGTATGCCGCCGAGTCTGGTTGCGAGAATCGACGCTGTGGAATCTCTAGCCAGAAGAGGCACTGAAAGCAATGGCAGTCCTAGTGATGGCGTATTTCAACGGTTAACAGACGGACTAAGAGACCTTGGGTCCCAGTCGGGCGTAGAGGGTAGCACTACAAGGTGAGTGATAATTCCTAATTATGCTAGCCTTTCCGAATATGAACTAACCAAAACGTTTCTCGAATTGTAGGTTAATAACAGCTCACTCGGCCTAGCAACGCATCTGGCACACCAGACGCGACAGATCCATAACCTTACCTTCCCTCTATTATCACCACTGGTTCAACCACCGGATCCCGAGACCATCGATTCTCTTTTGCCACTACTCACCTCCGTCTCGGACGAAATGCCCCGACCTGCGACCTCCGCGTTTAACTCTATAAGTGCTTTGCATTCCGTAACATCAGACCTCGTGCAAACCCTGAATTACCTCTCCGATACACTACATATGTCACGACAAACTACAACCACTGCTACAAGGCGGTTAAGAACAGCCAAGGAGATGGTAGCGGAGATGAAACGTGAAGAGGAACTCAGAGAGGAAGGAGAGAGGTGGCTGACGAGAGGGAACTGGGGTGAGAGGCTACAAAAGCGCGAGTGCGCAGGCGTGTGTAGAGAAGTCGTCGGAGGCTTCGAAGAAGTATGTAATGGCTGGAGAGCCCGTCTTTTAGCCCAGGCGGAATCGGCGTAGAGATAATTCCCAGCACAGGGGCACGCGTTCATAATGAAGCCAGCCAGCAAGCAAGCATATTTTTGTTTTCGAGCGTAAGTCGGAAACTGACGTCTGTAATGTGTGGCTGGGGTCGGCCTTGTCAGCTCGGACTTTCTTTTTTATCGATCTCTTTTTGGCATTGCGGTGGATACGTTATTGATTGTAAACTCAGAATCCTGGTGGCGTTGATATCACTTGGGCGGTTTTTTTGACCGGTTCTTATGGCCTCGGGATAGACATAAAGACTTGAATGAAAGAATAGTGCCTAATGATGGTGCTGCTTCGTTAATATACATGATGGAAATGTCTGCCGTCTTGGGTATGAAAACTATTTATGGGTCGTAGTCTATACATCTTGAGGTGCGTGTATCCCCTTTAAGTCAGTCTCACGGTTGTCTTGGTCCATAGTCCGACATCTTTAGAGGGAAGCCGGATCATAGCCTAGAGCCAGGAAGAAGTGCTTCAATACTAGGATACCAGGCCCTAGGAACTCTCATGTAGCTCCGATGTAAAGATCTAGAAAGGTAAATACCAACAAGATACAAAAAGATCCAAGTTAAGTCAATTCACTGTCCGTAATGTAGAGGAACTGATCTTCATTATCATATAACGTTGTAGTATTAAGTGTAGCAGATGCTCCGGCCTAGAAAGAGAATTACTGTTATTCTCATTGAACGAGATACACGTATATACCAAATAATAAAGCTTTCGAAGAGTGCCAATTTGTTGACTAGGGAGTCGTTCAACGAAGGTTATATGGCCAGGAGTGAAAAGAAGACGGCTACCAACTCCTCCTCATGCAACGGAAAGTTGATACACCCTCGTAGATACCACTTTTCCGCGCCTGAGCCAGTAGATTTCAATAATACGTGGACTTATCCCTTCATGTCTCCCGAGTGGTTGCCCAAAGCCGACAACGGGCAACGCTCACTAAGTTCTTTGTTCGCACCGCCGTTATCAGAACCCGTGTCATTCCCACCAAGGGGCCTCTGTTCATCGGCCTTGGCATCTACCAGCGGCGCGTCCCGAGAACGCTGTCGATCAACCCCCGCGTCGTCGTTCACGAGCACCACCATCCACACGCCCACTGCCCCGTCTGGGCCAAACAGCGGCGTGCAGTGTATCCACTTACCCTTCCCGCGCCTGTCCATCCGAGTCACCCACCGGACTTTCATAGTGACGCCGCGGCCGTCGGCGAATGCCTGCGCGACTGCTTCCCGGACGGCAGACGGGCCCCCGATCCGGGACATGAAGTTGCTTTGTAGCATGCCGGGGAAGCGAAGCGAGGGGGACGCGAACAGGACTCGTAGGTGGGGATGAGGCTGCACTAGGAGGTACCGCTCGAAGGGACTGGTGACGCGACTAACGGACGCGATTGGTGTCTGAGGTAATGGATGGGAGTCTACGCGTTCTGGGCTTTGGGACTTTGAATTTGTCTCGGTGTCTGCCGCGTCTTCATGGCGGCGGAGGCGCATCTTACCGTCTACCTCCTGAGCTATTTCCGACTCTGAGAAGCTGGGCATCTCCGCTGGCTCATGTGATTCGTCACCAGCGCTGGTATGAGCGTTGGTACCTCTATAACTCTTTTTCCGGTCAAGAATCCGTCTAAGAGCCTCGAGGCCTGCACATTCTTCGGCCAGACCCGAGACGTCTACCATGGCACCGAGGTGGTATTGGACTATGCCACGGATGTCTAGAAGAGGCGCGGTCATAGCAATATTAATGAACGGAGAACCGTCCCGACGGTAATCCAAGACGACTTCGCAGTGCTCCTTTCCGTCGTATAAATCCTTGCATGCTCCCCGTCGGTCCGTACCGGGTCCTTGAAGGAAACGAATATTCCGGCCTAGGGCATATCCAGCGTCATACTATAGTACTCGATGTTATTAGTTATTGCCCAGGTAATATGGCCGGTATTTTTTAAGACTTGGTGTGTGGTAGTTGGTTGGGCCCTGATTTCGAACATCTCACTCACCTGCGTCATTCGATGAAACTCTGATATTGTTTAGTCAGATTTGCTATCGTCTCCTTTCTGCGTGATTGAGCTCACCTTTGCTGGCAAATATAATCGGGTTGTCAACTCTTGACGGATCCGTCAAGTAGAAGACGTCCGCTAATCCTTCGGGCAGACCTCTAAGGTGGCTGGGCAGTGTATTTGTAATCCGTTGCTTGATAGTGGTGGTCACTATCTGGATCCAGGTATGGGCGATGTCGGAAGGTAGGTCCTCTTCAGCTAAGTCGATTTCGTCCCCAGCTATAGGTTTAAGCCCATCATATTCCCTCGGTCCCCTTTTCAGGAGACCGGGAAGAGCTGTGCTGTCACCAGGGGCGGGAGATGTAGATAACGAACTTTTTCTCGATTTTGCTGACTGATATAAAACTATGGACAATCCAAGTTAAATCACATCATCTAAATACTCTTCCAGACATAAGAGTATTAGTAGGTAGTTATGCTACATTGTAGGAAAGGGCTAAGAACTACTCGTTGTCTGGAGATAAGAGAGAGCTATAATAAACATAGAATGCACTCACGACTCATAGGAGAACTTGAGGCGGAACAAGCTCCAATAGAAGGGGGTTCTCCAGGGGAAGGGAAGGAAGTGAGCCCAGTCCGGCTACGATCGGGATTACTATGCATGCTGTGTAATAGTTAATCTCTAGGTTTAATAAAATTTATCGTTGGTAGTTTACCTATTTGGACGTTTTTTGTGGCGGGATTGGTGGTCTAAGAAAAGGACTTCTGTTTCTTTCCATATTCTCCTGAATGTTGTTGGGGATGAAATCGTATCAGCGATAGAAGTTCCCGAATTTGATTGTTTTTCGAGGATATCTACGATATTAGCCCCTTTATCATCATCTTCAGAATTTTCGAAGGCTGCGAAAGACCACACTCTCATCGCGACATGACTCTTATTGTCGACCGCTGTAGATGATATATTGTCTCGTTTCCCGGGTGAATCACCACGTCTCGATGGTCGTGTCATCTTTCAGTCTTGTGGGAAATGAATCGGATAAAGATGTGTTGTTAATATGATCCTAGAGCGTACTTGTGTCACAAAGAGCAAATTTGATGTAAACCCGCCTCTCATATCATCAACACTGTTATTTTGGAAGGGGAAAGACTAAGGATACGACGCCCGACTGCTTATACATACAACTATAGGACAAGAAAGAATAGGCCCAATGGGGAAACAATGGTGAGGGGCTCGAATGGGAGACCTCTAAGGAAGTTAAACTTGAGTAGTTGTCTCATGTCGTAGTAACTAATGGGCAGTAAAAAATTGCAAGATCATGTTGACAGTAGCTGGACATCTCAGATTCTGGGCACTACAAGGCGTATTTCACGGCGACATCCTAGTGTTCACGACAGTAACGTAGAATGATAAGGCCGCCGTTTTGAAATTTGAGCTGAGGGTTTGAGACTACTATACACAATTAGTTAAATTTCCCCAGTACCGAATCTTGGGATAGGGGTAGCGGATAGAATGGTTATTGATTCGCATGCTTCCGTTACGAACTACGAAGATAGGGGCCGAGCACTTAACTACTAAATAGGTAGCCACGGATCTTATATGAAGTCAATTTTTATCTAGTAAGGAAGTTATTTAAAGGGGATTTGAGAAGAATATTAATATACTCAACCATGGGTATACAAGATATGTGAGGATACAGGTAATACATACACAGGTACCTTATGTACCTGATATAGGTATCTACCTATCATATAAGTAATCGTAGCAGCATAGAGTGATATATAGGTATGTTACGAACCTGTTACCATCTTATTACGGTAACATGTATGCTCTTAACTAGTTGAGCGATCCTCATTCTATGCATTTATTTGTGACTAAGGCTTAATACTTAGCTGAATGTTCAAGGGGTTATTGGCTCCTCTTCACCCTTTCGCTGGCATTGATATGTTGATAGACGAATGAGTTTTACGACAAAGTGGGCTTGCTCATATGATACGGTTAACGTTATGTTGAGGATGGTGGGGATGATTCATTTTGAGCCTCATCGATCGTATCGTACCCCGATTAACGATTCGTAGGGAATTGTGTTATGCTAGATGAACTTGTGCAAGCTTTGTATCAGAATCAGTCAAGCATGGGAAGTTGAAATGTGTTAGGCTAGTCAATCTCATGCCAAGCCACTTTGTTCCGATCATGGATGTTGCTGGTTGGGGGAATGTTTTGGTATTTTTTTTTTTTTTTTTGGGTGTGACGGATTGGGGGATGGAGAGAAGCCTTAACGCGCTGCCCAGGCGCTCGCAGATCCTGCAATCATGTATTGTTTATGTACAACAAATATGTCTTATTGGCTTGCCAATACATCTATGGTACAAATGGAGCGATAAGGTAGTGGGAAGTGCCCAGGGAATCTCGGATAGGTACTTAACCCTATCAACGGTACCTATCAGCCGGGAATCCGGGGACCACCTGGGCAGTCTAAACAATGACCCCTGAGTGGGAAAGCGCGTAGCCAGTCGGAAAATTGGATGCGCGCGTGTCCCTTGTGAAATTCGCTGGTAGATTGGTAGGTTACGTACATGTAAGCAAAATAATAAACAACCCAACCGCGCCACCTGGCATAGTATATGTACGAAGTACAAATACCTCCCTTTTAATACCTACATGTAGGTACTATGTAGCGAGGGGCAGCTCCGCTTTCTTTTGATTTCTATTATGAAAAAGAAAAAGGGAGAGAGAGCAGGCGCGTCAAGTCAATCTTGCATCGCGAATTCGGCCGCACAATAGGTCCTAGGTTAGTTTTTTGACGTGTTGAATTACTTACAGGGTTAAAGAGACCTGTCAGAGGCCTCTTGTTATTGTCTTGTTCAAACTAACTTGTCCTATTTTGGTTGCTTGGTGCTTGCAAACTAGTCCAGCCCCCGCAATTATCCTTTTACTTTGTTTATATATCTGCAGTTCCCGTTTTAGTAACCGCGAACAAAAGAAGGGAAATGAGACTATGTAAATACTGTTTACACACGCGTTTCCCAGCCACTATCAGGAACTCAGCTGTTTTCTGTAGCTGTACTTTACGCGTACAAGCAAATCACTCTTCTTTTTTTCTTTCCCAAAATTAATAACAGTAACTATCCAGCTTCTGCTCAAGAAGAGTAGGTAATTCATTTTTATAAGTTTATTATTTTGATTAATATCAGTAGTATTGCATGCGTATATCATGGTGCATTGAGAGTGTCGTAAATGGTGTTCATAGAAGAAAGTCAGAAGGTCAGAGGAGCATGTCATCAATTCTTAGTGTACCTTGATTAGGTGGTATTGAACACAGTTTGCGGCCTTCTAATATCGGTTAAAAAGTTAATCGGTACCTGATAACATATGCCTTTGGTAGCAATACAGAAGTATAGCACATCATCAGATAGTGGGGGGTTCAAAGTTTAGCACTGGTAAGCCCCCTGTGTCGTTGTAAGGCGCGACCTGCAGGCACGCCAAAAAGCATTAGCAGGAACAAGAACGGGTAGAGCCAGGTCTTTCTTTCCCTAGCACGGTCCATTCAGCCCGTCGTTGCCATTCAACCTCCAAAGTCTCCAAAGTCTACGAAACCACTCCGCCGCCTCTTTCCCAACTTGCTATCGTCGTTACAGTTTTTCAACCAATTTAGCTCACTTCTCCCGTTTTCCCTAACAAGAGAACCCATCTTCTCGCCACATTCTATTCTATTCATTTCGCTCTTTTTTCTAATTTTTCAATTCTTTGCGAGACCGTACCGACAGTAACAGGAAGCGATCGAATAATAGGCGTATTCTCCCTTGCAAACCCTCTCTGGCATTAGTTCTGATCTATACCGTCAACGACAAGAGAGCATGCGCTAGAAAGGAGCTGCATACCCTCAAGGGGCCTTAGGACGTACTTGCCGACAACATCTATCCTTTAACAACTGACCGGAGTCTCTCACGGGCTTGGGTTTTCTGACAATTCCGGCTTCAACTCATAACAACCGATTCGCGCCTTTTCCCTCGACTATTACACCTACCTTGCTTTCTCTACCTTAACCACTTGCGTAGCTTCTGCGATCACCACCTAAACTCGACCTGCATGAGAGAAAATGACTATACAATCTGATTCGGTATCGGCGGCACCGCCGCTATTAAAGCGACAAGCCCGCGATACGACAAGCCCCGCCGTGCGCACACCCTCGAGGACAGGCACTCCTCCCCACCATCTGACCGAGGAACACTACAGGTTATGAATAATGTGGAAGGTGGTAATTCGAGGAACGTACGTCATGGACGGAGAGGTGATCGAGCGAGTATAAGTGCTATCGATCCTGATAGTTTGACGCGGGCCCTTTCAAGGGAGCTTTCTGCCGACAGACGAGAGAGCGCTTCGAGTGCGAGTCCTAGTAGGAAGCGGCAGCGCATCAATGGCGACAGGTTAGTGAAAGCCCCATATTCACCCATTCTAGCAAGCAAATGTGTTGTCTGGGATTCCGAAATGTCGTGACTGGTCGGGTTGGATTCTACTATTGTTTTCTTTCATAAAGCTTGTCTTTTGTCTCTTTAGCCACGCATACTAAAGTACTTTTTAGATTCATACCCGCACGTGCTGGCCAGGATATGATATCTGCTTTTAGTCTCTTGCACGAAGAAGGATCGCCAGCTACACCTTCACGGCAGAAGAAGCGAACACCGCATGGAGAGCTTCACTTCCAACAAAGTAAGCCGACTTCGATTTCCTCCTAAAAAGGATTTAGTGCTAACTATACCCAGCTGAGGAGGCAAATGACAGATTCTCTCGAGTACTAAGAGCGGAACTCTTCGAGAACACAATACCACAGGCCACACCGCAAACAATGTCTCCGGATGCTAACTTGCCAGGTTCGGCACACTCTACACATACCCATAATGGCACGAGATCTCATACTCCACCTAACAACCCCCCTCCATCTCTACCCTCAAGCTTTACGCCATCAACACCCCATAAGAATCTCTTCTCTTACATGTCTCCCCGCCACCATTCCAACGTAGCTGGACAGCCGACCCCGTCCCGAACACCACAGAGCCGGCACGGTCCCAATCTGGATATACGATCAGAGATATATAGCTTATCTCCAGTCCGCTTCGGAAGCCAACAAATGCTCCTAAGCCCGAGACGCCAACCTAGAGCTGTTAGTAAAGTACCTTATAAAGTACTAGATGCTCCCGAATTGGCCGACGATTTCTACCTAAATTTGGTTGACTGGGGTAGCGCTAACGTCCTGGGTGTCGGTCTGGGCTCGAGTGTCTATATGTGGAATGCGCAGACAAGTCGGGTAAATAAGCTTTGTACGCTTGAGGATGACACAGTCACAAGCGTGTCGTGGATCCAAAAAGGCACCCACATAGCTATCGGGACTGGGAAGGGCCTAGTTCAAATCTGGGACGCTGAGAAGACGAGACGCTTAAGAACGATGACAGGACACACCGCACGGGTAGGATCCTTGGCTTGGAACACCCATATTCTCACATCTGGATCTCGAGATCGATTGATATACCATCGCGATGTGAGGGCCCCCGACCAGTGGATGCGAAAACTTATGGGGCATAAGCAGGAGGTTTGCGGTTTGAAATGGAACTGCGAGGATGGCCAATTGGCAAGTGGTGGAAACGATAACAAGCTCATGGTTTGGGATAAGCTATCCGAGACGCCTTTATGGAAATTCTCTGATCACACCGCTGCTGTTAAAGCAATAGCATGGTCGCCCCACCAGCGCGGTCTCTTGGCCTCCGGTGGTGGAACTGCGGATAGACGGATAATATTCCATGACACAGTTCGTGGGTCTGTCATCAACGAGGTCGACACCGGAAGTCAGGTGTGCAATATCTCTTGGTCGAAGAATTCCAACGAGATTGTCTCAACACATGGCTACAGCCAGAATCAGATCGTCGTTTGGAAGTACCCTGCCATGACACAGGTAGTGAGCCTCACTGGCCACACGTACCGAGTGTTATATTTGGCCATGAGCCCCGATGGCAGAACAATAGTCACAGGGGCTGGTGACGAAACTCTGCGATTCTGGACTGTTTTCGGAAGGAGGCCAGGTCAAAGAGAAGATAGTGACGGTGGGGGACGACTGAGTGACTGGGGAGTCATTCGGTAACAAAATAAAATTCGAACCTGATCTATTTACTATACGTCAACAAACCGTACTTCCTCGTAACGATATCCACCTAGTTTCACGACATATTCGAAGGGAACTATATGGACTTTTCACAGTTCCTTGCATCCACCGGCGTTTTGCATGTATGAGTCTTGTTTTTGGAGGGGGTCTGGATCTTTTTGGTGTCTTACCTACCTAGCTATCATGGTATCGCAGAGGTCGAAGGGTTAGTTAATTCGCATTCGGTTGGTTGCGTTGATGAATGGCCGGCGGCCGAGATGATATGTCCCTTTTCTCCTTTTGGCACGGAACAGCAAGGCGTTGTGGGACGGTACGAAAGGAGGAGGGAGGGGAAAGGTGACCAGACTACGCGTCTTTGGAAGGGAAAGGAATATGATATGATATCGGTCGGCTGGTAGGCTCGACAAAGGCGTAACGTCAGATGAAGGGCATCAGGCGTGAACCCAGAGCATCATAAATATTCTTATGGCAGCGTTCTGTGAACTAAATAAGAGCAAACTAAAAAGTTCATGAACTGGAGTCGTCACAACACGTCACGCATGTGAATTGATATGAAGTGATGTATGACCTCTATTGCTTTGGCACAGTATAGATATCGGTGGCTTTATTCTCAAAATTCTCTGAGCTGCTACGTGTATTATATGACCAACAACGAAACTATAGACACCCAGAGCTATTGCATAATTGGAGCTAAACACTAAATCGGCATTTGTCGTCAAGGAATATTCTTTATGATTTCTAGTACGCTAAGTATGGTATCGTAATACTTTGAAGACAGCCCACGCCTCATTAAATCCCCACCCGTGACTTCGTAACCTCGTTCTTCGTTTACTTCACTCCCACTGCTGTCTTAACCGTCTTGAAACCCCGTATTGTCTACTGAATTGATATGAAGAGGGGGTGGGCAAGGGGGGTATCAAGATGCGATGCTCCTGAATAATCAGTCTTCTATGAATGTAGCTAACTAGCTGCTCGTACAGGAACCCCGAATCCCACAAAAAGGAAGCATAAACGACGTAGCACGTATGAATGTTATGTACCAGGAAGTAAGTTTATCGATAATTTGAGAACTCAAGGTAAAAGACCGCCTCAAGGTACTCAAGGCATCGTCCGGACTTCGGGCGGACTGGAAAAATAGACGCTGTGTTTCCGGGGCTAATGAAATGGAATCTAATCATTTGTTCCGCTGGCCTCGCCAGGCCACCAAGTCGAATATATGATATCTCAAGGGCCATTTAGAAAACTTCGATTTGGGAATTATATCTGATAGCAATGATTCTACATTTCCGTTATAAGACTGTTTCGTTTGGCTTCCTTGCTCGTACCGTGTCATCGAGAATACGCTCGTCGATCCCGCTGGCCACCGATTCCTTCTTATCAAGAGACTCGCCGTTCTTGGCCGGATTCTCCTCGTGTAACAACGGGATTTCATCAACGCTTAGTCGCCGACCGCTAGCAGGATCCTGAACCTGGACAGCTGGCTCAGCGCCTTCTTCGGTATCAGTCACGCCGAGCTTATGTTCCACTTCTGCCGCGGGCGTGGGAGCCATCGACGGAGACCCGAGGACGTCGGGGCTGTTCTGCCACTTAGCAACCTCAGCCTTCATGGCCTCGAGCTCCTTTTGGAAGCGTTTGCCGAAGACGTCAATGTAAAAAGTGGAGCCATTATATACGCTCCATACGAAGACTATGATGAGGAAGGCGGCTGATGCCCACCGGCTGTAAAACCAAAGGGGACAGGGAAGCATCGTCAACACAGCATATAAGTACTGGATCAGCATGAAAGCAAACTCCTGTAGACCGTTCGGTAGCGAGAGCACAATTCTGCCGATCCAGGTCTTGGAGTATGAACGCCGCAACCAGGTGAACGAAGTCGGCCGGCCGGCTGCGATCTTTTCGCGCCGGCGGACCGTAATGAAAAAGTAGTAGCTAAGCTGCCAGAAGGCATACGGGATCGTGGACCAGGCAAGCATCGATACGAGATTACCGTAAGCGGTTGGCGAGCCCGGCGGAGAGTTCTTGATGGTCCAGAGCGCGGGGAATCGTTCACGCTGGTCCTCTGGCGAGAATAGGTGGGCCATACAATGCAGCGTAACACATGGCATTATATGTATGAACAGGGATGTGACCTTGTCGAAGTCGTGGAACACGAGCGAATTACGCCACATTATAATTGCCACGGCGTTGTTTCCGAAAGCCAGGCAGTACGCAGCAATAAACAGTCTCTTAGACGCTGGGAAAACCCACAGGCTGAGGAAGAGTAGTAGGTTGACAAAGTAACACAGGTCGGCTAAGAAGTAATGATAGCCACGTTTCCTGTAGGTATAAAAGCGGATGGGCATGTAGTAGACGAGTTGGGCCGTGTACCAGATGTGGAAATACTCGGGGTAAGCACCCAACAAGTAACCACTGATAAAGATGTTCATAACACCACCGATGAACGAGACCTTCTCACGCATCGTAATAACCTTGGTGTCGTTCCATTGGCGACCAAGTTTCTCCACACTCTGCTTCATCCGCTTTCGATATCTCACCAACTGCTCGTCAGCCGAGGGAACTCTTCGCCGCCACTCCTCGACCATGCGTTCCTTGGCCACCTGGCCTCTGTTCTTAAGAGCGGCTCGCGATTTACGGACCTTCTCTGTTTGCGCTGATATTCCTTTTTGCAGCTTCTCTAGCTGCTGTGGCAGGGCAAAATTGTCGAGAAGGTCCAGGACAGTTAACCTGTCCAGAGGGGGATATGAATCCCAATCTTCATGATAGGAACTGCTTCCCGAGAAGGAAGGATTCCTCGATATTCGAGGGCTGTTGGAACCATCGCCTGGTTTGTGTGGATCGACCACAGGGTGCTGATGAGGCGAAGAGGTTAAAGATGGAGATGGAGTTGTAGTATCGTCGGGAGTTAGAGCGTTTTCATCGTCTGTATGTGTGCCCTCCGATTTGGAGGGCGCCAATCTGCTCGGATCGGCCATCTCTGCGAGAGTGCGAATTGGGAATCGTTGGATATCGTTGCGGAAAGATACCCTACGAAGAGCTTCAGCTCCTCTTAAAATTAATATGTCAGCCATAGCCGAGTAAATAATGGGTAAGGGTCTCAGGAGGGGAGTGGTGAATACAAACTCACGATAAGAGCAGGTGACTGCCTATTATTATTACTATTATAATCCTCTTGCAGGCCTGAAGAAGATGGCTTCACCTTGCCCGTTTGTGCGTCCGAGTGGATGCGATATTAGGATCCGGTCCAATTAAATAAGGAGCCGACAGCGGGTTGAAGCTAGAGGCAAAAGAGACGGAAGCGAAGATAGGCAGAGCTTTGTGCGCATGTGATTTTGGTAGGTGGTAGACACGCGGTGAGATTGCGTGACTCTTAGAGGCTTGTGATGGGCGATAGGAAGGCCAACAGTGAAGAGGGACCTTGCGTTCTGGAATCGAGATAGGAAATAGTCCGTCGAAGTCGGGAAAAGTATAAAAAAAACCGGTGGGTAGAATTATTGAAATTCTGATCCTGTAAGTGGCTCTCGCTGAAGGACGTGTCTCGAACGCGACTCGTGGTTGGACGAAATCAAGAGGCTCTTAATTATTTGTGAGATCTCCAAAACTGTTCACTGCAGAACGCATGCGACCTTAGGCCAGGGAGACTTGAAGGATGAACCTGGTCATCATCGACACACACACATACACACATATATATAGGTATTCCTTGGGTACCTGGGTAGGTAAGTATTTGACGTATCTGGAACCCTCCCCCCTGGACGGAAAGTTTCAAGGTTAGGAACCGAATCCTCTTTTTGATTCGTGTTCGATTAGTAGAGGACGGGACACACAACTAAACTGGTCTTGTTGAGGGGGTATGTATTACTATTGTATGGTGTGCTTTTCACGAAGCCAAAGCGATAAAAAAAAAAGTGAAGGGGAAGAATCAAGAAATAGGTCAACTTGAAACTTGTTACCTTATCAATTACATATGTATACAGGGTAAATACGATAAGTCGATGATAGCTAGGACCCTGAGAGGCAGGTATGATGATGACGACATTAGGCGTTTATAGTCTGTATACTTAGGTATGTATAGCGCCTAGTATATCTATAGGTATAACGAGTTAAGACTTAGGTACACGCCAACTTTTGCTTATGGCATGGCATGTTAGCAGGATTTAATAAGAAACGTGAGATCTGACCATATATGTTTAGCTCTTTTTGATAGATGAATTTTTTTTGGTTTTTACAAAGGAAGAAGAGAAGATAAGACGAAAACGTATTACACAGTTAGTACTTAATTAAATACAGGTATATGGCAGATAGAAGTAGGTACCTAAGGTGCAAGTTGATTGGTGGATTGGTGGATTGGTGAATCGTCTGGCAAGCAATATCTGTCAGCTGCCTAGGTACTTCGTACAGCTGTGTGTATTCTTAGGTACATTGCTCATGTACACTAATCCCAGATCGCAAAGGTTCAATGGAAAAAGTCCCCGCGTCCGTACCGATGTACAGTCGCGTCTCGTACATCTTTACCGCAAAGCTAAAGCGTGGAAAAAGTACCTATACCTAGGCATTTATCGTGATACCTACCCTTACCTAATTTATCTATCCACGTACATAAGGTAAAAGGTAATAATTATTTCTTGCATCTCAAGGTACATTTTACCAATACCTTTAATGCGCTGAGGGCTATCAATTCCTAATATACACTTGTACGTGTACACTGAAATGTCATAACTGAAATCGCAATCGGATCCAAAGCCGCTTAGCGACGCTGGATCCTCTTTCGCATAGTGCCTCGCGTCGCGTCCTCATCTAACCAACAGCAAATCCACCACATATTTTTGAGATAGGCCTTTTACCAATCTCGCCAAGATGGGTAAACTAATTCGTCTTGAGCTATTCAGTGCGTATCCTATCCTAGAAGAGCTTCGGCTATGCGACAAAACTAACAAGTTGTAGATTTTAAGTCGTATAAGGGTCATCATACTCTTCTTTTCGGCGACTCATATTTTACCTCTATCATCGGCCCAAATGGATCCGGTAAATCCAATTCGTATGCTCTACCCCGTCCTGTTTTACTACCAACCTTTGCGCATTGCATATTAACTTAATTCTATAGTATGGATGCCATCTCCTTCGTCCTGGGTATCAAGTCGTCGCATCTCCGTTCCGCCCACCTGAAAGATTTAGTATATCGTGGCCGAGTTCTTAAGACGTCCAAGATTAACGATGACGGTTCAGCCGCCGAGCCGACTGCGAACGGGCACACAAATGGACACGTTAACGGCGACGATAATGATAAACCGAATCGTAGCGATCCCAAGACCGCCTGGGTCATGGCTGTATATGAGGATGATGCCGGCGATGAGCAGCGATGGAAGCGCAGCATTACGAACCAGGGCTCGAGCGAATACCGTATCAACGACCGCGTCGTCACGGCTCAGCAGTACAACGAAGCTCTCGAAGCTGAGAATATTCTTATCAAGGCCCGAAATTTCCTCGTTTTTCAGGGTGATGTCGAAGCCATCGCGGCTCAGTCTCCCCAGGATTTAACTCGTCTCATCGAGCAGATCTCGGGCAGCTTAGAATATAAGGCCGAATACGAGAGGCTTCAAAGTGAAGCGGATCAGGCCGCCGAGAATTCCAACTTCCAGCTTCAGAGACGACGTGGTATTAATTCTGAGATCAAACAGTACCAGGAGCAAAAGCGTGAAGCTGAAAATTTTGAGAAGAAGACGGAGGAGCGTGATGCTGCAATAGTTACTCACATCCTCTGGAAATTGTACCATTTCCAGCAGGTTATGGATGATTCCAGTGCTAAGATCCAGGATCACCAGGAAAACCTCAAGGAGTTCCGGCGCAATGTCGAGTCGTTTGAAAGGAAGCTCGAGGCTGCTCGCAAGGAGCAGGCTGATGCCGCGAAAGAAGTCCATAGGGTAGAGCGACAAATCAAACGACAAGAAAAGGAGATCGAAGAGAAGGAAAACAGTCTCGTACCTATAGAAGAAAAGGTGCAACAGACAAGCTCTCAAGCCGAAACGATACGAAATAGGATCGAGGGCGTCAGGAAAGAACGCGACGAGCAACGCAAATTGATTGCCAAGATCGAGAAGGACTTGGCCACTGTCCAAAAAGCACAGAAGCAATTCGAGGACCAATGGAAAGAGACAATGAAGAAGCAAGGAAAGGAGCTGAGCGATGCCGACCGGAAGGAATACAATTCTCTTCGGGCGCAAGCTTTAAACAAGTCTTCGGAGAATCAGGCCAAGTTGGAGAATCTTAATCGACAGCTAAAAACCGATGAGGTTACCGTAAATAGCTTGAAGGGCAAGGTCGAAGGTTATCAGGCAGCTGTAGAAAAGCTGGAGACCGAGTTGGCAGCTATTCAAGAACGAAAACGCACTACCGAAGCTACTGTGAAGCAGCTCTCGGGCGAGATGGACGCCAAGAAGAAGGAGTTTAACCAGATTCAGTCAGAAAGAGTGAGAACGAATCAGAGAAGGACAGAACTTGACGAGAAGCTTCAAGAAGTTTTGCGAAAATTACTAGAAGCAGATGATGGAAGGCGCCAAAACGACAGAGAAGCACGAGTAAAGGAGATGGTCACCTCTCTGAAGCGTATCTACCCAGGGGTCAAGGGTAGAGTTGGTGAGCTATGCAAACCGAAACAAAAGAAGTTTGACGAAGCCGTCATTACTGCACTTGGACGCGATTTTGACTCTGTCATTGTCGACAGCGAGAAGACCGGTGTCGAGTGCGTGCAGTATTTGAAAGATCAGCGCTTCCCGCCAATGACTTTTATTCCACTAGACAATATCAAAGTCAATGCGGTGAATACGGCCGTTAAAGGTATTTCTGGTGCTCGCTTGACGATTGACGCCATCGATTTCGACTCATCACTCGAGCGTGCTATGTCTTATGCCTGTGGCGGCTCGATTGTTTGCGACACGCTAGATATCGCGAAGCACGTTTGCTATGAGCGTAGGATTCAAGTTAAGGCTGTTACTCTGGAAGGCTTTGTTATTCATAAAGCGGGTTTGATGACTGGTGGACGAGGCCCGGATACTAAGGGAAAACGGCGTTTCGAAGAACATGACGTTCAAAACCTACAGAAGATGGCAGATAAATTCCGAGACGAAATTGAGAAGATACCCAGGGCTGACAGACGTGGCGCGGCAGAGGAGTCGTTACAGAACGAGCTCGCGGGACTTGATCAGCGCTTGGCATTTGCTAACAGCGAACTTGCTGCCTTCAACCAAAATCTTGCTAGCAAGAAAAAGGAATTGGAACATGTTAAGCGCCAACTTACGGAGTGGCAACCTAAGTTCAAGGAAGAAGACAACAAATTACAGAAAACTCGAGCGTCAGTCGAGAAGTTCAAGTCGGCAATAGCCGAGGTTGAAGACAAGATCTTCGCTGACTTCTGTAAACGACTCGGATATTCTGATATACGAGCCTATGAAGCGCAGCAAGGCAGTCTCGAACAAGAGGCTCATGAGAAGCGCACACAGTTCGACCTACAAAGGTCAAGGCTAGAAAGCAACAAGAGCTGGGAGACATCACGACACAAAGACACCGAGAGCAGACTTCACAACCTTGAGACCCGCCTCAAGCAGTTGTCTGAGGATATCAAATCCTATCGAGCGGAGAAGAAGGCGATCGAGGAAGCGATGAGTAACGATCAAGACAACCTTGAAGCTTTACAGGAGCAGCTAGATGAGTACAAAGCCGAGCTCACCAAACGCACCGAGAAAGTCAACGCAGCCAAGGCGGAAGTCCAAAAGAGAAGTAAGGATATTGAGAGTAGACAAAAAGCAATTAGTGCTCTAGAGACGGAGGTTCAAAGGAATAGTGCTGGCAAATTTGCTCTATTGAGACGATGTCGGCTGGAGCAAATTAACATCCCCCTAGTTTCAGGCTCGCTCGATAATCTTCCAAACGAAGATAATCTTTTGCATCAAGACCCAGATGCTATGGATGTGGATGACGGCGACGACGCTGACATGATGGAAAATGCCATGGATGACTATGGTATCGAAGTTGACTTCGACTCATTAGATGATGATCTGAAGAACGTGAGTTGAAAATTCAAATTTGACTAAGTATCAGGCGCTAACCGAGACAGCCCGACGACGAGAGTATAGAAGAAAAGCTACAGGAGAAGATATCCTCGCTTACCGCAGAGCTGGAAAAGTTAAACCCCAACATGCGAGCTATAGAACGTCTAGAAGTAGTCGAAGCGCGACTCAAGGCCACAGAAAGAGACTACAACGAATCAAAAGCGGCACACGAAGCTGCTAAGGAAGCTTTCGACGAGGTTAAGGCTAAGCGTTTCGAGCTGTTCAACAAGGCATTTGTACATATCCGTGAGCAGATCGAGCATGTCTACAAGGACCTCACGCGGTCGGACCAGTACCCCCTCGGCGGACAGGCCTACCTAGACATCGAAGAAGACACGGACCGGCCGTACCTCTCGGGTATCAAGTATCACGCGATGCCACCGCTCAAGCGTTTCCGTGACATGGAACATTTATCCGGTGGTGAGAAGACCATGGCTGCCCTCGCACTCCTCTTCGCCATCCACTCCTACCAGCCGTCACCCTTCTTCGTCCTCGACGAGGTCGATGCCGCTCTTGACAACGCCAACGTCGACAAGATCAAGAATTACATCCGCGAGCACGCCGGTCCCGGAATGCAGTTCATCGTTATCAGCCTCAAGACGGGTCTCTTCCAGGATAGCGAAAGCCTGGTCGGTGTATATAGGGACCAGGAAGTTAATAGTTCGAGGACGTTGACTCTGGATGTAAGTTTTTTTTCTCATGCTTTTGGTCCCTACTCATTTCACCCCGTCACCCTTACTTCACCCTTCTTTCTTGGTTCACATTGTACTAACTTATCATTCTCAGCTACGCAAATATGTATAACATCCAAGCCATGTCTATTAGAACAGAGATATTTTTACAGAGGGGAATGTCACGAGCGACGGGTTCACGAATGACTAGTAATGAGTGGTGGTTCGTTTGAGCAAGGGATGGGCGAGCCTCAAATCATACCTTGGTAGCTAGGGGCTTTGCTGAACCCATTATTACGTTAAAGATACCTTACTTACCTTTGACGCGCTTCCAAGCATACCCTACCTATTTGTACCATACGTATTCCTTCGGAACGGTGTAGATATGTATCGTATCATTTACAGCATCACCTAGGCTTAATTTCATTTCCACGTCTACGAGCCAGCCTTATTCTTAGAAATCCGAATGCAAATGTTTTGTTAACCATTTTTTTATTTTTTGGACGCCCTGCCTTTGTATATGTACCGAGAATAAAAATTAGAACCAAAAAGACAACACGCTATGCCTTCCTGAACGTATATATTTATGGTATCGTAATTGCAAGCGCCCCCAATATGCTTCTCGAACCCCCTTTCCTTTGATCCTAATGCTTGCAAACCGAACACACGCATGAAATCCAATTAGCTCCGTTCAGACGTCCTCGAATTGTACGTCATCCTCGTCCTCACTCTCGGCCCCATGGGCCGGTTCCTCCAACTTGACCTTCTTGGAAGGCCTATCTTCTGAAGCGGGTGTATCTGCAGCGCTGGTAGGGCCGCTCGACGCGGGGCGCTTATCGCCGGTAGAGCTGACGTTGGCAGAGATTTCCACAAATTCTTCATCTTCACTCTCCTCGACATCCTCGTCGTCCTCTTCGGCTTCTTGCTCAGCCTTGCGCCTTGCTTCTTCGGCTTGCGACTTCTGTAAATTCTTGAAGAGCTCCTCCATAGCTTTGTCATGAGAGGAGTCGCCGACTAACTCGTCGGGCTTCTTATCGCTCGTGTCGTCCTTCTTGGCTGCCGAGGTCGAGTTGGCACCTCCGCCAAACGATAGACCAGAAACGGTGCTTCGAGTATGCCACTCCGGCAGCGCATTCATCTGAGCGATCTCCTCCTTGCGGGCGCGTTCTGCTTCCTTCTCGGCATCGGTAGGACCATCCGTGTCTGTAATGCTGATCGCAATACTCTGTGGACCAGTATTTGCCATACCCTTGACAGCGGTTGGTTTCGCAAGAGATTCAACGACGACCGAAGGCGCTATCTTATTGGCTTCGTCGCGGTAGACAGGGGCGGCTTGAGATAATAGAGTCTCAAAATCAACGTCAGGGATATTGACGGCGTCGAGTTTCGGTAGGACTTCGATGATGAATTTAATCTGACTGTTCAGTCGAGTAGAGAGTTCGTGGCCACCGGCCTCGCGATCGGGGTCAAAAATAAGGACTGTATTGCAGCGGTGGCATAGGAAACCTCGAACGGGGTCATTGTTGTCAACCACATCTAGCATGGTCCATTCGGCCTTGCAAAGGGGACAAAAGTATTCCTTCTTCTCCTGCTGGGGGGTGGCCTCGCCTTGGACCTTCTTATCGAGTAGGAAGGTCCTATACTTGATAGCATCGATGGCTTGGCGGTAATCGATGTAATAGTAGATACGATTCTGGGGTTTATCTTTGCCTTCCCTGAGCTCAGGTCTCGTGTGGCTATGGCAATAGCAATTAGTTCAAGAAATGTTTAAGAATAAGCAAAGGGCCGATAAAGGTGGCCATACATCTGCAATAAGTGGTCTTCCTTCAGCTTGCCACAAATCCTGTGCAAATCCTTTGTGTTGAGGTGCATCAAATAGGACAAATCGTTGTCGCGCAGAGTCGTATGGCGAACCAATGCGTCGACGATAAGGATCATTCTACGGTCTTCGGGATTGGTATAGAATGCGCGTACGACAGAGCGCACCAATGTCTGAACCATCTCCATGATGATAGAATATTTGGGGGAGGGGGGGATAAATGGGTTTGAAGATAGTTAGAAAAGTTGAAGAGGATGCGAAAAGAGATGTGGAATTGGTGATGCCTAAGACGGGGTTGGTAAGTAGCAGACGAAGCTACTTATAAAAGGATGGTGAATGTAGCTCCCATAATTTATCAGCTATTGCCAGTTATTGACTTTGACTTTTGCGAAAGATCAGACAGCCGGTGGGATATAATGGGATATAATGGGATATAATGGGATAATCTTAGACAAAGCGCAAGCGCGCGAGGCAACATGCGACGGGTTCTTTCGATGTGCTGTCAGATGTTTTCTGTTTCCTCAAGGAAAACGACCGCTACAAATCGGCATGCTGAATTAAAATGATACTCGACCCATCAGCCAACCAGCCTACCTTGTAGGGATTTGATTTACGAATTGATTAATCTTAATGGTCGTTTGTCGTTCCACGTTCCGCGTTCCTGGGATATCGAACAGCGTTGAAGCGATTGGTGAGGTTTAAGTGAAGTCTACGGATGACCCTTTCAAAAGTTTGTTCCATAGGGAAACCCCTGTCAAGCTGCCAACAGCTGGCAACTAAAAGCTGCCGTCTGGTAGTCAAGAGCGCCTATGTACATCTAAAGTTAAGTCCTATATAACGTACAGTTTTCTAACCAAATACTATGGTTAAAAATTAGAAAAAAATCCAATAAGTATGTTTGTGAGATATTCTACTACACCCTTTATTTACAAAGTTTTATACGTATTTAAAAGGTAGGTATCGCATTTCAAAAACATAGGGTATTATGGAGTACGTAGTGCCTCTAGACTAACAGCTGCTGCCAAGGGTGGCCAGTGCATATCGGGGCTGACAAGGGTCTTGCTATGGAACAAACTTTTGAAAGGGTCATCCGTATCTAAATGCTAAATGTTTGGCTTTGACGGATATTAGCTAATAAGGTTACCTGCGCGCTTGGCATCCACGTCGGGAGACATCTTGCATTGCGCTCGGGCAGTCACTAGGATAGTCGGATGTTTCATTTACCCGGTTCCGATATCTCATATGGAAGCTCAGGTTCCATCGGAACATTAACTCCAGCATTGTTTTAGCTGACGTCACACAAATAGTAACATTAGTACTACACTATGTAAAAGGACAGGCACTACCTCACTTCTAACCTACCTGTACATGTAATTCGCTGGAGGTAGTTTCAATATAATAATCACAGACTAAATAACAAATCATGACGTTTCCTCAAAGACAATTCACACTAGATTGCTCGTCTGAATCTCCTTGGGAGCTCTCTGCAAACAACCCCCTAAGGCAAAGGTTAGTTAAGACAATAACTTTCTAATTGATAAGGTTGTTGTCGGCATATTCGCCCAAGAGACGCACTCCTTTTACAACTAATTTTGCCAATATCGTTAAGGGAATTGCAGGAAATAAAGCATGTGGTCAAAACATGCATAATCGACTTTTAGATCATCAGAAGGCTATTGCGCCTAAGGAACTTATACCTAGAGACATTGACGACAAGACGTAAATAAAATGCCTCCTGAATTCCCGCCTAACTTCCCCCGTATTTATTTACTGCCTACTCATATCGAACCCGATAAGTTACCAGAATTGGAGAGTAAAATACCTACTCTGACCCATGACATCGATGAGGCTAGAATCATACTCGGCAAGATATCTAACAAGGAAAGGGCGAAGTTTGAACTAAGGCGCAGAAACATTCTAACTGAGGATATCAATCTATCCTCGGCTCCCCCTCTTACCCCGGAGACCCAGACAGATTACTCATCTCCGCCGTCGAAGCGAAGGAAGCTTGACAGCTCAGTTTCTCCCAAACCCACGCATGATTATAGGCAGACAACAAAGTTAGAAGGTGAGGATCTTGATGACAATTCAAGTACCCTCAGCGGAGCAAGTTGGGAAGATCAGGGGATAGGAGGCATCATAGATCGAGATGATAACCGTATCATCAGAGTTGTTAAATTATCCTGGTTCATAGACTGTTTGGCACAAGACGTTATCCTCCCAATAGACAAGTACTTGATATATCAAGGTCGCAGGATACAAAAGATTCCCATCAAACCTCCGCCAGATCCTAATGATGTTCTTCGGCGCGCTCGGCAAGAAGGTGGAAACGACAGCTCTACTCCAAAAGGGGGATTTTCGCATACCTATGCGTCTGCCTCACGACATTCCAGGACACCTGCTTATCTAAAGCGCCCTGAGCTGATTCATGAATCAACATCGGAGCATGAGCGCCGCTTATATTTACCGCCGATTCCAAACTACCTACACACAACTTACTCTTGCCAGCGACCAACTCCTGTAAATCCTCCTAATAATTCCTTTATCGATGAGCTAGAAAGGATCCGAACGCTCAGAACCCTTGAAGGTGACAAGATAGGTATCAGAGCCTATTCTACAAGTATCGCCTCCTTGTCAGCTTACCCCTATCTCATTTCGCACCCAGCTGGTAAGTATTCGAAGCCTTCCCAATACAGCATATGGTTTTATCTTACTTTAATTCTAGAAGTCGATAGACTACCTGGATGCGGTGAGAAGATTGCTATTCTCTACCAGCAATGGAAAGCGAATGGTTATTTGGAAGAGGTCGAAGACGCGAAGAAGGATCCGAAGATGTCTGTGCTCCAACTATTTTATAACATATGGGGCGTCGCAGATACTACTGCTCGCGAGTTCTATAAGAAAGGATGGCGAGATCTCGATGACATAGTTGAATACGGGTGGGATAGCTTAAGTCGGGTCCAACAGATCGGCGTCAAGTATTATGACGAGTTACAGGAGAAATTACCTCGTCATGAAGTCGAGGAAATTGGTGGAGTCATACTAAGCCATGCTAATAAGATTCGCAAGGGGTTCGAGATGGTCATAGTTGGAGGCTATAGAAGAGGTAAAAGTAAAAGCGGTGATGTTGATGTTGTTCTTAGCCATCCAGACGCGGCCGCCACCTTTAACTTTGTCATCGATATCGTTAAGAGTCTAGAGAAAGAGAAGTATATAACCCATACGCTAATTATGAGTACAAAGAACAGCGAGCGTGGGCAGACACCAGTGGCATGGAAGGGACAAGACCGCAAGGCAGGTTCTGGGTTTGACACCTTGGATAAGGCCCTCGTGGTATGGCAGGACCCTCAATGGGACAAGACCATATCATCTAAGAACCCAAACCTCCATCGGAGAGTCGATATAATCATTAGCCCCTGGAAGACGGCTGGTTGTGCCGTAATTGGTTGGACGGGAGGCACGACCTTTCAGCGGGATCTACGGAGATACGCCAAGCGTGTGAAGACTCTCAAGTTCGATAGTAGCGGCGTGAGAAGTCGGACAGACGGAAGCTGGGTGGACCTCGAGAGCGATGCAAATGGCCCAGCCCCCGACATGCTTACGGCAGAGAAGCGGGTTTTTGAGAGACTTGAATTGGAGTGGCGGCCTCCAGAGGAGAGATGCACTCGGTAATTAGATAAAGGGACTCAATTTTCGGAATGAACCAATTATGAGATTCGTGGGATTATTAATACGACGAGGCCAGGGGGATTATTCTACGCCTAAGGTTGTTGCTATCGGTAATTGGGGTTCATCGAATTAGGGGCATGATGAAAGTGTTTGGGCACACGGGAATGGAATCCTGATGATGCGAAAAAAGAGCCGAGAAAAAGGGAAAAAAAAAATAAAAAATAAAAAATACAGAGGAACAAAAGTGCAAAAGAGCAGGTGTCTGGATTCGAGCTGGCGTTTGCATTTGACCTGAGCGTGGAGGCTCCCATCGCCGCCTTTGCCGCTGGCTCGAACTCTAGGTGCACCATCGAAAAACCCCGCGGAAGGATTTTATCTACACCGTCGGGTCGTCAAATTACTAGACCACGGCCTCAAATGGCTAATGTGTTTTCATATCAGGAGTGATGGGAAGGGCTCTTATTGCACTATATAACTTTACCTTGGGTACTTGTAGTTATGTACCTACCTGACGACGGCGTTACTATGGGGGTGCCCTGAGAATGAGGGGGTATTTACATGAGCTGTAGATGTGCATATCAACTTGCCAATATTTAATGTGTTGTTACTGTCGATAGGTCGTGACAGAAACTCATTTAGAGAAGTGAGATATCGCCATTATTTTCGTGGTATATCTTGGTCGAAACTGACCTCAGTACTTGTCAGCAGAATGATTAATATGTTTTTGGTATAACATTATATATCGTATATCTTCGGGGATCTAGTTTCGCCCATACGCTTATTTTTCACATCTTTTTCCTAAATAGCCATGGATCTCTTTTCATTAGAAACATTCATGATGGCTTGCATTCGGCTTCATAGCCAACATCTGTCCCTCGTCTTCTTCTACTTTTTACTTAAGACATCACAACTTAGCCTCAGGTCTGCTTCCCCATCACCACCATCAGCCCTCTCTAATATCCAATCTCCCACATCCTGATAGAACTCCTCCTTCCCGGGGTCGGCATGTAACTGGTGCGCCCAGCCCTCATACGACTTAAACTTGCCATCCTCCACCTTCCTCCCCTGCTGCTCCCACCACCCCTTCACGCGCTCATAGCTCGTCACCATGTCCGCGGTCCCGTGCGCCAAGAACACCGCTCTCACGCGCGGCCGCAACCGCAGCTTCCTGATGCTAGCGCCTCCGC
This sequence comes from Entonaema liquescens, assembly GCA_902805475.1. Lineage (NCBI taxonomy): Eukaryota > Fungi > Ascomycota > Sordariomycetes > Xylariales > Xylariaceae > Entonaema > Entonaema liquescens. The sequence continues at coordinate 1,269,218 of CADCSX010000003.1, forward strand.
GCGATCGATCATCCCCGAGAGCCCCTCCAGCGTCCCCGTGTAGTGCAGCAGCGGATCCGATGCCAGACTCGCTTGCACGGCGGGGTCCCGACACAGCTGCTCCGGCGGCACGGGCCGCACGAGCGTGAAGTTGGGCACCAGGCGCGCGGCCCAGCGCCCCGAGACGATCGTCAGGCGGTGGGGCTGGACGGCGGGAGCAAAGCCCAAAAACGGCGCTTCTAAGATCCACCCGCGGACCCGGGCCACGATGTCGTCGAAGTCCGGGGTGCTGGCTAGGGCGAGGACTTCGCCGCCGCCCATGGAGTGGCCGAGGACGAACACCGGGATCTCGTTTCCGTTGTCGTTGTTGTTGCTGCTGGTGGTTGGTGTGAGGGCTTTCTCGCGGATGAAGGCGGCTAGGTCGGCGAGCACCGTGGCCGTGGGACCGGTGCGTCCGCGATCTGTGGGGCGCCGCACGCTCTTGCCCCAGCCGCGCTGGTCGAAGCCTAGGACGGCGATGCCGCGCGCTGCGAGGGAGGGGAAGAGCGCGTAGTACCGGTCGATGTGGTCGCTAAAGCCGTGGACGGCGACGAGTTTGGCTTTGGGCGGGGTGGAAGGCTGGGGAGAGGTGTTAGTAATGAGGATTGTATCTAAATAAATGTGTATGTGTGTGAGAGTGAGAAGGAGTGTTATACTTACAAGCCAGGATTTGGTATGTAGGGTCACGCCGTTGACCTCGAAGGTGCCTTCGACGATGTTGATGTCTCCCATTGTGGGATAGTGGGTGACGACGAAGGGAATTAGGATTTAGAAGATATAAGTCGATTATAAAGTAATACGAATGAATAACGTAGTTAATGTAATATAATATTCTTGGTTATATGTCTATCATATGCCGTTCAATAATTCAGTAGGGGAAGTCTAAGCTCTACGTTGGAATGAGATGAAGTTGTGAGAATTGCTTTCTAATAAGAGCTTTTGTACCTATACGGTTGCAAGCTATGTAAGCAAGGGCGTGTAAATGACAGCTATTTATTGGTTAAGGCGCAGTTCATATACACTAGGTTAGAATAAAGGGTAGGAGTGTTGTTTATATTGATGACGAGATCGTATTCCCTCGAATAGGATCTCACCCAATAAGGATTCTGCGTCGGGAAGCTCACCGAGGTAAAGACAATTCCAGGGTCCTTGTAAGTTCGTTCGGGGTGCCTGATGCATGTGAAGTATAGTGGGGTCATTACATAGGTAGGTACTATATAAGCCGATATACATAAGCCATCACCTTCAATGCTATTGTTATTATTTGTACGGTTAGAATTTAATATTAAGTTCTTTCTTTTGCTGTTTTCAATGAAAGGAGAAAAAGTACTGGCTTATCCATCGTTTGGCACATCATTGGCTATTGTACTTCCACTCCTAAAGAACAAGAGTACTTCAATTAGTTGAAAGGTATCGAGGAATGCCGCATTAAGCGACGGGTTCGGCGGCACGTGGAGTTGACAGTGACCCACAATGAGTTACCCGGAGGTGGGTAATGTAGCTAGATCCGGTAGATGATTTGAAGATAGACAGTGGCCTCTACTAGGTAGTTATGAGTTAACATGGTACCAGTATCGTTACTCTACTCTCGTTGAGCTCTGGGTTTAAGATACTGTCCTAAGAATTCGATATTGTTGCAGGGTTGTATGTGCTAGACTTTACCTGGGGTTATCCTATAAATAAACCCTGGTAACGCAAAACCACAACAAATAGAGAAACCTAAGATTGAACGACTCAATGTTGTTGAATATAAGATAACTCGGTAATATTAACCTGTTGTAGGATTGTTGTTACTGTAATATGATACACTTGTTAATCGTCTGTGATCAAGTCAATAGTCTGGACCTATGATGCAATGTTACGAAGTGGATACGGGGTGCATGTGACGCCGTCCCCAAACTAGATAAAGACTGGTTTCCAATGGAAAGCTCTAATAGCATCGCTTAGCGTGCTATACTAATAGTGATAGATCTTCAGTGCTCTTTCCCAGCTCTCGTTTTATGGGGTTTTGAGTTCATGAGATACTGAAAGCGCGCCCGAATTTGAGTAATGTCGGGTTCACTTGAAACGACGCTGTGCCACCGCAACCTGCACATTCAATCCTATAAGATCAACCTTGCTTCCCGCCGACCTTCCAAGGTAACCTTTGGAAGACAGTATATGCATACGGCCTATCGCCTCGAATCCCTATACGCTACACCTTAACATCTCTATCTCTAAGAATGCCTCGTCCGTGGGAATTCAATGAAGAGGCTCCTGAGCCGGAAGATGAACGGCGAACCTTACTCCGGGAAGGCGAGGAAAAGGCAAAGCGCGTCTTTTCCGACTTTATCGATTTTGCCTTCTCGGGGAACATTCTTGAAATTGCATTTGGTTTGATGTTAGTGAAGACGTCCGGAACTCGACGCTATGAACTGCTGACTCTTGGCTTAATAGCCTAGCAACGGCTTTCACGGCCGTCACTACTTCGCTTGTGAGCGATATACTTCTTCCTCCGCTTTCCATCATCCTCCCGTTACGCAGAAATATGGGTGAGAAGTTCGCGGTGCTGAGACCAGGACCGAACTATAACGATGAAGATGGCTACAATACCTTGGAGCAGGCACAGAGTGACGGAGCCGTCATTCTAGCTTATGGGTACGGACGCGTCTTCATCCTTGAAAGCAGGTTCCCGCAAACTAACTTCATCAACTAGTATATTTCTCAACCGCGTTATCAATTTCCTAGGCGTCGGCCTAGCCCTGTACGGTCTAGCAAGCCTGTATCAGTGCATATCGCACGACCCGATCATCAAGCATTCAGTTAAGTGTCGATACTGCAAAAAGCGGGTTAGCTCAAAGGTGTGTTAATTTTGCCCCCAGAAGAGTAGCCGCTAGGAACCCATGGGCCTGACTGATATAGGCAATTCGATGTGTGAACTGCACTAGTTGGCTCGATGGGCGGGAAGAACGAATGCGATAGACGATCTGCAGCTCTGAATTGCTTATCGAAAATGCTAAGATAATATCGCATTTCTATTCCGGCCGCTTGCGAACCGATTCTCTTTTGGTACGTATTCTAATCATCATCTTTAAGGACACTGTCTTATCTAAATGCATTGATATACTTTAGACTGCTTCGTTCAGTATGTCTGGCTCAACTACTCTCGTCATTGGGTTTCAGTGTTAGCGTAGATCGGCACAGAGCACCAGTGAAGTTCGAGGAACACCTCGAGGGGAAATCCGGTTTAAGGGGATATGGCGTATGTTGGGAGAGTATTCGCCGCACAAGAGCTTTGATTCAAATTCGAGGCGGAGTATCAATACCTCCCATCTTTATGAATGTATTCTTGAATGAGCTGACGACGAAAATGAAAAGACTTATTCATTAATGGTGATGGTAATTGTTATATGAAGTTCTTTCTGAAGACTGGTAGAATTGGAAAATCTTGAGAATATCTTAGATTTAGATATGCACCTATATTTGATTATGCTAGAAAAGAGGATCTGGAGCAAATGGTCAATCAGATAAAGACCGATAAGCTAATAAGGTACGTAGTGTTACAGCCAAGTTTTAATCCCTGGAACCGACCCGCGATGTATGATGTCATTGTTATAGCAACGTGGTTAGGGGCAATATATACTTTTTTAGCTCGTGCCGAAACCTCTTTAATATTCAGGATGCCCCGAGTCAGGACTTATTCTTCGCGTACTAATATCTCCTTGGCGCGTTATGACTGACCTTAGAGATTATAATGTCTAATGAACCGCCTGTTCAGTTTCACGACTTGGACCGATCAACGACGGTGACCACAACCCCCGAGTCGTTGTCGCAACAGCAGCAGCGTGAATTCTATGAAAATGGACGCCGTCGTTCGAGTTCCGATCCTACGGGTCAAGGTCGTCAACGACCAGGTTTGGCGGTGATACGGCCTCGTGGGGGAACGAATGGTTCTCGTATGCCCCCGATCCCAGAGCATGCGAGACCGACTAGTACAGCTCTCTTCCACACGCCGAAGGGCCGGACCGAACTTGACCAAAACGTTGCAGACATACTTGATGTAATAGGTGAGTGCTTTTTTCTCTAGAACCACGTTCTATGAGATTAGAATATAGAATTGACCAGTCGACTAGATCCCGAAGTGTCTACGTTCAACAACGTGACCAATATACAAAACTCTCTTTTCGTGCCCTCCCTTGGAAGATTTATCAACAGACGGCCGACCTACCAGCTCTCTATAGCACCCGAGCATGGGGCTATTCGAGAAGAGAAGGATAAAGAAGAGGACGAGGAAAGGTTTAACTTCGAACACGCTGTTCTCCCCGACGGCGTATTGTTGGACGGGTGGACCGATGAGGAAAAGGATGAGCTTAATGACTACGTGCGCCATATGTTGCATTCACGACGTTCCAGGTTTAAGCGTAGCATGAAGGCTTTCGGACAATACGTCAGGAAACCCCTCGGCTTCCTGGTGACATTATACGCGACCCTCATCACGCTTTTCGGCTTGGCTTGGGTGTTGTTCTTGATTGGTTGGATCTACGTGGGCGAGGAGCAGGTTTACGCCATTAACATTATCGACTACATACTGGTTGCTCTCTTCGGCATCGTAGGCGACGGCTTGGCGCCTTTCCGCGCCATTGACACATATCATATGGCTCACATAGCCCACTACCATCGCCTGACGTGGAAGCTGCGAAGGAGGAAGCGCATGGGAAAACTGCGCGATAAGAACGACTTGCCGACGAACTCGGACCTCGAGGCGGCGCGCGATGAGTTATCGGTCCTGACGCCGCAGCAGGAGGCGCGGCTTGTATATCACCAGACGAAGTTCGCTAAATCGCACACCTTCTACAAGCCACATGAGACCAAGACGCACTACGCATTCCCGCTGAACTGGCTTGTGGCAATAGTCACACTGCTCGATATCCATTCGTGTTTGCAAATCGCGTTAGGCGCAACCACATATGGCATCGACTACAACGTGCGACCGATGGCGATAACAGCAACGATCCTAAGCTGTTCCATCGCCGTCAACATCACGGCCGGCATACTAATCAGCATCGGGGGCCGGCGGACGCGCAAGAAGGACGTGGTAGAGCGCATGTTCCGCCAGGACCTGACGCGGGAGGCGTTCGACAAGATCCGGGCGCGCGGGAAGAAGCACGGCGACACGGAGAAGCAGCTCAAGGCGGAACGGGCGCTCGAGCAGGGCAGGAAGAGCGAGGCGCATGATGATGATGCGGCGAGCGAGGAGATACGTGGTATTCCGATCGAGCATACGAAGACAGAGGACGAGCGGGAGATATACCCAGATACGCGATGACGTTTTGAATATATACGGATAATGTCTAATGATTTGGTTTTGCTGTTTCGTGGTACAGATTTTGGTTTTATTTTGGTGGAGGAAAATGCATACATACCCAGGGTTTATGAAGTTTTTTTCTTTTCTTAGATGATAAAATTCGCTGTTAGAACGATGCATGATAATTCGAAATATTTTATCACCACTTTTAGTCTTCGGATCGCTGTCTTGAATCGTGTTACTTTAGTAAAAACTGAGTCTGTGGTACCAACTTGAGCCTGGCACTCCTTACCCCTTACCCCTTTTATTTTCTCCACTTTATTTTCGCTTGATGTTTAACTATACTCCGCGCGAAATCTATTTCCATCGTAAACACCCGATGACCTTCTCTTTCGGGTGGGAGTGGGAGTGGGATTGGTAATTCTCTTAGTTTAACTCTAAAACTTCAAATTGTATTATACTACAGACTTAATAGCAAGTTTTTGAAAGTCAATTCGTAATCTGGGACTATCCGTAGGTATAAAGAAAACAGTTAATTTGTAAATTAGATAGCCATCGTGTGCAAGTTAATGATATAGTACATTCGATCAAGACCCTACCGAGAGACCGGCCATCCCGAAGTATTGCAAAACAAACACAAGTACACTATTACTTTTGGTGTGGGGAAAATTGTCATTATAGCAGCTGTCATCTTAAGATATGGAGTTAGAGGTACCTATATGCTCTAGTTTTGGCCTCGAATCTGGTAGTGTTCTAGATGGATAAAGGGCACTTCTAATGTGTATAGCCATTGACTTCCACAGTCAGGTGTGTTCTTTTCCCATGCCAACAATATCATTCCCACCTTCTTTTGTCCCACTTTGTAAGGGAATCAGGTGCCTTGCTGTCTGTGAGACAGAGTGTCCAGCCCCGAGCATCATAGCAGCAACTCGCTGTCTATACCCCCTCTATTCAGCCACTGTGAACACCGCTAATATTGAGCATGATGATATCTTCATCGTGCTCGAAAACCTCGTTCCACACAGCCACAGCCTGCTCGAGGTCTACTACCTTCCACATCTTCGTGAACAGGGTCTGGATGTTCTGTGCGTATCGAGTACCGACTAAGGTACCGCTCTCCTCTAGGGACTTTGCCACTTCTTGGAATGGCTTCTGTCTGATAAAGCGACGTGGATTGTGACGGTCATACTGATGGTCGACCACATGGGCGGCTAACCACTTCTGGATTCCTCTGTATGCATCGTAACATAAGTTTGGCATGTCGAGGTAGTCCGCCAGTAAGAGAATATCCGCGAGTCTCAGCAAGCCTGATGCCAGATCATTTGCTTCTTCGGGAGATACCTCAGTTTGCGGGGTCCCTGCAGCAGGCATAGTTAGTATGTATGTCTCAATTAATTAAGGTGGTTGCGATTAGAATAATAGCAATTGGAAAAAGATAGCTTACAGCCATGATAAGCGTAGTCCACGGCGAGATCGACTTGGTCTTCTCTAAGCCCGTGCAACCTGATCACTTTGGTATTTCCCTCCTATTTTAAAGTCAGAAGTGCGATCGAATATCATAAGGAAGTTGCGGTTATACTTACGCGGAATGTACTAGCGAAGGCTCTTCTGAAGAAGTTGCTTTGGTTGCTGAGAGCTTCGCTATGCACGTACCAGACTTGCTCAGGCTCTTCCATTGCGATAACGGCATCAACGGGCCTAGAAACGTTAGGTAACATGACTCTTTATACCTTACCGTTTAACTTACTGTGAATAACAATCAAACGGTATGGGGAGACCGGTGCTCGGTTGGACCATGAGCTTTGCTCTGTCCCCGTGGAGTTTGTGGTGACGGGAGTGAAACATGGTAGCGGAATATGATGCCATGTTGAAATATAAGACTTATTTATATATTAAGCCTTGAATAGTATTGGTCGTAGAAGTAATTATTGAAGAAGCGTCTCTCTTGGGATAACTATGAGTTGGAAGTTTGTCGTTGGAGAGACTTAATTGATTGCATGATTTTTCTTTTGGGCGTGTTAAAGATGAGAATGTAAAATCTCTTGAGAGGGTGGAATACGGTTGTTTATATATTTTCTTGGTCCTCATAGTATGTAGGTACGACTCATTTACCTTCTGACGTGGAAGGAAGTTACAACCCTCCTCGTAGCCTACCTAGGTGATTAGAACCTTTGGTTGCCAATTAACACACCTTAGTTACAAAGACCTTGTACGTATCTGTGTAGCTGAGGCGCCTAGGTAACTACCCAAACGGTTGCTTAGTGGACTTAAGTGATAATCTCCTAGGGCGTAGTCGAATTGCTGTGTACCTTAGATACCTATGTCAAAATATAGGATTTGACTACCTAGAGATATGTACCGACACACGTACCATAGGCGCCTAGGTTAAAGATCAGAGGTAATTATGATACCCTTCAGGAGCCAGTTGCTGAAGTTACTAAAGCTGGTGGCTACCTACCTATCTAATCTGAAGCTGTGACCAAGTATGGCCATGAGAAGAATCTTCAATGTTGACTGCTAGTTGATTACTACATATATCAGGTACGAAACGTTTCACGCAGCACGCGTCTATCTTCATTTGACTAGAATATGTACCTATGGCGAAGAATTTCTGACGCTATGGGCTTTGGGCATAATTGTTATACCTTAACCCTTAACCAAGATCTAAGATATTCCCAATATGGAGCGAAACCGTAAGAACTGAGTGTAAGTACTAGGTCCTTATCTTAACCCCTTTCGTAAGTTTGCCCTTGCTTGATTAGTTATGCCTTAATTAGTTGTTATTTATGTGCCGAAGTAAAGAAAACTAGATCTAGTGTGGATTACAGGTAGCTATTACTCGTTTGTTAATATAGGTATCTATTCATAGCTAGGTATATAAGATGGCCGAGGCCCTCCTAGTAGCTACCCAGTTGGTATCCAGTATCATAAACCATAAGCTGAACTCTTTCCAGTAGTATAGATTCTTATATACTAAATCGAAACGACGATGGCAACGGTCTTTAATCAGGGAACTCCCCGCGTTGTCGAAGAACAAAGATAGCCTATTCTATTCACCACTCTTAAATCTAGGATTGGAATAGCTGCATCTATATGCTTGGGACTAACTTCAGTTTGCAAACCCCTTTAGTTATGCTGCGGACCCCTTCAGGACCGATTTCCAATTTCTCATCCGGTAAACTCTTAACCGGATGCCCCCAAGCTTTGACCCCCGTCTTATCCTTTCTAAAGTTATGCTGGAAGTATCTAGAGAGTTCGACGGCTTCAGCCCCGCGAGGTAGCACTTCCCCATAGAATGTAGTGAGCAGACGGTACAGGGCGGCGTCGTCCGACGCATCCAGTTCGGTTATCAACTTTCCCAAATGTAACGCATCACGTATTGCGTGCATACCTCCCTCGGCTTTGAATGGAAGCATCAGGTGCACAGCGTCGCCGAGGAGAATGGCCCTTCCAAGAGGTATCTCGTCGAGATGACAATCCGTTGGGGCCCATCCAATCTCACGAACACCTTCTAGGGGTGTTTCATCAATAATACGTCTGAACTTAGGGTCCATGTGAGCTGTCATCTTCTTCGCAAGTTCGAGACGCTCTGCTCTAGAGGTACCGTCGACCGCTGTGCGACCGGTATGCTCGGCGAGAGGATCATGCCACCCGATAACCCAGAAGAATTCTCCCGATTTCCCGTCCGGTGATACCTTGGTGAGACCCATGAATAGGTTATTCCAGCCGTCTCCGCTGGTTACTGGTATAATAGCCATGCTATGTGCGATTTCTAGTTGGCGCGCAAATGATTCGCCGCTTAAAGTGGTCTCTCCGGTTATGGAGCTAAGCGGTATATTCCTAAGCACTTCGCTGTTGGGCTTCCCAAGAACATGCTCCCTCACTATCTAGGTATTAGACGTCTTGTTACTGCAAGTTGTGAGGTTGCTACGATTCAATTTACTTACCAATGCTGTTTGCGCCGTCGGCACCAATCAAGATGTCACCAATGGCTGTAGTACCATTAGTAAAAGATGCCACCATTTTATCGCCTACTCTTTCGATCTTGCTTGCGACCCTGCCGTACTGGACGTTGACACCAGTCGCCAACCACTGACGGAGCTGTAGGCGGTTGACGCGCAAGGTAGGAGTAGAAGGAGAGTTTTCTGTGCCAAGTCGGTCATTATGGAAATAAAAACTACTTGGGTTTCTAGGTTAAGAGGGTTAAGATGATGAGTAGAATCCCTAAAATTCGGCATATCATCCGGGAAAGCCTCGAGGAGCTCGTCCAAAACACTGAGTGATTGAATAAATGAATTAGAAATGTTGTGCTGCTGTAGTATTGGGGTGCAGATACTGACCTGTGCATTGTCAGGGACCAACCCTGGGTTCTAGCAACTTCGTGTTCATCCCGTTCGAAGATCTCGAATGGTATGCCATTCTTGCGGAATATTTGAGCGAGGGTCAGTCCGCCAAGACCAGCGCCGACGATAAGAACCTTTGGCTTATATCGAGCTTCCGACAAATTTGGGTCGATTATTTCCTTCATCTTCATGATGGCGGTCAACCCGTCGCTGGTCAATGCAGAGAATATGTGTGTTCAGCCCAAATTACGCTGATAGATCATTCTTTCTATGCATGGAGAGTTGAAGAGGGAGCCAAACCAATCATATATAGTAGTTGTATGCAATCCTCAGCCCTCGGCGGCGGAGTATCTCTCCACGTTCTGTAATACCATGCCTATCGGCGATAACCCGATGCATGACACAATGGGCGGACGCCACATGGGGGGAAACAAGCCTAGATATCTTTCCAGTTGAATATATGTCTCATGTCAAAGGAGCAGGATGCTACTAAAGGAATCCTGAGCAAGGGTTAGGTCAGACGGATTGTTTACGTCCTGATAAGTTTCTCCGCATCACTCATGATTGGCTACGTTGACATAAGTATATTCGGTCTATTCTTTACAAGATATTTTGACTGGAAGTTGACATCGTTAAATCTTTCCAATTAAGTCTATATAGAGTCCGAGCGTATGTAGACGTAGACATTGTGAAGGGCAGTGTGCCCGACCTCCTGCATCTAGATGTACGTTCTTATGGATTATCGATTATCTCGTAACTTCTGGCCCTCAAGAGTCACTAATATATGCGAGTTATACCAACACTACACTATCATTTGACTTGACGTGATACACGTCTTAATGTAAAGATATAACTATGCTACAGATCTTACTTGTTGGGACTGTTCTTTTGTGGCTTCCACCATATGCCAGGTCTATATAAACCTGACGCCCTCTCGGCCCCTTTTCCCCCTATCTAAGTAGGTAGGTAAGGGGTAATATACGCAAAGGTTACCAATTTGCAACCTTCAACTATGTAGGTTGTAATGAGATTGATTTATGCTTGGATCAATGGCACCTCCACATGACCAACTGTACTTGAATAAAAGCTAGCAACAATAAAAAAAGAAAAAAGAAAACTCCGAATCGGGGAATCGAACCCCGGGCTCAGGAACGAGAATCCCGAATGTTAGCCACTACACCAATTCGGATGAAAGAAGCTGTCATTATACTGGTCTATCAACTGTATGAGGTACTAGCTGAGCTTGAGAGGAAACTGCAGGCAAACTAGATGCTTGTGGTTGCCTCATGATCCATTTTTGGTGCAAGGCAACTGCCCAATTTATATAGAACTGTTTGTACCTAGTTTCACTTGCTAGGTACCTACCTACATGTACCTAACGACGTTGGGATACTTTTAGTAGGTACTATGTATAGATATCTAGGTAGGTATTAATGGGAGTTCAAGCTATGTGGGTTAATCAAGTAGTTTAAATGAAGTCCTCGTAAGTTCTACCTTGATTATTTGAAGAAGGTAGGTGCTATCTGCATATGTACCTAGTTTACATGTATTTCAGCCTGTGCCCAAGTTGAAGCTACCTACCTAGATAGATATAGGTAGGTACCTACCTTATGTTATGTAGATAGTACCTATTTTAGGTACGTATTGCCTTCGATGATTTACATCTGTGATCTAATGGCAATGCTGGTAACTGCCTCATAATGTGGCAGCTACGATCAGTTGGAATTAGGTACGTATCTTGATCTTAGGCCACCTTACCTGAAATTGATCCTAAGAGATGGCAGATCAAATCAGAATATTACCTGATTCTTAGGTAGGTACATTATGTACATGATGGGCGTGCCTTCCGTCTTCATGAAGTGGTTATCTATGTATCCTAGGAGACGAGGAAGGAACCTCCTGATAAGTATGTGCAGCTTCCCTGGAAACTGAAAATTTTTGCTCGTTGCCTGGTTGATCTTGCTTAACTCTACTAATCGTTCCTGCCTTTACTGATCGTTCCTGCCTCTACTGATTCTGCCGGACTGATTCTGCGCAACTGACCGCCCTCCAGAATTTCTATAAAAGCCTGGCGATTTCCGCCCCCAATCTCGAAACTCTTCCACCTTTCCCATCAACATCACAACCACAATTACAACCACCATCATCATCATCATTCATCATTCATAATTAACATCAATCAACCTTAAACCTTGAATAATATTCATGACTACAGGTTAGCATAAGCATGCAATACAATACCTATTGTGGCGCATCCTTTCTTGTTCCTTTCTTTCATCACTATCATCTTCTTCGAAGGTTAACCTCACCTACCCCAATACCTGAGACAACATATTGCACTCCTTCTTTTATTCACTTCTACATGATTGCTTTACTCTATGCGGACAATTCGAAGACATGATTGCTGAGGACGAAATCATGGCCGCCGACTCCACCATTTTCAGCGACGCCAATGCATGGAAGTTGTCTTCCAACAACAAGGACAAGACAAAAGAACAATATCAGCAGACTTAAAAAGTTTGGTAAGTTTCCCCATGACCTACAATTCTAATCGTCGCACTCACCTAACAACCCTCCTCATTAAGCTATGACTATCCCACTAACTCCAGGCATCACTTGCTATTGAGACTATAGCCGTCGCATCAATCAACGACAGCATTTCTTTGATCTTTTTTTCCTAAACCATCTCTATTACCACAAAAGGAAGTACCTGTCACAAGCTAGCATTATACAGAACACCAGCGCCCCCGTGGCTGCAAATGGCTCTTCTGTGCAGCGACTTCACCTCTTGCTTGTCAGTCAAGCGTGTCTCTGACACTGCATATTGCATAGCAACGTGATTTAATGTACGGAGGAAAACTTTTGGGATAGTAGAGTTGGAGGAACTGAGATAAAGATCTGCATGCTCGATTGATATGATTGCGATATCTATTAGTTGATATAGCTTGCTGACCCTTGAGCGTGCCTAGCTTCTTGATAACAATCAAGTGAAGCTACGGTATCACATGCTGCACAACACATCCCAAGGTAAGATATCTCTTTAATAACGCCGCATGTATTATCAAGTACTGGCCTTCTCTTATGGGTACTGACTGCAAGTAGAGGATATCCCTATACATAATGCCAGGGAGATATCATCCTGCCATACTCTGGGTTGCGAACAGGAAGAAGCCTTCTACAATCAGTGAGTACATCATCAACCTTGCGTAATAATTTTGGCGCCTCTAACCTCATGAAAGACCAGACTCTGAAGAAGCAAAGTGGAATAAACTCCTAGCAAGGCAGCAACATTACAGAACACTATCGCAATCAAATTTGCTACGCCAAGGCCGAGGGTATCTCGAAAGGGATATGAGACAATGATAATCACCAGGTTACACTTAAATTAATACATGAGATGGTGGTGGAGACCTGTTTGACTACCCTTAGGAGCATAGCCTGTAAAGCTAGGAGTACCACTAATGAACCTTGCGTAATAACCCTGCGGGGTGATATCTGCAAAGGAACTGGTCTAAGGCAAAGATGGAGAATGAGTGAGAGAGACGGAGACAGAGTGAGAGTGAGGGAAGGGGAGGGACAGAGGATGAGGAATGAGAATGAGAAGGAGAATGAGGAGGGAAATAAGGGTGTGAAGGAAGGAGATGAGAGCAATGTCTTCACTCATTGAAATACGGGCTGTCGTAGGGATTCTTCTGAAAAGTTTATTAGCATGAAAAGCTGTCCACGACCTATACAATCACAATAAAGCCAAGTCCCACACATTTCATCTTTCCAATGGAATATTGACGTAAAACTTTCAAGAAACTGATAACAAGTAATTGATAATAAAAGATAAGTAATTGATAAGTACCTAACTGATAAGATATTGGAAGATTTTGCGGTTGCGCGCATTGCGAGGTCGTGGTCATATGAAATTTTCATTTCTCGCGGCATATTTAAGAAGCGTATGGAGAATAGATACGGATATTGCTGTCGACTTGCGTAACTTCGACCCAAGTAGCACAGTTCGAATAAATCGCCGTTAGAGAATAAAACAGATGAACTGTTAACCCTTGCCTAATCTGACCCCTGTCTCTTCCTGAATTGTACCTTCGGTCCGCGTCGCAGTGAAATATATGCGTCGAACAGCTGGAATTGCTTCCTGTCGCGTGCACCCCATCCATACTCGTGTGCCCCTGTTCCCAAAGTAGAGCCTGGCTGCCTCTTAATGTCGAATCTGTAAAGGGTTCGAGCGACTATAATCATCATCTCCATCATTGCGATGTTTTGCCCAAGACACCTACCGAACCCACCAGCGAAAGGGTGGCTACCGGACCGCGCCCTGGCTATGTCCTTCTCTGTTACACCCGTAGCCTCGTCCTTAATCCAGCGTTCAGGCCTAAACACTTCAGGGTCGCCGTAAACCTCTTGACTGCGAGAAAGGGCCCAGTTGGCCGTGCCTACAATGGTTCCTTCTGGGAAATATTCCCCTGGACCTTATGCCCTCCTGGAAGCACTTCTCTGGGAAGCTCACTTGGGGCTGCTGGAGTAAGGCGCATACCCTCATCAATACATGCCCTTAGGTACTCCAAAGAGGAAAGCCTGGGTCCATATACAATATCGTCAACGGACGTAAACTCGGTGCGAATCTCTCGAACGAGCTTCTGGTAGCGATAGATGTCGCCTGTTAGATAGAAGAATATACCAGAGAGGCTAACGGATGTAGTATCGGAGCCAGCAATAATTATTAAGTTAGCTTCTGCTCGGAGTTCGGCCTCCTCATACGCTGGAAGCCCAGTATCGGGATCGCGGGCTTCGCATAAGAAGTAAAACATATCCTGGCGTCGTTGAGCTTCCGGCTTTTCGGCTTGCTCTCGATACAAGGCAATCCTCTCGGTGACACTATCATGGATAAACTGCAGATATTGTCGGATAGATGGTGGTGTCAATAACCCAAAAGCTTATTTAAACCCCTGGGCTTTAGCCAAACAAAATGATTCAACCAGGGAGAGCGAGCGATCTGTTAGTATCTAAGTGTTAGCAAAGGTATAACGTCGAAGGCGAGCTGGAGGACTTTACCACATTATACAATATCAGATAGTCGGAGATACTGTGGAGCACGGTTTTAATGGGGTTAGCACCAGGCTCCTTAACGTTGAAGGACTTCCCAAAACTGAGGTCCCCCATGATGTCGAAGACCAGACCATCTATCTTTTCCGAAATATCAACTGCCGGTGCCCAACTGGAGCCGTTGTCCTCGCCAAGGAGTTGGTGCCAACGGTCCACATTCTGGATAACAAATCTCGACGAGGCGCGCACCGACTTCTCCGTAAAAGCAAGACTGATGAGCTTCCGCTTCCGCGCATGCTCGGCGACGTCGATGGTAGTAATGGTTGTATGGTCGAGGCCGTTGAGCTGTACTGCGTCGTAGAACTTGCTTCGTCGCACGTTGGACTTCGGGCCGTATATATCTGCGTAAGCTTCGGGGCTGTTGAAAAGAACCATGTTCGGTTCTGGGCGGATCTTGTCGCCGTATATCTGGAATTGCTGCCATAGCCAGATGTGCCGGTTACCTCGACACGCGTAATACCACGAAGGTATTCCGCTTACTCGGGCAAGAAACGGGCCGGGGATCTTAGCCAGGGGTGGAAGAAGAGGTTGTATATTGTATTTGCTAGGAACTACATCCGTTTAGTACAAGTCATTGTCTTGAGAGCCAGGTACGAACCGCGAGAAGGCCTGTTACGAAAGCCGCTAGGAGCCATTCTGAAAGACTCATGTCTTGAAGAGATAGATTCAACATGGTTGTAAAGTATACTGTCTCCTTCCTACTGATGAGATGCGGTGTTTTTTTTTTTCTTTTTCTTTTTTTTTTTTTTTGGATAGCAGGTTACGGCTGCCTGACTGGACACTGGAGGGATGTGGGATAGTGTTAGGAATACACAGACTTTCTCGGTATCCGGACATACTCAAGTATTTGTGAAAGTTTACGTTATAGAATCGCGCAAGGGCCAACGTTGACGTGACACCTTTCTAGTAGATGGTGTAACCACAATGCCCGGTTGGTAATTCGGAAGGCCTGTTATCATATGGGGTAGTATCATGCACCAGAGCAGTGGCCTTCCGGCTCCAATCAGAGACCGAAGATAAGCAAGCTGAAGGATCGTTTCGAACAAGAAAAGAGAAAGAAAACCATCAGGTGATTGGTAGATATAGGAACATGGGTCGTATTTAGACGACCGAGAGTCACACGAGGGTGCATATTATCCAAGGTATGACGAAAAGATACACGTCTACCACTATAGATAATATACACCTAAATACTGGAAATATATTAGAATTGCCTGGTTTCGGGGCCACAATTCTTTGTTCTACAGTACCCCACATAGCATTCGAAGAATTATATAACTATGTGGTATTATCTTCCGAGTCCTGGAAGGGGTTCAAGTCTGAACCCTCTCCCCCTGAATGGATGTGGTGTTACACGAGGATCACAAGGCACACACTTCTATCAAGATTCCTCATCTTCTAGTCAACATGAGGCTTATGAGTAGGGTAGCTCTGAAGTCAGAGCAATACATACTAAACAGCTTCTTCGTTCTGAGGGGGAAGATCAATCAAATCAATATTGTGAGAAGGACCCAACCGAAGTGTAGGTAATTTAACGTCAATTTTAATAATATGAGAGTGCTGCTCTTCTAAGGGGACTCAAACTCTTGATAATATGTTAGTTCTGGATATACCTATTCTTTCGTGGATATATACCTAGATGTTATATACGGTTGGTACGAGGTTAGGCCACCAGGAAATATGCTAGGTACCTAATATACCTAGGTAGTTAGCACGTGTCAAAACATCCCCTAAATCGCCTTTATCATGGGAATTAGATAACTATCTACGTTGTTACGACGGAGTGAGGGCAAAAAAGAACAAGTGCTTCGCGCCTTGTGGAAAGGCACAGAAAGTGGCGATTTACTATCAATGAGGCTCATATGCTAATTCTATAGGGTTGCGGGCGGGGACATGAATGTTATGGGGCAATTTAATCTTTGGTATGTTCTTGGGCGTCAATAAATAAACCCAAGGACATATTCACTTGTATCAACAAATGAAAGTCTCTGAAAGAATCAAGCGTAGATAGGTACCATTGAAGGAGCAGTACAGAAGAGTTCAACTAATCACATTTAAACAAGTAATATACCTGTAATTAATTGGCACTCAACGACACACGTACTTTGGAAATCTAACGCGGCGAAAAAACCCTTAAGAGTTTAGCCACGCTTTGCGGGATCATCGGATATATTTAATATAATGTCGTAGATGTCGATGCCCTATCCCTACGACTCTATTACCCAAAGGACCGGCGCACTATGAAAATTTGGGTGTTGATAGCTGCTGCGACGAAAGGGACGTATATAACTTGTTTTGTTTCTACTTGGTACCACTCAGCGGTATTGGTACTCAAAACACCGTGCGTTGAACTACGTAGGTAGCAATGGCAGCTTATTCTAGATTACCTAGCATGAAAGAGTACCATTTCGAGCAGGTATGGTTAAGCTAGACAAAACCTCGCCGCGGTTACACGCTTCATATATGATGCAAACCCGAGCAGGCAGTACGCATAGTTATATTAATCTCAGCAACCAAAGTTCAGAGCCTTGCCAATATCCGGCAATCCACCTCAGCACCTTAGCCAAGAACGACGTGACTCTCTTTCGCTCAACATGCCTAATATCGTTCTGCTTGCTTATGTCTTTATTCTCTTCCTTCCATCTGTTCTTGCGGATACAGGCTGGTGGGATGACTTCTCCAATAACCTCGCGACCGATCTCGCACCCCTTGTCTCGCTTTTCGGTGAAAGGGTTACGATGCAATATCTCAGCGAAAGTACTACTTTTCTAGACTATTTCATACTCGCAATGGCGCCCATGGGGATCCTAACAGCACTTGTTTCTGCGATCCGTGTATGTGGGAGTCCATCGCTGCGCGCCTTCGTTGGCAGAGCCCAGGAAGGCAGCGGTCTTGCTGAGGCAGAATTGTGTTCATCCACAAGCCGGGATGTCTGTGAGCTTTATAATAATGGCGGCATTATGCGTGTCTTTGGTCGTCCGAAAGTCTTGGAGATTGTCCATGACCCGAGCGACCCAGACGACCCAAAGGCAGGGTTGTATACATTTCGCGAATACATCCAGACTCGAAGTGGCAAGCGCGTGTGGAAAGAAGAAGGAACCAAGCCTGATAGCAACCCAGAGGTTGGCAAAGAGGCGGAAGTTGATCCGCAGCCGTTCGCTCCAAATCTCTCTCTCAACATTGGGATCAAGAGGAAACATCCAGCTATTTTCCTGACGGTCGCCATGATCGGCGTAATCCTGCAGGCCGGCGTCATGGTATACGCAGGCTTTGCAACATACTACTTGCGGTTAGAAATAGAAGATAGTATGCCAAAAGGGTACGCCTGCCCTCTAGCAATTGGTGGGACGTTACTTGTGTGTGGTGGTATTTTTCATTGCGCATATATTATAGGCGAGAGTACGAAAGAGCGAGTGTATCACAGGATTTCGAACAGTGAAAACGAGCAACCAAAAGACTCAAGCAGACCAGCATCATCGACTTTATATTGGGTGCAGCCCGGGAATCAGGTTCTTGGTGACCAGACTTTTGACCCCTTTTGCTATAGCGACTACAACGAGCCTTTGCGGCAATATCTAACCTCGTGGAAGAACCGTTCGAATATATCGGAGCTTAGTGTATGGGTAGCTGTTGGTATTACCATCACTGGCTTCATATTGCAGTTTGTCGGGCTTCGTGGTATTCACGCCACTGTATCAGTAGCCCAATTTGGAGCCATAATCGTTATGAGTGCCGCTCGAGCTGGATTGCGAATGCAGCGACTAAAGCCGAAAGACAACCTTTTCGTTGATTGTCCGGACGAGGTTGTTGGATACGAGCTTGACTCCCTTGCCTTGCGTATTGGCCAGAGGGATATCCAAAACGACCTACACCAACCACCTCCATTATCTCAGTCGTCCTCGTTAGCTCAGCGGCGATATTTCTGGAAGCTCTGTAGTATTCCGAAGGACAGCATTAAACGTTCAGAACCTTCTCCTTACAGTTGGAATGCCAATACCGCTACTAGACTGTTAGCATATCGGACCCGCTTAGCAGAACTTACAGAGTCACCAAACACTCAACCAGGGCAAGTAACTTATGCAAGGAATTTCGGGATCGAAATGGTGAAGGTCAGACTTGAAGCCCAGAAGCTCGCTGCAAGCATTGTGTCTGCAGTTAACGCGATATATTCAGATTCTAGCTGGGTAAGGGACAATCAGAATGACAATAGCCTTTGGTGGACAATCAACTGTTCCGTCTCTGAATCGGCAATTCTCGGTGGTTTCACCGAACCTCTAGAGTTCGATCGTCCCAAAAAAGTCTCAAAGCAGCATGCTATACACTTGAAGTTATGCCGCGAACCCGGGTATCCTTGGAAGCTCGATAAACCATCGGAGCTAGAAGCGCTTCTAGGACTATGGGTTTGGTCCTTGGTGTCCGATCCCATAGTAGAAACACAAGATTCGTACAGCCACCTTACGAGTTCCCGAGCTAATGAGATTCCGACACGACGGATTATTTCAGCCAACCGAGATATTGAAGATCTCAAGATATGGCTGGGCAATACGAACTCTGTTTTCGAAGAAGGCACCCTTCCATTCAACGTCCCGGAATTTGAGAGACCAGGCAGCCTATTCTTACGGGATCGGAAATCCCAGGAAGGCCAAGTCAAGTTTATATACAAACCTCTTCAGTGTCACCTACCCAAAGACCTAACGTCAACACATGATCCAAGGGTAGTCCGATTTTTCGGCTGGCATAACATAGAGTTGCCACAGAACCAGGATACTCCGTCAACCTCTGAGTCATTCAAATTTCACTCAGTAGACACAAGCGGAAGTCTTCTATCCTCCTGTGTTCATGATATTTTCAGCTCGTTTCTCCAAAGCATTCTTGAAATTGTCCGCATTCGCGGAAATATTGATGCTAAGGAGGATTGGCAACATTTTCACTTGGAAAATAGTCTTGTAACAGAGCTAGTGAATTCATTTATCGAGAGTAAATTAGGTTCGAGAAAAGAAGCCCTTTTATGTATCTTGCCTTCGACAATCGCTCGGTTTCAGCGTCCTCCCGCCAATGTCGCCCTAGAACTGGCGAGGAAAAGCGCGAAATTGCATATAAAGCAGAACAGGTGGCAAGAAGCTGAAGTAGTGCTACGATGGACATGGAGGATTTGTACGGATCCTCAAAGCAAGGAACACAGCCTCGAAAAAGACTATATTGATCGAACCGCTATTTATCTTGGCGAACTATATAGGCGGGCACTTATGAATAAGCGCACCGAGCAATTCGGTAGGAACGGTATCATCTGGCTTTTGAAGCAAAAGAATGAGTCCTGTAAAATCATAGAACGTTATGGCGAAATTCAAAAAAGGCTCGGCGAACAAGTAAATGACGTTTTTAGCTATAAGGACCTCAAAGCAACTGAAGAGGACTTAATTTCGACACTGGTATATCTGACGCGGCCGATTCCCACGACCCGCCAAGAAAAAGGGGACATCCTGATTTTGGCGGCACGGTATGGATGGACTGAGGTAGTACTCGCCTTGTTCGAATTAGCTGTTAAGCCAGATTTCAGAGACTGGATGTCACGAACAGCACTATCCCACGCCGCAGAAAAGGGAATGGTTGATGTTGCGAAGGAATTAATACGCTGGGGGGCTTTCCCAGACTCAATAGACCTTTTTGAAAGGACACCGCTCTGGGATGCTATATTAAATGGACATGATACTATCGGCAAGATATTACTTGAAACTGGCAAGGTCGATCCTACCTTAGCATACAACAAACAATGAAAGTCCTTTTTAACGGCTGTAAGGGGCGGATACGAAGCTACTGTTAATATCTTGCTTAAGGATAACAGGGTCAATCCAGACGCCAAAGCCAAATGGGGAAAACGCCTCTTATGATTGCTGTGAGTTGTGGATACGAAACCATTGTTAATATGTTGCTTGCGGATAGTAGGGTCGATCTAGATGCCAAAACTGACGGGGGGTTTACACCTCTCATGATGGCTGCAAGTAACGGGCACGGAGTTGTTGTTAGGCTATTACTTCAAACTGGTAGGGTCAATCCAAACACCAAAGACTGTGAAGGGCAAACAGCTTTGATGATGGCTAAAAAAAATAAACATAAGAATGTTGTTATACAACTTCAGTCTCTTTTAACAAGGGTTCTTCTGTTAGGTAGGTAATAGATAGTAGTTGCATGAATGTTTGCTGATAGCGAATACCTACCACCTACCTACCTTAGGTACCTACCTGGGTACCTAGGTATGCAAACTAGGTATTTCTCCATGAAAACAAAGGGGTACCTTGGCCGTTCCTAGATTCAACTGGTGGATGGTGGACGGTTTCGAAGTTAGAGAGCATTGGATGTTTTCTAGGGCGAGGCCTCATTATGGGAGATCTGAACGGCATGCAAAGGCAACGTATGCAGTTGAACCGCGAATCAATGTATCTCTATTTCGTTAAGAAGGGTAAAGTAGTTAAGAATAAAGGTATGTAGTAGACAAATGCTGCCCAAATATGTCGACCAAGTGCCGATGACAAAGAATGTTACAGAAGTGAAAGTGTCAAAATGGACTGAACGCTTTGATAGCAACTCGACCAGTAGACGTCTATGAATTTTCCCCAAGCCAATCGTTCATTAGTAAGTCATCCCCATGCAAATGTAAGGTTCGTAGCGAAGTTTCCATCTTAGACGGTTGTGCAGAGAAGAGCGTCGCCAGCGAGGGGCAGGACACAGCACTCTGCCGTCAGGCCAGTTGATGCGCAAGTGCTTCGGAATTCGTCAAGGGTGTTGAGGTCAACGCCAGCTGGAAAAATGTCAGTACAATGCTGAATGTAGTATGGATAGAGGATAGAAACTTACGGCTACCGCAGGTAAGGTCGAGGATACCGTCGACGTCAACTTGGCAGCAGAGAGGCTAAGATATATGTTAGCATGTACTTGGATTAGATAGTCTCGTTATTGCATACGGTGTCACCTGCAGGGCAGATGTGAGAAAGGCCACCCCAGCTTCCCTGGCTACCGTTACCACCGTTGCCGCCGTTGCCGCCATTGCCACCCTGAGGGTAGGAGCTGGAGGCTGGGTAGGAAGGATATGCCGGAGTGCTCGATGGGTACTTGGCTGGGTACTCGCCCCTCTTGGTCTCCTTGGAATGTTTCTCTTCCTTAGCAGACTTGGTCTCCTCGTGCTTGGGAGCATCCTTGTTCTTGCTCGAATGCTCCTTGGGCTCCTTCTCCTCGTGTTCCTTCTCCTTGTGGTCCTTTTCCTTATGTTCCTTCTCCTTATGTTCCTTGTGCTTCTGGGTGGGTGTAGGGGGCTCAGGGGTATAGGTTGAGGACTGGACCTTTGGCTGAGTGGTCGTAGTGTAATGAGTTTTCAGGGTGGAGGCCGGGTACTGGGGCTGTGGCTTAGAAGTTGGGTACTCGGCCTTCTTCTCCGTGGTCGTCGGGTATTGTGCTACAGGAGTGGAAGTCGGGTACTGAACCTTCTTTACGGTGGTAGTAGGGTAGTGGGCTTCAGGAGTAGATGTAGGGTAGTGAGCTTCAGGAGTGGATGTGGGGTACTGAGCCTTCGGCGTAGTAGCTGGGTACTTGGCCTCTGGGGAAGAAGCCTTGTAGTTAGGGTTGGCTACCGGGCTGGCAGTAGCCACGGCAGCGAGAACCACAGGGAGAAAAGTCTTGATCTGCATTTTGATGTCTTAAAGCAAGTGAAAGGTGAGTAACGAGTGACTGTTGCTTTGGATGAAGTAGAAGATGCAGAAGATGAAGCGATTGTGGATGGCGAGATTATGCCATGAAGACCGGTCCTCGACCGAGTTCTTATAAGCCATCATCATCATGGGATTTTTACATTTACTGTTCATTCGGATATCCGGGTCTTGCAGTAGGGGCTGGCTACTGCGAGTTGTAGATCCTGTTTCAATAGCTTACACGCTAGTTTGAGGCTGCATCTAAAATATCGCGAATGATTCAGCCTTGTAATTGCTGTTTCACGCATGTTCGGGCCATTCATGTTTGGAGTTCTAAGTCAATTGAGTCAATTGGAAACAACACGGGATGTACCTAGCTATACAAGACTCTTGATATTACATGTGACATTTCGCTACTATAAAAATCTAACTACCTAACAACCTACACAACAAAGATGCAATGTGCTCTTAGCTATAGTCTTACGACGCAGCCATATATGAACGTTAACAGCTACGAATCATGCTTTGCTCACCAGATTCGTTAGATTTGGGAATACGATTAACCCGGTGGAATAAGCAATAGCTAGAGCAAACAAGATTTAATCGAGGCAATCACTGGATATTTCACTTATTAGTGGATACTCGAAAAGAGAGCTCTCGGGCTGAGCCATTTCAGCCATACAGGCCAAATCTGAAAGGTACTCGGCGCTGATAGCCCTTTTTTCGAAAGAGAGTCGCCAATCTAAGGTTAGTTTCAAGCCGTCTAGCTTCGACATTATTGACAATTAATCCAATAAGAAAGTTCATAGATGTAAATACGAATCCCTTTTCATAAGACCTAGACTGGAGATGTAAGACAAATTGAAAGTGATCGACACAATTAAGCCCACAAAATGAAAGGGAAATTTCCTATTTAGGCAATCAACTTGAGCCACCACCAATGCCACGCAACGACGACTCCCCATGGATTTTGCTTCTTATGCAGTGTGAAAGCCGTGGAGATTTATGACCGCAAGGGGTATTATCATTGCCATATTATCTAGGGCTATATCAGCCATAGCTCATGGGCGTAGTAATCCCGCGCCGCCACTACCGTGAGAAGCAAAGTCATACCCCTATCAAAGAAGTTTTGGAGTAATTAAGAGTCGAAATTACTCGCCGAAACATTCGCATTTCGGGAACTTCCCATCGCAATGTAGCTCTCACGGGAATTCTCTCTCCCGACATGTGATCCGTAGCAAACTTCGACTGCAGTCATTGCCTTGACATTCTCGACTACCTAGGTAATAGGTTACCTAAGTCAACTAATCTATTAGGAAACCGTAAAATGCTATTTCGTAATCTGATTTCATTAGAGTTGGGATTTTGCCACAGATTATTTGGTCTAGGTATACTTTTAGCTAGCAATTATCAGACTGAACTGTAGCACTTTGAGTTATGATGGCATCGATATAAGTCCTAGGCTCGGTTATACGTGCTTATTGAATTCACTCATACTGCTGGGATGGCATATGAGTTGTCTCCAAACTGAGTACTTCGAGTAAGTCGAACCACCGTTACTGGGGCCACCCTAGTGGGGGCCACTTCAATTTTGGAAGCCTTGAAAACAAGCACATCTACTTCAATTCAACATAACGCAACCAATTCTAATTCAATTACGAAGCCGATACATCCGTTTTGACTACGATACAATCCTCTACCTCCTCCTCTGACGATACCACTTCATCGGTCTCCTCGCCGTCAGAATCATCTATCGTAATCACCCCCCCTGCTGCTTCGGCTTCCAAAGCCCTCTTCTCTCTCATGATATCCTCAATACTAACAAACGACGAATTTGGGTCCGGCGCTACCTTGCGGCGCTTCTTAGGCTTTGCATTCAATAACGCCGTCTCTAAATAGTCATTTCGGGCCTCGGTTGTGGCGATTTTCACGATCGCAGCGTCGAGGGCCTTACCGACCTTCTGGAACAACAACCTAGCCGTGGGTTCAGCGAACATTTCATCCACCAAACCTAATTGCCTCTCGATTAAATTGATATCCCTAGAACTGGAAGGCGTTTTCAAGTCGATCGGCGCCATTTTTTCAATAAAATTCGGCGGTGGGAGATCAGGACCGTACACCGGAGTCGCCGGGTCCCGGGCCGAGCGTGCGCCGACTACTAGCCTATTGTTTAACGGCTTCTCACGGTCCCGGGGATAGATTCCCGTGGCCTTCCAGCCAGATAGTATATTCTTAGCCGTTAAACGATACTTTCGCGCCATTTGGTAGGCGGTAACGAACTCCCTCTTGCCAGGGTTGTTGTTGAAATACAACAGGCATACCTGAGTAAGCTTGCGACGATAGCCTCGTTTAAGAGCCGAGAATACACCCACATCGGTGACCTGTAAAACGTGTGACGAGTGTGCTGGGTAAAATACTAGATATATACGATTGATAAAGCACTCCCACATGAAGTCCAGGGTAGTATGGCTGCCGTGACCGTCGAGTATAAGTAATCGCCACTGGTTACTATCCGTGGGCTTAGTCTCAACAATAAAGACCTCCCGTAACCATTTGAGGGCGATATCATTGTTCGTCCAGCCGTTAGTAGACGCAGTGAAGTGCCAGCCTTTGAATCTGACGTCTTCTTCGTCAGGAAACCACTGTTGTTGTACGCTTTTTCCTGCAAAGATAATGAGGGGATTCAGAGCGCGCCCATCGCCGCTTACACACTCTAAAATCGACGTCCACGTGCGATTTCCAGCATCCTTAACGACGATATGCTGCTTATAAGCATCACCAAGGACTAGGCCGTTATCCCCAATGCCTTCCATGATCCCCATCTCGTCGGCGTTGTAAGAATGGGCGGGGGGAATGCTAGCAATAAGCGGCGTTTCGAGCCTGTCAAAAAAGATGTTGATATTTTCAACAGTAGCGCCGTTAACTCGCTTATAATCAATTAAACAGGCTCTTGCGGTCTTAATCTCAGGATGACGACCTAAAAATCGTTCGTGCCAGTGCTTCCCGAGTGTTGCAGGCTGACCGCCGTGGGCTAGTAGCCGTTTAGCAACATCTCGAAATCGATACAACGGCGGCGCATGCCCAATACGGCTCAACGTAAGGGCCCATTCCGATAATTCTTTTCCTGATGCGACGATAGGCTTTGACGAGTCTCTAGATACTCTCCTCGCGTTCTACGACCAAGAATTCGATCCGTTAGGTAGTGCCTCGAGATAAGGTGTGTTTTAGACGCTGTTCGAAGGGACTGGCCATCGATAACAGCATCTATCGCCGCCGCGCAACGCAACTGCGCCGAGAGATCAGGCATTTTAGAATCGTGAGAATGTAAGGAATAGAATGATAAGTTTTATTTTTTAAAAGACGCGAGACTGACTGAAATATATAGTAAAACGTATGTGGGCCTTGTCACGAACGCGTCGCGGTTGACTAGTGGCCCCCACTAGGGTGGCCCCAGTAACGGTGGTTCGACTTATGCATTAGGCATCCACGGGTTCCCGTATTTATGTTAATAGAGTTCTTCGAGAAGCAACAAGTTTATTCCCACCCCATGACAGAGCTCACATCGGCTTATGGCTTAGGGAAATCATAAATTCAACTAGGTGCATTCGTCCATAATTTAGCTAAGATCATATACTTGACTGACTTGTCTCGATTTATCCCAACTACATATCACAGAGGGATGGGAGAATTAGATTCTAGTTAGTTTGCTTACTCGCTTCTACAATAAACGCATTAAACCCCAAACTATTCGACTATCCTTAGTCATTGTTTAGGTATTAGTATTCCGATCCATTCATATTACTATATCATAGATCACCCAACTTATCTTTTCACCCAAGAATGCAAGATTGTGGAAGATTATAGAGTCTTGGGTCGTGCTGAAGCTAATAATGGGTAATCTTGTGATGAACACATCTTAAATAAATAATGGGCATCTTCAATATGATTAACTTAAAATTCCTTAGTCAAATTAGAGCTTCTTGTGAATAGTGAGGTTGTTTCTATATTTGTTGCTCTATTTCTACCTATGTACAACGTAAACGTAGTGGCCCCTATACTATATAGGTAATCTCTTGCCACATCAAACCTCTGAGCGAATATTTGCTTTAACATAGCAACAGTAAGAGTTAGGAGATAAGGAGTAGTTATATTATAGACTTGTTAGTCGTTGGAAGTATCTATAGGTAAATTGGTAGGTGTCAATATTAATAGCCCCTTAATCACGAATAGTCTAGAAGTATGATGTTTTTTACTTAGGTATGTGATGTAATGTTTATTAGAATATGGCCCTGCTTAATTTTTAATATGAAACATGCGAACAGTTCATAAACTACTACGTATGATATGAAACGTATCCAAGTCAAACATTATATATGTTTTAGTTGCATTTGGAAGAGAGCTTTCTGGTTGGCGAAAGGTTAGGTGCCTTGGAAAATATGATACTCTAGAAATAACACGTATCATTACGAGATCAAAAGGTCATGAACAACGAAGATAGTATTTCGAGCTCCTAAGAACATCGATGGACTCGTAGCAAGTTGAAAAACTATAAACATACACACAGCTATGACTGTTTACCGTCATACGTTTGATATACTTAAGACAGGTAATTATTTGATGAAGCAATAAGTTTCTTCCGTAGATATTAGAATATAGCTCTGCGTCAAACACATTGATACGCCCTAGAGTATAGTGAGTATTAGGCACTAAAGAGATTAAGTGAAGTCTATATGTTGTGTTGACAACGGTTCAGATAGTTGTTTACTCTCGTGCAAATAGGGGTAAATGTAGAAAAGAGGTATACAGGGGTTATCTATTTGAATACGATTTACTAAGCATAATACTACATTAAAACCAACTTAACCATCTAGAAGCACTGGTTTATTTGAGTGTTAAGTTCCTGTCAACTTGAGGTAGTCTATAGCATTCTATCACAATACCGCAGCAGGCTGTCGAATGGCGGGATTCAAGAACGTAAACTAGAACGTGAATAGTAGGTGTTTATTGCCGGTAGTAGTTGATCATTATTTAACTACGAGGTACCCTCTTATTTGACCTTCCCGACCATGGCTAGCTTGTATGAGAATATTTGAATGAATAATTAAGAAAATCACCATAAAGTTTCTTATTAATAAAATATTATACTAGATGTAACCTTTGTGACTGACGATACGGATTAGATTAAGGTTATACATTACTATTTGGTTGGTGGGATCCCCCTTAAGCTATGGGGGACCTTGTAAAGACCCCTGAAAAACTAGGATATACATAGATAAGCCCCCACACCTAACCGATAAGCATGTGCCCCGCCAAAAAAGTCATTTAGCATTGAGCTTGTCGACTTCATAATTGCGACCAATCCTTTTTCATAGCCTCTTCAACAATGCCTTCATGAAATAAGCTGACTCACACACGCGCCAATCAACAACCATACCCTGCTTACGAAGCCCTAAGACTAAGCAATCACTGTCTCCCGTCGACGAGGATCCTAGCTACCATGGTAGAAATGGACATCGACACGGAGACCTCGAAGCCCCAAGCCATCGAAGTCGACAGCGAAAACGATAACAACAACGATGCCAACGCCGACGCCGACGCAGACCCCATAATCGCCAGCTACGACGTCTACGCGAACCCACAGCTCCCCGAGAACCGCAAGCTGCTCGTACTACAGCACCCGAACAGACAGGGCCCCGTGCGCGCGCCCTACCGGCAGATCAGCGAGGTGCGCGTGAAGAACAAGGCCGGCTTCGTCGAGGTCGACGTGCCTATGAGCTACGGGCACGCGGACTACGACCGCGACAAGGGCCTGCGGTGGGGCGGTGCTCTCGCGCGCAGCACCGCCGCCAAGAACGGCGGCTCCCACGGTCTCGCGGGTGGTTTTGGCGTCGGCGTCCCGGCTCGAGGGGCGGCCGCCGGAACGGGTCGCGGGGCCCCGGGGAAACGCCCGGATGACCTGGAGAGGGAGCTGAGTATGCTCGATTGGAGCGAGGCTGTGCGCCAAGATAAGGTACTGAGGACGCAGACTCTGGGCGGACAGTTTGCGATTGAGAAGGAGACGAATTGTAGATGGATGGTGGGTGTTTTCAAAGGAGGCATGTTGTTAATTGTCTTATATTGTTTCTTGCTTATATTTGATGGATACTGGATATGAAGTTATGACTAATAGTAATTTCATCTTTCAGATCAACTACACCTAACCCCGGTATCATCCCTAATCCACCTCCGGCCCCAACTCCACCACCTCGACGCCTACACCGAGCAAGAACGCCTCAGCCGTCCGCGCGAGGGCATGTCAGCCGCCCCGGGCCCATCCGCCGGCGCCAGCAAAGAAAGCAGCGCAGCCGGAAGCAATAGCACGCAGGCGGGCGCGGGCGCCGCCAAGGCGATCCACATGTCGATCAAGAGCGCGGGGAGCACGGAGAACGGGGAGCTGGTGGTGGACACGATGATCGACCGCCTGCGCAAGGTGCAGGTCGAGCAGTGGTCCAAGCTCAAATACGAAGACGAGGACAGCGACAAATCCTGGCACATGTTTACCAACCACCTCGTATACACAGGCGCGGCTAAACCCAAGACTCCAGTAGACGCTAAGGGCAAAGGAAAAGAAAAGGAGGCGGATAAGCCGAGCGCGGCAGAAGACGACGATCAGTCCAAGGAGAAGTTCAAAGCGCAGTGGAGCGAGGAGGAGTTTCTATCTCATATTCGGGGCCCGTGATAATGCAAACATGATTTGGAAGCAGACCTAACTTTGATTGCTTGAAGAATAGCTGATGAGGTGGTATGGAGTTTCAAAGCGATGAGACTATCGGGATTTAGGAACCTAAGATCAAAGGTTGGTTAATTACCTAGACACACATGCATGTCATGGAGAGCGCAAGAACATCTGAGGGTATAAAGGGTAAGGGTAAGGGGTAAGCTATGGTTGATACTAAGCCGGCTCGTATGTCTGCAATGAGGAGTGGTGCAAGGGGCAAAACTGGAGTTCATATTGCATTGCTCGGCGTTTATGACTGCTTTTCTAGCACACCTTGTATTCGTATGAGCTATAATGGTAGCTCAGAATTATTGCACGCAATATAAACGACTCAACTATGCACATCCGTAGGACTTGGACCAACGCATGACTGTGTCACGAATGCCTAAATAGGACTCGAGACTTGACTGTCGCTATGGCACAAAATATAGGCATTAGATGCCCCGTCCTCATGATATAAATATCTATGCACATACTCCCTGTAGGAGTTTGTAACCATCATCCCCAAATTCGGTCTACCTCCTCTCCAGACCCTACCGCTAAGCCAATTCGGGTATCATGAACTCGTGCGAATTTCGATAGATTCCACCGTTCGTTACCCATATACTAAGCGTTAAGTCGAACGCTTTTCGCCATGACTTCTACGCACCTCATTAAACCGCATGAAACCGCATGAAACGGCGGCATTGGATGATCCAGTGCCCGCCTTCCAAATCTTCTTCGACCAAACAACCAGATGATGAATATCGACGGGATTATACAGCGTGTTGACACTGCTATCTCAAGGCTTGGTCTAGTTGTTTAACAATTCGACGTCAAGACCGATAGATCGCATAAACAAGTTAACATTGTCCAAGCGAGTCTTTGCCATGTCAGCGGGAAGAGTCTTGGATAGGCTGACGGTATCCATGACACGGTCTTTGACAGCAAGGACGAGGCGTTGCTGTTCCTCTGGGCTGGCTCCTATGCCAATAGCAGCAAGGAATTGCCACACATAAATATCTTCTCCGGATGCCACAGTGCCTGGGAAGATGTTGGGAAGAGTTGGTTCTAAAGCATTGAAGAACTGATTAAAAGTTGCAACCCTAGCAAAGAATTAGTTGGTATAATTTAAATGATCATCACTCTCCTTACCATTGCTGCCAAGATTGTTCAGTTGCCTGTCCGGCTTGCTTAGCGAGCTCGGCTCGGCTAAGGATCATGGTCAACATCGACACACCAATGCGAGTTCGAGCAACAAGATCTACATTGAGATTCTGGGTTATTAGTCCGAGAACGCCCGTGACAATATGCAGCTCTGATTTGCTTAGGAGATGAAGAAGGCTTGGCATGACTGCCACAATGAATAGCTCAATACTCTCTCGAGTGGCAGCGTTCAGGTTGATGGGTTCTCCAGTTTGCACCTGTGCACCACGAACCACATCGAGTTGATCAAGGTGGATGACGATGATCGTCAGGATAGTTGTTTGCTGCTCAAGTGTAAGGTGGTTAAAAACACGGCCGATTGCTTTCTTTCCTTTGGGATAGGATAAGAAGGCGATGAAAGGGTGCACCGAGGTTGCGCCTATAGGCTCGTGAACTTTGAGGTCGTTCCATAGTTGCTCATTTAGTTCCTGCAACTGCTGCTGCAACTCGGCACGGCGTTCGAAGTCTGGATCTGGGTTACCATTCGCTGGAGGAGGGGGCATGTTGCGGTCTAGATCTTCCATCTTCATCAGAGTCAAGTAGACTTTCTCAATATTCTGTAGTGTCTCCTTCTTATCAGTACCAGTGGTGGGATGAGAGCGATGTCCGCTACCAGGTCGAGTGGTCTCTGTGCCGCTCTCAGTTCGCTTAATGTTTAGCAGAGGTTTGGGCGTCTTTGCGTTACTGAAAGAGATCTTTCCCAAGCTGCCTTCGATGACCAGCTGTTTGTTCTTGGGCTTATTCTTGGCTGCCTCGACCGCACGCTGTACCTGTTGTTCCATGCGCTGCATGTGGTTCTCTGGCCCTCGTCCTTGACGTCTCATGCCCCCGTGACGAGTACCAGTTTGGAAAAGGTACGTCTGAGCGAAGTTGTTCAATGGCTGGTTCGGATTGGGTCGCTGTCCTGCTCGTAAGGAGCTGAGAACCTGGTAGTAGAAATCTTCGGCAAGAGCAGCATCAGTTCCGTGTTCGCTGGGGTCGCCGGTGGCCGAGACAAGTTGTTGAAGTTGAATTCTGGTAATGAAACTCTTGTCCTGTGGTGTCATCAAGCCATTATCCTTTGACAAAACATGGATCTTGTGGTTACGCTTAGCTCGTCTTGCCTCGGCTTCGAGGAAAGATGCCTTCTCATGCTCGGATAAATGCGAAAGGTGAGCTTGGTTTGTACTAGCCTGAGGTTGTCGGGTAAATGAATTCTGCGATCGATGAGTTGGATGTGTCGGCAAGTTCATTCTGGTGGGTTCTCCAGGCACGCGATTAGGATTTTGCAGTATTTGGGTCGGGAATCCCATGGGAGCAGGTTGAGGCTGCTGGGGCAGGGAGCTTGGCACGCTGGGTCCGTTAGATGGAACGTTCTTAGCCGATGGTCGCTGCAGGATTGCTATGGGATGTCCATGAGTAACACCCTGTGGGAGCTGCTGGTTGTCGGGAGCATAAAATCCTTGGGGCTGACGGTTGTCAAACTGTTGCTGTCGGTAGTCGATCGGCTCCTGATGAGGGTAGTGGGCGTGGGGAAGCGTAGCTTGAGGCTCAGGACCGGGTTGGGGCGGGGCCTGAAGCTGTGGTTGAGGCTGTTGGGGTTGAACAGGAGCCTTTGCATGAGCTCGCATCGCTGCTTCAACCTCTTCCAGACTCATCATCTTACGGCCAACGGGTGGTGCAGCCGGCTGGGGCTGAGCTGGTGCTACTGGGGTTGCTTTCTTTGGCTGGACTCCCCATATTGAAGCATCAACTTGAAGGTCGGCAACTGGTTCAGACTTGTACTTCTCGTAACCAGTTCTGGCGGGTTTAGGAGCTGGCTGATAGGCGTATCCCGAGCCGTATGCCTGTGACGAGGAAGGTAAAGCTGGCTTCGGAACTGGCTGTTGACGGCTGAAGCGTTGGTGTTCCTCCTCAATAGCGTTCGCAACTTTAGCAGTCTGTCCAAAGAAGTCGAAATCTTTGCCAACCGGGGCATGCGATACTTCATCAGGTTCTCCACCAAATGTGTCATCGTTGAAAGCGTCGTCCGTCTCATCCAACGCATCACCTAACCCATCGTATGTATCCTCAAAATCCAGAGCTTCGTCGATGTCATCCGCGTTTCGCGAAAGGTCGGCAAAAGGATCGTAAGATTGACCGAAACCGGGAGCTGCCATGTCATGACGCGAGGAATTCGCTTGGAAAGACATGGCGACGGTTGCAAGCTTTACGATGCCTGCGAGTTTTTTTTGGTTTCAACTATGTAAAGTGGGTGAGTAGAATGTCAAAGTGGGATGGGGAGCTAAGGTATGGAGGGGTGATCGATTTAAAAATGACTATTAAAAAAGGTGCTTTGTTTGCTAGTTTTCAGGATTTTCGACTGAAACGATTGATAGAGGTCATAGCGCAAGGTGTTTAAGATGATTGGGAATCGGGAATGTTAGGTATGAACAGTTTCTCGGGTAGGAAGATAAAAGGTCTTTCGGATGGAAGGACCTATTACTTTCGTGATACGTAAGGAAATAAAATAATTTGGTGTTTTATTACTAGGGAAGATAGAGGGGATAATGGGATAAATCATATATATCAGTAAGAAAACTTACAACTAAGAGAGCTGGTACACCTGGTAGACGAGGAGCAAATAGTCTTGCTGGATCATGATGCGGGCGTGAAAACAGCTCGAGGTTGTGAGGGGCGAAAGAAGTAACCAGTCGACCAAAATGGAATAAAAATGTTTGGAAATAGACCAATAAGAAAAGTAATAGCGCACAAGGAAGCTCCAAGTACGTATAAAATATTCACGGCGAGAGAAAATACGTAGAGTAGGTAGGTAAGGCTGTTCGAAGAGAGCGCCGTCAACTTCTATCAAGATGTTGACGTATCTACGTGCCGTCTGGGCAACATTTCGCAAAGCGATTTGGTGGAATTGAAAGAGCCTACCTAACCAAGCTTAAGGCCCTACGGCGTAAGATGAACCAATCAAATTGAGGGGATGGGGGGAGGGACTATAAGTTATTGCGCTCCGACTCACGTGATGCCACTTCCACACAGTACCTAGGTACCTAGGTAGGCCCACCTACCTGTACGTACCTACGTAGGTACCTGGTAACTGGACTTGAGATAGGTACCTCGTGCTTTCCATACCCTACAAGATGTTGGAAACCGCCTGCAGGCTGCAGCATATGTAATCCATGTATTTTTATCCCTACAGATGTTTAATTTTTTTATAACGTCGAGTTGTAGCTACCTACACACTCTCAGTAGATACCTGCAATCTTGCAAGATATTATATACTTTCCACTCCCACTAACATATCCCGTCATCGTACTAATTTCAACATTATAGTCACGTGCTTAGTCTAAGATTCGAAATGGGACCCCGTCCCGCCCGGTCCATTTAAGGTTACAAGTCACTTCTTTTCTAATTCGTCTAACTCAGTGACAGTTGGTAGATCAGATTTCACGCAACAGCTTCTGCATCCTATGTAAGGAGAAACTAATCATCCTATCACTGCTGCCCTTAGAGAATTCCCACGGGGCTCATTAATGCGTACGTATTTACTGCGTTACGTAGTGAGGTACGTCAGCGTTAGCCTCCAGATTGTCCGTCGGACAAATGGTAGGCTAACAGTATTTTAGGTAGATATGGCAAGCAGGTAGGAAATTTGGGCTGTAGAACTAGCAATGCATTTACACATGGAATGTCTCTTTCTCATACATTTATAGGTCAGTGTTGAGGTGTACACACGTACGCATGTAGGAGGTATATCCCAGTATATCCCACGTACAAGTCCTTGTACAGACCTAGACAATAAGGTAGCCAAGCGATATATCTACGGAAAACCACATCAACAACCAGTATTTTTGGAGCAAACTTGATGGGTTACCCAAGTCTTTTAAGACAATTTCCGAGGAAGCAGAGCACGGCAGATCAGAAAGATTTGAGCTGATATGGTTAACTACCCAAGTCGGTAATCAATTTGTATGTCATGTATGGTACCTGGACACTTCCAGGATTGGATATCGAATTATATTCTTGGGGACTTCAATAACGGGACCCGGGGACGGAATACGGCAATGCCAAGGCCTTAAGACTCCCCAATACGGAGAGGGCTCGCCAGCTAACTAGCCTAACGATAAACCTAGTAGCCGTTCTGCCGTAAAAATGCGTACCGGGGGGCCACAGTTACACTGCTAGGTGGACTGGACCTTCCCATTCACAACTGACGCGTCGATCCATTTATCAGTGAAATTCTAATCGCCGCCTCCGTTTTTTTCTTCCATCTCGAATCAAATCCCCCAAATCATTCCACACCCTGTAAGGTACTTCCTCGTACACCTTTAGTTGTATATACAAATTTGTACCATACTGTACTTACCCCTATCCCATATTCTACGTACATGGTGCAACAACTTCGTATTCACATTCAGCTTTTACCTATCTCACCTGTTCACCTTTTTTATTTTTTTTCTTCTCTCTCCTTTCGTTTCCACTTCACCCCTCCTACGTACTCCCTATTAAATACCGTAGCTCAAGTATGCGAAACTAAACCAGTCGCATTTGAGCTTTCGGGGATGACTTAATAGCCTTCCTTTGTTTCTTGTGACAATATCTGCCCTACATAGGCGAAGAGAGTTTTCCCCCTTTGGAACTCCCCGCCTCCCTTCCGGCAGGCGAAACATTCCAGCCCTTTGAGAATATACCCCTTGTCTTTCTCTACCAACTCATTTTGACGGTGAACAACCCGTCAGCCCTACATCTCGCATCATGGCCGCCGGCAGCGCGCGCATAGTGAGATATATTCTCTTCGCGTCCTTCGTAAGTTATATTAAATCAACGGCAGATTGCGCTCGAGTAAATCGAGCCTAGGTAGTTAATGCTAACACACTATAGTTTCTCGCAGTTCTTTACTTCGTATCTCATTCTACATACGAAGGAGTACAACTAAAACCCTCGACATTCGGAGCCAGTCCAGGCTCATCGATAACGAGACCCGATAAGTTATCCGACGACGTCAATGGGGCCTCTAGTTGGGGAAGCAAGCCAGATGGTTCTATTAGCAACTCGCCTGGATCGACAAAGAGTTCACCATCGAAACCCGGCTCAGGATCCCCAAAGCAATATGAAGACCTCGCTGAGGCTCCGATGGCCTTAACGCCATCGGATCAAGGCTGGAATGATCTTTTGGGAACCGCCCCAGGTCCTCGTATGAATGCCACCTTCGTCTCCCTTGCCCGCAACAGCGATGTGTGGGAGATCGCTCGCTCGATTCGTCAAGTCGAAGACCGCTTCAACCGCCGATACAACTACGATTGGGTTTTCCTTAATGACAAGCCTTTCGATGCGACTTTCAAGAAGGTTACATCCTCCCTCGTATCTGGAAAGACTTACTATGGCGAGATTCCCCGTGAGCATTGGTCTTTCCCCGATTTCATCGATCAAGATAAGGCACGAAAGGTCCGTGAAGACATGGCTCAGCGAAAGATTATCTATGGTGATTCCGTGAGCTACCGACACATGTGCCGTTTCGAGTCTGGTTTCTTCTTCCGCCAGCCGCTCATGCAGAACTACGAATGGTACTGGCGTGTCGAGCCCAGTGTCGAACTTTACTGTGACGTTCATTACGATCCTTTCCGTTTCATGGCCGAGAACAAGAAGAAGTACAGCTTCGTGCTTAGTCTGTACGAATATGAGGAGACCATCCCCACTCTATGGGACAGCGTAAAGAAGTTCATGAAGAATCATCCCGAGCATATCGCTGAGGGTAACTCCATGGCTTTCCTAAGTGATGACGGTGGTGAGAAGTACAACAAATGTCACTTCGTAAGTAACGTGTTAAAATCAATTGTGCATTGACAAGTTACTAACCTAACTCCAGTGGTCCAACTTTGAAGTGGGTAACTTAGAGTGGCTGCGTTCCAAGGCCTATACCGACTTCTTCGAGTCGCTTGACCAGGACGGTGGATTTTTCTATGAACGATGGGGCGATGCCCCGGTACATTCCATTGCTGCCGGCCTTCTATTGAAAAAGGAAGAAATTCATTTCTTTAATGATATCGCCTATTACCACGTCCCCTTTACCCACTGTCCTACGGGCGAAAAGACGAGGCTAGATCTTCGCTGCCACTGCAACCCTAAGGACAACTTCGACTGGAAAGGATACTCTTGTACGTATTTCTCGATCCATTCGTATCTATGATATTACATCTCACTAACACTTTCCCAGGCACAGCAAGATATTTTGAGATTAACGGACTTGACAAGCCACAGGGCTATGAGGAGCAACAGGAATAGAGAAAAGGAAATTAGGACAAAAAATTCGCAGATGATTGTAAATACCTATATTATCCATCTCTAATGACGGTCTATTGCAACATCGCCGGTGCGGTTCAACGGGGGTATTAACCGGGGCAACAGGGTGGCGTCCACGGATTTATCAATGTACCGATAATCTATCGGTTTCTTCATTGTAGATACATGTTTATGGGGTTTACCATATGAAATGGAAACGTTGGGATTATTTGACGCCACATCTTGTAGTAAAAGCACAAGTCTATTCCCGAATTAAGTGCCCCATCTCGAATCCTGTTAGCTCAGGGTCTTTAGAACCCCCAATATATCAATGTGACACAATACAACGACTTCTATATTTCTATGAGCCGACAGATGCCTTCTTCGGCTTCTTCGTTCCGTATTTACTTCGACTCGACTTGCGGTTCGCAACACCAGCCTAGAGGTAAAAATACGTCAGCAACAATAATACTTCTTAAATCCGACTCGACACTATTTGATAACTTACCAAATCAAGAGCTCCTCTAACTAAGTGATACCGCACACCGGGACAATCCTGACTTCGACCACCACGAACCAAGACGACGGAGTGCTGTTGGATGTTATGGCCCTCGCCGGGGATATAAGCCGTAATCATACGACCGCTGGACAAGCGTATACGGGCGGTTTTTCGCTCGCCTGAATTGGGCTTCTTAGGTCGCGTGATACCGACTTTCAGGCATACGCCTTTCTGCTGCGGACAATGCGTGTCTGATAGAGCTGGGGAAACGGCGTGACGTGCGCGTTGGGGCTTACGGCAACCCTATTTACTTTGAGGTTAGTCGCTGATACATAAGCCCAAATGAACAAGCAAATAGAAGAGAACATAGAGCTTGATTGGGGCTTGAAACAGACGGTATCGAGGGAAAACGTACTCGTAAAACTTGGTTCAAAGTCGCATTCGGAGACGGCGTCGAGGAGAACGACCGCATAGGAAATTTCGGGAGGGTTACGGGTAGCGCAGCTGGCCGGCTCACTAGCGACGGCCAGAGAGATCTTAATATCGGCGCGGCCATGGTGAGATTGGTAGTCAGTCGGCCGCCGTGTCTTAACTATAGCAGTTCGTTTAGATATTGGAACGATCCGCAGCCGCCAAGAGAAAGTCAATTAACGACCTAGAGTTTGGAAAAATCACTGTCAGGTGACATCGGTCTGGGCGAGTTCTCAGCTCCGGGCTCCGGTACGGGTGTGGCTCTAGCTTTGGACTTGCTAGCTTACATAACGCGTAGATACTTCGGTACTTACTAGTTCGAGATTCAAATGTTCACATGTCTAACGGCTGGGGAACCGCGGGCGGTAACACCCAGCCGGACGGTGGCATTTACTCATGTCTGATTCGCTAATTCGCCTCCCTTGGTACATCGGTACACAAGCACCCGCCTCAGCTAATCGACGTCAGAGCCGCTTTCCCCAATCACTGCTTTTCCAGCCACGGCTCGTGAGCCATGGCTATCCTCGGCAGAGCGCACCCGCTCGGCGGTCAGGGTACGTCGAATCCGGGGAAGTGAGCAGAAGGCGGGACTCTTTTCATTCCTCTTTCTATATTCTTTTTCTCATGATCGTGTAATTATACATATTCTTTACCTATTTACCTACAATAATTCAATACCTCCTTCAAACGTCCAACCGTAATTTTGTGCTCTTCAGCTGTTACACTTTAACTCATTGTGTTGCGAATTACAAGCTGCTGCCGCCTCGCACCATGTCCTCGATCGCAAGATTACTTCGGCCGGCCTTACGGCGGGGTCCTGGTGTAGCTACTAGGACCTCGTTGTCGCCGCAATGTTGCAGCAGATCGATGCCGAAATTCAATACGCGACAGTGAGTTTTTTAAGTCGAGGTTCTTGTCTCAATGGCTTGTACTAATACAATGGGCTTGCAGAACAATAAGACCCTTATCCGCAACAGCCCGCCGGATGACAGACATCACAGATATTCCACCTACACCTATAACGCACCTTTCGGAGACCGAAACAGCGATGCAAGAGACGGTCTCCAAGTTTGCTAACGAGGTCATCTTACCGAAAGTCCGCGATATGGACGAGGCAGAGAACATGGACCCAGAGTTGGTCGAACAGCTCTTCGAGCAAGGGCTAATGGGTATTGAGATCCCTGAGGAGTTCGGCGGTGCCGGCATGAATTTTACTGCTGCGATTGTGGGTATCGAAGAATTAGCACGTGTCGACCCGAGCGTCAGCGTCATGGTCGACGTTCACAACACACTGGTCAACACGGCTATTCTCAAGTGGGGCAGCAACAATATTAAGAAGCGCTTCCTCCCGGCACTGGCCACGAATACCGTCGGTAGCTTCTGTCTGAGCGAACCCGTCTCGGGGTCCGACGCTTTCGCGCTGGCCACTAGGGCAACGGAAACAGCCGACGGATACCGGATCTCGGGAAGCAAGATGTGGATCACGAATTCAATGGAGGCTAACTTCTTCATCGTATTCGCAAACCTGGACCCCAGCAAGGCGCACCGGGGTATCACGGCTTTTATCGTCGAGAAAGATACCAAGGGTTTCTCAATTGCCAAGAAAGAGAAGAAGCTGGGCATTAAGGCGAGCAGCACGTGCGCCATTAACTTTGACGATGTCGAAATCCCGAAGGAAAACCTATTAGGTAAGGAGGGCGAAGGTTACAAGTACGCCATTGGACTGCTGAACGAGGGGCGCATTGGTATTGCGGCGCAGATGACGGGTCTAGCGCTAGGCGCGTGGGAGAACGCGGTCAAGTACGTATGGAACGACCGCAAGCAGTTCGGCAAGTTAGTCGGTGAGTTCCAGGGCATGCAACATCAGATCGCTCAGTCGTACACCGAGATCGCGGCGGCGAGAGCTCTCGTATATAATGCCGCCCGAAAGAAGGAAGCCGGCGAGGATTTCGTACGCGATGCGGCTATGGCGAAATTGTACGCCTCCCAAGTCGCGGGACGTGTAAGTGGACTAGCTATTGAGTGGATGGGCGGTATGGGCTTCGTCCGGGAGGGTCTTGCGGAGAAGTACTGGCGAGATAGCAAGATTGGTGCTATCTACGAGGGAACCAGCAATATCCAGTAAGTTTACATAGTCTTTTGTTCTACTCCGCAAGCCCAATACTAATCTCGAAAATCAGACTCAACACAATCGCCAAGCTACTCCAAAAGGAATATACCACATAAACCGAGAAGATACCACAGAATATAGACAGTGCCTTTAGCCCTGTATTCAAAATTGGAAGGCGTATTCTCAGCGGTGTTTAGGGACCGGGCGTTGCTGATATCCCCGGGTGTGTCCTCCGTGCGGGGCTCCGTGATGGCATTCTGAACTGAGAATAGATAGCGCCTCCAAGAAAGGATATAAAAAGTAGTATAGCAATCTACTGTAAATAAAGAATATATTTATTGTAAAAAGTGCATATTAGGCAACCCCGTATCCCTATTTGGATCCCACCGTAGCTGTAACGTTGAAGGCACATATGATGCTCGGATTTGATATTTCAGGGGAAGCTGGAGAGGAACGGAACGTTATGGAGACGTATCGAACTGAAAAGTTACAGCAACTCGCGTTGTTCCAGAAAGGTAGAAGATAAATAGTGAATGGTACGGCGCCGGTATAATTACCTAGCCCACGTACAGCACGCTATTAACAATCTCGCTAAGTAGGATTTAATGGGGAACATCTTGTGTACTAGATGTACGACGCTATGTGTTGACCTCACATCTTGCGACACACTTGCTACAGATACATCCAGCTCACAAAAACGCAGGCAAATCGTACCACGGTGCCCCTTGATTTTGTTACTCGAGATTACGGATATTGAAGTTCGATGAAAACCTTAGTAATGTGACTTAACCGCATCTACAAGCCTTCTAGGGAAAGTAGTTAGCCTAGTCGCTAATAGAGATAATGTCACGAGGCAAACCAGAAGGTGAGGACACAACTTCGTTGTTCCGCAAGGAACTCTAACTAATTAAGGTAGCTCTGAAGTCAGAGCTATACATACAAAACAGCTTCTTTGTTCTAAGGGGGTCTCAAGTGAGACCCCTGACAGACAATTATATCTAATTCTCGCGATGTATTTCCGCTCTGTGTCTCTGATGTGCGCTCAGTATTATGTTGGCCAGGTACTTATAGAAATCACAAAGCAGTTCTCGAAATTAGTCCTGTCGTGTCTATCTGCCTGGTGCAAGTGGATATACACACAGCAAGAGTCATTAGCTATGGGGAAGAAAGAGTGCTAGCCTTATGTATAATTTTGACTGATATACCTGGCATGCAGAGGATCTACCGACTTCGGCCGTCGTATCTTCTTGGGGTGAGTGGCTCCACGATATACCTAAGGCTTAATATAGAAAGGCCCAAGATGGAGGTCCATACTCCAAAGCCTTGCTTTGTAACCAATGCATTCTCTCGCCCGACCCGAGCGGCCGTCTCGAGGTTGTATGGTAACTTATCGCGTCTTTGGCATCATCTTGAGATTTCGTGAGTGTACTAGGTCCCATTGTAATGCCCCTATACCAGAATTTCGATAGCCCAGGTACGTCAAAATGCACCAGATGGCCCCTTTCACGAAGATCATCGAAGCTACATATGGAAGTCGGCGAGTTCATGGACATTAGGTAATCAAATATAGGGGCCCAGGTGTCTGAGACTAGGTGAATATCAGCCAGTAACAGCCGTTCGGGCCGGGTGGCCTTCAGGAACTCGAGCAGGTTGCTTCCCGAGACATATAGGCCGCGTAGAGAGCATGCTTGGAGATGTGCGGATTCCGGGTAGTCATCGGCAACAATAGGCACTGCGCGGTCCCCGGGCGAGGTCGAAGTATCAACCCCGATATTGTACCAGTGTATATCGAATTCTTTCAGGTTCGGCATTAATGATGACATGTCTAAGAGACTTCGGAGAAGTAAATTGCCATGTACGCCCTGGTCTGAATTATATGGTGCGTTGTCTTGTTGTGCCTGAATTCGGGGGGTGTATGGAGCAGAAAGGCTCATCGTCAGCCTTTCCAATGATTTACAAAGACCCGTGGTAATAAATCGCTGACTAAGGGGAAGAATGGCCTTGTATACCAAACTACACTCCGGAACGGAACCAAATATGTTCAGATGCGAGTCAACAGCCAGCTGAGACTCACGCAAGGCAGCCATCGTGATGTCGAATGTTCGCTCCGCCGTTTGCCAGACAACCCTGTGTGATGGATGAGCAGGTCTGTCAGAGATCTCGTCATTAGACTTGTGGTAGCGTGTGCGCATGCTCACGCTAAGCCGTAGCGTGGCAAGACCCCGTTGGGGAGAATGCTTCTTCAGATTAAGGAAAGCCTGTGTTAAAAGGCGTACATGCTCGTCGGAATCTAGTACGCGGCTATTATCAATGGCCGGGACACCGACTATAGTGCAGTCTCGGAGGAGGTTGCCCGCGCGTCCATGGCCCGTCATGTAGACCATATTCCTTAGGGGCTCCAGAGCTAGCTCAACATTCTTGCTGGAGAAGAACTCAGCAAGCAGGCGCGGCGAAAGAATATTCGCGAGAGTGCTACTTGCAAGTCGAAGGTTAAGAATATCCTTAAGGGCTAAGAAAGTCCGGATATGACTGACTAACTCGACAGGAAGAGTTTCCAGAGATGGTTTCATGGCGCTTGCAGACATCGGGTTTACTTCTGATGACTATTATTGATACTTAATAAAGTTTTTAGTTCTTACCTATGTCTAAGAACGTAGAAAATAGGTATTGTCGAGAT
This sequence comes from Entonaema liquescens, assembly GCA_902805475.1. Lineage (NCBI taxonomy): Eukaryota > Fungi > Ascomycota > Sordariomycetes > Xylariales > Xylariaceae > Entonaema > Entonaema liquescens. The sequence goes on from CADCSX010000003.1 coordinate 1,311,602, forward strand.
TGAAGAGTTAATGAGGAAGAGAAAGAATTTGAAATATTATGTACCTTGCTAGGGAGAGGTACGTGTATATATATCGCCCAATGCTTCAATGTTTGTATTGGAAAAACCCACTGTGCTAATAACTACGGCATTGGTAACAATGACTACCCCGCCGCAGATATAAATTTGGAGGGCAAGTTTGGTCTTTGACACCGAGTTGTTGAACATTGGACAAAGATTAGATGCAAAGCCGGACTTTGGGACGAATGATGGGTCAGCCCGATTTCGTTCTGCTAGGAATATATGAAGTTTCTTAAATATATTCTTAAAATTTTCAAATCTCTTCTATTATCTTGTCAGGCTTTATATGCGAATTAATCAGCCTTTATGACGAGGGAAGAAAACCACGCATGGATTAGAGAAATAAAATTATCATTATTTTTAAGCCCTCGCCTAATATTACACGAGCAATACATCTTACTATGCAACAAGATATATTGTACGCTTCTAGTTAACTTTTATGCGTTCGTGCTGTGTTGAATTCTGTCGTTCTAATTACTCAATTATATTCAATTAAATACCAATTTCATTAACCCCTTAACCCAAAAAGCCCAGATCCCAAACGCCGTGCTTGCCAAACATCCGTCCTAAGTCATCGCACATAAAAGATTGTAGCACCAAGCCCGTATAATACTTTTGGGAAGAGAACAAGAAAGAATATACAAAAGAACAAAGCGTACGAACACCATCAAGTGCTGGTTCAGTGTGCGGCCACCGTCCTTCGTCTACTATGATGTATATCTGCGTAGCCCGGTAAGGCTCCGTTCTGGTGGAAGTGGACAGTAGGAATACTCATGACCCGTGGACGTAGATACTCATCGACATCTGCTTCTTCTGCTTCTTCAAAGCTCGGCGGAAGGGCTGCGTCATTTAAGTGTGAGATTGTGCCGCTGACACCGATTTGTAAGGGTACGCCCAGCATCAGATGCGCGCTATTCCCTCCGGAAACGACCGTGACCGTCAACGACAGGACGTAGACACGCGATGTGATGCATGAATGGAAAGTTGGTATGAATGCTCTCTTCTGGGTTGGCAGCTGGATAGGGACTTGTAGTTGTGCTGAGTGAAAGATAGGGGATGGAAGGTTACCCTTCGTCTTTTGAGGCGCGGGCCTAGGAGGAAGGTCTGTGTCGGATGAAGAGAGACTGTCGCTGCCGTATCCGGAGTCCCGTCGAGCTTGCGCCGTTAGATGACGACTCCACTTTACTTCTCCGAAATGCCCTGTGGTTACGGATGTTGTGCTTGAGTATGAGCCGCGACCGTCAGAACCGAATGACCTGTGCCAGTCTTTGAGGTTAGGGTAGTGATTTATACCGCCGGCGCTAAAGTACGTGACTGCCGTGACCTTAGAGGCTATGCCAGTGACCTTTGGTGGACGCGCGTCGATGGAGACTGGTTCGAACTCGAGGTAAAGGGGCACCGTAGTTGAAGTGATGGTCTGCCCGTCGGGACTTAACATGGCTGCACTAGGTTGTGCAGCTGTGATAGTCACCTTTCCGGTTTTAGGCGATATGATTGTCTTCCGCAGCGTCTTACTCTTCGACATGAGATACAAGTCGTCGTGTTTGGTGATACTCAATGGAGCGTCTTCCGGCGCCGCGGGTAGGACTTTAATCTCCTCCCCAGCCTCCATGATTTTCGTGCTCGACCCGTCCGTTTCATCATCCCTATACACCCGGGCCTTGATCATATACTGAACACGGCTCATATGTGGTGCAAAGTCGTCCTTCTCCCAGGAACCGATAGTAGGTGGTAGTCGTGTGTGGTGCTCCTGAACAGAGTTATTGGCGACCTGATGGTTGCACGCATTGAGCGTCAGCGTGCTGGGAATGACAAAGGTGAAGGGTATTGTATAAGTCAAGCCTGCCTCGAGTATGCGGGGGATCGGATATGAGGATTCCGGGATAGGCATAATGAGCTTCAAGAAAGTGTGAGATGTTGTTTGTGGAATATTTACGGCATCTGTGCGAGTTTTGCTGGTTCCGAGTAATACAACCTGGAGTGTATCGAATCGCGTATCGTTCTGGGGTGTGATGATAACATGTCCTGATACCTCTGAGCCGGTGGTGTAAACTCGAGAGTGATAATGGTTGTCAATGTGGATGTTTATGCTGGATTTAGGGGTGTGAGATAGCCTGCGAGTATATCTGCCTAGTGTTTTGCTATGTTCCGAAGATGAGGTAGACGACATTTTCGAAGTTGACTATTGTCCTTTCAAAGCCTTAGGGTTTCAAGGTATAAAATCTATACTTTTGTAATATAAGACGTGCTTGTCCTGCCTCAGGCCGATGTTCGAAAAAGTGGCTCAGGAGACTCCTCTAAGAAAGTCAAATGGGCACATATATAGATAATGGTTTATCCCGAGTCTTCTTTTGTGTGACTGTATTGCTAAATTAGGTAGTAGAGTGATAATAATACCCCGTTGTTGTATTAATAATCAAACTGTATATGAGTCGTCGCCGTTGAACTGCAGTATGTGAAGACTCAAATATAGGTAGGTAGTATTGGTGATGACAGTACGCCGTTGTGATATTAATACTAATAAGGCCCCCAATGTATAGAGGCTGTGATGGGAACAGAATACTTTATATAGTTGTGTATTAATGAAACAAAGAACCAACGGTCTTGTTTAGCTTCAAGCTCGATGGTAGTACTTGAGTCATCTTAAAACCGAGAGATGAAAACTTCACGTAGATAAACACTTAGATGAGTGTTAATAATAAAAGATGGTTGTCATAGAGCTCCTCTGTTCTGACGTAAAGGGCATTAGATCGTTCCGCCCTTCATGTCTTCCGCTGGATGGAGACCCTGGTGGCCTGACAAGGGAGCGGATCTGCCCAAGGCAGGGGTTATCGCGCCATTGCAGAAGCGCAATTAAGCTGTCAACTTGGCCTGCATTCTTTCATTTTGATTTGGGGTCTGGGGTCTGAGGGGAGCCAGAGGGGGGTCGACGGGGTCGGGACGGTATTGGTCGTTACTCATCCTTCTAAAAATTCTCTTGGGTCGTACGCTTGACCTCTAAAGGTGACCACCTCGAGGCTTTACCTCCAAGGGAAGATGCATCCAATAGTCGTACGTAAGAAGTTGTAATTATCAGCTGAGTGGAGCAAGGAAGATGGCGTTTCGAGTCTTCGAGAGTCTGCGCCCTTTGAGCACGCTATCAGATCCTAATAGTGCGCATGGGCATAAACCTGAGCATGAACATAACAGCTTGTCATACCGGTGACCTGCATGTGGTCTACAAGTGGCCTAGGAGTGGCCTAGGGTGGTCTACTAACCAAAGGTCTACCGCCTTTGGTGTCATGCGGCTCGTAGTAGCACCGTTCTCGGCTCTTGCATCTGAATGACAGCCGGGAATTACAACGACCCTTGCGCGGAGAAATCATAGTCGTTGACGCTCTTCCGGGACAACCTCCGTTAGTACCTCCAATTCCTAGGCCCCTTAACAATTTCGGCTACTGTGTACATAAATTTTGACCGCTTCAGCTTCGGAGGGCTGAGACCCGGATATCATACTAATACCCACTTAGGTTAGACGGATCATAGTGTGGTTGCGCCCTTCGAGAGTGTAGAACTTTGACACGTTGTAGCTCGCTAAGAAAAAAAAAATAAAAAAATAAGACCCGATATCTTCGACCTATCGTATTCAGTCCTGGGACATGTCAATTACTTGATCGGGAAAAGCCACCTCTACCCACTTATCTCGATCGAAGAGTCATCGATGAAGCATAACTCTCTGTGTGTGCATACTTAAGAATATTATGTCGAGAATAAAGGGCGTATTTGTTATCTCCTAATTGCTGACTTTGGTCAGTGCGCCTTAATGGATCACTGCCTCCCCCTGAATGTATAGATTAGAACACATGGTGCAATATTTGTATATATGATGTCGTTGGTAATAAATAAAGGCGTGATTCAAGTATCGTATTGTTGTTTGTAAGTTTTTGTTGGACAGTGATTATTAAAGCAGCACGAGTCCACAATTATGTTAGGTTAACTGGTAAGACCCAAGAAGCCAAGAAGAATTTCAAACTTGTTGTGTGGGAACTTCCGTATAGCTGGGTTTCTCGAAGGCAAGAGTCATACAGGTATGTAAGATGTTAGCTGTTAGCTATTAGCTATTAGCTATGCATTAATAATTATGTATTTCTGCGTTTAAATTTACATAAACACATGAACATACTTCTATTAACTAACTAGTTAGTTAAAGATTAAAGCTTACCTAAGTAATGCCGTCTCCGAGTTCGGCCATCCACCATCAACTACCTAGCCCTGTAAAGACGCCCAGTTTTCAAGTCAAAAGTTAACCAATCAACTAAACAACTGGCCAACTACCCAAGAAGAGATGGAAACGTGGAGATCATTCAGACAATGGTAATTATGGATTTCGATTATTGCCTTTCATAACAGGGAAACCCGACATGCCAATCTTCCACATACATATTACGAGATGGATTATTATGTGCCGGTATATAGGTGGGTTGATCGTTGGTGTCAAGACGGATGTTACTCCTTCGCCTCGGATATATCCACGCTGCGACGTTAATGATTAATGAAACATACTCTAATCTCTCGATCTTTCGGATGTTCGTGTAACCACGTGGAATGATCTGATAAAAAAATAGAAAATCTCAAGGTCCAGAACTGTTTTGTGTGTCCATGACCACGTTAAAACGGGACTCACAGATGCAGGAACGGGTAGCAATGCTAGATCTTCTTGGCATCTCTGTGGATTCTTTTACTTAATAAACATGCCTCCACCGCACCACGACGGCTTCCAGCGGTTTACTATATCCGATCGGAAAAGTCTGACGATGGATTCCTTCCGCTCCGCGAGGTTGGTTCCGTTCCGTTTTACTAACAGCTGTTCTAAACGGAAAGCGAGAAGCGAGTACTACGCTCCCTTAGGCATCATGAATCGGGCTCAAATTTACCGAGAAGCGTATACCATAGTAATATTTTATTCCTTACTTATAACGTTCATAGTAAGCAGGTACTTTCTATAAATACCCCGACTCAGACAATCGACTTCCGGGCCCCGTTCTATATTCTATCCGGTCTATGCCGTTAAAATCCAAGATTAATCTAATCCCACGAGATATAAAGCATTATCCCGGCGCCTAAGGCGATGGCGGCAAACTGCACAAGCATCTTCCGGAATTCCAGGGCTTTGTTAGGACCAGTTTCGAGCAACTCTGGGATTACCGCAACCGTACCCACATAAAGAAACGTTCCGGCGGTGAATGGCAGTAGCAGGTCACCGTACGTTAGACTAGTTCCCCAGATGCCCCCGGTGATGCCGATGCCATTACCGTCTGCACCGCTGCCCCCGAATTCTTGGACGGCAATGCCAATTAGAGTTCCTAGAAGAGCCCCAAGAGCTGTGACGAATTGAGCGCCCATCGCAGCGCGTTTTGAAAATCCAGATTGTATGAGCAGAGCGAAGTCGCCAACTAAATTAAGGAAGTCAATATTTAGCACAAGAAGGAGACTTACAGAAAGAGAACTACTGACCTTCGTGAGGGATTTCATGGAAGAATACCGCTACCGTCGTCGTAGCGCCAATTGTAGGTGAGGCATAGAATGACGCCGACATTGCTAGGCCGTCGGTAATATTATGTGTGAAGTCGGCACTATATGCGAGAGTGAGCACTTCTGAGGATACTACCTCTACTAGGTCCAGAACTTACATCAGATTGAGATAACCACCTAGTTTAACACTGGGGTTAATTTCTTTTTCGCTTTCCTCCTTAGGCTTTGCGTCCTCCTTACTGCCTTTCTTCCGTTTTGTGAGTTCAGTATTCGAGATATCAACAGAAGTTGAGGTAGCTTTGGTTTGCGATGGTGTATCATGGGAATGGCCTCCGTGGTTATGCTCATGCCCTTCCCCGCCTGTGGCTATTCGCAGTCCCTTGTCCATGGCTACGAAAGTCATGAAGCCGACCATGATAGCAACACCCAGTAGAAGGTTACGGTTCGGCTCAACAAGGACAAATCGGACATGTTCAGGGCTATCTTCCCCGAGGAAAATCTCAGGTAATAAGTGGAAAAGCGTATCTCCGAGTAGTCCTCCTACGGCAAAGGCTACCATGACCGACAACGACGAGGGATCGATATTCGGCGGGCATAGCGCCAGTAGGAAGTTGGGCGGTCCTGAGATGTAAAGAGTTGCTAAGAGGGCGTTGACGGCGGGGCTACCTGGGAACAGGACTGCGAAGATCTGGGAAGTTAAGGTCGAAGTTTCGGAAGTTTCTGCAAGCTTCTCAGCATTGAGCTCTTGCACGACTGAGCAGGTCTAAAATTCTACATTAGTACGGCATTTTAATATAACTCATAGAAATATAACCAACCTGAAGCTTTTCTTCCAGCTCGTCTAAGCTCAACGAGGCACGCGACGCGTTCTCGGAACCGAGGCTAGCAGCAACACCGGATGCAAAAGCAAGCCCCAAAAGGAGCAATATGCTCCGGTAACCCAGGCGTGTTATTCCCATGGCGAATCTGGGTTATGGCGGACTTAATTGGGTGCAGTGAGCCATAAGAAGGTGTACAATCCTTCGAGGGGCGGAAAATCGGTATGGAGTGGGATGAAAGGGAGCTACAAAAGCTGGAGATTTTAATATGCCAAGAGCACAAACCATTGGAATAACCAACGGATTTCCGAGCTCTTGCTGACTAAGATATCTTTAGTGAGCCGAGGTCGGCGTTTTCGTATAATTGTTATTCTATTTCATCTAACGGCTACTTCGCTTAATATTCTCTATAATTCATAGGCAACTTATAAGACATTTAACACTAGCTCTATATTTTGAGAAGGTGCAGTAGTAATGGCAGCTTTCCCCCTCCATATCGGAGAGCCGACATGTGGTAAAACGCCGTCTCTTCTCCGTGTGGGTCCCCACTGGATAACCCCAAAGTGGACCGGGGACGGCCCCCAAGTTAACGGCATTTATACTTTACAGTCACGGGGGAGGTGCTATTCATGGTATACCCTTGTGTAAGGTGCCACGACCTGATACAGAAAGTCACCTCGGGAATTCTATTAATTCTACGTTGCTGACTCTAAGTATAGCAATTCGAGTCAAAAGCCCTAGCTCGTCGTGCTTCTTGATATTTGTGTACTTGTTTTGCTCAGTCCCACAAACAAAAATAAGGGGGCGGGTAGACTTAGGTACAAGACTATCTCTCATATCTGACTTTCTACTCTGAATAGCAATAGGTTAGCAACTTCAGCCAGTTGAATCTGGCTGAATCTTGGTTCGGATAACCGCGGATTTTGTTGCCTCTTTTATAACTACCTGATCTTAGTGTTTATTGGTAGTAAACAAATCCAATAAAGCGGAGCAATATGCAAGAGACCATTGGAACATCAGGTCTGAAAATCATTGTAGCATTGTTGGGTATACTGTTCCTTAGAGTCGTCCTTTCATCCCAAATCCGGCCAAATCTATGTCTATACTAGTTCCCATTTCATGAAAATCGCCCAATTCATACTATAACAGCCACTGTTTTTCGTTCGGAAATACTCTTCCTTCGTAACACCTCTCGCATCCTTTTGATTGAGCGTCGTCAATGCATATAAGAAGATAGTCTGGCCTGGAGCACCCAGGTCCCTTGCCGGTATATCTATCCACCACCAGAATCCATCCGTCTCTATTGGCACTAGATCTTCTTTCCTGCCATCTAATCCGTGGATCTTCATGAGGAGTAGATAGCTTTTACCTTTGCCGTGCCGCACGGGGTCCCAATGCTCGCAGATCTTGGAAAACTGGAACCGCACCACTTCACCGCCATAGACGGGGATATGCTTCTCTATAGGGCTGAAATTAAATTTAGAGATGCCCTCCTCACTTACGTTGCCAAAAACCTCGGCTGGTTCGCCATTCAACGGCCCAATATAATACTCTTCCCAAGAAGGGATACGACCGTCATTTCGGAAGAAATATCTATCATCTGAAGGGTAGTGCGAAAGCCCGAAAAGGTCGTTACTGAGAGTAAACATGTGAGGCGTAAAATGCTTATTGTACTTCTGGTCGCCCACAGAGCCCGCGCCCCAGCATGCATCGAGGAGCTTCCATTCTCCGTTGTCTATACAGACAGCATTCCAGGCATCTACAAAACCAGCTGTTAGCAACTGCTACTTCTAAGAAGCCTTAGGTACCCAGACCTCAAGCTGATAGCCTTGAGAGGATGAAGCAACGCTAGGCGTTGAACAGGGGAAAAATCAATATTGGGAAAATACGTACGGCCTGTGGCATCTTTAGGAGGGGGGCGCTCCCCCTTCGCGAGAGGTTTATAGCCGTAGCCTTTTCCATGACCACCTACGATAACGCATTGCAACCCCGCACGTTGGGCAATGGCTTGATATACTTCTGCATATCCCTGACAAACGGCCTTGCCGTAAAAGATGGTTTCGTCTACACTCCTACCCTTAACACATTTTCCGAAAAATTCCTCCACGTTGTAAGCGATATTATGATGGCACCACGTAAAGATAGCCCTTGCTTTGTCAGTAGCTGATGTGAATGGGCCGCACAGGACGTTTGCTAGATAGCCAATTGGGTCATGTCTGGGAAGTGAGTGATTGGGATATTGCGCAGCTACGTTATCCGGAGCTGAAAAATCTCGACAGAGCAGGCAGTCAGTGCTCGTACGATCGGCAACTGCATCAATTTGAGCGAATGTTGGTCGCGAGCTAAGCGGAACGGGTGGCGGAGCGTCACTGCTGGGCCTTGGACCAGGAGGGTTAGGTTTTCGGGATGATTCGAAAGTCGTCGCTGGACGCACGAATGCTGTGGGTGGAGGCGGAAGACGACGTGGCGCTATCGAAGGACTGTCATCGACTTGTGAATGGGTGGGCCTGGACGGTAGCTTAGGTGGTAAGCCAGGTCGTGAACCAGCCTGGGGTATCACTGGGGCGGAACGGGTGGATAGAAGAGGCGCTTTAATAACTTCAGTCCCTTCTTTCTCCGCGGCTGCTTTAGCTGCTTGCGCCTCCCTTTCTTTTCTCGATGGCGGGAGAGGTGGTAACTTGGCTTGGTCTAGTGATGGAGCAAGGACCCGTCGCGTAGGTTGTGTTTCAGTTGACGTTGTGCTTGTGCGAGAGGAAACAGGGTTCAATGATAAATTCGAAATAGTCGATATATGGGATATTTCAGAGGAATTCGAGCCTCTCCTGCTATGTAATGGTTGTGCTGAGGGTCTCCGTGTAGGTAGAGCGGGAATTGGCTGCGTTGAGCTTCTGCGATTCGGGAGCGGTGGTGGCGCATCATGCTCAGAAAGACCAGGTGTTTCTGTAATCGTTTCTGTTGTATTTGTTCGTCGTGGTAGACTAGGTGGTGTTTGTTTTTGCGGTCGCGGAGGTAAGTTAGGGTTGGGCGTAGTTTGTGAACGGGTGATGCCATTCCCATTCAGAGCCGGGGCTTGGGACGTGGGCTTGCCAGCACCAGGAGGTGGCGGGGGAGGAGGTCGTTTAGTGGAAGGCAGAGGAGCAGTGAAGTTCTTCTGGCCGTTCAAAGCTGCGATTCGGTCTGCAAGGGAATTAAACTTAGGCTCTTCGACGTCAGCCATATTTAAAGCAGTCGGCAGTATATGGGTATTCTTAAAGAGCTGATTCAAACAACGATCTTCCCACCAGATGGGATATATATATATATATATATGGATCAAACCAGCAGCGCGTGTCAATGTCAATTAATCAGATAGTACCAATCTCAGCTAATTATTAGAAAAGATTAAAACTTGGAGAGTAAAAGGAAAATAACGGTTATAAATCCGTGCAAGACTGCTCGCGCAGAGTCGATCAAATGAACGAAAATAGATAGAGGGAAAATCAATTACATAGCGAAGGTTATGATGACAGTTGGAAAAGACTTGTAAGAAGTTAAAGGTTTGACGATAATCGAGGCGCAGCAGTCAAACGGCAGCAAAACGCCGAAGCTAACACAGCCCTGCGAGCGGGGAGTGACGATCCTTCGGCCCCTCGTTGCTAAATATGCACACAAGCACACTAACACAGACCTTCGGAACCTAAAACGAAACAGCTTGAGAATATAAGGCTAGTCCTATTCTGCGCTAGTATAAGTGTTTAAGTTGCACTCTCTAGTGTATTATTAGGCTTAACACCTCTCTTACTAAGGTATCGGGAACTTTAGAACGGAGATTTTCCCTTTACGAGGTAGATATATTATAATGTTGGAATGATTGAATCTCTTTAATCCTAATTCGTCCTAATCAATGCCTACTATCATAATGGTTGACCGACTCCAGTTGAAGATTCAAAACGTGGCTACTATAGATTGCCTCAAGACATATAGCAGTATAACCTATCTCATTACTACTGGAATATAATTTGTTGCAGGAAACAAATTTGTCTTGCGTGTAAGTTGATGAATATATCGCTGTAATTCTTTACATACAGGGGTAAGGGGTGGGGCTAGAAGCCCCATAACCTTAGATCTCATGTCTACCTTCTAATGTATAGTGTACCTATTAGGTTGTTTTTCAAGCTAGAAGGTTTTCACTGTCACAATGTTCAATTCCTTCCAACAGCGGATTGGACTCTACATTATGCATTGCATAGTTAATAATTACTGCGGCAGGTGGATGACTACCTAGAAAATATTGATATCAATAAGGCATTCTTGTCAAGAATATTCAGCAGATGATTGGCGGTACACTGCTAAGCCTTGCCATACCTTCCCTCTTACGGCACAGATGTGTGCACTATTCTCCATGCCCCCACATCTTTCAGTAACGTTAAAAGGCCAGGTAAAATTTAATAAAAGGCCAACCCATCCACTTTTCACGTGACATGCGCCACCGCAACCACAACGAAAGCCATTTTAACCGCCCGGTTGCGCGCTTCATGCAAATACTTTATTTGCATTATAATAATATATATATTAATATTTTTTTTTAAAAAAAAAATTAAATTTTTTTTAAAATTAAATTAAATTTTTAATTTTATTTAATTTATTTAATTTATTTAATTTATTTAATTTATTTAATTTATTTAATTTATTTAATTTATTTAATTTATTTAATTTATTTAATTTATTTAATTTAAAAATAAATATATTAATATATAATATAAATATATAATTAAAATATTTTTTTAATTTAATATTAAATAATTTATTATATTAAAAATATAATTACGTAATTAAATTATATAATTAAATTTAAATTTTATTTTATAATAAAATATATTAATAATTAATAATTAAAATTTTTTTTTATAAAAATAATTTATAATAATAATTTATAATAGTAATTTGCGATAATGGTTTGTGATAATAGTTCGCGATAGTGGTTCGCGATAGTGGTTTGCGGTGGTGGCTCGTGGTGGCTCGTGGTGGCTCGTGGTAGCTTACCGCACGTGGAAAAGTGGATGGGTTGGCCTTTTATTAAATTTTACCTGGCCTTTTAACGTTACTGCACATCTTTGCATTAGATACATGTACTTAGTACCTGTCTTTTTGCCCCTCCGTCTCCCTTCGCATACCCGCGCTTCAAAGACCCTCAAGTTCGCATATTACATACAACTTCTACGACAATCGCTTATTCCGAACCACAACTATTCGCTTCGCAAGTCTTTTAGATGGCTAATAGGTCTTGAGACCATTCGATCATTTTGTTAGGATTTAACATAACAGTTGATTTAGTTCTCTAGCAAATTGTCGATAAAGAGCCCTAAAGGCTTAAGACCGACGCCAGGACATTGACGAATCGAGACGCTTTTCTACCTGTCATTTCCACTAGATTTATTATCCAGTCAAAAATAACGAGTCGGCTCACGAAGCGGCCATCATGGCACTCAGCGCCTGTATTTCAACTTCGCGAACAGCTCCGAAGACATCCAACATTTTGGATTTACCCGATGAAATTTTGAAGGAAATATGTAGCCAAGTATGGTTTAATCCATGGCCGTGGATTACAGCGGCATTCCTCACTCTTTATCCATAAAATCCGTCGCTAATAGTTATATTATCAGTGCTCCCAATCTGACTGGATTTGCCTTTCCCTAGTATGTAGGCGCTTCCGCGACCTTGCTGCCGCCCAGTTATATCGTAACTTCCACATCGTCTTCCCAGACGAAGACGACCCGTATTTCGATTCTCCCATTGATGGCCTTGCCGGCGGCCTAGAGACATTCGTCGCAAGCGATTACAATTATGCGAAGCACCTGAGGGAGCTTTCCCTCGACACGCTTAGTATTGGTGAGAGGGCCGAGATCGCTTATAAGCCGTACCTCGCTTCTGTGAGCTGTGGCAAGTTCATGAACACCTTGTTGCTCCTCGCGCTACGAAAGGCCCAGTCTCTTGATACCTTTCGATGGAACATTAGAGTCGAGCTTAGCAGACAGGTTTATAAAGCGTTGCACAGCATTAAGTCGCTGAGACATCTTCATTTGCGCTTACAGGCCGGCGCCTCCATATATCAGATTCCGCCGCCTCTTCCAAATTCTAATGCGCAGCACTCCGAGTACGAAGCTACGACTACGCCAGTGCCACAATGGGCCAATCCCAACGGTAGTCTCTTCGATCCTGTATCCGTTTATGGCCCCCCTCCAGTTCCGGCATCTTCCTCACTAGGTCTTAAACCCTCGTGGAGGAATAAGCCCCCAAAGAAGTCATCCATTGCCAAGGAACCCCCAACCATTGAGGGCTTCAGAAATCTTGAAAGCTTGAGCGTCCTTGATATAGATAGTCTTGATGTGATAAAGGAGATTCAAGCCTGCGTGCGTAATTCTTCGTCAACGCTGAGAAAGATCAAGCTTTCCTTTTCGGATCACCTTGCTATGCAAGCAAGGAAACCTTGCGCGGATGCAGAACTCGATGAATCTGAAGACGACGAATTTCAAGTTATGCCCATATCCCTTGCGGCCACCTATGATGACAATGGACCCGCAAAAGCGTTCCAAGCACAGGAAGAACGCAAACTTCAGGAATTGGTGCTAGGCCGTATATTTGAAATTGAGCCGTCACACGTGAAGAGTTCTCGCTTGCCCATTGAAGACAAGAAAGAAGGCGCGAAGAAGGACGAACCTGAAGAGCAATCAGTCTCGGCCAATGGACAGCATTTCATAGACAATGTTAGCAGAGTATTCGAGCGCATGGTGGCACATGTCAACGGTACAAGCGGGTTTACATCTATTGAACAGCAAGATGCTTTAGACGCAATCGCGAAAGCGGCGAAGAAATATGTGAATTCGGAGGAGTCTAAATCCAAGGCTAGACCTTCGTCTAGAGATCTACCCACTGACGAAACGCTACATCCATTGCCCAAACCCCATGAACAAATAGACCTTGGCATGGATAAGTCAGATGAGCCCCAATCACTTGATTTTGGGCTCAAGCCGCATTCGTTAATACCAAAGGACTCGTCCTACGAGGCCAATCCAGAAGATATTGACATCGAAGTTCCCGAAGAGCATTTGACAGCCGAATTTCAGCGAATTATCGAAATAACTTCAACCGACACAGTTCCTCAAAAAGAGCCATTTAACTCAGCAGAAGTGAGCACATTTCCTCTCGACGCAATAACACGGGATAGCGCTGTGAACACCTTCAGCACCAGCAGCATGGTTGATACGCAGACTGAATTGGAGGAACATGCTAACAAGATTTCTAAGGAGACATGTACAGCCATTTCTGATATCGACAATAACCGCCCAGAAAAGGACGGGGAGCACTTGGAATGTACCGACCGTGACATAGAAGAGATACCTCGCGACAACGCGGCCCAAACTGACTTGATTGTTAACGAAAAGGACACGCTTCGAAATAGCATGAATAAATATACACGAGATACGAGAGGTATCGGGCTCCACTCTCTCAGCATCCATCTTATCCCGCTCAAAGCTTCAGTGCTTGGGAAGGCTATAGATTTACATTCGCTCAATCGGATTACTCTGCTCAACGTGGGCGAGCAAAAGAAATTTTGGGCATTGATGATGAAAGAGAATAGCCTGAAGCCGCTTCCACTACGGAAAGTTTTTACAGATGATGTCTGCTTGCAGTTCCTGCACCTTGTTTCGCAGCTTGACTGTGTCAGGGAGGTATTCATGCTTCAGCGGTCGCCAAAATACAAACCGGAAAGCTTTGCGCCAAACCCTGGCACGACCATTGAACAAATCCGAAATTTTGTCCTGAAGAAACGTAAGTACTATTCAATCACCATCTCCTTTACGGTTTACGCCTTGGGTTTACCCAAGACTCTTGTTGGAAATTGCTAACTCCATACTACAGACATGCATTCTCTTAAGCGCCTGATGATCAAGAACCAAGTTGATAGCTCGTGGGATGTGGACGAAAAAACAATACAGCATATTTGCAGGCGCGGAAAGGTACTTGAAGAACTGGCAGTGATAATGGGAATGCGCGCAATTGTAAGCATCACTCCTTTTGGCAGACCCCTACACAGTCGTGGCTAACAACATCCGTACAGCATACTTTAATCCAGCGTATCGCTGGTCTTACCAACCTTCGTGCGCTGCAGCTCATCTCTTTTAGAACAGAAGACACATGCCTTTCTGTCATGCGCGAGACGCGCCGGTTTATAGTTGATGCTCTGTCTTTCCACCCTGAGCTAAAGCTCGAGTGGCTTGCGCTGGGTGATGACGAACGAGCTGTCAGAATTGTCCGAAAGTCGGGAACTCCTAGGAAGTCAAAAGTTGGCTTGGACAAGGACAAGAAACAGGCTCCGAGTCCGAGTCAAGACTATATTGGCAATGGACTCTTCCCGGTTGCACCCGTCGAATGGGGCGCTACGAGTGACAGCGACGAGGACGAAGACGAGGACCCACTATTGAAGGTGAAACTAGAACTCGTTGAACCTTTTTCATTCTACGACATCTTTGGTATCCGAATCTTCAAGAAAGAAATCGTGAATGGACGATTATGAGTCGGGTTTTAGAACAAGCCGTTATGTGAATTCCCGAGGGTTATAGGAACCCCTGTTGGTGCTTTTATTTTTCCCGGTTGGCAAGATACCCTTTGAGCGCGGACGGAGTGGTATGGGGAGTTCATTGACTTGGGAAAGGGATATAGTTTTATTTCCTTTGTGCTTATACCGAGTCATTTGTGCTGATTCTGTCAGGTAGCTTGGCTGGTTTTTTTGCCTTAAAGCAGACTCATTACTAATTTGTCAACAACTGCTCAGAGCCCTAAGAGAATGGTATTAGATGGATTATCCCGAGGTTGATGTAAGCCAAGATCATTGCTGATGACTGTCTGAGCTTTATCTACAATCTTTTCTCTACTACCCAGCTACTGCGATGTAAAGCTTGCAATAGCAGTAGTTTCGTCAACTTTGTGGATCACATTTATTTTGCTTCATCATTATTGATATCGTTACTTATTCAAGGTCTCGTATCGCCCTCAGCTGCTTCCGCTTCCCATTGTGATATCATCTCACCGTACCATTCGGACGTATTCTCCCAAGTAGCAGTGGGCAGACATGAGGGACTAGCTGGTTGGCTGTTGGTAAAATCATGTATGGCCACACGAGGCTCAAGGGCTAGAAAGAAATCGATAAGCTGTCGCCAGTCGGAGCGTGATATTCGCGGCGGGAGGCTGTTAGCTATACTACTGCTGCTGCTTTCGTTGTTACCTCCACCGTAACTTGACGAAGAGTAGACGTGTTCCGAGTCCGGAGGCAATGCCCTGATGATCTGTAGGCCGTTCGCAACATGCGCTAGCGCCGCGGCCTCGTTGCCTCGGGACGTCTCGATGCAGACGAAAATCAAGCAGCATATAAGCGTCGTCTCGACGCTCTCGGGTGGTGACCCTGGCTGCACATGTCGTTGTAGATTATAAATCGAGAGGTTATATTGTTGAATCATGAAGAACTCTAACTGATCCGCGCACTGATAGGTGTCCTCAGGCGGCGGTGTTGAAATGTACGATGGTTCGGCCGGACTGCCGCCTCGCGGGGACGACCTGGGTACCCGTTGTTTCAGTTTCATCGTCTGGTAGTTCTGTTCTTGTTGATGCTGTCCTTGTTGCAACTGCATGCTCTCGTACGCGGCCCCCAGCGCTATCAACGCATGTCGGATCGCCGGATCTGAATGTCCTACTTGCGGTACCAGGCGGCGCCAGAACGACGCCCCGAGACTAGACGCGTGCAGAGCGAGCCCGGCCTCTGCAGCTTGACGGAACCGGTGGAAGTACAACCGCTCCTCTTCCGTGCCCTGGATGTCAGCCGCTAGCGGGCGTAGGATCTGCAATGCCGAGTTCCCCCGGCACGCTGCGGCGAAGCTATTCCGCGCCATGTCGTGCCGCCTCGCTAGATACCCATCCGTTCCGGCGGTCGGTGTGGAAAACGGAGCTGCTAGATTATAGTCTGGAGATGATAATGATGATGCTGATGCTGGCTTCTTTGGCCGTGGCGGCGGCGCTCCATCGTACCCGTCACATTTACGCCCCGTACTCGTGCATCGCGTGCACGCGGGTTTTGTTTCGTCGCATTTCACGCGCCGTATCCTACGTTGTCACAAGGCGATTAGCTTAATACCTGGAAGTCCTTGGATCATAAAACAGATGGAGATGGAGTACGTGTGAGTGACAAGTACAATGGATGCGGCATTAAGGTCGGGACGAAACGTAAAGACGGAATCTACGTTGATTTTCCTTCGAAATATATATTGATAAACTCACTTGCTATACAGAATGAATTAGCAGAATATCAAGAGCTCAGTCGGGCTCAACAGACTAACCATGTGATACATCCTGTTCGGACTTTAGGCTTGCTTGCCCTCTTGCGCTTAAATGTTGGCGTTGGTATCCTGTTTAATGACAAGGCCGGGTCGATCACGTCGTCGCCCGAGGGGGTAGGGCTTGATTCCCATTGGGGTTTCTTCGTAGGTGCCATCGTCAATGGCTGCTTATGGGAGATCAAATGATACAGATGAGAGTATGCAGTTGGGTGATACTCCTTTTTTTCATTTAACTTGGAGGGTGACAATCTTGGGTGCCAATGATCCTAAACGCTCGTCGAATTGTTAATTGGTACCGTGCATATAACAGCCAAAGAGGCGAAGGGACGAGCATTTTGTCGTACTTATTATACGCATTGCCACATTTTCTAAGCCTCCCCTTATTTCCTGCGAATAGCCAATCTCACTTGGGAGAATCTGGAATTTTCATACTCATTCTGGAAGTCTGATGATACGCATCACGTATTTCATCCCGAGGGCGCAGGCAAAAGTACCGAGCTATCCCCATTCATATCCGGCCCTGTGCGCCGATCGTACACCTCCCTTGTCTGAACTGCCTAGCCCCGTCCCGTACAAATAAAATAGCCTTTCCTTGGTATGCCCGAACCATTATCTTGGCCCAGTATTTCCCTTTTGGGATAAGAAATAGAGACTTCTGCAGAAATAACATGATGGCGTGCCACGAAATACTAAACTCAGCTAGTTTACTTGGAATTGACGGGTAACATAGGGGGGTCTCATCCTGACTAAGGATATCGGTGTCTGATCTGGCGGGATTGATGCAGCCGTTCCATTTTTATCTCCAGCCTTACCAAGCAACCGGCAAGAAGCTGCATGAAGTGCGGGTTAGTATAGTGCTGGGGCTGGAGGGCAGCTTGGCACCCTATGACAGGTAGAATGTATGTTGGCCCCGTAGTAAGCCCGTGTGATAGTTTCCAAATAAGCCAATAGACATGAGAGTTGCTGGTTTATTCATACTTTAACATCCAATAATACTCGAATTACACGAGAACTTCTGCCTTAAGCAAGCCATTATATTACCACCCGAGTGAACCCCTTACGTAAGTCTATACTTACCACAACTCGAGAAACTAGTGAAGATATAACTATAGAAAAGAATAAACCCGGAAATTTCTATCCGGACATGTGGGTGAGCAGATACTCTGACCTATCATTGTCTAATGACATGACCATCTTCCTCGGTTACTCTCACTCCTCCCCATCCATTTCTTTGGAATCATAGACTTTAATTCAATAAATGAAATGATGACGCTCGATAGGTCAGCTAGTTCGCCTAGATTAGACAGGTGCGTATTCCATATTAAGTGTCTTTCGAAAAAAAGAGCCATGCTCCTGCAAACACAGCTCCTTCGACAACGGTATTTAAAGGTTTCTAGAAGAAATAAATGGAGAAGATGGAATCAGCTTCTACAGCCGCGGAAGTGTTAGCTCATCATCTGGAACCCAGCTGGTCGAGGCCAGGGTCAGTAAAGATGGAGAAGGAATCTTCAATGGGACGATCCATGTGTAGACTTAACGATTACTGGCTACAGCTTGTGTCGAGACCAAGCAATCAAGGTTCCATTAGGCACTACTATTTTAAAAGGATCGGAACTAACTATAGACGATCGGAACACGCCACACAAATACACTAGACAACAAACTTGTGTGGATGCTATCACGGCCCGCAACTGAACACCGCTAATACCCAGATTGGCGGCGCCGAATGGATTTCTCCCTGGTCTACCCCCCACGTAAACTAACTGTACAAATGCATGGAAACTGGGGTGTTCTCGTGTTAGAATAGACCAAAATCGAAATCCGCGGGAGAAAAAAAAAAAGCTCAAAAGTCTGAAAAAGCTTCGAGCTTCGAGTTTCGACTATGATATCGGCTATTGAAGCTGAAAACAATATGAAAATTCACGCAGATCAAATGACAAAAATAAATTGGAGATCTGTATGCATAAGTGTCCGATTTTATCAGTGAGCGTTGATCTTTTTCTATTATGTAAAGTGACAGCGCAGATAACTGGCAATCTGAGTTCCTGTGACGTTCTCGGTGTTATACTGTAAGGACTACGCCAAGACTTAGGGGGGTTTTGACTAAGCATGAACAATAGTCATCTATTTTTAGACGGAGCTATTTCATTAATAGATTGCCTGAATACAACTTATAGCAAGATCGCGCGCAAAGCATATCATACCCGCGAGGTATCCACTTATCCACTTACCTACATGTACCTAATCCACCCGAACCCACGTTAGGTAATACCTTTATAGCGAAGGATAAGAAAATGCTACCTCATCAAGCAAATAAGCTTACAACATCAGATGTAGTCTTCTTCTTTCCATATTTTAACTCTTTTTAGCTTTCTCCACATTCAAGACTTCCAATGTCATTACTATTAAAGGTAATTTTATCAATACTGCTACGATATATACAGAATGTCCAACTATCTACATCTTCATATCTGGTTTTAACTCACCTTATTTATCTCTAACTAGAACAATCAAAATATTAGTATATCAAGAAATCTAAACCAATCCCCATAATAGTTTCTGCTATAGCACTCTTGTTTACTTTTATTACCAAAGCGTGCTTAATTTGCGGTATGGACGACGTGCGTCTCGGGGACGGCCTTGGGACTAGGTGATCCCTGTGGCCGAGGAGATGAATCGTTAGATCTCCGCTTGTCTCCGTCTAACTGAACCGAATCCCGCGGCGTATTTGCTGCTGCGTCCTGTGTGGTAGGGGTTTGCTGTTCCTCTCCAGCAGAAGTTGAGTCGTTCTCCTTGGGTTCAGAAGGCCTCGCTCCTGGTGGACCATTGGGACCAGTCTTCTTGATATTTTTCCATTCCATGAACACCGCTGCCACCAAGGCAACAAGAGCTACCCCCATACCGCACAAAAATATCTTCGAGATAGCCTTGTTATAAAGTTCTTTTACTCGAGGCTTATACTCAGGCGCGACTTTATTGACAATATCTGTGGCGCCTTCGTTGGGAATATCCTGGGGATTGAGGCCGGGGATGTCATCTACATGTCCGACAATATAGCTGGTCAAAATATTCTGGCCAACAGATACGAAGATGGCCCCGCCCAATTGTTGACAGAAGAACATGAGAGCGATACCTGTCGGAATATCGGGTTTAGGAAGTACAGCTTGTGCGGAAAGACCGGCCGTTTGCATCCCCATGCCAAGGCCGAAACCAACGATGATCTGGTATCCAATCCAGTGAGGAGAATCTTCGTCGACTCTGAAGGTGCTCATCAAGCCCTGCCCCACAGCCATAATCATAGGGCACACTAACATCGAGGGAACATAGTATCCGACTTTCTGTGTAAATATACCAGATATGATGCTGGCCACGACAAGGCTTAGGACAAGGGGTATCGTATTGATACCTGATTGTACGGCACTTACGCCCTGTATAGTTTGGACTGCATTCTTACGTTAGTGTGTTTTGCCACCGGATAACCTAGATGCAGGGAACTAGGGGGTAATCTAATTGGGAATGACTTACACCACAACGGCAGATAGTAAACGCTCATCATCATCGATGCAGCAACTGAAAACATAAAAACAGCAGCAGCAGCAACGCTACGTTGGCCAATTACTCTCACAGGAACAGTCGCAGTATTGGGCATCAATACCTGAACCGCCATAAAGGCGAGAAATAGGACGCCGAAAAGAACAAGCAGAAGTATGATGCGCCAGCTATTCCATCCATATGTCGACCCACCCCATTGGAGCGCGAGCAAGAGACAGACGATACTTGGAACAAAGAAGAATGTCCCTAGGGGGTCTAATCGAGTGAAATGCTCCCAAGGCTTTGCTGGCTCTGATGGTCTTGTCGGAAGTTTCACTAGGAGAAGACATAACGCTGCAACACCACCAACGGGAAGATTAATATAGAAACACCATCTAGACACGGCAATGTTAGTTTATTCCACTTAGCGAGGAAGGAAAAATACTCACCTCCAAGTAACGCGATCTGTAAAAGCGCCACCTATGAGAGGACCCATGACGGAGCTGATTCCGAAGATAGTTCCGAAGACTCCCTGGAATATCGGTCGTTTTCGGAGGGGTACGAGTGGAAGCATGATGATCGAGACACCGGTAAAGATACCCGCACCTCCAAAACCGGCAATAGCACGACCAAGGATGAAGGCGATCGAATTTGGAGCCGCTCCACAAATGACGGAACCGATCTCGAAAATCGCGACAACGAACAAGAAGACCCTTGTCGACTAGATGTTAGCAACGTCACGCATGACTTTTGGAAAAGGAGTTTATAAACATACTTTTTTATATCGTAGAACCTATAAACTCTGCCGAACACAAGCTGAGACGCGGCTGTTGTTAATTGGTACGCCGAGCCATACCAACCGATATCCCCCAGACTATTGAAATCCTGTGTTATCCGGGGGATCGCCGTGCCGATGATGGTCCGGTCAAGAGCGACTAAGAATAGCGAGATATATATACTAACCATAACAGACCAGAACTTGAAAGTCTTGGGTTGGAAGTTCTCTTCTGCATCATCAACGAGTTCAGGCCGTGGCGGCTTGGTGTCAACCGTCTTCTCTACATCGTCAGGTATCACCGTCGTTGAAGGGCCAACCCCCTCGGACGTTTTCCGTGTCAATTCGGCCATGGGAGTTCCAAGGAGATAGCTGTGGGACGTGTTCAAGGACAAGGAAGAAGAGGAGATGAGAGAAAAGAACAAGAGCTAAGCTGGGAGAATCCAAGTAAGTGGTGTCCTCCTTTTTCTTTAATTGGCCCAAGACAATACAAAGTTTGGCAAACCTCGGATTAAGGGATGAGAAGGTATGTATATATGTATGTGTATATATATGCTTTTAGTATTATTAGTTACATGATAAAAAGCCATCAAAACAAGCCCCGTGGCGTGCAGTCCATGCCATAAACTACCTATTCACACAAGACAGCCATGTGGCAGACACGTTGAATAGACGAAAACCCACATCTTGCTTCTCGTACGTGCTAATAATTTTTCAGCCTATACCGGGCATGTTGGGGAGCACCGAGACGGGACGCAGCTCGGGAGCGATTTGTCGCAGAGATAACCGACGCTTTAAATCACTTGGGGAATGAACATAAAAGTACGTATCACGTGACACAAACTTCTTATGATTCTCGGGCGGAACTTTAGGGGAATAAGGACCGAGGAGATCTTGTCCGTGGTGGGTCTTGTGTTACCTCTATTCATGGATAGCACAAAGGTTCAGCTAAGCGCAGAGCTAAGCATACATAATATAAATAATGTATATAATGTACATAAGTCACAGGATAAATGTGCATAAGTATATGCATGTACTGACTAAAAGGCTGGCATAATTTAGGGTCCAAAGTATCATCTCGGTCCCGAAAATAATAATTCAACGCCGAACGCCAACCACGCTAGCAACGCTAACAAGGTAATAACGAGAATTCCAATTTGCAAACTACAACTTAACAAACATAATTCATTCTATCCTATCAAATTGTCGTGTTACAAAAGTTTTAACAGTTTGGATTACCAAACTCGACCCAGCTTTTGTCGGTGATCGGTGATCGGTGCTTAGCAACGTACGAGACTACGAGGCTACCGATTTCGAAAACTACTATGTACATCGTCATGGGTTCGATTGTGAGCTGAACCCTGTAGACGGCATTGTCTATTGCCGTTGGGTATTTGGAGGGGGGGGGGTAGTGGCGGATTTTGCTGTAAGTAGAGTGGATGGGATGAATGGATTGGGTTCGAAGGATGCGAAACTTCTTTTTTCTCGATTGTTTCCTTTCCGCCACATGACATCCTCACATCCTGTTCAAAGAGATAAACCAGTCTTATTACATACAGTCTGGTATTATTACTGCACCCCCAAAAGAAACTTATTGTACATTCGCTATACTCCCCCTTTCCCTTCCCCCTCCCCCCAGAATAACCTGAATAACCCAAGAATAACCCAAGAATAACCCAAGAATTACCCCAGAATTACCATGCCCTAAACCATTAAACCATCTTATGAATCCTTTATGGTCTATCTTCGTCTACCTGTGCGAAACAATAAACCACCGTATTCGTAACATACCTGTAATAGTTGCATTTTGGATCGAATGGGAAAGTGAAATCTTAAAATCCCCCTTTCCTACGAGGTTAAACAGAATCAAACAAAATCAAACAAAATCAAGCGAACCATTCCGATCCTTATATCCCATTATCTTACACCACTATTTTGCACAATTCGATACACAATTCGATACTTTTCTCCCAATCCTTACATTTCCTAGTTTCGTCTCCTACATAACAAGGTCACAATTTAAGTCCTACTGTAACAAAATACGCACACATCTTTCCCCTTTGATTAGACCTGCATATCATCCTCCCCCCCTCCCTCCTCTTCCTTTCTTTAACGAGAAGAAAGTCTAGATGGGGTTGGTATGGGATGCATCTGGTCTGGTCTGGTCTTTTGCCTATCTACTCTCATCTCTCATCTCTAATCCCCGTCTCATCTGTTAATTTCCAGAAGCAACACAGCAGCTAAAGACCCTGCACGAGCCCGTTCGTTGACATCTCCAGTCG
This sequence comes from Entonaema liquescens, assembly GCA_902805475.1. NCBI lineage: Eukaryota > Fungi > Ascomycota > Sordariomycetes > Xylariales > Xylariaceae > Entonaema > Entonaema liquescens. The sequence continues at coordinate 1,334,946 of CADCSX010000003.1, forward strand.
TTTCTTTCTCTTTATTACCCGTGCCCGTGCCCCTCTCGGTCCCGAAATTCCCGCATCACCACCACCGTTCTCGCGCTTGCTTGCCAATCAATGCTTGCGCCCGGCCTCGAGGCTTTTCGTCCCATGTGGAACAGAGTCATTTTTTGGTTACCTAGTCAAGTCCTAGTTGAGCTTTGTCAATCATTAGTTCGTCGGCAAGTATCTGCACGTCCTTAGCTAGCGGTGTGAGAACCCGTCGCGCTCGGGACCGACTTTAAAAGAAAAGAAAAGAAAAAAAAAAAAGAGTCGTCGCTATGCCCCCGACTCCAGAGTCTCAGCTTGGTGATGGCTCGGCCAGCAATGAGCCCACGCCGCCTGCGGGCTCTTCGGTTAATTATACGCCCCCAAATCCAGACTCTATGATAAAAGTTACAAGAGGACATAGCTGTGTGTTATGCCAACAACGTAAGGTACGCTGCGACAAGAGCAAACCCTGTTCCAATTGTGTAAAGGCCAATGTGGAATGCCGCGTCGTGCCACCTCAACCACCTAGGCGGCGCAAGAAGCGCGTTCCCGAGCGAGACTTGGTGGAGCGCTTACGGAAATATGAAGCACTACTTGCCCAGAACGGCATCGAATTTGATTCGCTAGGCCCGGATGTCAAGATTGTGGACCCCGGCTCCGTTGAGGACGGTGACGAGCTGGAACCCGAGTTTATAAGACAGAGAAGTAAGGAGTCTCCAGCCGGTGTGGACCCTGAGTTGATCTCATCACCCGGCGAGACCGCCCATGTTCCCAGGTAAGCCAACCGCACCCCAAGCCGGCGGGGAACGTTTCATCCGGGACCTTTGACTAACCACTTACCTCACTAGGACGTTTAAATGGTTTCCTTTTCAGAGGGAGGCTAGTGATTTTCTCTTTCCTGATTCGTCACCCTATACTAATATTGACCCAGTTCCGAGCAACGGATGAAGCACTTAAGGACTCATCTGACGAAGAGGACGTTGGTTCATCCATCAACCAAGCATACGACAAGATGTTTGACAGCCCTGATGGCTTCCCTTTTGTGATCGGTGGTCAGTTCGAAAGTGTCACCGCGCAACATCCATCCGCCATCCAAATATTTCAGTTATGGCAGATCTACCTAAATAATGTTAATCCTCTTCTCAAGCTTACACATACACCGACGTTACAAGTACGGATCATCGAGGCCGGGGCAAACCTCGACAAGGTGTCCAAGTCCCTCGAAGCATTAATGTTTTCAATTTATCTAATGGCCATCACAAGTATAGACGAGGAGGAATGCCAGACCACATTTAACGGATCGAGACTCGACTTGCTATCCAAGTATTATTATGCTACACAGCAGGCCCTCCTTAATGCAGGATTTATGCGCAATCCAGATCTCACCTTGCTGCAAGCTTATCTATTATATCTTGTAAGATGAAAATCACTTCGTCCATTTCAGGTCTAGGTCTGACGTATCTCAGATGGGCATCCGACAATATTCGGATCCCCGGTCGTTATTTTGCTTAACCGGAATCGGTGTACGCCTCGCACAGAGGATGGGTTTACATCGAGACGGCGCTCAATTTAATTTATCCCCATTCGAAGTAGAAGAAAGAAGACGGCTATGGTGGAACCTCGCCGGGTTTGATAGGAGGATAGGTGAACTCTGTGGCTCCATCATCACTGCTATATCCAATGGGGGCAACTGCAAGTTACCGCTCAATATTGACGATGCCAATTTACACCTTAATGCCAAAGACCCCCCTCCTCCGTATACCGGTGCAACCGAGATGATGTTCTCCCTCTCACGTCTTGAGTTTGCCAAGGCACCAGGAAACGATAAGATGAGGGGCCAATCTTCGGAAACAAATCCCCAAGCGGTTGCAAGCGTTGCCGACCACCGGTTGTCGAGCTACCTCGAGCGATTCTCCTCCCACATGGAAGATACCTACCTTAAATATTGCGACCCCAAAGTCCCACTTCATTATATGACTCTTCTTATGACACGAGCGAATATTTGCAAACTGAAGATAGTATCCGGCTTCTTCCGTGTTGCACTTACGGCCCCCGCCCCCTTACCGACGGCCGAAAGGGAAGCGCTCTTCATCGAGGCAATCAAGATGGTAGAATACGACACCATGATGCAGGCGAGAGAAAGTCTTCGGGGCTTCCTCTGGTATACAAATATGCATTTTCCATTCCCGGCATATATATGCCTGCTGACCGAACTCCGCCATCGTACGACCGGTGAATTATGCGATCGTGCGTGGGAAACGATCTGCGAGCACGCTGACCGGAGGAAGATGACAACTCACATGCGTAGTCCCATGCACTTATCTTTCAGCCCTCTCTTCGTCAAAGCATGGGACGCGCGCGAGGCCGCCGAAGCTGCTCTTGGGCGTACCCTAGCACCACCTCGTCTCATTACTCACATGAGACAGATCGCGGCTCGGCTACCAAAAGCAATGAAGAAAAGGTCACCCGCACCAACACCTTCACCTAAGATTCCTGTTATAAGCGGTGCTTACGTTGCAACGGCGCCGACGCCACCAGAGCAGCCGGCCATACCAGGCACCGTACCCCTATACCCAGAAGGCGACTTATTCGGAGGTGGTATGCCACCAATAGACATGAACCGGCAATTTGCCAATGCGTTCCCGGACTTGAACTTTGGCGGCGAGATGGATTGGAATTACCTAATGCAGGAATACAGCGGGTTCATCGCCCACCCACCGCAGATGAGCGCCTTCGCAAATCAGACGCCGATGCAAGATCCCAATCAACCCCAAGCTGCCGCATGGCAATGAACTTGTATGTACGCATATTTTGCACTTTTTTCTAATGGGTGAGGTATATATGGATCTGGACATATAATGGATGAACGATATACGATTTTAAATGGCACAAGGCACATAACTACCTACTTACCTAAGGTACTCAACTATCTCAGCGTGTATATAAGAGGTCTGTATATGGAAGGTCGGGACTCCACTGGAAAGCTGGCAAAAGTGTATGTATTGTACATATATATAATATTTATTATATGGGTTCAGATGAGAGCGCACTGGGTGAGGGGTGAACTTATACCTACTGTTTTCTAGAAAGACACCAAGACGGGAAGAATCGTGTACTGGATGGATTGATAGAGGAGTAGAGATGGCAGAAATGCATCCTTATAGGCGAGACGAGGTTTACCTATATCTAGATCATTATAAATAATCCAAAGGGTAAGATGGGAAATAATCAATTCATTCGAGGATCTTCTAACCATGTGTTGCGAAGTAGGCTCAGTGTAGACTCGCGTGTAACCTGCTGAAAAGGGGCTACCATAGGTATTACATGCACCAAGTCACGCAATATGCTAGACCTCTTCACAGGATTAGGTAGCTATACTTGTTAAGCTACTCCATTGGGGGTTAATGTAAAGATACTTGAAAAGGATGAGGAATCATTAAATAGGGGTAGTTGCACAGGGAAACTAGGGAAAGCTCTCACAGATTTTGATAGTTACGCCGTACGAGTGTCTATTTGTACTGATGATGTATAGCTTGCATAGAACGTTAAACAACAAACATAACAACTTAACCAAGTCTAATATATGTGAAAGGCATATATCCACACTATAAAAGCACAGCAAGGCTACGAACAGTGAAAACACTCACCTACCTCAGACCAACTTTTCGTTGAAGCCGAGGCGAAAACTCACCAAATAAAGGCTTCTTTCCTAGGGGTAGAAGAATGTCTCGCTCCACGTCTCCTCCTCACTTTGGCGGACCGTACATCTGCTCCCTATCCCAGACATAACGGGACTCAGCAAACATGCCCATATCCCCGAGAAAGTCACAGACATCATACCTATCCTCATCCTCATGCTCCCCCGGATCATAATCCCCCCTAGCCTTCGCCGCCCTCACCCCCATATCCCGATCCTCCTGCTGCAGCAGCCGATCCAGCACAGCCGCAAACTCGACCGGCGTCGCCCGGCGCGCGAACCCCACCAGCCCCGTCGCGATCCGCGCCCACATCCCCACCCACCGCGCATCCAGGGTGCCGGCTGCCTCGCGGAACTCGACCGTGCGGGTGTTCGTCGACAGCGCGCCGTCCGCGCAGTCGTCCTTCAGCTCCTCGGCGCTGTAGCTGCGGAAATTGTAGTTGAGCCGGCGGCCGAAGGGCCGGATAGAAGCGACGAGACGGCGAGCGCCGACTCGCAGTGCGCGAGCTTGGCGAGCCCGGAGATGCCGGATGTTGTCGGGTGGATTGGCGGGGACGGCGAGACCGCGTGCTCGAAGGCTTTCGCGAAGATCGGGTCGTGGCGCGCGGATGCGCCGGCGGGGTCCGGGAGAGGGTAAAGGGAGGAGGGAACCCACCCGATGCGGTCCCATAGGGCGTCGGGGAGACGGATGTATTTGTCGGTTTCGCTCTGGTATAGCGCGGTGATCTCGTCGACGTCGTGGGGGATTTTGCCTGCCCAGGTTGCTTGTTCTTCTTCTTCTTCTTCTTCTTCTTCTCCTTCTCCTTCTTCTCCTTCTGGTTCGTGGTATGGGGGAAAGGACTATATTGTGAAGTTGGCTCTGGGTAGTTGTAATTGTGTTTATTGGAAGCCCTTGTGAGTGGGATAGGGGGTGGAGAATCGAGCGGTGCGCCAGCGGATGGCTTCTTGGGTAGAGGCTCGGGGTTGGGATCCAGGGGGCTGGAATTTGGTCTCGAGGCACTTGGAGAAAAGGGTAATGGCACACTAGTATTTGCAGGCGGTGTAGGGCCATAAGGATGAGGCGGCGGTGTCGGTAGTTCATCCTCGTGTACGGGACTTGGCGGCTCGGCGAGGGATTTATATTGCTCAAAGAGATCCGCGATACCATCATTCGTCTGTATGACTTTGTTATATTCAGATAAACTGGGACGGTCGTTATTACCATCTGCGTCCTCACTCGGGTCCATTCGATCAGCTATGCGTTGCCACCTCTTAATAATAGAGCGCGAGTCAATCCGCTGTTCCTTATTCGGTCTTGGCTTCCAGAGTATGGGACCGACCTGAGTCGATGCTATGTCGAACTTTTCAGTGGCCGGATTGTATCGGAACCCGTAACGCGTAACTTCGAGATATGATGCACACGCTCGCAGAACAGTGTAGAACATGTCATCGTCTAGTTCATCGATACCTCTGCCATAAAAATATTCACATTGCGCCAGAATTAGAATCTCTATCTGGTCAATCGTGTCGAGTTTGGCGATGTATGTATGCCCGTAATTCTCTTGACAGAGGTTATAGACATGGTGGATGACCTGAGTACCTTGAAATGCATCCCAACGAATCCAACCTATATTCCTGTATAGTGTATCATAATCGGGAGGTACGTCAAGCTTCCCTTCCTGTTCACGTAGGTGATTCCCTAGAGCCACCATTTGTTCGAATGATGGTAGATGAGGGGTTTCTGAGTCGCTGGAATGATGTGATGATGGCTTTTCTGACGGTGCTTGGTCAGAATCATCTCCCAATGTCATAAACGGACCTACATCGTTCCGCCATTTGGCGTATGCTTCCCACTTGGCCACGCTGCCGAACGCCGCTTCCTCCCAGGTGGTATCTGAAAATTTGGTTACTGCTATAGGGTCTTCGTCCCCGTACCACGGTCCAACCTCTTTTTGTACATCCTTTGCGGTAATCCCTTCACAGGCCAACCGACTGTGATAGCGGATACTCGCAGAATACGGGTAAACTCTACGCCACGGGGGGTGTAGGCGTGAGAGGGTAGGGTCAGCAACCCAGAGCAACATGCCCAGTCTTCTGATAGTCTCACCTTTGAAGAAATCTGTTCCATGCCCAACGTGAACATGAAAACCACATGTCGGATTGACACGTAGACGGTAACTGTGTGTGAGTAAGTTGGTAACGTATTCGATCTCCTTAAACGATTCGTCCATCGCCCATAACGCTGGGCTTTGGACTTCAATAGCCTGCCACCTATATTTATCCATGAACTTCTCTTTGACACTACCGTCCAAGGTGACATTCCACTTGTCTTTATCACGAAGTCGAGATAATGTCTGGTCAGTAAGCGCCGCCGCTGGAGTAGCGTAACCACGTCCAGGTTCAGCAACGGGAATCCCTTTTGCCTTTAGGGTAGAACGAATGCTTGCCATGATTTCTATCGCAGCCTCGAAGCTTTTTTTGTCGACTCGTAGCAGAGGTGGGAGCAAGTGAGCCTCGGCCTTATTCGGGTCCGGCTCACTATGCGGTAAATAAGCTACCAAAAATTCCAATTCTATACCAAATGAATTGCGAGTGCCGACTGGCACGGTAAATTCATTCGAAATCCCCATCTTTAGGTTTCATAAATTGCATATAACGCCGTCTAGGAGGGTCAATTCTATCGATATCCGGGTAGCTTCACCTCGTCTTCGTTCAAGCTTCGATACCGCTTACGCTCGCTCACTACTTTGCAATAAATGATCCAGCATTACACCACATTACGTCTAGGTGGGCTCCATGGATATTGGCCGGCTTAAGAACGAATATATTACTTCTCATGAAAGGAGAAGACAATCGCGTTGTATGCCCTTTTACTTGTTGTTTTATAACAAAGATCCTGGAAAACCACTTATCCAAGTGAAAAGGGGTTAACTCTTGTACTGGACCGGGGCTTCAAAGAACTAATAGCACCATTTGATAAATTTTATTGTTCTGTCTCTGCTCTGCGTTGTGCCATAGCTACCAGCTCATAGGGGTTTTATTAGCCCTACTAACCGGAGACCTAATGACTAATACCATACTCTCAACAGCCTCCTCCTCCTCGAACATTAATTTCCATCGACGTATGCTTATTCATCAATACTCGAATCGTCTCCTCGTGAATTAGGGTTGTCACGTACAACATGACTTGGGTATAAAGGGGGTTTGCTGCTAATATCAAAGTGTACGAAAAAAGGAACGGCGGCTACCAAAAATCATTGCTCCGTATAACCACAATATTCGACCTAGTAACCATCGAACTTGTGCCTATATAGGTCCCTAGAGCATGTAGGCGAACATGCCGAGAGCGACAGCGGCGGCACCATTTCCCAAATATTGAATACTAGTTGGGACAGCGGCAGCTTCGGAGGAAGATGAACTCGGCGCAGCAGCGGAACTAGCGGCGGGAGTGGCAGTACCACTGGGGGCTGCACTAGAACTGCTAGTCGAGCTAACGCTTCCCTCTCCCTGGTGCTTAGCTACGTCTTCCTTGCCACATTTATCGCCGTATGTTGATGTACAGTTCTTTTGACCGGCAGCGTTGTTCTCGGTTTCTTTGATGCAGTCACTTTGAAGTCTTTGGCAAACAAACTACAGAGAACAATAGTTAGTATACTCTCCTAGATAGCGGTAGTAGAAATTTCGCGAGAAAGGAAATGAAGATTCTTACCCAAGGTACCGTGTTCTGGTAGAGATTCATGTCCGGCTCATTACCGCCCTGGCAAACGCAGTCGAAATTTAGAGTGCTCTACATCGTTATTAGACAAGCGCTTAGGCCAAACATCGACACCGGCTACCGGAAACTCACCACACTGCATTCGTTCTGAACTACTGATCCACAGAGGGTACCGCAGCTGTCTTGCTGTCCTTGACACCAGGCGACTGTGGAAAATGATCAGCATCAGTTACTCACATCGCAACTTGAAGAGAACTTACCGCGATCGGAGATGTCTACTACACTAGGGTTAGGAAGTTTAAAGGTCGAGTTGGAATCGGATTGCGCAGAGACAAGGGCGAGGGCAGATAGCACCACGGCGGCGGCGCGTGTGTTGATCATGTTTGCGATTGAATCGGATTTATAGTTGATGGGGTACCGGAATTGACTTTGATGCGAACCAAAATCTATAGTTAAGTAAATATCTTATTGTTGAGAGTAAAGTTTTGTGAGACGTGGATTGGGACGGGAAAGAAGAGATGATTTTTTTTTTTTTTTTACTATGGATTGAAGGAGAAGATGGAAGAAAGAATTTGGAGAGTTTGAGAATGAAGTGCGATGCAAGCCGGGATGGGGTACGTAATAAGACGGAGATGGTGTGTTGATTGTGGGTTGTACCTGAATTCGTTGGCCGGGGGTGGACAAGGGAGGTATGTCCGTAGAGTATTAGGATGTTTTAGTATTTGTTTGATGAGGTTCCCTCTTCGGATAGCTGGGAGGGTGGTAGGTATGAAGATATAAAAAAAAAAAAAAAAAAAAGCTCAGGATGGCCGGAGACAAAAGACCATAGAGACAAAATGGAATACGCATTTGACCGATGAAGCTCACGATAACAGGCCCTAATTTAACCAATCATCTTTCATTATTCTTACAAGGATATCTTTCTTTGGAACTGACTGGCGTTGCTGCAGCATTGGTGCCGCTTGCCGAGAGCACTTGGTATCTTCACTAGTGTCATATCAGGCCAGAAAATTGGAATGCCAAGAACCAAGTTTTGCTGGTAAGCCTACCCCAGACAGGGAAGGTTGAAAGAAGTATGGCCAATCAACGAGTCACTAATCATCTAGCTCTTCCTATATTCGGCTAGCCCACTTAAAAGTATCGAAAAAGTATCGGCATAGTTTCTCGCTATCACTTTTCATTATTATGAAGATTTATCTCGTAGACTTCTGTCTCCAATTTAAGCATTACGTGTGAGAGATAATTCACGTCATCTTACTGAAATTGACTTCGTAATTCCCATCATATCCCCTATTGGAGTACGAAACCGCATCAACTCAAGTCCATTACGAGAAAAGTAAGGTACCGATTTATCCTTATGTGGTAAGCGTCCACGACAGCAATGCAGCTTCTCCTGCGTCTGCTTCGTATCGCCGTACTAAAATATTTGGGTTGGGTGTACAGCATGCGGGGTTTCTACAGACGGGATTGGACAGGATCTCCAACTAGTAGGTACGCCTCAGGTACTTGGGTAGGAGCTTTAAGTCTAATGGAATGGAGGTTACTCTGAAGGTAGCTAGTCAGGTACAACCATGAACTAATCGTACGTACAATCCGTACAACCCATGTAACATCAACCTGTGTACATGGAAGTGAGATGGGAACGGTAAGCAAATAGTCTATTCCAACTTTTACAACTTTCTTTACCATTTTCTATTGTCTTTCATAAGGGGCGTAGCTTATACGCCTCGATGGAATGGAAGACATCCGCAATATATTGTTCTTCTTTTCGCCTCTTCTTTGTTCATGCTTAGTAGAGCTGTGTCAAATCCGATCCGAGGGAAGTTGAAACTCAAGAGCCTACGTTCCTTTTGTAGGTCGCTTGATATTATCTTATCCGCCAACAAGGGTATGTGATGCTCGGTGGTTGCCACTCGGCTCACCATATTAACATCTCCTTTTTAATTAATCGCAATGACACACGCGGAATCTACGCGAGCGATTTAATGCAAAAAAGACTAGCATATTATTTTCAACCCTCCTCTGTATATTCTTATTGATACAAGGCGGTTCCTTTTATAAATACCCAGCATCCTCGCAGACGACGCGGATTTACCGTCGTTAGGAAGGAATATGTTCGAGGTCATTCGCGACCATACGTGACCAATAACTCGTCTCTTAATCCTACCTCTTGGAACGGATTTGAAACGCTTCACTAACTTTCTCCCTCGGTTATCACCAATGCTCCGTGCTCGACGGCGCTAGCAAGTCACAAGTGTGCTACTAATTGGAGGGATTTAAAGCCGAAATTAAGTGGAATTGGCAACTCTTTCGCATGGTCCCATAATTGCCTGGTTAACCGATGAGAACCTCAGAATCTGTTGTCTCTAAAACTTTGCCGGGTCTCGGCGTGTTAGCAAAAGTGTTAGCAAAAATATTAACAAAAATGTTAGCGAACTACGGATTACGAACGGTACGAACGCCGACAGCCCAATTAAGCTTTTTTGCTACGTCGGCCACCCAGCCACCAACTCATCCCAGCTCATCCCTAGCCATCTAGCTCACCGTGCTTTGTCGATCTCAAGTGGTTTAGCGCCAAAAAATCGATACGCGAGTAGAACCCAACGCCAATCATAAACGATCAGTGATCAGTGATCGGATCAATGATCAGCAATCAACTGAAAGTGCAGATGAATGCCTACTTCGGAATCTCCACGTGGGGCCGATATGGTCCGTGAGAACGGATACATCCGCCATCCCGTCGAGCTTTACAAAGCAAACAAAATAATCGGGCTTCGTCATTGTGGGTTTCCGACCAACAGGCCTAGCGTATCTCTTCAACTTCCTAGGAAGTCTTTACTCGACACTCTCTAACGTGCTTTGGATTCTGACATGTCATCTAGGAATTTTTACTGAAGATAAGTAGGTGTTTCTACATACCCGTCTCATGTCGCTCCGAAACGAGTGATTTCAAAAAGCACATATTCAGTTTGCTTGCACCGAGTTCTAAAACATGAGCATTATAAACTAAGATCCGAATAAGTGTTCGGTACCTAAGCCTATATACCCTACGGCTGTCTTCTCATCTATAGACCTAGATTTATATAATTGGATGATCTCTCATATTCATAATCTGCCCAAATTCTTGGCAGCCCTGTTCCCGGCAACACAAGTCTGTAAGGTACGATCATGTCTTGGCAAACCGTTATTCTAGAACCTTTCCCCAGATTTCTCACCTGCATTCCTGTACTATTTACTTCTATCACATAAGATAGCTGTTGCTAGAACTTCAACCAATCATTTGAGTTGACTTCGGAGAAGATTCGTTCCGATTAGCTTGTTTGGCTCTCACCTCCGCACCCATCGTGGCTAGCTTAGCATCATGGCGGAAAATTAGTGCACCACTCGGATCAAAATAGAACATTTCGGTTGAGATGTCTTCTCATATTTCTCCGGTGGGATGCCATCATATAACTCAATGGCTTAAGCATTTCAGCATCCATTACTTAGTTGAATATTTAATAAACGCTTTCATCTAGAGTAACGGCCCTATAGGCATTCAGCTTCTGATATCGGGTTGATCTTCATTCGTGTTAGATCCCACCGGACCCTGTATGTATATGGGTCCCCATCTTTGAAGCGCTCTATCATGCCATTAAGAGGGGCATGCGTCACCTTGAATTAACTGATGCCACTTGCTAAAAAGTATTAAGGGGCACCATTCCCATGAAAAACGCATAATCGATCGCAAGGACAATTACCTTAGTCGTCTTCGCTATTCTGTTAAGCTTGTGAGCAGAATGCTGGCTTCACTCTTCCTAACTTTCACCTCGCTCACCGCGGTGCAGGCCGCACTCAAGTATAAGGGCGTCGACTGGTCTTCGGTTATAGTCGAGGAGAAAGCTGGGATATCTTATACCACTACGAGCGGAAGTACCCAACCCCTTGAAAGGATCTTGAAGGAATCCGGGGTCAATACCGTACGGCAGAGAGTCTGGGTCAACCCGCGAGATGGCAATTATAACTTAGACTATAATTTAAAACTGGCACAACGTGCGAAATCTGCTGGGTTGGATGTTTATGTGGATTTTCATTACAGTGATACGTAAGTCAGGCGAAACAATCATTTGGGTAAACCCTTGAGCAGGATCGAGTTTTCCTAGTATATACACTCCAAACCGGGTATCAAGACCTCAAATTATTGACCTCGTCTCTATCGCAGATGGGCAGATCCAGGGCATCAAGCAATCCCTTCGGGATGGCCCACGAATATTGACGATCTTTCTTGGAAACTGTATAACTACACACTAGATGCGTCGAACCAATTTGCTGCTGCAGGTATTTCACCTACCATAATCTCGATCGGTAATGAGATCAGATCAGGCCTCCTACTACCAACGGGTTCTACAAGTAACTTCTACAATATTGCTCAGCTATTACATTCGGCAGCGTGGGGAGTCAAGGACAGCAAGCTATCCCCCAAGCCTCGGATCATGATTCATCTTGACAATGGATGGGATTGGAACACTCAGAAATACTGGTACGAATCTGCCTTAAAAGCAGGGCCATTGGAGGCCTCGGACTTCGACATGATGGGCGTCTCTTATTATCCGTTCTAGTAAGTACACCAGCAACACGCGGAACTAGCAGAGTAATGATTCCTAACCAACCGAATAGCAACTCAGGTGCAACACTATCGAACCTTAAGACGAGTCTCACCAATATGGCAAATGCGTGGGGTAAGGAGATTGTCGTGGCTGAGGTTAACTGGCCTACCTCTTGCAAGTCCCCAGCCTACCAATTCCCGAGTGACCTTAAGAGCATACCCTTTTCAGCAGAAGGCCAGACTACCTTTATGAAGAAGGTCGCAGAGGTGGTGGCCGGAGTCAAGAACGGCAATGGTATCTTTTATTGGGAACCAGCCTGGATGAATAATGCGGGACTCGGATCTTCGTGCGAATCTAACACAATGTTCTCGGTACGTTTTATTAAGCCTTACCACTGACAATATTATTTCTTGCCCTCATTGTACCCTTCATCATTCCACGGTCCTGATTCTAACACTCTACGTATAGTGGCCAGGGAAAGAGTTGAGCAGCTTGGACGTCTTTCTGTCAATCTAGAAGAAAAGAAAAAATTCTGTTGCCAAGGAATGGGCAACGGTAGCGCCCCCGTGGGCAATTCTCGACTATGGGTGAAACGGAAACGTATCGCCTCAGTCATTGTTAATGATACACGTGCTTCTTTATTCTACACGTGCCTTTATGGAGTGATTTCATATTTTGTTAAGGTAAACACAAAGCTCAAGAGGTCGTAGGATGCTAGTGAGATTCGCCCATGAACCTGAGGACAATGAGATTTGTTCAAAAGGGATTTGCCTCTTATCGAGCCTTAGTCGTATCCCCATTCTTGTAGATATTCTAATTTTCGGACTGCCTCGTTCCTAAATACTTCGCTAGATATGAGTGATGAGTCCAAGGATGACTACCATCAACACAGGCGACTTGACATGCCGCTAATCAGCATCCCGACCGAGACGCTTAACACTTACGACGTACGGCCAGGAGGACAGCCAGCGTCGCTCACCGCTGTAAGCGTCCCGGGTACGACCGATTTCGTGTTGGGGGTCGACACTTGCGGTTTCACTACCGCCAGCACAGGTAAGTTTATCGCACCTCATCTGGCTATTTAACAAGAGAGTTGAGATTACTAACCTAGTTCATTAAAAAGTCACTTGTAAGTTTGGATATGAGTGTACCAACGTAGGGGGCTACCGTGGTTGTTGCTTGCCTGCAGCTGGTAATTGTGACTCTACGATCTATACGGACTGTATCGACTATCAGAAGATCTACAACACAGAAGAATGCGGGCCACAGACATTATGTTGGTCAGTTCGAAGCAAGCAATCTTTCTCATCCATACCGACATGATACTGACTATTCCGATTCTAGCCCAAGCACACGTCCATCTTGCTTCACTTATTGGTTCGATAACGACGATGATCCTCAGGAAACATTCAGACACATTGATTGCCAAGAATCACCGGGGTTTGGGATCTTGTACCCCTTTCCGCCGGAACTGACCATGACGTCGGATACATCGACAACATCAACAGAGTCCTCCGAACCTTCTAGTTCAAGCCAAGTCGTGGAAGAGTCCAGGAACAACTCTTCGACATCCGCGGGCACTATAGCAGGTGCTGTAGTCGGCTCTGTAGCTTTCGTTATCGTATGTGTTATAATCGCTGCTCTAATATTCCGTCGGCGTCGATCTAAAAAGAACACTGCTACTAGACCACCAATCCCTGTGAAAAGTGCAGATAGTTCGATCGATGTGCCGACACCCGAAAAGGCACTCAAGCAGACAACAGCGGCAGCAGCAGTGAAACCAGCTCGAAGAAGCTTCTTACGGCCCCTCTCCATGATCCGCGAACACCCTCTTACCATCTCCAACCCCATCCCAATACCAACCGGCTCCTTAGCCCCAGGTATCAGGAGACATAAGTCAGCAGCAGCGCGCCAGAGCCCTCGGCCGAATTGGCCACTCGGCCCCCCCGGTAATCCCCTGGGTTCCCACCCGGTCGATATGAACCTGAAAAACGCCTAAGCGACAGCCGGCTCGGGAACCACAGCCTAGAAAGCGGAGCGATGCACACGGAACGGGGGCAGGATACGCTTCGCGTACCCGTATTTCAATTCCCCCCTCCACCTCCTCCGCCAGGCACTAGACCCGTATCCCCTCTCCCGCCGCTCAAGCCGACACACGACTCCCGCGGCACGGGGACCACGCCTACGAGCGCGACAGCCGCGGTGCAGAGTCCGCGGCTCGACCGCGTCCCCGTGTCGCCGATCATGAGCCGGGTTCTCGACGGGATTGGGCCGGGGAGTGCCGCAGACAAGGGTTCGCCTTTAGCTCTAACTTCAACTTCAGCTTCAAGACCCAGACCTACTAGTGCCGCGGGCCCGGAGCCCGTATCGCCGATCGAAAGAGAAGAGACAGAGGACTTGTCGCGGTTCAGCTACATCTCGGCATTTAGTAGTGCGGGTGGAGGGGTTAGTCCAGTGCGCGATGAGCTGGTTTCGCCGATAGGTGGGGATGAGGTGGGGAGTGAGACGGAAGATCCGGAGAGTCCGGTGACGGTTAGTCCGCTGGAGAGTCGGCGGGGGAGTGTGGATTCTTAGAAGGGGTGTGTGATGTTAATTTGGTGCTGCCGTATATTCTGCTGTAGCATATAGTCTTTTTACTTATATGTAACTACCTGTGTCTGTAACTGGTACTCAACTGGTTTTCGTCAGGCGGTATTGATGTAGTGTATCCCGAAATACAGTCCATAGCTACGTGTCATTCATATATAATTCTATCTTGCTGGGTTTTGCGGGTAGTCGCTGTAGAACATCGGGTTGTTGAAGCGCGTGCTATTACGGCTGTATAGGTGCACAACATCGATTTCGACCTGGGGTACGGCGTGATCTGGTGTGTATACCCGACTTTCAGGAAGATTATGCCGTGCCATTTCCGTCAGCGTGTAGAAGAAAAGAGAGAATATTATTCAAAATAGCGTGTAGCTTTGTGAGGTAGTTAGGTTAAGATGTGTTGCTAGTTTGGCGCCTTCTTATTAGGCGTAGTACTAAAAGATTTGAAGTCATCGTATGACGTTCGTAAAAAAAGGGGAAACCGGTGACGAAGCTATTGGGCTATGCTAAATCCCCGGTGACGTCTAGCTCACTAACTAACGGTAGTCAATCAATTGCTACATCGGGAACTGTTCACGATGTCGCCCAATTAGAAGTTTTCAATCGCCTCTACCGGCGCACTCTAGCACGTCTAGGCACCTCTTGGCCTTTTAAATACGAGCCTCACCCGTCGTCATCCCCGATTTGATTGCGAATGAGGGCATTTCATTTTTTTGTGTCCAACTTGGAATACTCGGAGTATTACTGTACCTATGAAGATCATCGGAAGTTTACGTATAGTTATTGCTTGTGTAAATAGAATGCGGATTATGTTATACATATTAGCATTGTAAATAAATAACCAATGGCCCCTTTTTCTATGGCATCTAAGAATCCTATCGTATTCTTAAAATCTAAGTTACTTAATATAATATCATACTTAGATTCAAGTAAAATAATTATCGTGAGAGAAGCGAAGGTAGGACAAGATGCAGCTCCGACAGCGTTTCGTCTCTCTTGGTTTCGCTGCCACTGCGGCCGCACAAGTCTACCAGGGCTTCAACTACGGAGCAACTAATAACGACGGGTCATGTCGGGGATACGACGACTTCAGGGGTTACTTTGAGCGTGCTAAAGGGTTGCCCGGCACGGACGGCAAGTTCACCGCGGCACGGCTTTACACCTCGATCCAATGCGGGACGGCGGCGGATCCCATCTCGGCATTTAAAGCCGCTATTGACACCGACACGCATATACTGGCCGGCCTGTGGGCTAGCGCCGGTCGCGATGTCTATGAGAATGAACTCAACGCCCTTATTGCCGCTGCTAATCAGCTAGGTACCGCCTTTACCGACCGCATCGTCGGCATTAGCGTCGGCTCCGAGGACTTATATCGGAGCAGTCCTGATGGCCAAGCCAATAACGCGGGTGTCGGCGCCACGGGCGTTGAAATCGAGGGTTATATCGGTTGGATGCGAGACTGGCTGCGCGGGACCCCATTAGAAGGCAAGCCGATTGGTCACGTCGATACCTGGTTAGCTTCCCCTTTTCCTCAAGTTTAGGATATACGTTCTATCCTGCAAGGTTCCGCTCGACAAGCGATAGGTAGCTGTTGCTAATTCACAACGCAAAAATATAGGACGGCTTGGGTTCTTCCTGAGAATGCTGGAGTGATTTCTGCCGTCGACTTCCTGGGACATAACTCATTCCCCTATTTCGAAACCACCAAGCCGAACGCCATCGGGCAGGCTGCGGATAACTTTTGGTCTGCTGTCCAGCAGACAGAGGGTGTCGCAGGAGGAAAACCCGTCTTCATTACAGAGACAGGCTGGCCTAGCGGTAAGTCTCACTCCTTTCTATCCTATGATAATTATGAGACAAGGCAAAAAGTCTTCCCTTCTTAGCCAGTAAGCCCGCATGTACTGATTCGCTGGCCATTATAGTGGGCCCTCAACAACGAGACGCTGTCGCTTCGGTTGAGAACGCGAGGACCTATTATTCGCAGGTTGGCTGTGCACTTTTCGGGCAACGCACTGCCTTTTGGTACACATTAGTGGACGCCAACACCGCACAAACCGATATCTCATTTTCTCTCACCCCTATTGACGACGCAACGCCTAAGTTTGACTTAACCTGTTAAGATTAACGAATAACTACGTCTAGGCGATATTGGTAAAGAACATGGTTAGTTTTCGTGGATCGAACGTTGCGCTAGAGAAATTAGGGGAAATATCCTTTTTAAATAGCTTTCGCGTGAGCGGATAGAACACCGGTGTATCTACCTTGTATCACTCCTACCCAGAACCTCTTATCATAAAAGTCTTTGAAAATGCTATGGTCCCGGGGCCGACCAAGAAGTAGTAGGAAGAAACTCGTTGTTGATAAGTTGCACATCCTACCCGAGAATTTATTATTTAAGGGAGAAGGTATGAAGGTCTCCGGACCATCGTGGCTGTGTGTATAAGTGGTAGGCACCCAAACACAGCCACTCTGGCCTGGCAAGGCTACAACTCGGCGAAGTTCGATATATGATAGCACATATCTTATGTGTCGAATGCTTCCCAGTTAGTAAGTTAAACTCCAGGATACCATTTTCCAATATGGAGGGCCAGTCTAGCAATAGCAACTCCTCTTCCGAAGTTAGTATGTACTAAAGCTCAATACCATCGCTCGACTTGCAAAGATTCCCTACCTTGGCACAAGCGCTTCGCTGATACATCTGAGATAGCAGGCAAACCACGCCCAGACTTAGGGCAGAGTAGGGGTTTGTGTATGAAATGTGCTTCATTGGACATGGTCGCACTCATCACGAAAATGATTAATACTCATACCATTATCCACGTCTGTTTGCTAGAAAGACTTTCATTTGAAAGTACTTCTTGCGCAATGTGTGACATCCTCTATAGGATGCGCCAATCAATGCCCCTTAATAGTGTACTCGGGCATGATCATGACTTGCTTATGTACCCTGGTAGTCAGGAAATGGCCTCTCCGGACGGGCATCACCCGCGAAACGGAGCCAAAATAGTCTTTAGACTCAGACCAAGAATGGAAATTGAGCAGATAACGATTCAGGATACTCTTGATGATCAGATACAAGAACTTGACCAGGATCGCCAAACCTCTGATCCATTACCTCTCGAAGTCAATTGGGATCCAAAAGGCACATTGCTGAGGTTAGCAGTACTTTCCGAGTTCGTCGATTATGGGCAGATTGAGCGATACCTGTTGAAATGTTGCTTTTCACCCAGCCACTTGGGTCATTGCAAGCCACCAGAACGCACAGTGGACTGGCCAAGTAAACTGATTGATTGTCAGATGATGACAGTTGTGAAAGCCCAACCATCGTACCGCTATATTGCTCTCAGTTATGTTTGGGGCCAACTGGAGCACGATGCAACCAGGGACCTTTGCGACTCCCCAGCCACTATTCGAGACGCAATCGAAGTCACAAAGAGGCTTGGACAACGATATCTATGGGTAGACAGATATTGTATCGACCAGAGTCACTCGGCTGAGAAGCAAGCCGAGATCCAACATATGGGTCGTATCTACAATGGAGCTGCTCTAACAATTATAGCAGCCGTTGGGTCAGACCCTAACTACGGCTTGCCAGGAGTTTCTAAAGCCCGAAGGATCATTGTGCCCAAACCGGCCACTTCGAACTGGACAATTGCCGGTGTTCCTGATAACCCTCGTCGACTGATTAACAAGAGTGTCTGGGTGAGTAGGGGCTGGACTTACCAGGAAGTGTTACTATCTAGGCGTCGTCTATACTTTACTGACCAAGGAGTATATTTTGAGTGTCGAAAATACAACAATGAGGAATCACGAGTCGACCCCAAGGGAGAAGAGCTCAATTATAATTTATTCAGTCTGAATCCAGTGCAAGATGATCCCTTTGAATTGCATCAATGCATATCAAATTATTCGAGGAGAAAGATGAAATTCGACGGCGATTATCTTAACGGAATTTTGGGTATCTTTGGATACTTGGCCGAGCAAGAGTACCCCGCGTTCCACCTGTCCGGAGTCCCAATTCTACTCCAGAATTACAGCATACATGGACATGGACATATCCGAAAGACTTATACCGATCTCTTGATGAATGGATTGGCCTGGGAAGTCAAAGATGGGAAGCGGCGCCAGAACGAAAACTTCCCTAGCTGGTCTTGGGTTGGTTGGACGGGTTCCGTTAATTGGGCCTCCGAATTAACTCTCTTGTCCCTAGCTTCGAGAAACGAAGTTTGGGTCGAACATGATAGGAAGCTTTGGCCATTAGAAGATTTGTGTAGACAACCACAATATTTAATCAGGGAATTTTGCCTCGCCCGAGTCCTTCACGTCGAGGCCAGGACCTTCGAAGTCACCTTAACTAGCCTTTGCAGGGCGAATAGTTATTCCTTCAGTACCGGACGTTATACTCCTGTTACTAGGCGGTTCGTTACTTGGATTTCTCAGGGCGGTCAAGTCAAGTATGCACGCGCCGGGATGTTCGAAGACCTCAATGGAGATACTGCTCAAGAAGTTACTTTCGAAGCTGAGAGGTTCAAGGCTCTTGTATTAGGCATGCATGAGAATGGAAACAGCGGTACTTGGGTGTGTAAGTTATTGCGAAAGCGTCTGGATGGGCATGAAGTAGTTGGGCAGATGTCATTTGAATTTAGTCGTTCAGATGAGGAGTCGGGATTCCAAGCGCAGTCACTACCCTGTACAATTAAAGAAAGAGTTCGGTTGGTGTAAATAGGGGATCGCATTCAGGGGTTCGAGTTCAGGGGCTCTATCATAGCTCATGTGACTGGCGTAGCCTGTGGAACTAAGGCAGACAATCCCTGTTCATCCAAGACCATCTATCCCCCCACGTTCCCCCAACCCCAAGCCCCAGCCCCAGCTTCCTCCTCCTATCCTAGTTCTCCTGAGAACGTTATTGTTTTTATGAAGTTGAACCTTAACTCATTATTACTCTATAATAATTTATTAGTGGGAGAGTTTGAATACGGAGTAATAACCTCTGATGTCGAACAATGATTCATCTGGTTAAACAAACGACGCCGATTCGACCTGCCAGCAACGCATTGTCGGGCCGGAAACGGCTGGCAGATCTCCGATATGTGTACACGCTCACTGCCTTTGTGTCCCTCGGGGGCTTCCTCTTCGGTTGGGATCAGGGGGTTATGGCTATGATCATTGCCGATGAAAGATGGTTGAAACTAATGCAACCTTCAAGCGATTGGAGTGTAGGCTTTGTTATTAGCATCTATAACATCGGTTGTGTTATTGGTGCCATGACAACTGGCTTCTTTGCAGATGTCTGTGGTCGCGAGAGGACCATATCCTTGGCGAGCACGGTCTTTATTGTCGGGGCGCTGCTCCAAGCCGTGTCTTACACCATCGCACAGATTGTATGCTTCAAACCCATATATCATATCGGACATGTTATTCTAAGCCATAAACTAACACTACGTGCTAGAGCATTGGGCGTTTTATTCTTGGACTGGGAGTTGGCGCATATTCTGCGGGTGTTCCGCTGTACATTTCGGAAATATCCCCTGCAAATCTCCGCGGGAGGATAGTCGGGATCGAATTAATGATTTTATGCTTCGGTGAAATGGTCGTGTTCTGGATCGTTTACGCCTTCTACTTCCTCAATTCCGACGACTGGTGGCGAATCCCCTTAGCTATCCAAGTTATTCCCGCTATCATTCTTGCCATTGGATGTTGGACGTGGGTGCCACCTAGCCCTCGTTGGCTTGTGGCTGAAGAAAGATACGAATGTGCTCTCGAAGTTCTCTCGAGGCTACATGGCTCAGAGGCGGCAGAACTCGAAATCAGTGAAATCCGGAGGACCGTTTCCGAAGAGCAAGTCACTACGCAGGCATCTTGGTCAGATATGTTCAAGGGGCCGGTTCTAAAAGTTACTCTGTTGGGAATTACCATCCAGATGTTCCAACAGACGACAGGTACTAACGGAATCTTTTACTATGCACCATCACTCTTCAAAAAGGGTGGGATCACGGACCCTACCATGGCCAATCTAGCAACTGGGGGGATTGGCGTGGTGTTATTCTTGAGCTCATGGATACCCATTTTCTATTTTGACCGCTTTGGACGTAAGACCTGGTTCCAATTCGGCTTAATAGGCATGGTCTCTGCCCTGATTGGAATTTGCGTTCTACAGCAGCATGCCGCAGACTACCCCCACAGTCCGGCAAATAATGCTATCGTCATATTTCCCTACATGTTCTTCACATTCTTTAATATGAGCTGGAGCTCCGGTTCGTGGACTTACGCAGCTGAAATTTTTCCGATCTCCCTACGTGTGAGCCACCATCTCACTTAATATAGACAAAGCTTCTTGGGCATTCCGCTAACCGACACGTCTAGGCTAAAGGAAACGCTATTTGTACAGCCTCACTTTGGATATCGAACTTTGTGGTAGCTCAGGTATCTCCCCCTATTGAGAGTGCCACAGGTTATGGTCTCTATATACTATTCGCGCTTATATGTGTTGTTGCGTTCTTCTTCGTTCGATATGCTCTTGGTAAGTAATCTAGCTAGATGGACCTAACACATCTTCTAATCGTCTATAGTTGAAACAAGAGGCCGATCACTTGAAGAGATGGCGGAGCTCTTCGGCATCGACGGCAATAAAGAGGACCAAGACCTACAAGACTCTGTAAGACAAGGTAAAGTAGCCTGGGCCTACACTTTCCAGAATGATACATTTTTCCGCCAAGCACTCTATTTTCAGATACCTCGTAATTAAATGCTAACGAAGTCTTTACCACAGGATTACTTCAATCTAATTTAGGGGACGATGATGATACCTTGGTTGACGATGGCTCAGAAAATATAGAGTGACGATAGTCATATACTATACACTTGGTTAATCATACTGCAATAGAAGCATTCTATGCAACATAGGTATAGCGACCAAGTGACCATTTAAACGTTTTTAATCTTATTTAGGTTGTTCTATTGTTTTAGATATGGATTCTTGGTGGTAAAAGATTATCTCTGTAGGTACCTCTCTCCCTGCCGACGTTAGGGTGAGTACGGAGTTTGAGATGTCTGCGCCTCAAGTAGATACACTTATAGATCAAATATTATCATAGAACAATAAGTCTAATTTAATTGCTTTCTGAATTTAGCAGTAGGATTCTGTAGTCTTCGCTAATTTAAGTATGGCCGACTAGTGTTACTCGTCTCTCGCATCGCCAAATGCCGTTGTCAATTTGACAAGCACTGCCGAACTATGAATTACAAATCATCTACCAGAGCCTCGAGAGACAGCATATGCTTATATTGTATTATCTCAATATGGTTATGGAGGTAAATGCCGCTCAATAAGGCTCTACTATTCCAAGAACTAGTAAAATTTACCAATGAACAAGTTGCGCCAAGCTAAATATACAAGCAAGAGTATATCTAAGAAGTTGCCGTCCAATGAAAGTAAGTCAGAAGATTTGGAAAAGCTGGCTGAAATTTGCGGCTTAGGCTACGAGGTCCAGCCTTATTGGATGGATATTAGTTGTAGTTGATGAATATCTATGGATAACTATACCAAGGCGGTTAATATGCCCTGTATCTTGCAGGTCCCCAGATCTTGGCGACACGGAGAAGGCAACTTTCATCTACGGTAAGATGTCTAATAGGTGCATCTAGCAAGGACCTCCGTCCGTTTCCCTAACCGAGCAAAGCCTCAATCAAAGCCTAGAGCAAGCGCGATAACCGAAATACAACGCTGTTCTAATATAGGTAACCGCAGCATGTGGTAGGAGGCCATGGAAGACCAAGGAGTACTACATTTCCCAGGTCCTAGACTGTTATAAATATACTAGACGCATCGCCTAGGACCAGCTGTGCAACGCGAAGACTACAACTGATCCAACTTCCTGTACCCGTCTATAAGCCTCAAGATGAAGTCAGCTACATTGACAGCCTTACTGGCTGCTACTCTGGCGGAAGGCCATTACATATTCTCTCAACTTATCGTGAATGGCAAGGCTGTCGGTCAAGACTACACTTACATCCGCAAGAACAGCAACACCTACATGCCGTCTTTCCCCAATGAGGTTATCAATTCCCCCGACCTAAGGTGCAACAAGGGCGCCAAGCCCGGCAACACCCAGACCTACTCCGTCAACGCCGGCGACAAGATCGGATTCAAGCTCGCGTACAACGAGTTCATCGAGCACCCCGGCCCGGGGTTCGTCTACATGTCCAAGGCTCCGGAGTCCGGCGTCGCTTCGTACGACGGCTCGGGTGACTGGTTCAAGGTGTACGAGATTGGTCTCTGCAACCCCAGCAGCCCGGGCAACGACGGCTCCTGGTGCACCTGGCAGAAGGACCGCATCGAGTTCACGATCCCCAAGGAGATCCCCGCCGGCGAGTACCTCGTTCGCGTCGAGCACATCGGCCTCCACGAGGCGTTCAAGGACCGCGCCCAGTTCTACATGGAATGCGCCCAGCTCAAGATTGCCAGTGACGGAACCGGAACCCCTGGCCCCTTAGCCAAGATGTAAGCTTGAACTGGAAGTTCCCACGTAAGAAGGAATAAAAACTGCTAACGCTTTCTGCTTGTTTAGTCCCGGCATCTACACTGCTAGTGATCCCGGTATCAAATTCGACAAGTGGAACAACCCCAAGGCCAACTCATATGTCATGCCTGGCCCTGCTCTATGGCAGCCGTAGAATTGATGTCGACGTAGATTTGGCTGTGGATCGGTTCGGTCGTCGTTGGAAGGGGGATAGTTAGGATTACCTCAAACGCTCTACCTAGACTACGGTTCTAGAGAGATGTTGGCAATTGTCAAGTCAGTCCTAGATTAATTATACACTATCAACCAACAAACATGAGACTCCATACACACTTTTGATAGCGTTCCGTATAAATAGAGCCTCAGGAATATAGAGGCCTGGTGAGTAACGAGATAGTACTTAACATAGTGTTACATACAATACTAGCTAGGAAGAGAGGTAGGCTATATCTCTTACGAGTAGTTCTATGACTAATAAAGCTATTCTTGTCAGTCATATTGAACCTAACCGTGTTTTGTGTTACATATGAGGTCTTGGAATGCATTGACTCAGATTAAGTCACATTCCCAAAGCGGTCTCCCACGTGGCGGCGACGATTCTAGGTACGAAAGAAGATTATTAACAACCTCAATTATTAGAGTTGGTAAATTTTCTATCGGACATTCCGGTACAGAAAGGAAAGCAATCCCGCTAATAATGGTAGTTTTATACTGTTTCCAAAGTCTTTATCTTCTCCCGGATATGCCGTAGAATGATCTATCTACCTATCTAACACCTACATTCTCAACTTTACGTACAATGTCGAGTCTACACCGTACCTATTTTCTTTGTAGTGCCATGCTTCCTTTGTTACGTTTCTTGCCCAACGGCCTAGATTTTGTAATATGTAGACTATATTTCTCATTCTCAACTTGCTGTTCTCCTCTTTTCCGCTCATGGTTTGCCTCTATCTTTCCGGTCGGCAAAGATGGCCGTCATTCCAAGTCGAAGGTCCCCAGGCTTTTCAGATTATCCGCCGTTAACCATCCAGGGTATTAAACTCATCATCATCTGCTCCGTATTCACCTCTCTCTCGGTCTTGTTCGTTACACTTCGACTCTGGGCTCGAAAGATAACGGGGCAGAAGCTTGTGTTTCACGACTGGGCTATCGTTGCCGCGTTGTTTTTCATTTTCGGTCAGTCTTCTGTGGCTATTTACGCAGCAATTGCCTGCGGGTTGGGGTACCATGCCGAAGATATTGCTGAGAAGTGGCCCACGCTCGTTCCTCACTTATACAAAGCCTTCTTTGCCGGGGAACCCTTATGGGTTGCTGCCACCACCTTAATCAAATTCAGCATCATCCATTTCTATATTACGATATTTCCCAATAGGCGCTTCCAGATACTTTGCTATATTATCATGAGCATCATAGCTGCTGGTGCGCTCAGTATACTTATAAGGATGTTTTTTGTCTGTACGCCTCTTAAGGCGGTGTGGAATCCGGATTTACGCGCAAATGACCTGACTGTTCATTGTATCAACTTGCACGCGTCCTCTGTCTCTAATCCTATCATCAATACGGTATTTGATATTGCCGTCTTCCTTCTCCCTCTGCCACAGATTTGGAAGTTACAATTGAGCATGAGGAAAAAGTTGGTAATTATTGGTATATTTGCCCTGGGCTTTGTGTAAGTTATTAAGCCATACTACCAAGCTTCAGAGACAATGAGCTCACCTCTTCTAGAATATGCATAATAACATGTGTTCGAATTTGGGGGATCACAAAGTTGACAGCTGGAGACCTGCCCTACACCGTTTTAGAAGACGAGATCTGGGCAATCTTGGAACCCTGTCTTGGCATTATCAACGCCTGTCTTCCCCTTCTCAGACCAATTGGTATCAGATTCACATGTGCGTGTGCACTGAGCAAGTCTTTTATAAGACTCAAACTAGCAAAAAGAGCTCTGGAACGGATTCGTGCAGGTCTCAATCAAAAAATGGCGGCCGTATATACATACCGTCGCATGAGGTTTCCATCTCGACTACCGAGCCAAGGACTCGTCCAAAAACCACTACAAACCACGAAAATGGGGACGATATCCCACCAGAAACGCAGAATAGGGGTCGAACCGTCAACTATACTCCAGAGCAAGAGTCAAAGAATATTAGAGTCACAGTTGAGTGGAGAGTACAACGAGAGTTGAGCGAAGGATTAGTACCAGCCGCTCGAATATACCCCGTCCTATCCTAGCCATCTTGAGTATTATTCAAAATCATTCAGAATATTTGAGCTCAAATATTCTAGCGCATCGTATAAAAATTTTATTCTGTGGTATGAATTGCTGAAAGATACGGTATAGGAGCTGTACTTGTATATTGACTTAGTCTATCAACTGTATGAGCAGGAGGGAGGTCCTTATATATACATTCTACGGCAAGACATCATGTACTAGTCGCTGAAGTAGTCTCTTGGCCACTCATTTCAACATGAATTTCAACTACTGTCACCGTATATGTCCAGTCAAGAAGTACCTAACCGAAGCATAACTATTTGCAAAATCAAAACAAAACGTTAGTAACTATGACAATTCATGTTAATCCCCTCCCTGCAGGGCACGGCTCATCATGTATTATCGTCTTTCATTTCGGATCATTTGATCTGCGTTGTACGAACTCCTAACAACCCGTATCAGAGTAGAATTGCGTTACTGAGTCAAGAGAAACTCCCAGTTAGATAGGCATACAGCCTTTCCTTTCCCTTAATATAAGCGCTAAAAAAACGCGTACTATGTACCTAGGTGATTATATATGAGATCTCTAACAATAGCAACAGCCATTAGCTTCACATACCCTACGGGGCTGCATTAATAAGTACCCTACGGCAACTCGTACTCAATCTCAATAGTCGCTGCTCGAACTTTATTACACCAACACCTTAACTAGATACGATTTATATTAGCAAGCGGGCTCAGTAATATCATCGCATCATGGTATCAGACTTACCCCTGTCCTAACCCATAGCACGACAATGAACCCAGGCTCCAAAAGCTCCAGGAATCCCTCACCCTTCCCTACCGGCCCATCCTCCTCGGCGTCTTTCTGAACGCCTCTCTTCCATTCGACTTTATAATCCTGATATTCGCTAAGCGCCTCGCTATTATTGCACACTCTCCACGCTATACGCCCGTCCTCCGCCGCCACAAAGTCCCACCCTTTCTCCCTTAAGGCCTCCGCCGCAGACTCCGGATCCCACCAAGTATTTAGCAGAGCGTTTTCAAGGGGCGTATCCTGGTCCTCGCTTTCCATTTTCCGGGATATGGGTCGAAGAATGCTAGCATCGAACCGCGTGTGGCTGTTGAGAAACCCATCTTTCCCGTCGGATGCGATATACCCCCCGTACGCTGCGCTTGTCTGGAATATGATGCGCTGCGGGACAACCCTGCGGCCATCGCTGGGGATGCACCCCGTGGTGAGATATAGATCCGCAACATAGTGTTTCTCATCCGGCGTCGTGTAGTCGGCGTAGTAGTCCCGCTCATGAGCTCTCCGTTTCACAAGCCACGGGTTATACCCCAAGGAGACTATCTGAATAGCAAGCTCAGGCGGCACTCTACGTTCGAGGATAGAGCGCACCTCGTCAGCGTCCCTGAGCGTGGGGTGAAAAGAACGGGCAAACGGCAAAGGAGTAGTAGCTGCGCGGGACGCCATACCTGGGTATCGAAAACGGGGCTCGACTTTGCGGGAAGGGAAGCAAACGTCGAGGTTACTCCTGCGAGGGGTTCGTTCTCCCCTGGGCTTTCCCTCCTACTTATTGGTTACTCGGGAGGCCCAGACGCAGGAAAAACCGTTACAGGCTTACGCCACGCAAGGGATGCCCGCCGACGCCACATAACCCAATGTCTCAGCAGGTATGAGACGACAAAAAAAAGGAGGTGCTCCTGAAAAGAGAATAGCGGCGGACTTTCGTGCACGTATTCCGGGGGGGCGCTATACGCGCTTCGGGGGAACGAGAAATAATAATAAACGATACATCATTTTCATTGAGCTCCGGACTAATAAACTAATCACGGCCTCAGCTGGAAAAATAAGTCGGTCATCCCCCCCGCACGTGGTATCCTATTTATATCGTTTTGTTAGTCCATAGTTAGCGAGGGGGGATAAGCTTAGTATCTATAGGATTGGTCTGGAATCCCAACTATACCTATATACCGAATCATTGATATGGCGAATAAGACCATCTTTTTCAAAGAGTTCAGAGACATGAATGTAAGAGTAGAACTCATAAATTGCTCGAGAAAGCTTAGTGCTAAATTAATCAATAACCTGTAATCATATATCATTTATTCTTACTTGGCATTTAATCAGCTCAAGAATCCCATGCAGTCAACCAAATCCGATGGATTGCTTACCCTCATTCCTACTAGGTATCCACGTTCCAACCTCTTACCGAAGCAACAGGAACATTTGTCAAGTCACTTAGGATCCGAAGGTATGAGATATTTTCTTTTTAACTTTTTTATTATTTATATATCATCTCAATTATAATATATAAACCCAAGTGAACTAACTCTTCCCCCTCCAAAAGCCATGCCATTAACTCGATAGAAAAACCACCAAGTGAAAACCAGAAATCCACCACGAGCCACCACTTTTCCCCCCTTAAGAAGGATCGTCAGACGCCAGACCAGTTCCAGTCAATTTTCGTCCATTCTACCTTTCATCCTCCCATCATCGCGCGATGTTGCCGTCCATTGAACTCCGTGCTTCAGACGTGATTTCGTAAGGTCGTAAAAGGAATGTGTAATTCGCAAAGAGAAAAGGAGTGTTGAAGAGAGTAGTATATATATATATATATAGTAGTAATACATTAAGGAATGAAATTAGAAGGGATCAACGCTTAGTTGATCTGGATGCGGCGGCCCTCAGGCTTCTTAGCCTTGGGGACGACGACGCTCAGGATACCGTTGTTGAGCGAGGCGCTGACGTTGTCGGTGTCGACGCGGCCGGGGAACTGGAAGGTTCGGGAGAACTCGCCGACGCTGCGCTCCGAGACCCAGAACTTGTGCTGGGGCTGCTGGGGCTGCTTGTGTTGCTCGGCCGCCTCCTTGTTCTTGTTGGTCTCGGCGACGGTGGTGTTGCCGCCTTCCTCAGGGGCATCCTCGACAGTGGGCTTGGGGGCCTTCTCGTGGTGTTCTTTGTCGGCGATGGCACCGCGTTCCTGGCCCTTCTCTAGGAGACCGGCTGGGGGAGTGCCAGAGGTGTAAGTGCGCTCAACGCGGCCGCGGACTACAATGGTCTGCGGGTCGGTGAACTCAATGTGAACTTGGTCTTTCTCAATACCCGGCAGTTCTCCGTGGAGTTCGTAGTTGTGTTCGGTCTCCTTTAAGTCGAACTTGGGAGTGAAGGTCGGCAGGTGTCGACCAGGGTGTCGACCAACCTGCTGACCAGTTGCTGCGGCGTTCTCGTTCTGTCCCGCATACCGGTCGAAGTCGTCAATTAGACGGAATAGGCCGGTGAAGTTGGGCTCAGCGGAAGAGTAGAATCGAGGTCCGAACATCGACATTTTGGTTGTTGTTGTGTGGAAGTTGTTCTTCGGTAGAGTTGTAGTAGTGGTAATCGGTTTGAAGTATTTAGTGTTGATGAGTCTTTGCGGTTTTACTCTTGTAAGAGCGCGAGTGCAAGATTGCATAAAATGTTTGTTTGCGTGTGCTTGTTGTGTTGTTCTGATTTGTTTCTGATCTGGTGAACGAGAGAAGCAAGATCTCACGATGGTAAAGGTTCCTTAAATAATTGAAAAGTCAGGGGACGAGTATGTTCTACCATCTTCAACAGATGCCTATGGAACTGTGATTGAAACATGATTGGAACAATCTCACACTATCTGGAAGAACATCGACGTTTCTACTCAAGATGGATTACGTATTATTGTTCGATATGATGCTTACTTCTCGTTGTTGGGTGTGGATGAGGGGTCTCACGATGGTACGCGAAGTTGTGAGAATTGCCTAGAAATTTCCACGGAATCGCGACTTACACGCTTCAACCACGCAAACCCCAACAATTCATCAGACGATTCAATATCAAATCCTACCATTCTACGAATAAGAAGGACTTGTCAAAAATCAATCTCCAATTATTATTCATTCGCAATTATCACGATTATTCCACGCATCTGTCCAACATAGTCTTCGAATTGGTTTACACTTGTCAACTAACAGGTGAGCGAAGCGTGATACTGACGATTCCGGAAGTGGGCCTATGGAATCTCTGCGACTCGATGGAAGCTTTCTGTATATTTCCTGTGGCTTATGGCTCTATGGCTGGTAGCTGGTGGCTTGACCTGCTTCCCCTATTTCGGAATATCTTCGGATAATTACCCTTGCCATGGATGGAACCTAGGTACCGTAGGTACCTAGTTAGATAAGCCTTAACTAATAGCTTACCTAAAGTAAGTATAATTACCTAAGTCTTACCTCATTTATGATATGGCTGTGGTGGCTGGGTGGCGGTGCGATCTAGAAAGGTTTTGATGTTTCAGCCCTAACTCGTCCTTTGTTCATAATGCGGTGCGTGCTTAATCATCAGCTCATACTAAAAGTCTTGGCAGGGGTCCCCATCTTGGCCGGCCGGCACCCGTGTGCGAATCATGACGTCACCCCTCCGACTAGAAGCGAAACCCGGGCAAAAGCCTACGTTACCTTGTATCTATTGATTGTTTCCCTTTTTTTTTTACTCCATCTCCATCTCCATCCGCTCAAAATTACCCATCTTATACCGAGCTTACGTATTGGATAGTAGATCTTCCCCCCCCGTCGCCCCCCCGCATTAATACGCATACGACCGAAATGGTAATTACTCAAGTGAGCACGTGAATATGGGGATTGGCTATCCGTGTAGAAATGCTTGTTTATTTGCTATGACGTTGCTCTGCAGTCCACATTTTGCAATACCACGGTTCTCTTTTAGCGGAAATGACGCCGGTGGCTTCCTTATTTAATGCTGTAAGTAGATTGTTTAGGGAAGTATACATGGTAATACATGTCATCCAAGTACCGGACAAGGGTGGGTTGTGTTTTCGGGCAACTTGGGGGCTGGTTATGGTTTCTTTCGGGGTAATGATGCCCATGAGGGTCTGGGGAAGATCAATAACACATACTAAAAATGCTCAACGACGTTCCATAAGATATGATCAAAGTGCTTGGCAATCTCCCTAATCACGTATGCATGGTTCGATAATGACGATGCTTATGCAAATGGCGTTTCCATCGTGTTTCTCCTTCATTATACGTATACTATAGAGCACTGTAACCGTCGGCCTGCTGTGGGACGCTATCTATAGTACAATATCATGAGGCGCCACTTTTTCGTCAAGGCATGTATATACAACAACATGATGTGGGTGTAAGCCAGCATCATACCTTTTTTTTTTTCCTTTCGCTTCGTTTGCTACGCTCAGCATAGCTTGCCAAGACTGGCTCAGCCTTTCGCCACCTATTTTTTGAATTTCGTAGCTCACGCCCGTTGTAATGGGACTCGTTGTCGTCATCGGTAAGGGGGAGGCATAGTCGGCGGCGGATATCCTGCAACCATCGGCATGCCCGGCCGTATACCCATAGGTATGGGCGCAGGGCTCTGGATACGGTTGAACAACCCAATCAGCCTCCTGCCAACCGTCGGTTCTAGCTCCGTGCCATCTCTTGCAATCTTAACCTCCCTGTTGGAATTCCAAGGGTTCCGCAACCCACGGGTTCGATAGAAAGGTAGTCTCGTAGTCGATAGCCATTCAAGCTTGAATGGTTTGCCCCATGCCTTGTTAGGGCCCCCTTCACCGTCCACAGCACTCTTCGCACTCACCGAGCCCTCTGAATCCTCCCCGTCGACCATTCCGTCCACCTCCTCCCGTTCCACCTCCCAGAATATTGTCCCCCGAGCCGAATCGTCGATAATTCGTCCTCTCGGGCAAGTGTCCGTAGCTTCAGTTGGGATGGCTTTGGGAAGATCCAAGTTATTCGTTGCCTGCGCCTTAGGTGCAAATTCAATAGCGGCCGCTGGATCATCATTAATGGGCGAGGTCATCCTGGCATAGCCAAAGTATTCTCCCGACTTGTTTGCAGAGAATACCAAATAAACATTATCGACTGCCTTTGTATAAACCGTGTTAGATAGAGCAAACTAAATATAGATACTTGTAATATAACACTTACTTTAAATGCATTATTTAATACTTCTTCATTATGAGATTGAGTTGCCCACACGCCGGTACGAACGCTCAGCT